>OY728130.1:1947486456-1948736456 GCA_963277665.1 Viscum album
TAGAGGATGGATAAGACAACAGTAAAAGTTAATATATCCTAAATGTTTTAAATAACATATCAACCATCCATTATTGAGAAGATTAAGGATGCCCAAATAATATAATTAGTTACTAAATAAGAAGGTAGATAATATTATGGTGTCTAAATTTTCTTAATATGGATTTAGAAGTTTTGGAACTCAGATATGTGTCCCATCAAAACCATATTTGGATAGATAACTTATGGATAATGATTATAGATCAATATTCTCTATTAATCCAAGAAGCAATAATATGTATATCTATCTAATAGAAAATTTCTAGTGTGATAACATGAAGATATAGATTATATAATTTGTATCTCGATGCATGTTATGCCAACAATCCAAGGTTAAAAAAAATAAGTGTAAGGATG
The DNA here is from genome assembly GCA_963277665.1 of Viscum album. NCBI lineage: Eukaryota > Viridiplantae > Streptophyta > Magnoliopsida > Santalales > Viscaceae > Viscum > Viscum album. Next base: position 1,947,486,852 of record OY728130.1, read on the forward strand.
TGATTCAATCATTTCCTGTACTAGTATTGAAATGTTAAAACATAATAATAGAGTTGATTGTAGGAATACTCGGTACATCTAAAATAAATAAACCATCTGGGTGTTATTTGATCACCTTAAAATGCTAGCACATTTCATTACTTTTAATAAAGATTTATCACTTGTCCAACTCACCAAGATACACATCATGGAATTGACAAGACTTGATGGAGTTCCACTCTCTATTGTATATGGTCGAGTTTCAAGGTTTATCTCATGGTTTTGGATAATCCATTAGAAATAATTGGATACAGAGTTATGTTCTAGTAATTCTTAACAACCTCAAATGAATAGTCAATCTAAGAGAACCTTTAAAACTCTTGGGGGGGTATGTTGATATTGTTTTCAATGGATTTCCTAGGATTTTGGGATCAATCCCATTCTCTATTGGATTTATAAAATAATAATAGTTTACATTCTGTCATTCAAACAAAACCTTATGAGGATCTGTATGGGAATCAGTATAGAACTCTAATAGGTTGGGATGAAGTTAGAGAGAAGAAGTAGATGGGACCTAATCTTGGCCAAGATATGGAAAAGAAGGTACAAACCATTCAACATCATATGAAATCCACACTATATCAAAAGAAAATATGTGAAGAAAATCATCAACATGATCTATAGTTTGAGGTCAAAGATAAAGTGTTAATTCATGTATCATTGTGGAAGAAATTCATGATGTTTGAGAATAAAGGAAAGCTTAGCCCAAGCTACATTGTTACCTTTGAGATACTTGATCAAATCAGAGTTGTGGCCTAACGACTAGAATTCCAAACTAACCTATCTCAAGTACATGATATGTTCTATGAATATCTCTTGAGGAAATAGAAACCATAACCCCCATATGTATTGAATCTAATGGTGGTACCATTGGAGAATGATATATCATCCCAGGATAATTCAGCGAAGATCATAGATTATAGAGACAAATTTCTAGGAAATAAGACAACCCACTAGGCCAAGATGTTGTGGAAGATCCCCAATTTTGAGGAAGGAACATGGGAACTAGAATATGAAAGTTCTCCCATCAATTTTAGAGTATGAAATGAAATTTTGAGGGTAAAATTTATAAAGGGAGGAAAACATTATTTCCCAAAGTTTTATAAATGTAATTCCATTTTTAAATTAATAAATTCCTTTTTTAGTATTAAAATTATATAAAACACATGCACTAATTTAGATATTTTGGAGTCTTTTAAGTCATATGATGTCGATTTTAAAAGAAAATAATGAATCATAACTATTTACAATACATTCATTATACATTGTCCATTAATATTATTATATATTAAGGGTTATGAAGTATAATTGACAAAGATTAAAGAAATGATGGCCTCAACTATTCGGATCATATCCTATGAATCCACTTTAATAAATCTTTATAGGGAGATTAAATCATTGGAATTTTTCTTTAACTAAGACCAAGCCCATATTCCAAAAGTAAATCATGTAATAAACCATTTATATGATAAGTTCAAGCTTATCAAGATCACAACCCAAACTATGTTTGTATAACCATCCTAAGAAAGTGTCATCATCACACACCTTAACCTTAGGGCATACACTGGAGTAATAAGGGGTTATGTATCTTGAACCTAAAAAAATTAATTTTTATATTATATTTATAAAAATTACTTTATTTATCCCCTTATTAATATATAAATGATTAATGAGTTCTATAAAAAACATATTTTGATACAAAGAAATCAAAACTTTATTTTTTTCAGAAATATATATATATAGTTTAAATTATCGCACTTTTTTGGATAAATTCAACAATTTCTAAATGAATTTTATTTTAAATAAATTTTATTTTAAAAAATAATTATATTATATAATATTTATTTTAATATAAATGATAATATTATTTAATGAAGTCCAATATAATCTTTATAAGGGTCAGAAAACTATGATCATCATAAAAATAAATAACTTTCATTAGATGGGGATTTCTAATTTAAAAGTATAAATTCTCATATTTATGAAATCATTTTGAAATAATAAATATTATATTTCAAATCTGCACATTTAAATTATCTAATTCTAAATTGTTCATAACTTTTTGAGATAGTCAAATCATTGGTTAAAAATTAAATATAGTATAAATATACAGTTAGTATTATGACTACATAAAATACAAAAATTAATATGATAATTATTAAAAAGATCACACACAACCAAAATTAAGTCTCCCACTTAAAATGTTTTTTTAAGTTATTTGGAAAATTTTATAAACCCCTAATGAATCCTCCAAAACCTATATTATATTTTGTGGTTTTAAACATAATTATTTATGAACATGACTCACTCCCACATCAACAAGGGTGTTATTTTAATGAGTTAGGTTCATAGTCATTTAAAATATTTAAAATCATTCATTTTTAGTAGAAAAAATGGGACGAAACATAAGAATGTTGGTGCTTTTTTTATTTTATCATATAGAGTCTAAAACCTATGTTTAGAGATGAATAAATAATTCCTCTCACCTTTTCTATAAAAAACACCCGAACTCCCATTACTCTTGACTCAAACCCCTTTTGTCATGGATTTACTAGGAATTTACATCTTTGTATCCCTCCCAAGTTATTATCAAGATCTTAGGATTATCCTACCAAGATTTTAAAAGTTCCCTCTCATTGTAAGTGATCCTCTCCTCATCCTCTTTGTTTATAATATTATTTATATTATGCCTTTTTATTTATAATTTTTCATATTATAATATGTTTTTATACATCCATATAACATTAATTATGATTTAAAAGTGATTTGATACCCATTTCACTATCATCAAACCCTTCCATGAATATTTATATACCACTATTATGCTTATGAAATTATCTTGTCATTTAATATGCCAATTTTTTTTCAAGTGAATACTCATCCCGATTTCTACTAAATGGAATTCACCAAGATGTAACTATAATACATTTATTTTGTACTTACATGTTTCTAACCCACACTTATTAATCATGTGATTAAAAGTGACTAAATGTGTTCTTATATTGTATGATATATGTGGAACACTTATGAATTGACATGATTTGAATGTGGAAGGTGGTCTCAAAATTATATATCCCTCCAATAAATTGGGTAATGTTTTTATTTTTTGAGATACCATATATGTTTCCTCGGAGGTTATCCAAAAAATAATATGTTTTGATGTCATAATGTTTATCCTTGACTTATTTTCATGATGTTATGTTTTATGTTGATGCCAGATTTCCAGGTTTCCTTGATGCTATTATCGTATACCATGCTTAGATGTTCATGATTAAGATTCTAGACTTTCTATGTCATCATACATTTTCTCTTGACTCACATCTACTATTTTACACTATTTTATGCTTTGGTTATTCGTCTACTGGTATTTATACCTCCACACTTTCTTATGTATGTCTATAATTAATACCAAGATGTTTTAGGAGATAAATGAAATTATAAAATCATATTTCATATATTTAAATAATATCATTGTATCTGTGTTTAAGTAATTGTGTGATATATCTAATTTTCGAAAGACACAAGACCTCTTAGTCTTATGGGATTGTATTATATGTATCTTTATGTAATAAACCATTAATTAATTTTTGTAAAGGATATAGGTTGTCATAACTAAAAGTACAAGACTACATAAAGGATCATTTTTACTTTAACTCTTATTTTCGCATTTTTAATGCACTAACCATGAAATGTTTTAGCTAATACTATGTTGTGGTTTTTAACTGATTAGAAATTATTCATTCCTTTTCATCTTACACAGCTAGAACCATCCTTTTACTCAACCATTAACATGTTGAAAACAAAAACAATATGTAACTCCAATAAAAACTCATGAATGAATCTTCCTATTAAAATATTAAAAACATTATTACAATGTAAGGGTTATTATAACACTGAACCATTAAATATAATATTATTTTTTATATTTCCCCAACTCTCAGTGTAAAAAATTAATACTATACTAAAAAATTCTCAATTGTAGCCTTCTCAGTTCCCCCTTTTCTAGACCAATTCATGAGTATTATTAAATAAATCCTTTACACAATGTCTTATTAAGAAGAAGAATAGATAATGAACTATCATATAAACTATATGTTCCATTATATTGTTTATATTTATAAATAAAATAAATAACTATAAGGATATAAAGTAAATGATCTAAGGATTATTTAATATAAATATAAGCATTAAATATTTGTCGTGGCCTGACCCACTGGGGACCAACTCCAAATCTCCAATCCCAACCATCATACACGATCTATGTACCCATGTACCCCTATGCTCCTTTGAAATCACCTATGATATGTTTATCATCTAAAAAAGATACAACACATGTGGGCATAGCCCATACAGAGGTGAGTATATACATACCCCATAATATAAACAAAAAACTGAAAATGTATGCAGAAAAAACATGATAGAAGTAATAATAACAAAACAAAAAATGTATTTCAATCAGTATATGAGACAACAAGCATAATTGAATAAAACTATATATGGTTAAAAAAAATATAAAATGATAGGGAAATGGGATCTCCATCTTGAGATCCCTACTAAGAACAATGATTCTGTCTACAGTTCTAAAAATGGACCATCTCTAATTCCTGGAATCTCACATGTTTTCATGAATAAGTAATTATGGAGAGGACCCACAAATCACTCTTGTATCATAAATTTGGGGAGGGGGAATAATCTATAGGTAGTGGACACAAGTGCAAACTCCACAAGTGTATTACACTCTGATAGTAGAGGACCTATGACCTGACTCTATAAGAGGGTTCCACTATGATGGTCCATAGAGGACTCATTCCCTACCCAGTATGAGGGGGACACTCTAATGGTTGAGGACTCGTTTCCTATCTCTACAGGAGGGTTTTACTCTATTGTTAAAGTAATCATCCCCTATCTTTGTAGGAAGGTTTCACTTTTATAGTTGATAGAGGTTCTATAATATGACTAGTATGAGGGTTCCACACTAATGGTCGAGGAACCAAGCTCTGTCTCTATAGGAGGGTTCCACTATTATGGTAGATTACCCATGCCTTGACACTAGAGATGGTTCAACTCTAGTGATATAGGACACGTGCCCTGATACCAAAGGAGGGTTCCACTCTAGTAGTAGATGACCCGTATGCTAACTCTATAAAAGGGTTCCACTCTTGTTATAGATAGATATAGGACCCCTGCCCTAATATTATAATAGATTTCAACTCTATAGAGAGAGGACCCATGCCATGTCCCCACAAAGGGTTCCACTTTGAAGATATAGTATGATCACCATCATTTTCGAGTTCTTTATAAAGAATAATCACACAGGGAACATCTCTCATTAAATCTCAAAATCAACCACAAAGTCCACTATTGCATTGTATGTGGGAAAACACTTGGGATAACCTACTAATGGGCCAAAAAATGAGTTCAAATGAAGAATATACGAGAGGTATAATATCCATAAGGAGGTACATGGTGTGTATGGGGTTCGTACAACATATGACCCTACCTCATCACCTGGTCATGTACCTATCCATTCACATGTACCCACGGGTAGGCCTATGTACTCATAGAGTACACAATGTATCTGGCCCGAGGCCTAAAGAATGGATGATTCTAATCATAAGTTAAAAGGGAAAAGAAAAATTTCACTGATATATGCCAGTAAACAAACAGTAATGGAAAAACATATCACACCATCATGATCCTTATAGAAAAAATTCTTAGGATATGCAATTTATTTTCCCAAATTGGACACCCAGTGAGAAAGTCACATTTCACCATCTCACACATGATAATTTCTTTATGGTCATGATACATGAGTTCGAATAAAACACTTAATATTGGTCTTGAAATTTCAGCCTCAATATCAGGGTCATAATGCCTAAGATGGTTTTTCATTCCTACACCATATGTAAAAGTCACATCATATATGAGATTCCATGATAATAATAACAATAATATATAATTATTAATTATTAATATTGGGAGAATCATGGAATTGATCTATAAATCCCAAAAAGTTGTCCATCATTGAAAATCCTGATTCTATGATAATGATTTCATAGACAGATTTCAAATCCATCGTCCCTGTTAAAAGCTATAACCGATACAAGTTTTCATGAACCAAAAATAAAAAATTTATTATTTTATTATTATTATTTTTTGTAAAACGTACTTGAAGAGGATTCCCATGTTTCTATCCCCCCCATATCATTTCATTGTATACATTTCTCTTGTCCCTATTTAATTTCTTTTTTTTTCAACCATCACTATTATATTATATAAAAATCATAATATAAAATAAATTAAGAAATCCCATTTAACACCCACGTTACCTCCTCCTTTGAATTTGAGTGAACAAAATTCCACCCCTTCTCTCATGGTGGTGCCTTATTAAAAACATTAAATCTCCTTTCTTTATTAAAAATGATATTAATTCATTTAAATTATTAAAACAATTTTTCTTTCCTTTAAGAGTTAAAATGATTTATCTTTATTTAAATAAAATTATTTTAATTTTATTAACCACACACACATTTTTTTATTTTAATTATAATTTTTAAAATCATAATAATAACCACCACATAGACCATGTTTAAAAATATCATCTGAGATCTGTGCCTGACCACCGTCACATCTGCACTGAGCAACCTCCACCATGACATCCTACACATGACCTCCAATCGAAACTAATCTCGTCACACCACACATAATTGTCATGTGTCAACCAAGAAAATGGGGATCCCTGATCCAACCCAAACCACCATTGATCAATTATCTCCCTCATGAGACCTCAATCAAAAACCCCTACCTATGTTACCTATCTGATCCATGCACAAAACATTATCCTGCTCATTTTTTTCATGATGATTTTGGGGGTTCAATTTCACCCGAACTTGCCCCAAAAATGTCGGACCATGACCCCATAGGCCAATGATGAATAATGTGAATAATGGTGCTAGTTGGACACAATCACATAGGTACAAACATTAATAACCAAGAATTTTAATATGGAAATCATATATCAAGAATATCCATAGTGTAAAAATTGTAGAGACAATAATAAAACAAATTTAATAAATTTAATTTGTCTATAAGGATCAAGTGAAGAATATACAATCACATAATCAAAAGAATATAATAATTCATGATTCAATTATTTATTCAAAATGGGCAGAAACCAAAATTAATGAGTCATACATCAACTATGGATCTATCATTTGTAAAGAACGCATTTGATAGTGATGAAATTGGTGATCCTTCTAGGTAAGTCATTCATCATATGATTATCCTAAATCCAATCATTGTTCAATGTCGACCCTCCAACAAAGAAAGCTCTCCTCCTATCAGATCTAGAAAGACTTATGCGGCTAACCCTTAATAATCCACAATAAGAGGGTATTTATAGAGGATATCAATTATGTATTTTAATAAAACAAATAAATAATTATTTTAATTATTTTAATTAAACGTACCCTCCAATGGCTACCTCATCTGAAAATCCCATGATAACAAATATTAGGTCATGCCTAGGGTAAACCCCATGTTCAAGACTCTATCGTGGTTTGATATTTTGGATCTAAAACTCTATTTTGGTGTTATTTCACTTTTTCAAGAAAACTACACACAAATTATATAAAATATATTTATTAAATTTATTAAATTTATTTCGGGCACACCAGGCCTCAAAATCACAAGTCATCTTAGCTCCTATATCCAAAAATATTCCTAAAAAAATTCCAAATTCTTACACAAAAAATCCATAGTCTATACATTATTCCCTTATTTAGATATTTTTATCCCTAGAAAGTGAAAAATAAGAAAAACTATAGGGATACTGAGCCAGTATCTGGTTCTCTCACTCTCATGAGTTCCCCTAATGGTTTCCTCTAATTCTAATGAACACACATCAAAGGAAAATACTTTCCCATGAAGTATATTTCTTTTCCATTTCTCAATTCCACTGGATCCTTAAAAAAGTAAATTATACTCTCATAGTCAATCTTACCCAAGTCAGTATCATACAACAACTCATGAACATACCTAATGAGTTGCGGCATGTTTAGAACACAAACCATGTTGTCTAAATGCAAAGTGCTCAATTTCTTTATCACCTCGCTTGAACATATTGTACGGAAATGCATTCTATGAGAATCATATTCCATAACCACTCCCTTGGTGTCCCTCGAGATCATGTCACCTCATCCTATTTAGGTCCCACTGTCACTCCCATGTCTGAGAATACATATCTTGGGTAGTGGAACTTGAAATTTAGAACACACTCCACAAAAGCTATCATACCACTAGAACTCTCCAATAATGCCTTGAAACATCCTCCCATGTATCACGGGTCCAACTCAAACGTCGAGGACACAAGGAACCATCGCAAAATAGCTTCCATGAATTGATCTAGGAATGTTTAGAAATATTTCACGTGTGTCTTGTGAACTCTATTAGTCCATTCAACATTCCAAAATGTATAAATATATATCAATGAAATTTTAACATCTCTCGGAAGTCACGATTGGTTTATCCCCCTCTCAAACCAAGAGTCTATGATAACCCATTCTGACATAAATCTCTAAGATCCTATTTTCCTCCATCTATTGGGGAAAGAGGTCATCGATTATAGGCATGAATAATTATCCCAAATAGTCAAATAGATTGGGTGAATTCAATCCACACATAACCTCAATATCCCATCTTCCTCTTAGGATAAAAAGACATGGATGTCTTGGACAACATACTAGGTCTTATGAAGCCCTAACTCAGAAGAATCCTCCAACTACTCCACTAACTCTCACAATGACATGGGGTCATTTAATATTCTAGATAAACCATCAATCCATAATTGGTACAAGCCCATGAAAAAAATAAACTCTCGATGGGGAGGTAAACCTAGAACATCCTGAGGATGGACATCCTCATACTCCTCCAATAACATTGGAAACCAAAATCTTATATAATCTATGACTCTAATGGTAATAATAGCCAAATGATAAGGAAGTGAAAGTAATGTATTGTGAATGATCTCATCCTGACTTGGTTAGGGATCACTTCTTATCAAAGGAGAAAATCCTTATCCCAACAAACCAGAATCACTATTACACTCACAAGTATCAATCATCTGATCATGGATGGTAAATGACCAACCCATACTAAGAAAAACATTATTGGGTCCCATACCACCAATGGAATCATTTCATGTGAGGATCTCTCTCCTTGAAGAGTTAGGTCTCCCCATCAGTAGAAACAGGTACACTAATCCTCCCTTCAGGAGCCTTCAATACAAGGGTTGAGAAAAAAGGCCTCCACTGGTATCACAAGGTCTCAAATAGGGGTTATGTCTTGGAAAATTTGGATTACAATTATGTGTTATAACTACATCTAGAGTAGTGGATGTATATTTCATAACCCATACCACTCTCAAAGCCAATGAGCCATTGGATCCTATTGCATGAAGCTATCAATTCCCTTTTCTACCTGTTCACCACAACTAGGCCTCTATCTAACACCTTATCACATTAGAATGGCCTCAAACACACAATTCAAAGGAACTTCTTCACCACACCTCAATACTATCCGCTTTAGGATGGCACTAACTCACCCACATGGTTTTGAATTTCATTGAAAGAATATGTATTGATGGGGATGTGTCCCTCTTTCATAAATATCTAAATCCACATCAACCATCACCAACAATAGGCTCTATCGATTCCCTATGCCACCCTGTAAAAATCTCACCACTAGGGCCACCATTAGGATGGGTCCTATCCAAGAGGGAAATATTCACCTCAATCTCGCACTAGTAGCCTACCACATGAGAAGGAGGCATGGATCACCATGAAACCAGTGTGATCCCTATCTCAAAATATAATGATATACACTGAACATAGGTTCTTCATCTATGTGAATATAGGGGTACAAAATCATATCCATGGAGAAGACTGGTTTCCAATGAAACCATCTGATCATTTGATGGATGCATAAGATAGAAAACCTAGACCACTACCTAGAGTCAAACATCTACTTTCTAAGGGTCTATCTCATCATGAAACCTTAGCGGTCATTAGCATGGGAAAAAATGTAACATGTTAAGCCTACGCATACCATCATATTTCCGTATTGAAGTCATCGACTTCTCAACATGCAGATGATTTTTTGTATGATCCATAGAATGATCCATGCACTGATTAATAAGTGGTAGCACTGCTCGATGCCCAACTGGAGATAAAACGTCTTGGGTGGGTCCCTAAACTAATTCCTCATCGCTCAACCGGTCATCATCATGACATTTTCTTGAAATACAGGTTGTCTATTAGTGTAGAGTTATATTAAAAGTTATCAAGATGTACCACTATCAAAGAGAATATCTACGGAGCTGACTCAAGAAGGAAAATAAAAAAAACTCAATCTCATATGTTGCATGCACCATTTATCCCTATAATAGATGTATCGTCATCCTGAATCGACAAGTAGGTGGTCAGAGTTCGGGTGTATGCATATGTCGACCACCACACCATAAATGGGTTCCTTGGCCTAAAATTTGTACTCATTACACATTAATATAGTTAGTATATGTCTTGACTAAATACTTTTCATGGTTATAACTACCAACACTGACCTAAGGATGAACCTAAACCTCAAACCCAATCAGGTTCAAAACACTTCAAACTAGGTATTACCTCTGATACCAATCTATCGTGACCCAACCCACTGAGGCCAACATGGCCTACAGAAGGCCAAGACAAAACTACCGCAAGTATTTATTTATTGTCTAGGAGATAACTATAAGCACCAAAATTCAAAACTAAAATAGGAGGAAATTTCCTAAGTACCTAGACAAACACCCAGCCAACTATATCTATACAGAAGTGCAAAGGAAGAAAAGTAAAATACATTGACATATAGAGTAAACAATTATACATTTAATAACCTATAAAGAATATAGAAGAGTACGAAAATGTAATATGAAATGTGAAGGGAATAAATACATGCCCAGCAAGAAAATATCTCCCAAAATGAAAAATACTAGAAAAGTAAATACTGAGAGAGCTCAGATCCAAATCTTCAATCCCAAACATAGTACACGGTCTATGCACTCAAGTATCCATTTAATACTCATAAATCACCCCCAAAATGTTAATCCTTTTCATAATACATGACACATTCAGGCATATCCTGTGTAGGGGTGATTATATACATACTTAGTAGGATTCCCCAAAAATTGAAAAGGGAGCAATAGAATATACGTTAAAAGGAGAGATAGCCATGTTTTCTCCCGGTGTGCTATCTCGAGCGCACTTCTTCTCTATCTAGGGTTCCTTCCCCTAGAAATGGAGTAGGTCCTATCTTCTCTTATGTGTTTCATTAATTATGTTATCTTATCTTTTTTTCAATACTATCTTCATAGATGACTTAGGTTTTCTGTTTCTTCAACTCCTCGACGCTTGTGCTTCTCCTCTATATTGTTTTCTCTCTTGGAGACCTTGGTTTTCTTTTGGGTTCTTCTTTCACTAGTTCTGTTTTAGTCGATAGTCTACTATAGTTTTTTGGATATCTTTCACTCACCCTCTACTCTTATCATTTAAACCTTCATGTTAACAAACATCTATTTTTTCATGAAGGTGATCATGTGTTTTGTGACTGTGTTGGTGTGAGATTAGGTGGCTTCCTCCTGCCCTAATTTTATCTCCTCTACTCTTGCTACCAATCGCTTTATTCTTGCTAAATTTTCAGTTCAATGTTATAGTTTTTGTGTTGTTTTTGGTATGGTGTTAGTGGTTGTGAATTGGTGGCTGGGGCTCATCACGGCTGGTGACATAATCCATTAGGGTTTGGAGCTTTTTCGGATGATCCTCAATGTGTTTTATGGTTGTTTTTATCTATTGAAGATGATGTTTTATTGGGTCCTTAGTTTGTGATTTCTTTCATCTTTGAGTTATCATTTTCAGTTATATTGGTCTGATGTTGATGTTTTATACAGGATTAATGGTTCTGGAATCATCGTAGCTCACTATGGAGGTCCAATTTGTTCTCATGCTGCTCTAGCTTCCAGGTACATTGCTTCTTTCCAAGTCGGCTGGGCGATATGGCTTCCACATAAGTTTTGGATGTGTTTGTGTGAGCAGAAGGGGGTTCTATGAGGTGTAACAAGTAACTATCTTCCCTTTTATGGATTCCTTCAATGATGGTTCTCCGTATGTGTTTCTTTTGAGTGATCCTGGTTCTTATTTGGTGTCATTGATAATGGTTCTGTTACTGTCCAGCATTCATGCCTATTCGGCATGTGTTTCCGGTGGAAATAATGGTTTTTGGCAGACATTTATCGCCAGTGATCTTGTTTTGAGGAGTCATGTTTTGTGTTAGTGCATGAATCACGAGGAAGTAGGGTCGAGGTGGTAATGATGTCTATTTTTTCAAATTTGAAAGTATGTCAGTTTGTGGCATGGGGATATGGCTGCTTGAATATTTTGATTTTTTAATCTATTTTGTGAATTTATTTTTTCAAGATCTGTGTAACTTATGTAAGGTTTCCAATTTTCCTCAAAGTGTATTTTCAATAAAACAAAAAAAATGGTTTCACCAAGACACGATAAAAGTAGTCATTTAAACCTAACAAAGGAAAGTAAATATGTATATGTGATAAAAAACACAATGAAATAAAACAATATTTCATCAATAAAAGCTCAAACAAGAGAGTAATGGGATCTCCATCTCTACAGCCCTGCTAATAATAATGATTCTACGAGCAGTTCGAAAAAGGGATCATCTTTGATGCTCAGCATCTCACGTGTTTATCTGAAGAAGTAACCATTTCGAGGACCCAAACCTTGACACTATATCATATAGTTGAGGGGGGAAATCTCTAGGTAGAGGACCCATTCCCTAACTCCGTAGAAGGGTACCACTATAATGGTATAGGATTCTTTCCCTAACTCTGTAAAATGGTTCCACTGTAATTTTTTATAGAGGACCCATGCTCTACCCTGTAAGAAGGTGACACTATAATGGCCGAGGACCCGTTTAATTTTACACGAAAGGGTTCCACTCTAGTGGTAGATGACTCATTTTCTATCTCTGTGGGATGGTGACACTTTGTTAGTCAATAGAGGATTCACATCCTTCCCAATAGGAGGGTTCCACTCTCAAAGATGAGGAACCATGCCCTCTCTCAGAAAAAGTGTTCCACTCTACTCGTAGAGGACTCATTCCATGAAACCGTAGGAGGGTTGCACTCTCATGGTATAAGAACCATGCCTTGACATTGTGGGAGGGTTCCACACTAGTGGTAAATTACTAAGGCTCTGACACTATAGGAGGGTTCCACACTAGTGGTAGAGTACCCATACTCTGACTCTATAGTAGGTTTCTACTCCAGTGGTAGATAGATAGAGGTCCCATGCCTGGATTTTTTCGGAGGGTTCCACTCTATAGGTAGAAGACCCATGCCCTATCCTGGTTTTAGGGTTCCACTATGAATAACCAGTATGACAATCACTATTTTCATGTACTACCTAAAAAATCATCACCCTCAGAATATCTCACATCATATCCCAAAATCCCACCACAAGGGCCACCATTTCATTCTACATGGAAAAAACTTTGGATAGGCTACTTCATGACCAAAATCCAACTCCAAAAGAAAGAGATACGAGAGGTAGAAGATTTATAAGGAGTATCATGATGCATATGGGGTCTACAAAGCAATTGAACCCACCTAATCATCTGGACGTGTACCTGTTCATGACCATGTACCCCTAGGTAGGCCCATGCGCTCCAAAAGTACATGACATCTTTAGCCAGATGCCTAAAGAACATATGAGTATCATTGTCAATAAAAAGATTAAAATTTTAGTTCTAATAATATTCATCTATAAATGGAACTAGATTTACAAATGGATCACACTATTCTAATCCTCATGAAAAATTTCTCGGTATAGACTATTTTCTTTCCCAAATCAGATACCCAATGAGAAAGTCACATTTCACCATTTCATGCATGATCAATGATTCATGGAAGAAAGACACAAGTCTAAATAAAAAACCTAATATTGGTCTCAAAATATATGCCTCAATATTATGGTCGAAATGCCTCAGACGGTTCATTATTTTGACATCGTATGAAAAAGCTTTGTATGAAATGAGATTCCATAATAATAATAAAAATAATATATTATTATAATTATTATTGGTAACTTTGTAGACCTGATCCATGAACCATAAAATGGTATCCATAACTAGTCTTGAAAAAACTATCTTGATTATAAAATCATGATTCCACATACATTTTTCCAATCTGATGTCCCAGGTAAAAGATATAACTAATACCATATTTCATGACCCAAAAATAATAATTTGATTATTTTATTATCATTATTTTTCTGAAAACTTTCTTCAAAGGGGATTCCCACCTTTCTCTCCCCACCTTCTCATTTCTTTTAACACACCACCATTTCTTCTATTTAATTTCTTTTTTTCAACCATCATTATTATATTATGTAACAATCATAAAATAAAATAAATGAAGAGATCACATTAAATTCCCACATCGCCACCTCCTTTGGGTATACAAGAACAGGAGGCTACCCCTTCTACCATGGTGGTGTCCCATTTAAAAGATTAAATATATTTTTTATTAATTAAAATTTATTAATTCATTTAAATAGTTAGAACAATCTTTCTTCCATTAAATAGTTAAAATTATTTTTATTCCTTTAAATTAAATCTATTTAATTTTATTAACCACTGACATAATTTTTTTAAATTTTATTATTATTGTTGAAAATAATAATAAAAACACACCTGTTTGACCATATATGAACACCTTGTTAGAGATCTATGTATGACCGCCATCAAATCCATGCCAAGCAACCTCTATCAGGAGACCCCACACACAGGCTCCACTTGGAACCAATCCCATGACACCACACGTCATCATCACACGTCAACCAGGAAAGATGAGATTTCTGATCTGACCAGAACCACCTTTAATAAACTTCAATCCTTATTGATCCTCTATTGTGAACCCTCTCCCATAGCACCAATCTAATCCTTTCACAAAACACCATTTTGATAATTATTTATAGAACAATTTTGAGGGCTTGATCGCACTCGAACCCGCCCCAATAATGTCAAATCGTGACCCCAAAGTCCAATAGTGAATAACGTGAAAAATGATGGTAGAGATTTATAAGAATAGAGATGAATACATAGATGATAAGGTGTTCTCTGATAGAAATCATATATCCAGTATATCTATGGTGAAAATATGTAACAAAAAAGAATGCAAAAAAATTAAATAAATTTAATTCCTTTATGGGGCACATGTGAAAAACACACAATCACATATTCTAAATAAGATAGTAATTTATGTTTCAATGATTTAATTAAAAGGGGAGGAAACAACAATTTAAGATTCCTACCTAGGTTATGGATCTATCATTGGTGAAGAACGCATATGTCGGTAATGAAGTTGATGGTCCAGCTTTGTATATTGTTTGTCTCATGATTGTCCGTGACCTGATCAATGTTTTTAATTAAATGAGGATCTTCCAATGAATAATTATCTTCTCCTCATCCTGTATCTATAAAGGGTTATCTAGCTGACCCTTAACAATTTATCATAATAGGGTATTTATATAGGGTATCAATTAGGTTTTTTGATAAAACAAATTAATAGATTGTTTATTTATTTTAATTAAACATATCCGCCAATAATTTCCTTATCCAAATGTCCTATGTCCACCAACCTTAGGTCTCACCTAGGGTAAACCTTGTGTTCCACAATCAAAAATGGTTTTAGATTTCTGATCTAAGACTCTGTTTGGGAGTTATTCCATTTTTAAAGAAAATTGCACACACATGATATAAAATATATTAAATATTTTCATAAATTAATTTCAGGATTACTAGGCATCAAAATCATCCATCATATCAGTGCTCGACTCTGAAAATATTCCTAGAAATATTTCAAATTTATAAATGGAAAAATATGAGTCTCTATATTATTAATTTTTTCTTATTCATAATTTCTTTTATCACAACCATTCATACGTTTGTTCATCCACTAACACATATGACTCTATTATAAAATTTTTTGTACCATAATTTATTATTACAACTATACTACATATGGTTAAATATAAATAAACTAATGATTATATTTAATCATTATGGTTTTTTAATTATGTAATTATTATGTATATAATTATATTTAAAAACTCTTTATATATTATAAAAACTATTAAAATAATCATACAATGAAATACAAATCTTAAAAACTGAAACCATTCATTTTATAGAATAGTAAGGGAACATCAAAACATAAAGAATTTTATGTTATTGTTACCTCCACCAATATGAATTCTTTCTCAAATAAAAATTAATTTTTAATGCCTAAATTCTACCAAAAATAGTTCTATTATGGAAATTATACACTTTGGTATTATTATTATCTCACAATAACTCAAATCATCAAAGTATAATCACTTACCAAAGGGCTGGTCCAAATAAAGATATAATGAACAGTAATATTAAATATTAATTTTTCTATTATATAATTCTTATTTATAAATCTAATAAATCATTATAGTAGTGAAAGTTAAATAGTTTAATGATTATTTTATATAAACATAAGCATAAAATACAATTTATTTCTTACTTATTTTTTTATGTATATTCTGTGATAAGTTCAACCACTTATAAGAAAAGCGTTATTCTAAATTTTTCACTGCCTTGATTTATGGTTATAATTATGGTACATAGAGATAAATATAAAATTACTAATTAATTTATTTAATTATTAAGGTTTTAGAGTTATATAATTTTTTGGAAATAATTATATTAAAAACCATTTATGGATTGTAAAATCACCCATAACAATAAAACTATTCAACACCTCTTTTGTAAACTAAAAATATTCATTTGATTGAATAATGATGGAAAATGATAACTTATCTAATTTTTTAAATATGTTACTTTATAGATTATGTATTTAAAAAAAATTG
Source organism: Viscum album (assembly GCA_963277665.1). Taxonomy (NCBI): domain Eukaryota; kingdom Viridiplantae; phylum Streptophyta; class Magnoliopsida; order Santalales; family Viscaceae; genus Viscum; species Viscum album. Next base: position 1,947,503,894 of record OY728130.1, read on the forward strand.
GGGCAATGATTAAAGATCATGACCTATAAACTAACTTTATAACTGTAGGAAAGAATATAATCCTTTGAATATTGTGTATTAAAGATGAATAATAATGAATTATAAATGAAAATAAAGTATAAATAATAAGTGAATTGAACATAAATAAGGTTCTAAATTTGGTAATTAATATATAAAACACTATTATATGTGATGTATGAAGTGTGACTAGAAAAATTTAGGATATAAGTTAAGGGTACTCATTCTCATCTTCCTCACAATCTCTTCTTGTTTTATTACTTTCTTTGTTTTTTATCTTAAATTTATTTATGTTATAATACATTCTAAATATATAATATTATGAACATTTTTTTATTAATTTTCCTTATTTTATGAGTAATTACAAAATTTTACTGAACTTTTAGTTTTATAGATGCATGAGTGACTCTAGAATGGGTTATTATGCATCCATTATTCATTTGAATGGTTAATAATGATAGGTATTTATATTTTATATATTATAATTTGACTCAATTTAATTCAATCTATCACAAAAACTGAAATTAATATTATTTTTTTATAGGTTTCATTAAATTATAAAGCCCCTAAATGAATTCTGTAATATTTATATCTCATGAGAAGAATTTTAGGGGTCTTGGTAAGTGACCCTTACACAATTATGTTATCATGAATTGAAATTAATTATTGAATTTTGGCTATGATGAAATGATATTATGTTTATTTCACATTGATATATTTTATTTGTATGGTATAATTCATGTTTTTCTTATGTCCATGATGTTAGGATATACTCGATTATCTTACTATATATCATGTTGATTATTCTCTAAAATAATTATTATGAATATTTCTTTACTATGTTATTATCTCACTATTTATTTTTATATATGTCCCTAGATTTTTCCATATAGTGGGATGGGTATAATTGGGTTTATATTATGAATATTATAGTGACATTATTAATTTTCTATATAATTATGTTGAACAATATGTTTCATGTAAGTAATTTTCAAAGAGACCAAAATATTTGGTTCGACCACTTGGGTTATTATATAAATTATAATATGTATTTATCAAAAATGATCAAATTTTATATATGAAATTTATGGGTCATTATAGTTATTACTATGTAATAATTCAGTTTTTTATAGGATCACTATTTGTAATATAGTATGAAATACAATAGAAGTTACATAGTTAGAATGAAATTTTTCATACATTATAGTATATTATCAATTTAAGGGTTTAATATTTTTAGTGAATATGCTTGCTCTTCCTTGTCTATTGAATTATATTATTTATTTTTTCATTATATTTTTTTATTTAGTAAATGAATACAAATATAAGGAAATTAGAAAATAATCAATGTTTTGGATAATTCAATGATAATCCCAATGACATGCCTGCCATGATATAATCTCTTATTAAAAATATTATAGTTATATTAATACAAATTTATCTAGTTTTCAATAATAAAATGAATTATATGTATTTTTAATATTCTTTAAATAAGGAATAACTTACGGTTGAGTCCTTTATAACGAAGCATCCATCAAATAGAGGAGATCATATTTTAATATCGGTTTTATAAAATATTCAACTTCAGTTTTTACCACTGTTGATACAGGTGATGTTTAAAATAATATTTTTTATGTCAGTTTTATGAAAATTGATATTTAAACATCAACTAAAAGTGAATTTAGAAAATGTTTCGATGTTAGTTTTCCAAATAAGAAAATGTAGAAAAAAAAATTTCACATACATTTTATAATTTTAACCATTGTGGAAAAAATATCTAACTTTTCACATTGTTTTTATAATAAAATTGATGTGGGAAAAGTCCATATAAGTTTAAAATTTTATTTTTCTAAAAAAATGATGTGAAATGTATCTTTTGACAAAAATTTTCGGTAAAACCTGACATATACAGTCCTAAAATTAAGATTCCACCTCATTTTATAAAAAAAACTAGTGTGAAAATATCTAAATTAAAAAATCATATTATAATTCATGTTCTAGAAACATCTAAAACCCTATTAAAACAATCATAAAATGTTAATTTGAATTAGAAAAAGATTTTTTAATTACTCATTTTTTAAACATTAATTATATGATATTTACCTGATAATTTAAATTTTAACCATACTTAAAAATAGTTTGCAAACAAACTTCAAATATGGGTAAGGTCTTCATTCATTTATGACATTACATCATTGAAAAAATACAATAAAAGTGAATGTTATGTGATTGAAAAACATAATAGTTTGATATAAAACCTTAATAATTAATATAACTTACCTTAAAAAAATTATTCATTTCCTAAGTTTTTATTATCTCAAACATGAATCTTAAAACATAATAACCACATTCCACCCTTATTTGTTGATTATGAAACTTCGGTTATGAATATGAAAATAATATATATATATATATATATATATATATAATAGAAAACTAATATTATATACTATAAATTATTTTTACCATTAGTTTCATGTATTTGATTTTATTTAGATCCTTTATCAACTAGTGATATTCTTTAATCTTTCTCTATGACTTTTATTTTAATATATCAACTATCAAAACACGTATAAATAATAATAATTAAGAATAAATAATTTATAAAAAATAATAATACTTACTTGTTTAACTATATTCTAAAATTTTTATGAACTCCACCAAATAAATAGAAAACCCAATATAATGTTCATTCATGTTTTCAGAATACACCTAACATCTGATGACCGCTATAATATAAAAAGTCCAAAATTAATGACATTACAATGAACATTAGTTCATAGTTATATTAGTCTTTTAACCCATTAAGGAATGAAATAAACTATCATCCCAAATCCATATTATCTAATCTATCACACACACACACACAAAGATATATATATGTGTAAATCTTGCATCTTTATCCATATATGTCATAATAGTTGAAATATATTCTAGATCTATTAGACCATAAATAGTTGTGGTATCATTTTTAATGTAAAGTGTGTATAGATACCAAATTAAATAAGTAATATATTAAGTCTCTTTGAGTCATCTTTATTTAAAGAATGAAAAACTGAAACATAAATTTACTCAACTTGAAAAAAATGCAACCAAGGTATGTTGAGCTCATCAAAAATAACAAGATGCAAAATAAATTTTTGGAATATTCTCAATGCATAGTATGTTTCACATATATCCTATGTTATCTAAAATTCATAAATATTATGAATATAAGAAGAAGTATTGTATAATATTTTTATCCCCTAGGAAATATCTGAAGTATCTGAAGTTTTTGGATCCTAAATCATTTATTTATTTTATATTAATGATTTTGATTTTAGATAATTCTATATAAATTAAATATAAGAAAAAAATTATAAGTAATTTTAAATCCAATTTTAATATTGCTTAAAAAAACAGCACATACCTCAAATTTTTTATAAATAATAGGGGTTGGTGGATAAATTAAAAAAATAGCCACCCAATCTCCAAATCTATTATCCTCCTCTGTAGGCAATGGATGTATAGTATTTTGATTAACAATATCACACACTAAAACTCTTACTAGACCCAACTGAGTAGATTAGTGATGTAAGAAATCCCCCAAAATATGTATGACTTTTTACACAACAATAGGGACATGGAGATATCAATCATGCACTTCATAGTATAAGGTTGGGTCCAAATAAGGAGGTGGAGGATCAGAGTTGGTAGGATGTGCAGGATATGATTGTCTCATCATTTTTTCAAACATATCATGTATATATTATTTAATTATATTTCCCATGGAATATTTTAGGAATTACAACTCATTTTTTAAGGAATCCACTTTTGTATCCCTCAATTTCTTACTTTGATGACCAAAAAGTTTTTTAATACTAAAATCTGCCTCATATCCTCTTATGTGGTCGTGGTGTTCCAGCTTTCCTAAAGTAATAGCCAGAATTTTCATCCTAACTTCATGGATAAAACTCTCCTACATCAATTTCTCTTAAAGTAATTACTAAAATGATTAATTAAAATAGTATATTAGTGTTAATAATTTAAAAAATACAAAAATTAAAGGTCAATAAAATTTAATTTCTTATAATTTGTTCAACTACTTCCTTTGATTGATTTGTAAGATAATTTTAATTTTTTTCCTTCTCACTCTTTTCAATTTTTCATGGTGAGTGGGAGGAGATGGAGAACAAAACTAGAATTTTTTTGAACCACTAATTGATTTATCTCTAAATGCATCAAAATTTTCTATAATCATTTTATCCTCCAATAAATTATACCCTCCATGTGATAAATTATGAGAGTCTACATTATGTAATTGCATATCTCAGTGAGATCTACAAGAGACTTATTATATAAAAATAAACTATTATGTAATCAAGTAATATATAAGAAATTTTACAATATAAAATAATTACCATATCATTAATTCATAATCATGTTGGATGGTGACAAATTTAGTCCTTCTCTACATAAAAAAACTAATACTTGATCCTAGGGTTTTTTCTATAGATTCCTAAAAACATAATTTTTTCAATTTTGTTTTAAAATCTCTCCCTCAAACCACTACTAAATATATATATCTTTTAATAATTTATTTCAATCTTGAAAGTCTAATTTCCTCGATAATTGAACACATTAAATATTAGTTATATCAAATATATAATATCTTAATAATGAGATAAAAATACATCAATTCATATATTTTAACATTAAAGACTCCCACAACTACTCTTTTTCCATCTTTTCAATGGGCTTCCAATCAGTATATAAAATTTAAATCCCACAATAGATTTACAAGGTGATATAACTCAAAAAATACATTACATTTGGTCTAGATGGGTTATTATTATCGTAAACATTAATATGAATCCTCTTCTCTCCATGTGAAATTGAAATTTTTTATAAAAATTAAATCCCACATCTATCAACTATAAGATTCATTTTCTATGAATAATTATAAAAAGAGTCCACTGTAGGAGCCGCACCAACAGTTCTACAAATAAGTTTTGCAAATTAAAATTTTATTTTCCTTAAATAATTCTATTATTGAATATTTAATAATATGAAAAAAACATATAAATTGGCAAATATATCTCTTCCACTTTTTATTTCATTTAAATAGGATAATATAATGATGTTTTGTGTACCTACATATTATTAGAAAATTCAATATTTAAAAACAATAATTAAAAAAAGTATGTAAGTAAAAAAATAGTGTCACACATGTGTGAGTTTCAAAAAAATAATGATTTTGTTATACTTAACCAAAAACATTAACCTAAACTATTAAATATAAACATTAATTCTAAAATGATGGAAATAGTCAACATTTATAAATTAAAATATCACAGTCACAAAAAAGTGTTTTTATATGTGTAAAGTTTACCAAAATATAATGATATGTGTTGGGTTTTTAAATCACAAACAATTTATCCATAACTATTAAATATAAAATTTAGCACAAAAAACATATAAATAATCAATATATATGTAGTTAAATATTAAAATTAAAAAATCGAGTTTTTACAGATGTAAATTTCAAAAAATAAATAAAATATAAATATCGAACTAAACAATTAGAATATTAATTTAGTGTTTTACCATATCCCTTCATCATGATCATTTTATATATAATGGACTTTGTCTACTTTATAGTCATTATTATCTTTTGGAAATCATGTAACAGAAAAATAAATATCACATGAATCCATAACGTCATCCAGATCCTCATCACACAAAATGAATTATTTTAACTTACAAAATAATAGATCATTGACCATTTGATGGATAAATAACATAAAATATTGCATTGAATGTTTTTCCATGGTAAATGGTTCCCCTTTTTAAAAAAATCTTTTCATATCAATGTGTGTAAATCCATAATTATCAAATTTCATACCACTGTTACTATCACCCTAATTATACTTAAACATTGTTACTTGAAATTAAATATAATCAATTTTTCATATATCCTCAAGAACTCGAAAATATGTCGTTGAAGCATAAAATCAATTTTTATCTTTTTCACTATAAATATGTTGTGCTTTAGTGATGGTCATTACCATACTATTTTGAAAAGTACTCTTATCATCCAGATTTTTTGGGTAAAATGTGTAACCATTAATATAAAAACTAGACCGTGTGTTCACATTAAGTGTTTGTACCCTACTAAACATTTAAATTTTCCTAATTTAGATAAATATATGTTTACATTCTCTTTAAACCAAGAGGAAAATGTATTTTTATGATCAATTTTCAACAAATTTTCATTTATTTTTAGAATCCAATAATATGTGAAGATAGATATAGTTAAACCTCATCTATGTTGTTCAGAATGTATAAATGTGACAATAAAACATCATCACAAGGAATGAAACTTACCTTTAATCCAATAATCCCTCTACCTGCACTATAAAATGATAAATGTTGAGATATATGGAGACCAATATGATATACTTCATTCAAATAATAAATATAGAACTCAATAACCTATTTAGATACAGTTTTTTGAATAATAGAGGCATCTGGTTAATAATGATTTTTAACATATCCCTTCATAATTATCATAAAACTTTGAGAATTATACATCATAAATACAAAAAAACCACATATTCATATCTTATGCACCAAAAAAAATAACCAGATGAACCATTATATCAAAAATCATTGTTGGGAAATATATTTCGTATTGAAAAAGTATGAGTGAAACTTCTTTCTCTAACTTATCTAACAAATTTGGATCAATAAATTCTCTAAAAATGTATTTTAAAAAATAAAATTACATTATCATATTCTTACTAACATGTGTCAAAAATATACCACATAGTACGACTCGTAGCAGCTGTTGCATCAATACATGAAAGTCATGAGATTTCAAACCAATTAATTTAAAATCCTTCAATAAAATAACTTTCTTTACATTTGAAGAATATCTAATGGGTACTTTAAAACCTTTAATACACTAAAAAAATTCATCGTATCACTTTTTCTTAATTTGTTACAATCAATAAGAAAATATGTTTTTTTCGTTCATAGTGGAAGCTAACTCCAAATGTATTACCATGATATAAAGTCTAATCTAGGATAAAATCTATCTTTTTCATTTAATTTTAGGCCTAAAAACGTTATGACCAAACTATCATATATTTTTTTATCTACATGAAAAATATAAATGTTATGTTTTATCTCAAAAAATATCCAATATGGTGGTTTAAATAAAATAGATTATTTCTTACAGTTTTTGGCTGATGACCAGAAATTCCTTTCTTTCCAAATGTGAAATAAATATTTGTCACCTTGTCATAATAATCTTCAAATTAAAATGCTTTTAGAGGAGATTATGTTCTAGTAAACAATTAAATTCTTGTTTCAATATTAAAGGATGATCAATTCACAAAAACCTTTGATATCTCATGTACACTTCCTTTCTTCCATTCATAAATTGATACTATAAAGTCTATTCTACACAAGTCAGGAATGCATTATGTACCTTAACATTATATCTATATAAGTTTCCATATACAAAAAGTTATTTATAGTGAACATTATCATAACATGATAATAAAATACTATTTCTTGTATGAATCAAAATGTTTAACACATGTCTCTCATAGAAGTTTCATATCATCAATCAATGGTGAAAGATACTAATTAAAATCATTTAGTGACTCTTTTGGTCTAAAAATCATCAAGCACATCGTTAAATATTTTTTCTTCATACATATCTTGGGGTAAAATTTGTAAAGTACCAAAAAATAGGTCCTAACATATGTTGGATAAAAATACTCTGATATGGATTCATTCCGTCTTTAAACATTCTCATTATTTGATTTCTAAATTCACTTCAAAAATCTTGATTTTTTAAAAAATCTACTCCAATCTGGTGAATCAGTAAGGTGATGTAAGTTTCTATTAGAGATGGTCACATATTTATGCCATATTAATTATTTTGAATCATTTGAATTTTTAGATAGATGCTTCAAATGGGGAATTTTTATAAGGTATATAATTTATTTAGAGGGAGGTTTGATGTTGTTACATAATAATGAATTAGAGTTTAATTTTTCATCAACATTATATTGTCATATCCAAAATTTATGACATGTTGATAAATCTTCATATTACATCTATAAAATACCAAATAAATAAGTAAAATGTTTTTTATACTCTATTCCAATTGGGAATAATATTTTCTTTCTATCAGAATGGTAATTTGGAAGCTCATTTCCTACTGGAAGTAACTCTTTCTAAATTTCAAGAAATTCAGAGAAACTTTCATCACTCTAACCATTTCTTGCTTTCAATTTAACTAATCCCTAAACTGCTGATAACACTATAAATTTAGTATAACCAGAGAATAATGTTTTATTATAAGATCTATAAAATCATTCCAATGTTTTTTTATAGTTTTAACACCTACATCATGAATTAATTATTTAATTTGATCCGTTGTCTAATAACGTGTATTTTTTTCAACAATAGATATTTAATTTTCTTTTATTTCACCATTCCATATCCAACATGTATAATTATGGTTAAAAACCTGAAAATGATACAATCCTTGATTTCTCTAGAATTTAACTTCCTTATATTCAAACACTTCAAGCATGGAAAAAAATAAAATCACTGTTTTCATGATTTAATTTAGAAAATTATATGATATTTTCAACACATTTTTTATATTTGTCAATTTTTATTCATAAATTAATCTAATTACAATCCATTAATAACCTAAGATCACAATATAAAAAGTGAATATATTAAAACATGTAAACATTTAAAAATATATATCAATAGAAAATTTTTAAATAGAAAATTTATAATCAGAACAATCAATTAATGGTAAATATTACATAATGATCAAAATATATCATTTAAAAATTTAAATACAAGTTATTAAAAAGATTTGAAAATAAATAATTCAAACATGCATTAATTTTTAAGAAATAATTTTTATTAAAAAATTTAAAATAAAAAAAATCTTCAAAAAATATTTAATCAAAAGTCATTATATCGACAAAAAAATTATAAATAAAAAAATTGAATCAAAATGAATTCAACCACAAAAAATTTATCACGATAAAAAATTTATAAATAAAAAATTTCCTATAAAAAATAACAGTGAAAAAAAATTATAATCGTACAAAAGTTATAACACTAAAAAAATTACCAAAAAAATTATAATTGATAATTAAATTCATTTACACAATTAAATGGTAGAATAAAATTTATAACTAACAAATAGATAATATATCTTCAAAAAAATAATTACTTAAAAAAATATGGAGGATGAAAATGAAAAATATATCCTTAAATATGATGAAATCACTCAATGTCAGTGGAAAATGGACGAGCGCTATAAGATTCAAGAAAAAAATCCAAAAACCAAGAAGGAAAAAGATCAAACAAAAACATTGAACAATGGTTTTCGGTCAACTAGAATAGGGTTTCCATAAACATAATAATATCATACATCATTAATGAACGATTAAGAATGGAATAATGGGGAAAAAAAATGTGAATGATTGTGAAAATAAACTAAAAGAGTAGATCGATCGTCGTCGAGGGTCGTTGAGATCCATCGAAGGTTGAGAGGAGGGATTCAATCAAAATGAAATGAGGATTTTAGGGTGCCATTATTTTTTTAAAATACTCCAAATTTAATTTTTTTTAATAATGAATGTTAAATGTTTTTCTAACTTTTTTAGATCATTTCTTTACAAAAGCAATTTAAAATTTTTTCCACATCACTTTTAATGTCAGTTATTAAAAATCTGACATTAAACCCCTGACATCAAAGCCATTATTTCTATTAGTGATCATCCTTTATTGGATATTTAGACCCATTAATAATATATCATTATTTCAGCCTCCAAGGTGGTGATTTTACGGGTTTGGGGAAAATACCAATAATAGTTCGACGGTTAACAAGTATTCATCCATTATTATAGAAAATTTTCCATCACCACCTTTGCTTCAACCCAATCATTCTCATTATCTTCTAAGGGGGATTGGATTAACCCTTTGGGGACTGGGTAGGTTATCAGTTCCATATTATGAAGCAGGTTCAACAATCGAATGGTCCTGGAGAGCAATTTTGTGGGGTTAAGAATTTGTATAATCAGTCCTCTTTAGATATAACTTCCTCAGATGGTATCCAGTGGGTGTGTTTGTAGATCCAGAAACTCCAAAAGGCCCTAGTATCCATGACTCATGGACCTGCTTTCCAACGGGAGGCTCTCGTTGGATGATGATTTTACCAATGACACTTAGGTACTCCATTGGCTGAGAGGATTGGAGGTCAATCCTGTCGCACCATTTTGGGGGTGGTATTATTGCCATTTCCTGGAAATTATTATAGATTTAATTCGTGTTAATATATTTGTGAATCCCAAGTTAATTCTGGAATATTGTATCCATGGGCTACCCCTTGGTTTGCAGGATCATCATAGGCATACATGGATATGATGCTACAGAGGCAATGTAAACATGATCCCTACAATAAGACGCTCTATAGATTAATGTTATCCAAGGGTGATGAAAGGTGGCTAGATTTTGGAATATAACCCATAAGACAGACTTCTTATATATCCTCAAGATAGGAATCAGAGCCCACATAGTTTTTTAAGCTTTGGGATTAGGCATGGTAACTTCTCATTTTAGGGGACATGATTGTGTGAACACTTTTGTAAGGGAACCCCTTTTGTGCTCCGTCCTTCCAGACGACATCTTACGTATCCTGGTTTGACATAGAATCAGATTTCTTGTAGTTCCGGACAGGTTTGTTTTTTGGATGTTGGGATCATCACAAATCTCTAAGCCCACGTGGGTCATACTCCATGTGAGAAACAAGAGGATGTGATAGATTCATACAACCACACACCTCTTATCCTACTAATGGGAGAGGGTTTTCCCATGGTAGAAGAAGTCAACGAGACAATGGTTGAGCATGTAGAGCAATGAACACTTTAATATGGGATGAAATTGGGGATCATTAAGCTTAGCTCTTAGAAGAATAGAGACTTACCTCAGTGGGAGTGCCCCAAGATTCACTCTAGGAAATGGGAGAAATATCGCCTTTCATCAAAAAGATGAGAAAACAAGATTACTTTAACAAATCACTGTTCCTCATTGAATAGAAAAGAAAGTGATCGCCCTTAATCCATAGAATGGGGAGGAACACAATAGCATCCCAAGGTTGGAATCTGAGTTACCAGGGGATTGTAAACACACATACATCCCAAGAGTCCAAACCAATTTGGGGATATCCTTCATAACTCTACTTAACATGGGTATTTAGACTCAAAGGGGCTGACAGATGCACCCGATGATCTGATCATTTGGGTCTGGTGGCTTTAGATGAGGCCTTGGCCTGGTTTCAGGGGACTAGTTCATGGAGGAGCTATGGAGGAATGGATGGTAAAAGAGGGGAGAGATTGGAGTTGGAGGAATGTACACTTGAAGATTCCCCATTTCGCATACTATTTTTCTTGTTTGGGATGGGCGACATTTGCATACCATAATGGTATGTGGGTAGAGGGTTCGTCAGTGTATCGAAGTAGTATACCATCTTGGGAATGGACCATTACATACCATATTGGTACACGGTCTTGGAGGTGGTCTGCCACACCACTTTGGATTCCATCCACATACTGATGCATTATGCGGTGCAAGGTTCAATCCACATAGCAATGCACTATGTGGAATGCAGTATTGAAGGAGGGTCCTAGAACCTGTCATTTATGGGGAGTTCATATGTGAGGAATTCGTGGTTCGCAATGATGCTAATTTGGTTCACCATTTACCCATTATTATTATGTTCCTTATTTTTATGGTTCACGGCTAGTATTACCTGTGGAAATGTGGTTTATGACTTGAACTTCATCGATGATTTGAAACCAAATCCAAAATCCTCTCTAAATTCTTTCTTCCAACCTATAGGGTCTCTTCCATGCTTTCTTCATCCATCCTTTTTTTCTTCCTCATGTTCCCCTTTTATAAATCATTGGGGAAAAATAAAATCTATGGGTATGCGACACCATTTTTGGAATCCCATGAAGAGATATATCGATCTGAAAAAGGATCAGTAAATCAGGGTTTGTAGAGTCTATGGTTTGAAAGTCAAGGCTCACAGAACCCTTCGGATTTTCTTTGTCCATAAACTATAGATTTTATAAGTTGAAAGGTAGATGTCCTTCGTGTTCTTGATTCGGCTAAAGATGTGGTACATGGATTTCTGTTTTTATTGTACATCACTCGGCAGGCCGGTTCCTCGCAGGTCCTTATATGTACTGGTGGTTCATAGTTCATGCGTTCTGTGAAAACTTCCCATGATGGTGCGTGGGTTACTTAAAACTCTTTGAGAAATTAAATGTCTTCAAGTTTATTCTGATGTTTGAAACTCAATTTAAATCCATTTTATATACTTGACCTGTAGAAATATTTTATTCCTTACACAAAGTGATTGAAGGAGTATTTTTTCCCTTTATGAAGTTTTCTAGACCCAACAAATGCCCACCATCAGAATAGGGTCTGTTCAAAATGAATAGGAGTCTATTCGAATGTAGAATTGGTCCTGAACTAAAGTGGTTTGTAGTATATTATATAGGCCTAGTAGGATGGGACCACATCTATATGTAGGGGTCCAGGTCATTTTTCCTTTACCATTTTTTGTGGAGAAAACTACTCTTGACTCTCCCTCAACTTTCTCTACTTCTGCATACCGTCTCTTTCATGAAATCTGTATTGTCGAACAACTTTATACGTGTCACGAACCAAACTCTTCACAATTTCTTTTTCCTAGTAACCAGATTTTGGGTTTTGTGAACTATGATATGGAATTTTAAAACAAACATATAGACTTCCATGTAGGATAATGCTACTCAGTTTGTGTGTTCCACAAAGGTAACTTACACTGGCAAACTAAAATTTAAGCCTTACTAATACGAACTTAATCTGTTAAACAAAAACTTTTAATATCATCCTGGTGAGGTCTTTGTTCATGATTTCTTCTTTCTGTGAACCCTTATATTTGCTAGCAAACACTCCATGGGCCAGCGCCTCATGGGAATTTCACATATCGCGGCTGCACATGGTTTAAAATTTCTGTGTACCACTCAGTACGTGGGAATTTCTTCCACATAACGTGCAGTATACAGGAAATGGATTCCACATGCCATTTCTGGTAGAAATATGTGGATCCCTATGAAAACCCTCTTTTAAGTCCTTTGGCCCCATTTTATGGCCTTTATCCAACAAATTTCCTCATTGGACTGACTTTTTGGGGGCTTTTGGATCTTTCTATATAGACTACAATGTCTCATTCACATACATTGAAAAAATCGACCTAGATGTGGGTAACCATGTTTTAGTTTAGTGAGGACCATATTTGATCCAAAATTGTTCCTCATGATAGCTTCTTAAGAGATCTTATCACACCAGAGGTCATAGCTTACCCATTGTCTATACAGTTTCCACTTTATGGCTTTGGTCTTTTAAATTATGTTCCTTTGCCATTGGATGACCCCAATACTCCTTTTATTCTCCTAGAAGCACTTCAAGTTCATGATCGGCCCAATATTTCCCCAGCAGGAGAAGTTATAGCTACTCTGATTTAGGATAATGTGTTCATATTTTAATTCTCAGTGTGGACTCAGGGAAATCAGAGGTGTTGCAACACTGCCTTGAGACTAGTCTCCTAGGAATACCCACCATTATTAACATTTATTGAGAAAACCCTAATGGTAGGTGGAGCACCAAATTAGACCTGTGAGTTGGAGGATGCTTCTCCAACGAATGGTCCTAGGAATTTTAGGTACACCTAACCTATTTAGAGTCCCCCAATTTGTTTTAGGTGGTGAACATATATCAGGAAGCTTTGGTTTCCTTGTTCACATCTTTCTCTCCAAGAGAAATCTTTCCTTAGCTACTGAGCCATTGGTATTCAAGCACCAACACATTCCATTTGTCTCATGGGGAGGTAGAAATTAGATTATGAGACATACACTATCTTGGAGGACTCCCCATACATAGAAATACGTACGATGAGTTTGTTCCAACAACTACTACTTCTGATGTTACCTACCATGTGTCCCCATTGATAAGGAGCCTACTGGTTTTGACAGAAAGGTTACTTGATCACCTCGCGCACTTGTCCTATTTGAGACTTGGATAGGATCATTTCTATTAGTGAATGGGCCTAAGATGAGAGCTCTCCACAGTCTAGATCATCCAACCCATTAGTATCGATAAATTCAAAGATCATATTGTGCCACATTCTAAGTAGGATGATATACTACCCGGGGATATAAGCTTCAACCGGACGTACCACCTAAAATGAAATTATCGTGTTTACCCACAATGGAAACCATAAAGTTATGCCATAAATGAAAAATAAATAAGCTTAAGTAAAACATAAACATATTATATATCATATATAAATATAGTGACATCCTAATTTCCACCTTTGAAGGTGTTATATGAGTGTCGAACAATCATCATTTCATGAGGCAGAAATTCATCATCCACAGATTCAGTATGTTCTTTAACCATTAGATGTAGGTGTGTGTAAGTGTAGCTCGAATAATTCTTATAAAAACATCTTAGTATATTGAATATACTGTATTTTTTACAAAAGAAATGAATAAAAAGAGTTTATGAGGTTGGAGATGCAAAATAAAACAAAAGAACACAAGAGAAGACACTGCCTTTAAATCGGGTAACTCTCTTTGGTTTGAGCTCAAAGGCTTCCTTGGGAAGACTTCTGCCCAAAGTGAGGCTTCTAGGAGTAAGAGAGGGATGTGGAGACACAAAATGGACAGGGTTTGGCCGAGCCAAAGGCTTTGGAAGTGTGGGTAAGGAGGTAGAGGTGGGGGCCTTTTATAAGAGGAGAGGAGGGGCACTCTTGGAAAGTAAGGAAATGTTACTTTATTTTTGAATGAGTTTCAGATTTTAATGGTCCCACATTGATGTGTTTCAAGGATAAGGTGATAAGGGTTCGAAATCCACCCATCCAATAGGTTTTGGACATGTGTAGGTCTTATATTTTACATTATCTTTCCATTTTATTTAAATCGTTAAATAATGAGGTCATCGCTGCATCATCATGAAGTCATATATAATTAAATTTATTTAATGTATAAAAATTATAAAAAAAATACGATGATGTAGGAAATTTTTTTATCCAATTAATATTTATAGTCAAAAATCTGACTTGTATAACCCCATGTAAAAATTGTTTTAGTAAAACAACTCATGTTTGTGACATTTTAATTTTAACATTAAATAAAAAGGTATTAATGTCATTTTCCAACCAGAGTGGCTCCATGGGGTCCCCAAGTTGACCCATGGATTGTCTAGGTCGGCCATGAGACATCCAATAAGGGTAGGACATGTGTCAAGTTTATTTAATATTATTAAAACATTATTTTTACCTTAAACTACACTAATTACCTCTAATCGCGATTAAAAACTTAAAAGTTACTATTCACCAAAAAAAATATTTTAATCACATTAAACCACATTTTACTTCTTAATGACAGCCATGTATGTCGGATTTTTGAAATTCAAAACACAAAGGTGGTAAAATTTCATTTAAACGGAAAATCAGTTTTTATAAGTACCACTTAGTGGTTTCACTATTCATCAAAAATTGAAGTTTTTCAGAAAAAATACAAAAAATTCAACCTTAGCTATATTTGATATTTCGAATTCAAAAATTATGTGTACTTTAAAAAATTCAAAACATATAAGTTGAATTAATTAATTTAATAATTAATTCCCGTTGTCAGAGCAAATAGCGTGTTTTTATGAAATAATAAGTATCAAAAGATTGACACTAGTTTAAGTCCAATTTCAAAGTGAAATCAATTCCAACAACCCCTATTGGATTAAATGGTAAATATATATTATAATTTCACTTTAAAACTACTTCAAAAGATAATCTAATCATATTAAAAAATTAGATTAAAAAGTGATTTTGAATTAAAATACAACATTTTTTACTATTCATTAAAAATGATCTTTATCGGAAAAATACAGAAAATTTACACAAAGTAAATTTTGATGTCCTGATTCTAAAAAAGTATTTTATTTGGTCCAATAGACTATATAAGAGTGACCAAAACTATATTTAAAAACGGTTCGCCATTAAAAGTTGATAAGTGGACCTTTAGTGAAAATTAGAGTATATATGCCTAAAATTGAATTCTTTTCATATTTGAAGCCTTTATCCTTTATTGGATAAGTATAAAAACATTTAACAAACATATATAATAACATTTTATTTATTTCAATTCATTCCCGCCAATACAATAGCCACGTGTTAACTAACATTTAAAATAATATTATTTTATTACTAGTGTGCAACGTAAGATTTCAAAGAAACTCTTTGTTGCGTATCGGGTACGCTATCTAACATAGCAACCCCTTTAAAGTAAAATTAATATTTAATTCAAAAATACTAATAAATATGAAAATGTATTATTCTTTATTTACCTGGGAAGTTACATTGTTTCACATCACTTTATCTCTATAATCTAAGAATTCCATTGGTTGTACCTCATAATAAAGATAATGTTAGAAATGAACAGATCTTGAGTTCAGTACATGTGATGGATTTGGTATGTACTTCCATAAAAGATATATGTGGAAAACTTCATCCACTAGTTAGAGGTTTGGAATAATATTTATGTGATAATAAACAATACTAATATGATCAGAAATATTAAATTGATTGATTTTTGTAGGGATTAATTGAACCTTATTCTTGAATCTCAGAACCCTCATTCAAGGATATATTTTGAGGTATACTTTTTCACCAAATGAAAACTCTATTTCTCTATCATGATTATCAATATAGATCTTCTGTCAACTTTGTGATACTTTGGTATATCACTGAATGGTTTGAACCTTATCTATCCTTTGTAGAATAATATTCGGTATTAACCACTTCCAATCTCAAATTTTTTCCCAACTTATCAAAGTCCTATATCTCTTTCATATAAAGACTCATATGGTTCTATTTTGGATATTATGGTGAAAATTATTTTTATAAGAGAACACAACAAGAGGAAGATATTAATCCTAACATACAGTGAAATCAATTGAGAAATAACTAAAAAAAATTTACACACTTTGAATGGTCCCTTCATATTGAAAATTAGTTTGAGGATGATAATCTATGCTAAAGTTCACTTCTATACCAAATAATTAGTGGATATTTCTCTAAAAATATCATTTTAAACTTGGATATAGATTAGATAAAATTTAAATAGGTACTCTATGAAGTCCTACCACTTCTAAAATACCATAATAAATGATTCAAAACTAAGAGGGGCAATTAATCATATATGGTTATATTTTAAAATTTATTTCAATTAGAAATAAAACCTTTCTATCAATTAAGAAGTGATCCACTCAAGTTATCCACTCATCCTTACTAATTTGACACAAATAAAAAAGACAAGGAACAAGTAGTTTTTATAAGTTTAGGACCTAGTGTGGGTTCCTAATCCTTGTCATGTTCAACACCATACAAGACAGAGATTATCCACTAAAAATTTTATGATATAATACCAGTGGAGAGGCCATGTATAATCTTTTAAACTTTCTCATCAGCATCATATTTTGAATTAAACTCTATCCTTCTAGACATAAAATAATTTGAATGAAATGATAATTAACTCTTGATAAATTGAATACTTTATTAAATATTGATGATCTTACCCTTGAACCATAAACATAGATAGAAAAATATTATCATTCAGGGAAGAATTGGATAATGATCGACTGTTCCAAAATCAAAATAATATTTGATAGTTATGAATTCTCAAGCTCTAATAGATAATGATAATTTCTTAAAAAATTTGGGCTCAAACTTTATTTTTATTCTCTCAATTTTTTAATGCTCTACTTTTTTTAAATATATTTGTTACTTTTCTCTATCAAAGTTATCTCATCATATTCAGCAAGTTTAAAAATCCTAGAAATAAAAACAATTCAAAAATTTCATTTTCGACTTATTATTCTCAAAAATTCATTCTATAAAATCATGTACCATGATCCTCCAAAATATTCTCACTTGATTCAGCTCATGTTCAATCCCTATGATCTTAAAATATTCTCTATTTTATTAGATGCATGTCTAATGTACATTTCCACTACTACCCTTCCTCTTTATCAATAGATAAACCTAAAATCATCCATGAAACATCTTCAGTCTCAATCAATATTGTAAAGAATTAAAAAAATAGTGAATTTTTAAATTATAAAAATACCTTTATCTTATTACTTACTAAAATAAGCTTGAGATTTACCTTCTTCAACCTAGTCTCACAACACATCAGATATTAAAAAATATAATCAACAGAAAAAACTAATCCATTTAAAACATAGGAATAATTCCTCCATAACAAGAAACTATTGATTACTTTAACCCCAAAACATAAAAACCTCATTACATTGTAATTCTATAATGAATAACAAGAGATTATTCACAAAAATATATACCTTCAGACACCATGATCACTTTTTAGATAAACGATTTCTGAACATCAAACAAATATAAGAATTAACCACCATTTTTGAAAACTCACATGAAACAATGTGAGTCAAATTTCAGATGTGATGTTTTACTATATGAAGAAAAACTATAGCATTGATGGATTTTGTTTCTTAGAATATTTTAATTTATGATTCTCATAAATTTATCTTATAGAATAGTTCCTTTATAAAGATGTACATTCTATTATAAGGACTCATGTTTTGGCATAAAAACTTATGATCCTACCTTTGTGATATTTCTACCTCAGCACAAAATACGTACACTTGTGATAAAATACTTATGTTCTAGAAAGACTAATGCATAAAACAACAAACTTATTATGTTCAGAATGATAGAGTTGGTTTCTTAGAACAAACTTTTTATACTTTTATTACATGAATATTTGACGTATTAAATATTAAATTAAACATGTTACTAAATATTGTTCATTGTTCTACGTGACTTTAATGTAATAATGTCCTAGAGTATTGTTTTCATTAATAAGGTCATAGTAGTTCCCCACTATGATGAGAACCTTGAAGTTCTATGACAATATTCTTAATAGAGTGCTATAGTTGGATAACATACAATGATGGGACACATAGTATGTTTATCCTCAATTGCGAGCACTCATTATCAGATGAGATTTCTTCTCATGAAGTTCAACCATGGTAATATCTAAGATGGAAGATTACGAGAAACCAAAGATAGAATTTTTTCAAGACCGAAGAATGAGCAATCAATAACGAATAATACAAGACATTCGATTAACCATTCTAGCACTCGGAGAATGAGTGGTGTTACTTGTAAACCACTAGAGCACATGTGGATCACCTCAAGTGGGATTATACCCATGGTTCCTCACAAGTGCAATGAAGACAATCAACAAGGGTGGTTTCAGACGATTAAAAACCATCAATGAAGAATGTTTATATAACCAGGTATTTATTTCTTTAGATATTAAATAAATTAATTATATATTTTTTGTGAAATATTCTCACTTCTAGTTTTAGATAATGATTATTAAAATAAATTTTAATATATCACCTTCTATTTCAATGCTTCTGCTGCGCGTAGAACCAACAAGTGGTATCAGAGTGGTCACGTTTAATTTTATAATTATTTATTTGATTGTTGATCTATGCGCAATCATGGATAGATTTTAATTTCATGTTATTAATTATTTAAAATGATTTTAATTAACATGATATCGATATATTAATCATATTTTACCATTGTTTTATTTTCTCAGAGATTTAAGAACAAATGATGAAGGACCGGAGATTCCATCAGGAAGTGCCAAATCTTTGGCCGGTAAAATTGGGTTACATGGCGTGCGGCTGGAGAACACATCATATATCCATGTGCATTTTATCTTCATGAACTAATAAATTAAAAACATTTGGTGCCTTTATTAAACATTGTGTGTTGGTTGGGCCAACCTTCCATGCAGAAAGTGGATACAAGGTGTGTAGCTGGTAAATACACACCATGTAGTCTGGCTGAGTTAACATGCCAAACCCCAGGCATGTGACTTGGATATACCACAACCAAGGTATATAGAGTGAATCTGGATTTACATACCATTTAGTCTCCCTTTAATAGAAAAAATTAAAATTATATTAAATGTGAAAAATATTTATCGTTAAAACCTTATTTTATTGATTGGCACACCGTTGTGTTTGACAATTTAATAATGGTTTTAAATAATTTTAAATGCTCAAATAATTTACTCTAATAATCATTTTCTTAATGGTTTTTCCATTTATTTTCCATGAATTAGAAATTGATGGGTATCTCTAATTAAGTTTAGATGGTTTTTAAGATGAAATAAAATTAATTAGTTAATTAATACAAGTATGTTCATCTTAATAATAAAGAACGAATAAAGAAATGAATGTTATCCAGTTACTTTGTGTGTATTCGTTGCATGTAAAACTAGTAATGGGATTGACAAAGACCCATGTATTTTTGGAAGTTATTTTATTAAATTTATTGCACAGATTTTCAATTATTTACTATTAAATTAAAAGATGGCCTGCAAAACATCCCTCCTTCCATTATTATGTAGGACCTATGTGTCCAAAGATATTTATGTAATTCCCATTAATCAATCATCTGGTTCCACTCTCCTATGTGTGAATAATAAATATTTTTAATTAATGGAGCATCCCAAGGCATGTAAAGATGGTTCAAGATAGAAATATAATGATTCCAACTCGGTGATACATAGGTGGATATGAGTAATGTTTTATCTCATTCCAAGTCTAATATGAGGAGTTATTTCCCCTAGGTCATAGGTTGATTTAATTTCCTATCATTAAATAAACCATTAGACAATCTCATGATGGGGTCATTTAATTATTTATTTATTTTATTACTAATTCATTAAATTTATATTTATTGATTCAAGATCATGGTCAAATAACTGAATTAATATGAATAGAAGAAATTTAAATAAAAATTTTTATGTCTAAATGTTTTATCCAAAAAAGGTTAATTAATTAATAAAACATACACTTAAATATTAATAAGTGTAAAGGGAAAAACAAGAAAAAAAATATATGCATAATAAAATATCTCAATCAAATATTGAATCAGTCTAAGCCTTCTGTTACTTGATTAGAAACAAAAATAAATAGAAATATGTTTTTGACCAACCCTTATTGGGACACTTAATTTGATAAGGGGAATTCTTATGAAGGTTTTGGGTCGACTTAACCATTTTACATAAAAAGGAGTAGATTTTACTAGACTTGGTGTAATATAGAGGAATGTTTTGATAATTTCCAAGTTGGGATTTAGGGATTGGGGAGTCCATTCAATAGATCAAGGATATGCAAGCCTGTAGTTGGTAAAGACTTGCCAACCAAAATAGCTTCAAAATAGCTTGACCAACCCATTTTTGGGTTATGTGATAGGGAATATGGATCCTTGAACTAGAATATAATAGAAACTATACATTTTAATTTTGATGGTGACATCTATTGGGACTTGATAAGATAGTGATATATTTAATAAAATCAATTAATTTAATATTTCTTATAATATTTGTAATCAAGAAAAGTACTAATAATGTGCTCCCTTAATTGTAAAATAAAATGAAAAACTCATCATCCACTCTATCCCTACGATAAATATTGGATAAAGACAATATCTTCATTAAAAGTAACTTCCTAGAGTATTTTATATTCCTTCGTGATGTTTTATGCCATGAACAGAAATCTTACATACTAGAATCCTCAATGCCTAATTCGCCTACTCAAGAGGCGAGTGATGAAGATTTCCAAGTCTTTGAAAAACATATGAACAACATGGTCGACATTAAATATTTTATGATTTCATCTCTATCTAGATAGAAACGGTTTGATATTTCCAAGGCTCTCTTTTAGAGTAAGCTTAGAGAGGGTGCCCTATCTGGGCCTCACAAAGTCAATCTCATTGGCTACATTGAGTACCTAGAGGTTCTAGTGTTTAAAATCCCGGAAGATCTAGGAATCGATATCATTCTAGAATAACTCCCTCAAAGATTCTCTAGTTTGTTGTGAATTTTAATATGAACCACATTGAGAAGTGTCTGCCAATTCTTCTTATCCTCCTCCACCAAGTAGATAAATATATAAAGCGTGAAAATCCTTTTGTCCTTATGGTGAACAAATAGAAAGAGAAAGCAATGAGTTTTAAGTCCAAAGCTTCTTCACACCATTCTAAGAAGAAGAATATCATAGGGGAAGCAAGGTAATGAGATGTTGTTTATTTTTCATGTGGAAAGAAGGGCCACTAGAAGAAAAAATGCACCCAGTTAAAGAAGAAAGGGGAATCTTCAGGTGTGTTTGTTATCGAGTGAAATTTATCTATTTATACAAATTTGTTATTAGATATAGATTTTGGTTCCCACATATGTATTCAAATATAAAAACCAAATATATTAAGAAAAATTATTGAGGGGAGATAGATCAACAAGCATCCAACGAATCTAAACATGATGTTGTAACTATCAGGGATTACCACCTCACATTGCAGACGAGAATGATCTTGGTTTTAAAGGGTTGTTATTATGTGCCTTCAGTTACAAAAAAAACATTATTTCTATATCCAAACTTGATATGGATGGATTCATTTTCAAATTTGGAAATAAATGTTTTTTATTTTATAAAGATAGAATTTTTTATGGCAAGAAACATTTACATATGATCTTTACGTGTTGGATTACATGAACCAAGTCATGGAAATTGATAATGAAGATACTTCACATGACACAAACCACACCCAACTTTGGAAAAATTAGATAGGTCATCTATATGAAAAATTCTTGGCAAAATTACATCAAGATGGATATTTAGATTCTTTCAAACTAAAACCACTTTCTGTATGTCATGCATGTTTACATGTAAATTGACTAAAGACCCACTTAGTGGGGAAGTTGAAAGGGCTAAAGAGATTCATAAATTAGTTCATACCGATGTGTGTGGACCATTTACTATTGAATAAAGGGGTGGGTACTCATACTTCATAAATTTTACTCATTATTTAAGTAGATATGGATATACTTACATAATGTTGTATAATTCAAATTCTTTTGATAAATTCCAGGAATATAAGAATGAAGTTGAGAACTAGCTTGGTAGGAAGAATAAGAAACCCTACTCAAACTGTGGTGGAGAATATATTAATCAAGAATTCATTGATTACTTACTGGAGTTTGGGATACAATGCCAACCCACTCCTTACACACCTCAGTGGATTAGTGTAAGTGAAAGGAGGAACCGCGCCTTGTTGGACATGGTGAGATTAATGATGAGTCATGAGAGTCTTCAATTATCCATTTAGGGATATGTTTACAAACAGCAGCACACATACTAAACCAAGTACCAACTAAATTGATAAATTGTGTTCAATACAAATTTTGGAGTGGAATAAAAATAATGTTATCGAATTGACATTTGTGGGGAAGCGAAGCGTTTGTTAAGGCCTCTTCAGGTAACAAACTTCCACCCTATGGCATAAGGTGTACCTTTATAGCATACCCGAAAGAAACAAAGTGATATTACCTATATGAACCCTGATAAAAAAAGGTTGTAGTGGTAATACATTCCATAATCATTGAGAGGGAGCACATCTTCAAAAGAGATAGTGGGAGCGAGATAAACCTCGATGAGGTCGAGGCTCAAGACACACAAGAATTGGTACATGATAAGATTCCACAAAGCCCCATGGAAGAAGAAATTGTTCCATAGACACAAGTACTGCATAGGAGTACAAGAAAGGTTAGAGAACCAGAACAATATGGTTTTCTAGTTACCAACACTATGGGAAAAATGGCCCTTTCAAACGGGTTATTTACGACGGGTTGTAGGCTCGTCACAAATAACCCCTCGGAATGGGTTATTTGCGATGGGACAATCGGCCCGTCGCAAATAATAGCTATTTGCGATAGAGGGGGTAGTGAACATCGCAAAAGGTTTGGTGCCAAATGCATGCCAAACTGTGGGAAGAGGTATTTGCGACGGGTTCCTATACCCGTCGCAAATACCCGACGGCGGGTTTTAGTATTTTTGACAGGATATTTGTCACGTTGCCATTAGTATGTTGGAAGGTACCCATTTGTGATGAGACCCATCATAAATACTCTTTTCGATAGACTTTAATTAATGCGGGTAGTGGGCATTTGTGAAGGGCTTACCATCGCAAATAAGTCTGTCCCAACTAATCTAACCTATATATACCCTCATATGTTTTCCACTCATTTTACTTCTTTCCCAACTTCTCTCTCTATCACTTCTGAAAAAAAAATCTAAAATTTTTCATAGTTTAAACTTTTAAATCAGAGCATCATATGCGGCTTTTATACTCTAAAAGCTTCAATTTCAAGGTATTTATCTATTTTTTATGGTTTATTTAATTTAATTTATTTAAAATTATTTAAATTTTTTTAATTTGATTCAATTAAATTAAATTCGAATTAGATATTTGGTTTTTCAGTATTTATTTTTATGAATAATTATGTCCAAGTGTTAATTATAAATACTTAGTAATAATTAGAAATAATTTGTAATAATTTGTAATTAATTTTAATAATTAGAAATATAGTAAAATAATTAGTAATAAACTGAATTAATTATTAATAAATTGAAATAATTAGTAATAAATTGAAATATTTAGAATTAAATTGAAATAATTAGTATTAAATTGAAAAAAATATTATTAAATTGTAATAATTGGTAATAATTTGGATTAGTTTTTGTAATAATTGATAATAATTTGTAATAATTAGTAATATTTTGTAATAATTAGTAATAAATTGTAACAATTAGTAATAAATTGTAATAATTAGTAATAAATTGAAATAATTAGTAATAAATTGTAATAACTATTATTAAATTATAACAATTAGGTATGAATTGTAATAATTAGTAATAAATTGTTATATTTAGTAATAAATTGTAATAATTAGTAGTAAATTATAATAAATTGTAATAGTTAATAAAAATTTGTAATAATTAGTAATAATTTATAATAATTTTTAATAATTTGTAATAATTAGAAATAATTAGTAATAATAAGAAATAATTAGTAATAATTTGAATAATTTGTAATAATGAGAAATAAGTAATAATAATTGGAAATAATTAGTAAAAATTATTAATAGTAAGTAAAAAATAATAATAATTAGTAATAATTAGTAATAAATAGTAATAATTAATAATAATTATAAATAATTATAAATAATTAGAAATAATTAGAAATAATTTGTATTAATTAGTATTAATTATAAATAAATAGTAATAAATTATAATAATTAGTAATAAATTGTAATAATTAGTAATAAATTGTAATAATTAGTAATAAAATGTAATAATTAGTAATAAAATGTAATAATTAGTAATAAATTGTAATAATTAGTAATAAATTGTAATAATTAGTATTAAATTGTAATAATTAGTATCAAATTGTAATAATTAGTAATAAATTGTAATAATTAGTAATAATTAGTAATAATTTGCAATAATTTGTAATAATAATAATTTGTAATAATTTGTAATAATTTTTAGTAATTAGTAATAACTAGTAATAATTTGTAATAATTAGTAATAATTATTAATAATTAGCAATAATTAGTAATAATTAGTATTAATTAGACATAATTAGAACTAAATTGAAATAATTTGTAATAATTATAAATAATTAGTAATAAATTTTATTATTAGTAATAATTAGTAATAATTATTAGTAAATGGAAATAATTAGTAATAAATTGTAGTAATTAGTAACAAATAGTAATAATTTGAAATAATTAGAAATAATTAGTTATAAAATGTTATAATTAGTAGTATTTAGAAATAATTATTAATAAACTATAATAATTAGTAATAAATTGTAATAATTAGTAATAAATTATAATAATTTCTAATAAATAGTAATAAATAGAAATAATTTTTAATAATTAGTTATAATTTGTAATAAATTGGAATAATTTGTAAAAATTAAGATTAATTTGTAATAATTAAGATTAATTAGGATTAATTGGTAACAATTAAAAACAATTAGTTAGAATTAGGATAAATTAGAAACGGTTAGTAAGAATTAAAAACAATTAGGATTAATTAGTATTAATTAGGATTAATTAGTAATAATTAGGATTAATTAGTAATAATTAAGATTAATTAGTAATAAATTGGAATAAATTTGAGTATATTGATAAACTGGCATAATTTATAGCAGATTGGTGGCATTCCTTTTGATCGACTTCTCATCTACTTGTAACTTTATCTGACTAAAATCCGTATGAAAAATCTACTCTAACGTACATCAGAGAATATTTTTCATAGTGATTTAAGTTATAAAAAGTTTCAAGGAGGTGAGCTGTCAGGAAAAATAGGCTCTTTTTCCTAAATCCTCAGCTCCTTAGAACTTCTCCGACTAAAATCACTTTGAAAACTATGCTCAGATGTGCGAATATAAATTTTTGTATGCACGGGCTTGGAGAGTAGTATGACGAGGCATCCCTAATCTCCATCCTCATGCATATGAAAATAGATAATCATATGTCAATGGAAACTTTTCATTGTGATTTTAGTCGAAGAAAGTTGCCAGGGGATGAGTCGTCGGGAAAAAGAGCTGCTACCAATCCATTGGAAATTGTGTCGATTGTAATTAAAAATAGTTAATAAAAAATACTTGTAATTAATAATAATTAGTGGTAATTTGTATAAATTTTTATAATTAAATTTAGATTAGTTTAAAATTGTAAAAATAGTATAAATAACTACAAAATAATAGAAATTATTATAAATTTCTAGAAAAGAGAATTTAATTGTCTTCACTTTTTTACATAGTGTTTATATTATATCTAATTATAAAAAGTTACTAATTATTTCATATGTTTTAGAAAAATATAGAACAATTTTAGTGGTCATTTATTGCGTTTTGTTTATCAACCAGATTACCTTTTTTGTATCAACATTATGAACGCAGTTCGAGATAAACTACTAATAATTTGGCTCCAGATCCAACATGATTTCAAAATATAGTACATCGTGTGGCAGGTCCATCTTTTCAACAAACTAAAACTCATGATGATGTTGATTTCACTCTTGAGTTGGAACTAATCAATTTATATGAGTTGTTGAGGTCCGTTGAAGATTCCTTATATCCAAGTTGCAAGATAAGAAATTTTGAAGCAGTCAGTAAATTTATGGCTATTAAATTAGATAATGGAATGTCAAATAGTTGTTTTGATCTGATATTCTCTTTGTTAAAAACACTGCTACCTGAAAGAAATGTGTTGCCCATAAATTTCTATGAGAGCAAGAGGCTGGTTCATAATCCGGGTCTTGGTTATTAGAATATTCAAGCATGTACAAATGACTGCATCTTATATTATGGTGAAAATGAGTCATTGGATAGTTTTCCAACATGTGGAAAATCAAAGTATAAATAATCTCAACTAGGAAAGTTTGGATTTATTTTTGTAAAACGATTGAGATATTTCCTGTTCACACCCAAATTGCATCATTTATTTATGTCACAAAACACATAATCATTGATTTTATTGTAAAAAACCAGCATGTCAACTTGTAAAAGCTTAAATTATCCCTTTGATGGTGATTCCTGGAAATAATTTGACCAAGTCCATCCATCTTTTTCTTTAAAATCCTAAAATGTGTGATTAGGTCTTTCTACTGACGGTTTCTGTCTATTTAGTTCTTACGGTAGTTAGTATTCAAGTTGGCATGCCTTCATAACTCCATAAAATTTACCTCCATTAATGTTGATGAAGGAGGCATATATATTTTTGACCTTATTAATTCCAATTCATCTGAAAAACAATATTGATGTTTATTTCAAATCATTGATTGATGAGTTAAATTCATTGTGGAGTAATGGTGTTAAAACATATGATGTTACTGTGAAACCAAACTTCCTACTATAAGTTGCATTGATGTGGACAATTAGTGACTTCCCAGTATATGGAAAGTTATATGGATATAGTACACATGGTTCAAAATCATGTTCATACTGTATGAGATACAAAAAATCGTTTATACTCGTCAATCACAAAAAACTTACTTTTTTGACTCTCATTGTAGATTTCTTCCAACCAGTCATCATTTTTAAAGAAACAAATATCATTTCAGAAAAGGCAAAATTGAAAAATATTGTCGCCCAACCTTGATCTCAGGTAAATAGTTAAAATAAATTGTCTCTTCATTAACTCCCATCACTTTTGGACAAACCATAAATCAAAATAAAATTGATGGGTTTGGAAAAGAGCACAGTTGGATAAAACATATCATTTTTTGGGATTTTCTATATTGGTCTATTTTTTTGGTCCATCACATGTTGGATGAGATGGATATTGAGAAGAAATATTTTGATAATTTATTTCATTCAGTTTTCGATACACCAGGTAAGACCAAAAATAATGTAAAGGAACAATAAGATCTTACCAAAATTTGAAAACAACTAAAACTTAAACAGTTTGGAAATGTCAGATCACAGAAGTTAATGAATCCAAAAGCAGTTTATACACTGTCCAAAAAAGATTCACTTATTATTTTGTCATTAGATTTTAGATTTATGACTTTTATATGGTTGGTCTTCCAATTTGGGAAGATGTGTTGGAAATAGTCATATTCCTGGATTGAAAAGTCCTAACATTCATGTTTCAAAGGAAAACATCTAATGATTAGATTAAGAGGTTTGTTAAATCCTATGATTTTGGATGTGCTAATAGAAATATGAAAAAACTAAAACAAATATAGAAATTGATGATTCTGAGGAGGAAGATAAGACATTTACATCGACATCTATGAAGATGAGGATGAATATGGACATTGACATAGTTAAATACTGGTTATAATCGTATATAATTTATATCTATATATAATATTTGCTTTCAACTATTTTCTAACAAAAAACATTTCATGTTTCAGATAGATAAGGATCTATATAGTTTGTTACAGGATGATGATCATCCTTTGGATGAGTAGGAGTTTAGATCATCTAACCCTCCAACTACTAGAGGTTAAGGGGGAACTTAGAGGAAGTGGGGTCTTGCCCGACTGATGATTCCTGAACCTATCCCCGAGCAACATCCACATATTTGGTTCGGTCCACACACATATAGGTATGGTTACCTTTGTATTTTATATAGTTTTAATTTATTTATTTATATTCTAATTGTTTGATTAATTGTGTTTTTTTACAGCATTAGGCATATAGTTATTGAACTGGGGAGCCATATATTGCACAACTATTTTTCTACTACTTGGGTGTCATAGGATCAGATTCCCATTGACATACAGCACCGCATGTTCAAGAATTGGATAGTACGTAAATAAATAATATTTATTTTTAAATTAATTTAATTGATTACTTGATATAATAATTTTTTTAGGGTTTATGGTATCCCATTGATGAGATCATGTGTGAGGAAATATTGAAGGCATGGAAAGGAGCTATACACCTTCATTGCACTCATTGTTTTTACAATTTAAAAAGGAAAGACTTAGAGAAAGTATGAGTTACAGTGGTTGATGAGACATGTCGCATCCACCAACCTAATTATATTTCATCTCAGTTTTGGGAAGGATTTTAACACATTGGTTGAGTATAAAGTTTTGGATTAGATCATCAGTAGGTCAGAAAAATCGAGGAAGATGAGAGGAAACACATCGAGCTAGTAGTCATATGTTTTCTACATATATGGAGAATAAGGTAAGTACATTTTTTAAAATATTGTATATAACTTTAAATGTGAACGGTTTATTTTTTATTCATATAAGCAGTCGAACAAACCAATATTATGGAGTTCGACATTTATAGGAGGATGTACAGTGATCCAGGCACTAGAGAGATTGGGGGTTCTTGCTAGTGTCAAATTTTGGTCAGTATAATTTCTTTTAGAGTTTAAAATTTAACAAAAAAAATATTTTAACTATTTTAATTTAAAGATCAACTGAAGGATTCATATAAGGATGCGACATCTTAGACACATGGTGAGAGTCAGGTAGAGATGGATGTCCAGAACAATGCCCCCTATTTTGATGAGGCATCATGGATCCAGGCGACCAAGTATGCCTTAGAGAAAGACCAATTTGTTGGTAACGACTCTCGACTGACCACTGAGGGTTTTTATAGAACCTATGTGATGTCTACATAAAGCTTGAGAGGATCTCAAGGAGATTCATCATTATCTCAGGAATAGTACGAGGAGAACCTATGACCTTAGAGTGAGCTTATACAGACTATATGTAGGGAGCATAAGTAGATGTGTTAGCACCGACAGGGGTTGTAGGAAGAGTTCCTAAGAAATTAATAGTAATTTCAACATGAGATGATAGATGAGATACATCAATGACAACATCAGCATGAGTATGAGCATATGGAGTACAAGAAACATCTGAGTCACAGATTAGGGATCGAGTTACCACCACCATCTCCTCCAGCTCCTCTAAATGACCCTGCCGCTCAATGATGTATTTTTATTTTATAATGAAACATTTAAATTTTTTTGGTAATATTATCTATTTAATGTTTTAAATAGTGTTTATTATATTTTCTAGATTATTAAAGTTTTTATTATTTATTTAATTTTTTATTATATCTATTATTTTATTAATTAATATATTTTTATATTTTTTTGAATACCCAAGTTTTTATTATATTACTAATATTATTATTATTATTTCATTAATATTAATAATATTATTACTATATTATTTAATTAGATATAATTAATTTTATTTTATGAATATTAATATTATTTCATTTATATTAATATTATGTTATTATTATTATTTTATAAATAATTTTATTGTACAAATATTAATATTATCATTTCATTTATATTAATATTATATTATTTTTTATATTATTTTATTTATTTATTTTCATCCATTTGTGACAGGCCCATTGTAAATACAAATTGTGACAGTCCACCGAAAAAGGGTTGATTTGTTTTATATTTTTCCCATTATTTTTGATAGTCCGTTGCAAAAAGGTAAAAATCAGATAAACTATTTTGCGATGGGGGGTGGCTCGTCTCAAAAGAATTTTTAAAAAAATCGCCAAACCCTTTTGTAATGGTTCCACTTCCAATCGATAATAATAAATGTTTTACAGTAGACCATCTTAAATATTAATATTTGAAACACCTTTTTCGCAACAGGGCATTTGCGACAGGACCCCTTCGTAAAAGAGAATTTGCGATGGGAACCCGTCGCAAATATACCATCACCAAAATCCATGTTTCCAATAGTGTAAATATGGGGACTCGTTATTAGTATATAATAATTATTATATAACCTATAATGGATAAATAAGTAGTGTATATGTTTCCAAGCGACAAGAAGCCATGAATTATGAAATGGATTCCATGTACCAAAGAAAGGTCTATATTTTGATAGATCCTCTAATGGATGTAAATATCGTTGGTTAAAAATGGGTATTCAAGAAGAAAATGGAAATGGAAGGATAATTTTTTAACTATAAGGTTGTTTCCTCACGGATTTTCGGGGATGACCTCCTGGACGGGAGATTCAAACATTCCGATCGGTTTCTAGCGGGTTTGTTCGTAGAACCGGAAACATCCAATGATTCCACATCCGTTTGGACCTACTTTCCAAAGGGAGGCGCTCATTAGCTTGTGGACTGATGAGGCTTAGGAATTTGCATTGGTCGAGAGGATGGGAGGTCGGACTCATCACACCTTTTTGAGGGGAATTATTGTCTACTCCGGGACTCTCTTTATAGATTTAAGTTATGTTCGTGAATCCTTATTACATTACCAAGTATAAAATGCGCTTTCCTTTAGTTTTAACAATCAATGAATAAATATGCAAGAAATTTAGAGAATCTTTTATATGTATTCGAGGTTCTTCATCAATAGAGAATCATCTATATCTGTTTAGAGATTCTTGGTCAATGGTATCCTTCAAAACATTTATATAAAAGTATCTTGGTCATTATGATGACCAGGCTGGTTTTAAGGCCACTCAGTGGGGCACTTGAAGTTTATCGTCATTCAGAAGGACAGGGATTATTTCAAAGTTGGGATCGAACCCAAAAAATGGTCTACCTGCGTATCCTTTTTTTTGGAAAAGGAATCAGAACCCACGTAGTTCGAGTAATGGAGTATGATGTTTATGATTTATGGCTCAAAGAAGAATGTCATAATTACTTTTACACTCTAAGCTCAAGTGAGTCATGCTCGGTGTGAGAAACAAGAGGTATTGGTAAAAATTAGACAATTGTGCCATGAAAGATGCAATCATAAGAATTTGTTTGGGGCTTATGTATGTATGACTGCCCAGATAGATGAAGGTTTAGGATTTACTTTTAGGGAGAAAATCCATGAACAGGGTCCATAAAGTTATATGTGCTTCATGGAGATTTGAATACTCTAATCTTGGGGCTTACTCCTAAGGAGGATGCCCAAGTTATGAGGGGACTTATGATTGGGTTTTACTCCTGAAAAGGAAACCCAAATCAAGGGTAAATTAGGACTGGTTAAGAGAAATTTAAGGGGGGCTTGGGGTTTACTCCTGAAAAGGAAACCCAAGATTATGACTAGGACTTACTTCTAAAAAGGAGGCCCAGGTTAGGGGAATTTGGGCTTACTCCTGAAAAGGAAGCCCAAGATTATGACTGAGTCTTATTCCTGAAAAGGAGACCCAGGTTAGGGATTAAGGTTTGGGGCTTACTCCTGAGGAGGATGCCCAAGTTTGGGAACTTTAATAATTTGGGGCTTACTCCTAAAGAAGGATACCCAAGTTAAAGGATTCTCTCATCTTAAAGGATGAGGTTAAATGAATGAACTCTCCATAATTAGTGACATAAGGATATTTAAATCACTAGGTTTTGAGAGATATTCCACAGAATTCCTTTCAGATAAGGAAGTCAAATCAAGAAATCATGCCATAAATGGCTTTGAAGAGTATCTTGAAGACTGAATCTTGAAAAGGAAAGGTGAAATGGCTTAAGAGGGGTAAAATGGGCAAGATGGGCACCCAAAAAGATAGGGGCGCGCAAGTCTATAAAGGCGCGCAAGTCTTCCGTGGGCGCGCAAGTATTGGTCGCGCAGGTATACCTGCGCGACACATGGTGTACTTGCGCGATTTTCAACCAGCATTGAAATACTTGAGCGACTCTTTTTTAAAACCTTTAGAATCCTCTTGAGGTTCTTCCAGAAAAGGGACGCGCATGTTATATTTAAGGAAATAAGTCGGTGCGCAAGTGTCTGATAAGTTTCAACACATAGGCCTTCCTTATTCTCTTTAGATCTTCCGTTCTAGGTAAGAAATTACCTTAGAAGTGTTCCGGAAGCTTTGAGAAGAGACTTGGGCATCGGGGGCTTCAATCCGAGTTTCTGTAAAAAATCAATCCTCCCGAATGGGGGGCCCACAGGGTCTATTTATAGGCAAAAGAAGACCCTGGGTGGTTACTGGGCGGTTACCGGGCGGTTATCACTTAGGTCGCGCAAGTCACTTGCACGGCCATAAGGCGTCGCGCAAGTACTTGCCCGACCACTAGGCGGCGCGCAAGTGTACTTGCACGACCATGAGGGAACATGCGCAACCTATGGGCAATGTTCTCCTTGTTCATCCCTTTGTCGATTTTTGATGTTTCTTCAAAGGATGAATCACTTTTTGCTTAGATATTTCCCTTTTCTGGTCTTTATATTCTGTGACGAAAGGAGTGTCAACAAAAGTCCCCCCTCAGAGTTGGATCCGGAGAGAAATGAGGATTTGACTCTGAGGAAATCAAAGACATCCAAAGGAAAAGGTGGTTTTCAAGTCTTCAGTGCGCAGAAGGCAACGCGCAAGTGTGCTGGAACTTGACTTTTATTCAGAGTTCCTTTGTCTTTTGTGGGCAGTTTAAAGTCATGCATGCCGGACATAAAGGGGTTAATGTTTAAGGTCGAAATAGCTTTGACCGAAATGGATTAGAATTGACACAATCCCTTGAAAGTTCATCTGAAAACATACTACCATACTCAAGTATGAGGGAAAATATGTAAACTATGGCTTAAGAATATTTGAATCTGAGGAATGATATGAAAAAGAGCTAAATGGCATTAGAAGAAGTAGTTTCCAAGAATGAAGTTACTATTATTTAACAAAACCCGTTAGGGGGTTGAAATATGCAGGGCCACCTATGGGTATTGGCTGCATGGTCAAATAAATAGTATCTTTCAGCTAACAAGTCTGTTATGTGGACTGTTTATGCAAGGCCACCTATGGGCACGTGCTGCATAGTCAGGCGAAAGAACTCTCAAAAATTTACTTTCCTAGTGCTAAAAGCCAGTGAAAGTTTATGGAGATTCAAATTTTCTAAAGTATAGAGTTTGTTGTATGGAAAGAGGTACTTGAATATGGAGAAGATATTTCCGAACAAGAATATCGAAGAACTGGATGAATATCACTCCTACGAAGGTCTGACCCAAATGTAGGGAAGAAGAATAAACCATAGACTTGAATATTTTCAGATCATGAAAAAGGATATAGGAAAAATATGTTAAGGATGGTTATTTTTTTGCGGATCCCTACATACTGTCGTTTAAGACAAATAAGGACAAAAGAGGCGTTCTTCCCAAGAATGAAGTTACTATTATTTAAAAAAACCCGTTAGGGGGTTGAAATATGCAGGGCCACCTAAGGGCATTGGCTGCATGGTCAAATAAATAGCATCTTTCGGCTAACAAGTCTGTTATGTGGACTGTTTATGCAAGGCCACCTATGGGCACGTGCTGTATAGTCAGGCAAAAGAATTCTCAGAAGTTTGACATTTTTGTGACTAGAAGTCATGAAAAGGGTTATGAAGATCTGAAAA
The DNA here is from genome assembly GCA_963277665.1 of Viscum album. Classification (NCBI taxonomy): domain Eukaryota; kingdom Viridiplantae; phylum Streptophyta; class Magnoliopsida; order Santalales; family Viscaceae; genus Viscum; species Viscum album. Next base: position 1,947,538,773 of record OY728130.1, read on the forward strand.
TATTTAAGGTTAGGATTATAACACATAAATATGGGTATTTTCCAATGTATATAGAGATACATAGGTCAATGATAACCATAATCATGTTGTGGCTGGGACCTGAATTGAAATTTTGGACTTCACTACGTATCTCATAAGAATGAGAATCAAGCCATACGTAGTTTTTGAAATGCAGTTTAACGTCATGCAGGACGAAATTATGAGTGATCTTAGTTTAGGGTCATAGAATTCAGACCATAATAATGAATACACAGTGTGTGTTTTCATAAGGACTTTTCATCCAAGGGACTGAAAGTGAAATTTGGGGTTAGACCCAAAAGACTTGGGACTGGATTCGAGGGATACTTGAATGTTCCTACGTATCCCATAAGGATGGGAATCAAGTCCACGTAGTTCTAGAATTACCCTTTGTACAAATTTGGTTCGTACATGTGAAGGGTGAAAGGGAACTTTAGTGCAATGATGGTTTAACCTGACATAAAAAGTTTAGGCATTACCATGTATGCACGTAGTCTTTTGAAATGAAACATGATTGAAAAAAATCAATGTCAATAATGGTTCTTTCTCAAATGAGGAAATCAAAGAATATTGTAGTTTATTGTCGTACCGGACAAACGTGTTGTATAGTTTAACGGCATATAACAAGGACGAAAGTGAATCAATGTAAAGATATTGATTACAGGGGCGGTTTCACGAATCAACATCATATGAGATGGTGGTGAACCGATGTGAAGAGATTGTTTTTGGGCTTGAACCCTGGGAGGTTGCCTACATACCCAGCCTGGAGGGCAGGGATCAAAGTCCGTGTAGTTCAATTAAAGAATGAATTAATGATCAAGTTGTTCTTGGGGACAACGATCTAATAAAAAATGTTGTTGGGAATTACACATGGTTAGTGTCCCAAAGGGAGTATTATGGTTGATGTTCGCTCTAAGCTCACGTGATTCATACTCGGTGTGAGATACAAGAGGTAATAACAACCTTAACGATGCACAGTTTAATGTCATGTAGGACATAAAAAAGGGACTACGCAGTTTAAAGTCTTGCAGTTAGGACTATTGGTGATGCACAGTTTAGTGTCATGTAGCAGGGACAAAATAACAGTTTAATGTCATGTAGGACATATCAAGGACTTTCTGTACAGTTTAGCGTCATGTAGTTAGGACGATGGGCACAATACAGTTTAACGTCATATTGGACGAAAGGGGGATTGTGCAGTTTAATGTCATGCAGTAAGGACAAAATAACACACCATTTATGTCATGTCGGACGAAAGTGCGAATAGTTTAAGGTCATATGCATGGACCGTGGATGGTGCAGTTTAATGTCATTCTGGACCTTTGATGATTTATATAGTTTAACGTCTTTCTGGACGTGAGGGACTTTTATACAGTTTAGCGCCATGTTGTTAGGATGTCACAGTTTAACGTCTTGCTGGACATAAGGGATTTGCAAATAGTTTATGGTCATATACATGGACCAGGGATGATGCAGTTTAAGGTCATGCTGGACGGTTTAGGGACCTTTTTCACAGTTTAATGTCGTGTGGGACGAAGTTGCAGTTTAAAGTCATACCGGACCATTTTTGTATAGTTTAACGTCATATAGCAAGGACGAACGGGTGCTGTACAGTTTAAAGTCATGTAGCTAGGATTAAGGTGAACCAATATGAGGATATCAGTTCTGGGGACTTTTTACAGTTTATCGTCATGCTGGACATTGGAAGTGCCACACAGTTTAATGCCATGTTGCTAGGACATAATATAGTTTAACACAATACAGTTTAGTGTAATTTAGGACATAATAGTAACCAATGTGATAGTTTAACGTCATGTTGGACGATAAGGGAACTGACACAGTTTAACGTCATGATGGACGATGAAAGTGCCACACAGTTTAATGTCATGTTGCTAGGACAAAATATAGTTTAATGTCATCTCGGACAAAATATAGTTTAATGTCATCTCGGACAAAATATAGTTTAATGTCATCTCGGACAAATAAGGAACTTCTGTACAGTTTAATGTCATGTAGATAGGACAAAATACAGTTTAGTGTCATGTAGGACATAATACAGTTTAGTGTCATGTAGGACATAATACAGTTTAATGTCATGTAGGACATAATATAGTTTAGTTTCATGTAGGACATAATACAGTTTAGTGTCATGTAGGACATAATACAGTTTAGTGGCATGTAGGACATACTATGAACCAATGTGACTGTTTTGGCTCTGGGAACAATATTTTGTGTTTATACAAAATACTTCTTCAGAAATCTGGCATTAGTTGGAGTCGTGATGTGTTCTCCATCCATTGAGATTAGAGAATACGCTCCATTGGAGTAGACCTTATGTATTGAATAAGGTCCTTCCCATTTTGGTTCAAGCTTGGGAGGCTTCTTTCCTGGTATCATTGGTGCTCTGAGAACCAATACCAATTCTCCTTGAATCTCTAGAACCTCCTCGGATTCCCTTATTTGATACAAGGAATTCAGTCTCATCAATACTGGAATATGGATCTGTTAATTGAATCATATTAACAGAACCAAAGATTAACTCTTCGTCTGATAAAGACTCTACCTGGTTAGCCTGTTTAGGCTATGCCATTTGGTGGGACGGTGCCCGTGGCTTTGAAGTAGATGGCATGAAATCTGCCAGAGTCAAAGACAATTTAGGCTTTGATACATACTCATCTTCTCCTGATTCCTCTTTCTTCTTTGAATTGCGCTGCCCTTTTGAGGATTTATCTTTTGATGGAGGCTTTACTGCAGCTTTTGTAGGAGACACAATTGAATTCTTCAATTGTGTTCACAAAATGGAATGGGTCCGATTGATTGTCTTTCTGACAATCCAATCATCATATTTTTTCGCAGTTTTGCTTTTGACTTCCTGCCACTCGCCTCCTTCCTCTGGATCTGTAGCGGTAATACACGCTACATGAGCTGAAGAACCCTTCAATTTGACTTGTCCCAAGTCGACCATCTTTTGCAGGAGGTCTTTAAAGACAAAACACTCCTGGATGGGATGCCCCAACATTTGATGAAAGGGACAATAATTGGGACGGTCTTCATCTCCTTCCTTTTTTGGCCTCTTGGGCACTGGTAATTGAACCAAATTATTTTCCAGAGCTGAAATGAAGTAACCAGGAACTTGCTCACTTTGGAAAGAGTATGTTTTACTCTTCATATCCTCAAATTGTTTTCGTCGTTGATCTTTTTGATCATTTGGACGAAACAGCCTTTGTTGTTGGCGTTCAGGAGGTGGAGTTCTTCGAGAAGATGAAGGTTTTGAAGTAGAAATAGGTACAGGTTCTTGTTTAAGCATAACTGTAGCAGTTTCCGCTTTACCCATTCTCCTTCCTGGAGCTGATGGAATTATACGAGATTTAACCTTAGCCTGTATAAGGGAATCTTCAATCTGTTGAGCGATTGAAGTAAGGTCTCGAAACCCTCCTGTGTATTTCACAAGGATCAATGGCGTGCGTAATTCGTCACGTAAATTTGCCACATAGATTGGCAAAAATTCCTCCTGAGGGAGTGCTAAACTTAGGGAATACGTTAATCCCTTCCAATGAGCAATGAAATCAGAGACTCTTTCATTCTCCATTTTCTTGCAGTCTGTAAGATTGAAAACTGTCGTTTTTGGAAAAGTTGAGCTAAACTGAAGAAGGAATTTTTGACGAAGATCCTCACATCCGATGACTGACCGGGATTGCAAGCTTGTATACCAGACAAAAGCTGGTCCTTGCAAGGTTCGCACGAAGCATCTGAGTTTCACTGCTTCTTGCTGCTCTGGAGTTCCCATCATAGGATCACAACAAGACACGTAATGCGTCAAATGTTGTTCGGGGTCGCCTGATCCATTGAAATTAGGGAAAACAGGGTTTCCAAAACTGGATGGAGGAGAAATTGAATCTACCCATTCAGGGTAAACTTTCTTTTTAGGTTGAACTTGCGCCCGTTTCCCTTCCATAGTTTCTAACCAAGCTGTTAATGACTCAATAGTAGTTATTAACTTTTGAGAAACATCAGGTTGAACTTGGTTTTGGGTAGGTGTAATGAATGGAGCTTGGACAGACGTGGTGGTTGGTGCTGCAACTGATGGTAGTGCTGCCAACCGTTGTTGCGTTTGACCCGTAGGATTAGACCTCTGAGGGTGTACTGATAAAGGAGGATATTCCTGATCCATCTCAGTAGTTACAACAAATTCCTTCGGCTGTCAGACTTCATCATTCCCAAGAAGAAGACTACTCTGAAGTAGTTCTGCATTTAACCTTCTTAATTCTTTCATTTCTTCCTCCTGTTGTGCAAATCTTTGCTCTAATGAGAGCGATTGACCTCCTTCAGAGGAAGGGTGAGAAGTAACCTTATTCTTTCCTTTCCCCTTATTGGATCCTTTTCGGAGAGGGGGAAGTGAGTTACTTGAAGGAATACCCAGATTTTGGGTAAGCCTTTGATTATGTGTGCGCACACCTTCTTCATTTAGGTCTGTGTGCGCAACTTCTTGAGTAGGAACCTCTTCGTCTGATCCCTCTGATTGAGCCTCATCTGGTGAATCAGCAGCAACAGCATTGATGACATTAATGGATGCATATTGCATGGAATCCTTTCTATCAGCCTTTCTGTGATATTTTCTTCTTCCATGTCCATGATGAGACATGGCATTCTGTTGACTTGATCCCTCAGGAATTTCTTTGAGAACCGTCACTTGGAGAGAATCTCCTGATAGTTTGGCTCTTCGTTCCTCTTGAGGCTTATTCCCTAATCGAGATAATACTAACTTTCTCTGAGGGAGGGATTGAGGATTTGAAAAAGTCCCCAGTCCGGTGGACTGGGGATGTTCCTGCTGCTTCCGCTCAACTCCTCGAATCCCATTTGTTGACTCTGAGGGTTGGTTTAGAGAAGTCCCCAGTCTGACAAGCTGGGGTGTCTCTTGGCATGCTATGTCTGAGATCTTCTTAAAATTTCTTTTGATCTTACGAATCTTAGTTCGGAAATTAGCTGGATGCATTAACCTGTATCCACTTTTATCACCTGGTTCAACAGACCGTTGGATGATTTCCGAAACTTCTGTCATTTGATGACGTGTTTGCTCCAGACGAGTGGTTTGTGCAATATTCTCGCCTGCTTGATGTAGGAGCAATTCAACAACTTTTTCTCTATATACTTGATTTTGAGAGGAACTAGTTGAAGCATGTTCTTGAGAATGCTTTTGATTATAAACAAAGCCCATTGACTGTGGCCGGCCATGGGCAATAACATTGCATGAAACCATTTTTGGTGGGCTTTGCTGACTGGAAAGCACTGTGAAATGTAGTGCTCCGTGAACACCCCATCCTCTGATATGAACACCAGATGGAGCATTGGCAATTAACTGACGCAATTTTCATAGTGTGCCAAGGCATGAACGTTGAAGGGTTCTCTGTTGCTTTTCAGCCTTCAGATACCGAGAGACTGATAGAGATGCCAAATCAATCTGATGTTGTAGCCCTTCTATTATCTTAAGATGATTTTCATATTCATCATAAGATAATACCTTCTTCTTTAATTGACAAAGATTTTTCCACATGTTGAGACGAACATCATGGATTCCATCATCCGTCAACATCTTTGGAATGTCGTACTGGGAGTCATCCAAAGGCCAAAACATGACTGGTATTTCACCTGTTTCTAGTTTTTTCCTCATGTTCAGCATTTCCTCTTTATCATTAAATGAAGATTCTTCTACCTATTTTGACCAGAGTTGGTTTTTCCTTGTTGCTTCATCGGATTCAACAAGATTGGTTGAGAGATCATTGATCAAACTAGAAGATGCATGACTTAGGGGTGGTTCGGAGAATGACCTACACCCTGGTCTATCTTTTGATTGAGAAAGTATTTCACTTTTTAGCGATAAAACATCAGACATGACTAGTTTCGCATTTGCAAGTGCCTCAAGATAAGAGGGATTTCTCGGCACTACATTATCCACTGGAGTATTTTCCAGGCAATGTGAATCACTACTATGGAGAGGACTTTCGCAGCGAAGTTCATCATCATGGGGAGGACCACCATAATGGGTTACAGCAAAAGATGAGATCTCTTGCTCCTTGGTCTTCTGACCACACAGAGGGTTCATGTGGCTCTCATCTGAAGAAGAAACTTCAAGATTGACCGAACTTTCATGAAGCAAGCCTTCATGAAGAAGTGTCTGTTGAAGACCTTCAAAATTAATGTTCTCGTTATTGGGAACTGAGGGAGTAGAATCTTGAATTCCGACAGATAAATGTCTGAGGGTTTCAAGAACTCCAGCATCGAGCAAGGCCTTGTTGCAGATTGGCCTTTGATCTCCTGACTGTGTTGGGCGGATCTTTTTCTTAGATGCCTTCTTACTCACTTTAGAAACCACTTGTTGACGAAAGTGGTTACTCTGAGAAGGTGTATGTGCCTGATCAGGAAAGATGGTCAGGTTAGGCTGACGATCTCTACTCAAATCAGGTGTATGTTCCTGACTTGGTTGTCCGTTTGATATGGGGGAGTATGCCCCATAACCCTCTTGGACTGGAACAGATGTGTGTGTCTGTTCCGGAGTGAATCGTTGATTTGTCACTCCACTGCTAGGGATAGATTTATGTGTCTGTCCCTGAGATGATGTTGAAGCTGTTATGATATCCTGGCAAGCATCCAGAATATGAGCAGGAATTTGCTTCTTCTCTTTCACCATTGACAAAATATGTTTGGTGACTTCAGCTGCCGGAATAGGGATATACGTCCATTCCGGGCTTGGAGTAGGTGTATGTGCCTGCTCCTGTCCTCGTTTTCCTGTCAGTGAATCCTGACAGTACTCAAGTGTGGAGGCAGAGAGTTGAGTCTGCCTCCTGTTTGTCGTCGGGGCTTTCCGACTGACTTCTCTGTGCGCTACCAAGCGAGACTGTTGGTAGGCTTGATTAGTATTAGCAGGTGTATGTGCCTGCTGATTACACTTCGCCAAACGCAGTTGACAAGATCCATCATATGTAGTCAGACGAGCCTGCTGACTAACTGGTGATGTATAAGCAGGTGTATGTTCCTGCCTATGGTACTCTGCCGGAATTGCCTGGCGGGATTGGCGTGATGCTGCGAGACGAGTCTGCTGGACAGCGGAATTAAAACGGACAGGTGTGTGTGCCTGCTCGTTGTTTGCCACCAAGTTAGGTTGGTGGACTTCTCCGGAGATGGCAGGGATGACAACCTGCCTATTGTTAACCGGATTCCGTCTCTGGCGGTTCATCTTGCCTGCTCGGGTTCGAGGAACCTGAGCTGAATGCCTGGAGTCGGTACCCTCATCATGTTGAGGGCGCACTACCGCACGAGTCTGGCGGCGATTGTTGATGGGAGTCCTTGAGAAGGACTCTTGTCTTTTTGAATTAAGGTCCTGCGGGACCTGCTCATTCACTTCCTCAGAGTAAGGGAGTAAATGGAAATTGCGTTCCGGGGATAACGACCCGAAACGGTTGGAGACGGTAGTCAGCACTGCCTGCTTCTTTATCGTTGGTCGCTGTTGTCCGGGCGACCAGGTAGAGTTGTTAACTTGGAGGTCTTGACGAGCGGCCTCCAAAGTTGGGATAGTACCGTTGCGACGGTACTCCTTAACCAGTGCATTAGAAACCCAGTGTTGAAGACGTTGAGTTGGTGATGTCATCCTCAGAGCGGACGACGTTCCAGCAGGAGTAGCAGCATTGGTTTTCACAGTAGCAGACCTCACAGTAGAGGTGTTCACAGCAGCAGCATTCACAGAGCTGAATTTAAGGAAAGCCATTTTGCAGAAGATCTTGAGAAAAGAGTGTCGGTTCCATATAACAGACATAATCATGATGAATCCGGCCACTGCATCTTTTGGATGAGCATATGTCAATGATTGCTTTGTTGGCCCAAGGGGCCTAACAAATAAGAAGAACATCACTTTAACGTGGTTAAGGATTCATGTCAGGTTCACCATTTTTGTTTCCTCACGGATTTTTGGGGATGACCTCCTGGACGGGAGATTCAAACATTCCGATCGGTTTCTAGCGGGTTTGTTCGTAGAACTGGAAACATCCAATGATTCCACATCCGTTTGGACCTACTTTCCAAAGGCAGACGCTCATTAGCTAGTGGACTGATGAGGCTTAGGAATTTGCATTGGTCGAGAGGATGGGAGGTCGGACTCATCACACCTTTTTAAGGGGAATTATTGTCTACTCTGGGACTCTCTTTATAGATTTAAGTTATTTTCATGAATCCTTATTACATTACCAAGTATAAAATGCGCTTTCCTTTAGTTTTAACAATCAATGATTAAATATGCAAGAAATTTAGAGAATCTTTTATATGTATTCGAGGTTCTTCATCAATATAGAATCATCTATATGTGTTTAGAGATTCTTGGTCAATGGTATCCTTCAAAACATTTATATAAAAGTCTCTTGGTCATTATGATGACCAGGCTGGTTTTAAAGCCACTCAGTGGGGCACTTGAAGTTTATCATCATTCAGAAGGACAGGGATTATTTCAAAGTTGGGATCGAACCCAAAAAAATGGTCTACCTACGTATCCTTTGTTTTGGAAAAGGAATCAGAACCCACGTAGTTCGATTAATGGAGTATGATGTTTATGATTGATGGCTCAAAGAAGAATGTCATAATTACTTTTACACTCTAAGCTCACGTGAGTCATGCTCGGTGTGAGAAACAAGAGGTATTGGTAAAAATTAGACAATTGTGCCATGAAAGATGCAATCATAAGAATTTGTTTGGGGCTTATGTATGTATGACTTCCCAGATAGATGAAGGTTTAGGATTTACTTTTAGGGAGAAAATCCATGAACAGGGTCCATAAAGTTATATGTGCTTCATGGAGATTTGAATACTCTAATCTTTGGGCTTACTCCTAAGGAGGATGCCCAAGTTAGGAGGGGACTTATGATTGGGTTTTACTCCTGAAAAGGAAACCCAAATCAAGGGTAAATTAGGACTGGTTAAGAGAAATTTAAGGGGGGCTTGGGGTTTACTCCTGAAAAGGAAACCCAAGATTATGACTGGGACTTACTCCTAAAAAGGAGGCCCAGGTTAGGGGACTTGGGGCTTACTCCTGAAAAGGAAGCCCCAGATTATGACTGAGTCTTATTCCTGAAAAGGAGACCCAGGTTAGGGATTAAGGTTTGTGGATTACTCCTGAGGAGGATGCCCAAGTTTGGGAACTTTAAGAATTTGGGGCTTACTCCTAAAGAAGGATGCCCAAGTTAAAGGATTATCTCATCTTAAAGGATGAGGTTAAATGAATGAACTCTCCATAATTAGTGACATAAGGATATTTAAATCACTAGGTTTTGAGAGATATTCCACAGAATTCCTTTCAGATAAGGAAGTCAAATCAAGAAATCATGCCATAAATGGCTTTGAAGAGTATCTTGAAGACTGAATCTTGAAAAGGAAAGTTGAAATGGCTTAAGAGGGGTAAAATGGGCAAGATGGGCACCCAAAAAGATAGGGGCGTGCAAGTCTATAAAGGCGCGCAAGTCTTCCGTGGGCGCGCAAGTATTGGTCGCGCAGGTATACCTGTGCGACACATGGTGTACTTGCGCGATTTTCAACCAGCATTGAAATACTTGAGCGACTCTTTTTTAAAACCTTTAGAATCCTCTTGAGGTTCTTCCAGAAAAGGGATGCGCAAGTTATATTGAAGGAAATAAGTCGGCGCGCAAGTGTCTGATAAGTTTCAACACTTTGGCCTTCCTTCTTCTCTTTAGATCTTCCGTTATAGGTAAGAAATTACCTTAGAAGTATTCCGGAAGCTTTGAGAAGAGACTTGGGCGTTGGGGGCTTCAATCCGAGTTTCTGGAAAAAACCGATCCTCCCGAATGGGGGGCCCACAGGGTCTATTTATAGGCAAAAGAAGACCCTGGGTGGTTACCGGGCGGTTATCACTTAGGTCGCGCAAGTCACTTGCACGACCATAAGGCGTCGCACAAGTACTTGCACGACCACTAGGCGGCGCGCAAGTGTACTTGCGCGACCATGAGGGAACATGCGCGACCTATGGGCAATGTTCTCCTTGTTCATCCCTTTGTCGATTTTTGATGTTTCTTCAAAGGATGAATCACTTTTTTCTTAGATATTCCCCTTTTCTGGTCTTTATATTCTGTGACGAAAGGAGTTTCAACAAAAGTCCCCCCTCAAAGTTGGATCCGGAGAGAAATGAGGATTTGACTCTAAGGAAATCAAAGAAATCCAAAGGAAAATGTGGTTTTCAAGTCTTCAGTGCGCAGAAGGCAACGTGCAAGTGTGCTGGAACTTGACTTTTATTCAGAGTTCCATTGTCTTTTGTGGGCAGTTTAAAGTCATGCATGCCGGACATAAAGGGGCTAATGTTTAAGGTCGAAATAGCTTTAACCGAAATGGATTAGAATTGACACAATTCCTTGAAAGTTCATCTGAAAACATACTACCATACTCAAGTATGAGGGAAAATATGTAAACTATGGCTTAAGAATATTTGAATCTGAGGAATGATATGAAAAAGAGCTAAAAGACATTAGAAGAAGTAGTTTCCAAGAATGAAGTTACTATTATTTAACAAAACCCGTTAAGGGAACATTCATTTTGAATATCACTTAGGTCGTGCAAGTCACTTGCACGACCATAAGGCGTCGCGCAAGTACTTGCACGACCACTAGGCGGCGCGCAAGTGTACTTGCGCGACCAGGAGGGAACATGCGCGACCTATGGGCAATGATCTCTTTGTTCATCCGTTTGTCGATTTTTGATGTTTCTTAAAAGGATGAATCACTTTTTGCTTAGATATTCCCCTTTTCTGATCTTTATATTCTGTGACGAAAGGAGTGTCAACAAAGGCACGACTGGTTGCAAAATTTTTTAAAAAGCATCAAGGAATTTACTACGATAAAACATGTTCACCAGTTGCAATGCTAAAATCCATCAGAATTATACTTTCTATTAAGTCTTACCATGACTATGAGATTTCGAAAATGGATGTCAAAATAGACTTCCATAAAGATATCCTTTAGGAGGATGTCTACATGACACAACCTAAAGGGTTTGTGACTCCAAAGGATACCAATAAGATATGCAAGTTGAAAAAATCCATTTATGGATTAAAGCAATCATTCATGTCATGGAACATTCATTTTGATTAAGCCATAATGGAATATGGTTTTATAAATAATTAATGTGTGCCTTTTGTCTAAAAATGGTTTAGTGGGAGTGTAGTCATTTTTTTAAAAGTATATGTTGATAATATGTTAGTTATTAGAAATGAAATACCAGTCTTATAGTCTGTTAAGGTTTGGTTGAATAAATGATATTCCATGGAAGACTTGGTGGAGGTAGCATATATTCTTGCTATCAAGGTCCATCATGATAGATCAAAGAGTTTTCTCCAGCCAAGTCAAAGTAAATACATTTAAAAGATACTGAAGTGATTTAGTACGGAACAATCCAAGAGGGACATGTTGCCAATGACACATGAAATTAATATTTCCAAGAAAATGTGTCCTCAGACACATGAGAAAAGAAATAGAATACTAATGATTACATACGCATCAGCAATTGGGTCATTCTTGTATGTTATTCTATGTACTAGGCTAGATGTCGTCTATGAATTAAGTGTGGTATGTAGATATCAAGCTGATCCAGGTGACCTCTATTGAATGGCCGTCAAGACTATCCTTAAGTATCTAAGGTTAACTGGGGATATATTTTTGGTTTACGGAGGAGATGAGGAACTATTTATCATAGGATAGGAATATTCTAGTCACCAAACTAATCAAGATGACATAAAGTCACAAACAAGTTACATCTTTACTTTGAATAGAGGTGTTGTGAGCTTGAAGATCTCAAATCAGGCTATGGTCATAGATTCTATAGCGAAGATTGAGTATATTATGGCTTCTGAGTTATCCAAAAAAGAATTTTGGTTATACTATTTCATATAAGAGATTAATGTGGTACCTAGTAGTAAAGATGTCATCACACTCTATTGTGATAATACTATAGTGGTGGCTCTCCCAAAATATCCAAGGTCACATTAGTGGATGAAGAACATACTTCGAAAGTTTAAACTCTTGAAGGATTTTTTTCCAAGATGTGAGGTTGAAGTGAGCATTATAATCATAGAAAAAAACATAGATTACCCCTTGACTAATGCCTTGACTAGGCAGGAATAGAATTATCAAGTGAGGTCTATCAGACTCAAAGTCATAGGCAGTTGGCTCTATTCCAAGTTGGAGTTTGGTAGAGTTGGTGTCCTAGAACCAACTATTTGTACATTAATTACAATAATATTTGATGTATTGAATATTAAATTAAACATATTACTACATATTTATCATTTTTCTACATGACCTTAATTTAATAATGTCGTAGAATATTTGTAAAATTCAAAACGTCATAGTAGTTCTCTTCTATGATGAGAACCTTTAAGTGCTATGATAATATTCTTAATATTGTTCTATGGTTGGATAACATACTTTGATGGGACATATAGTATATAGATCATCAAGTGTGAGTACTCATAATTATATGATACTTCTTCTCATTAATTCCACAATTGATAACCTCCAAGATGGTAGATTATGAGAACAGACCCGCTAGTAGGAATTCCGCATGTTTTTGTGTCATCGAATATTCTTGTCTAGGAGAATGTGTAACGGTCCTTAAACTTTAAGATTATAATTAACGAATGTCATGACATGAACACTTAGATTAACTAACAAAAACTATTACTCCATATATTGGTGGGAAGTAGGTTATATTGGCTGCATCGTGAAGGACATATTATTAATGGATAATTCAAAGAATCATTTGTACCTTCCGGCTTTATGGAAGTTGATATTTCAGCCTTTTGATTAAATATAACTTCACCCTAAATTCCATGTCTATAGTGTAATTATGAGTTTATTTCAAATAGTCAAAGAATAACGTATAGATCATATAGGTTGATGACATATTCATGTAACCTTTTTAATGAGATATTTTCATAAAGGGATTATATTACACAGTGAGCATTCATATGTGGTTTTAATCATTGTGACTTTAAATTTTTTCTCTTGGGTGTCTTAACCCTTTGTTAGATAGTAATATTTGACTTTATCCAAACCCACCTAATTTAAATGAGAAATAATCCTATAGGTTCACACATTAAGTGTTTCTCTTGGTCTCAATTAAATTCTATTTGAATTTAATTAATGTAATAAATATTATTCTCCAGATATAGGAATAATTTTATTCAAGTTATATTGATAGTATAAATTAAATAAACATTTATTCACCGGATTGTGAATAAAATAAATTTATTTATTTACTAGTTTGTGAATTAAATATTTATTAAAGAGAATAAAAAATTTATTTGGGTGTTCAATAAATTCAATATTAGTTTGAATGGAATAAGACCGTGTCCGGGGATAAAATAATTATTTACAAGCTGATAAATATTATTTATACATTTTTTTCAAGTTATTGAACCACAAAATAGTAATATTATTATTATTATTATTATGTGTCATGGGATTTTATTAATGGTCATAATTATATTTAATGCCTATTATGAAATTAAATTTCGTAATCGAAATACCAACTCTATAAATAGATGGCTATGTCTATTGTTTAAGGCATTCGAAACCAATTCCAAATTTGGAAATAGATAATTTTTTCACATAGTAAATTATCTCTCAAATCCTCCTCCAATATACCTCTAAAGAATGATAAACCCAGGAGATAATTTATTTAAGACCTAATAACAGGTGACCAATAATGAACAACTCAAGACATTTGATTCATTGTTCTAGCACCTAGAGAACGGGTGGTGTTTCTTAGAGACCACTGGAGCATGTGTGGATCCCCACTAGAGGGATTATACCTTTGGATCCTCATAAGCACAACAATATAAACACAGAAGGGTTGTTCCGTACAATCAACAATCATCAATGAAGAATTTTCCTGAGCCCTGGTATTTATTTCTTCACATATTAAATAAATTAATTATAAATTTGAAGTGTAAGATCCTCTCTCTTGGTTTCGGGCAACGATTATTAAAATACATTTTAATATATCGTCTCACAACACAACTCTTCCACAACACCCATAACCAATACATAACATAGATAAAATTTATCTTCCCTATATAATTATAGATTTTATTTATAAGAAATCTATTGATTATTGATGGATTGACTATTTAAACAACCAAGCATTCAATGGATCAACCAAATTTACAAATCCAATAGGCCATACCAATCTCAGTTTAGAAATTATATGATATCTTTATATCAAACCAAATCCACCTCAAATCATCCTCAACCATTCTCAATCCACTCCAAAATATATTATAAACCTTAAATATACTTTATAATGGTCTTTTAGAAAGTTTATTGAAAATTTAAACCAATAGTAACTTCATCAAAAAAAATCAAGGGTACTTTAATCTCCTTATTTTTATTTGTTTTAACCATTAACAAACTCTTACAAAACGTCTTATTTCTATTTAGAAACACTTAAAAAACATAAGAATCATAACATGAAATCCAGACTCACAAGAGTAGAGTTGTGCACCACCAAACTAGAAAATGTTTTTTTTGAGAGAATTACATCCTCCAGTGTTAAGAAAAGTTAGCCAAGTAACATAGATAAACTCCCCCATAAATTCATGAATCAAATCTCTATGACAAAAAACTCTACCATTTAGCATTATACAAAGCGTCATATAAAAATATATTGAACACTCCTATTAATAATTCTCACCCTTTTATAAAAGAGTGTTGGAACATTTCTCCATATGTTTCAACACAATCCAAAGAAAGATGTGGGTATATTTTTACACTTACTAAAGAAAGTACAAAAGGATGAATATTAAATTTTGTCCTAAGATCTTTAAATCTCTATCATGTCATTACCTTTTTTAAAATCTCTAAATAAATATTTTTGGTGAAAATATAATCAATATTTATACCACCATGTCTTTAATAAAATAGTAATTTATATCAATATGTTTGGATCTTGATTGTTGCATAGGATTCTTTAAGAGATCTATTTCACACATGTTTTAACATTAAATATGTAATGGTCTATTAAAAAATACTTTTAAATAAGTCAACATCATTTTCATCCACTACATATATGTACAATAATGTGTAGCTATTATATAATCAACATTAAATTTATTCTGAGTTATTGATTTTTTATTCTGATTGTGAAATCTCTCATATTTGTTACCATGTAAGAAGACTCTACCATATGTGGAGTTCCTATCTATAAAATATCATGAAAAATCTCCATCAGTGAACAACTATATCTATTAATCTAATCTAAATTTGTATATAAAGTTTCTATTAATAATTCCTTGGATATATATCATAATCTGGTTAGTGGTCGATATATGAGATTCTTCTGGTTCACTCTATAATTTAGATCAATGATTCAATTAAAATAAAATATTTTTCCTTGATGTGGTAAAATAAATAAATCTTAGAACAATTCTTCTAAATTATTTTTTATTAACACATCTTTCATTATTATATTTAATTAATTTATTCGAAAAAACTATGGGACTAGAAACCTCATTTCAATCCTTCGTTCTGAACTTTTTCAACAATTTTTTTGTATATTTTTATTATTATATAAAAATTTAATCAACTCATTATAGAACTTGAAATATCCAGAAATAATTCATCTCTAAAAAATGACATATCAAATTGTTTCCTTATTTTCTTCAAAAATAATTCATATATATACTCTTGATCACTTATAAATATTGTATCATCAATATAAATCATTAAAATATGATTACATATGATTTATTCATTTAAAAAAAGTTATTAACAATGGTTCATCTTATAAATATCATATTCTTTAAGCATTCATCCTATTTAGATTACTAGGCCCTTGGAGCCAATTTCATGCTCTATAACACTTTCTTCAACTTAAAACCCTCTATCCATATTTATCAGGAATAAAAAAATTTGTATTCCCAATAAAAACTTCCTCTTTAGGATATCCTTTAAGAAAAGATGAATTCACATAAATTTTTTAAACTCTATACTTTTTGTGAGTTTCTAATACTAATAGAATCATTATGGATTCTTTCTGTGAAACAAGAGAAAATGTTTCTTCAAAAATAGATGACATCTAACTAAGAGAATCATTTGAAAACTAGTTGATATTTTTTCATTGATACCTCTCCTTTCTCATTGATTTTTTCTATAATCCCACTTTCTGCCTATAACATCATGATTTTTTGTCCTTTTCACAAGTTCCATTTTGGAGGTATTTTATTTTTGATCCATCACTTAATTCATATCATAAATCTATTCTTCATGTTCAATTACCTATGAAACTGATTTATATTTGAATTTTGAAAAGATATTATTTTGGTTATAAATACTCAAATTCCATATTGTTTGGAATAGATCCTACTAAATGTTAATTATATTTTCAATGTAAATATACTTATTCATCATTGAATGCCTCGTTATTTGGAAATAATTAGTTTCATCATCATCTAATATCTGATCTGAATCAAATACTTCAAAAACTATAGATTTTTTTCTTGGTCAAGGATATAGATTCCAAAATTCATCTCACTATTAGTCTCTGAAAAAACATCAATTATAGCAATTTAATCTCCAATGGTAGTAAATTTCTCAATAATTTTATCACCATAATAGTAAATGATTTTATGGATCATTTTTCTCCAAAACATTTATATACTTTCATTCAAAAGATAACTCTTTGAAATTATTTTATCATATTTTTCTTCAACTTTACCTAGGTAACTTCCCCTGATCATTATAAAACATGGGATTCCAAAAAAAATAAGTATTTAAAATTTCGATTCCTTTGGAACCAAATATCTTTAGATGTTTTACTTGTCTCAAATATCATAAAGCATCCATTCTCAATATATAAATTGGTGCAAACAACCTCTCTCCAAAATAAAAATAAAAAAACATGGATAACATTATCCTACCTATTTCATTAATGATTTGGTTGTTCCACTCATCTATTCCATTATATTATGGAGTGTAAGGAGAAATAAATTGATGTATAATTCTATGATTTTCTAAAAAATTATATAAATCATTTCATGTAAATTTCCTTTTATTTTCTATTATCAGCTTCAAGATGTACACTCCCATATCCTTCTCAACATTCCATTTAAATATTTTGAACAGGTTAACCACTTTAAACTTATTATTCATGAACATGATTTAGTAATCCGAGTGAAATCACCAATGAATGTTATAAAATACAAGTCAGAATTCGGATATTGATTCTTCATGTGGATACATAGATCTAAATGAATGATTTCTTGTGGTCTTGGTGATTTTATATCCACTTTTCTATAAGTTGATTGAGTATATTCCCCTTTTTCATGTTTCAAAAAATTACACTCCTTCAATTTTCAGTTGGAGAAGGTCTCTTACCACTTAATGCTTTCAAATTTTAATCAATATACTTTTTCCAAGGCATCTAAGTCTATTGTTCCACAATTTTTTTACTTCTTTGTCACTAAATTTGCATGAATTAGTTGGATAATCGATTTGAAAAAGGTTTCAACTTTCTCTTTCTCCTCTTGTGATGATCCTTCCATTTTTATGATTTTTTATGAAATGTGAATTTTTATTGAATATTTTTTCATTTAATTCATCACAAATTTGTATTACACATATGATATTGTGCTTATTCCCTTCTATATAAAAATAATTATTTCAATTATGCTTGTATTATTCGACCCTAGCTGCATCGATTCTCTTAATTATTTAAGAATTTTCATTTCCAAAATATACAACTCCTCTATCAAGATATTTAATATTTTTTAAGATTTTTTATCACCTAACATGTGTGAAGAAAACCCACTATCCAATATCAATTACATTTATCTCTTTGTATCCTCTAAAGAAACATTAATAATAAAATATTTCTCTCCTTGGTCTGCCTTTAATTTTCATTTCCTAGATTAATTATAGGGAAGTTTCCTTGGTAAAATAGTCACACAATCTTAAAATGTATCACCCAATTTATCACATATCCTATATAATTAATCCATTAATTCAAAGATAATTTATGTGGGTGGATAAAATTCTTCCTAGAAAATAGTTTTCTTTCTATGTGAATGTCTCCCCACATTCAAAAAACGGATCCCCCTTGCATCTTATCTTCTTCCTTATAGATACATATACTTCTATAATGAATAAAACTTATGGAAAAAAATACTCTAGCACCAACAATACCAACTAAATATAGGCCTTCTATAGTAATATGATTTTTTTCTAGGATTTGGATAAAATTGGACATGCATTAGTGTAACTTTCTTCTTCCTTGGGGTGATTTTATCTCTTTATATTTTTTTATTCTCATTAGATGAAGGAGAAGGTTTCTCTTCACCCTTCTTAGCCCATATATAACCAGGTTTGGAATTAGAATCAATAGGGTTGGACAAAACAGCTTTAAAATTAGAAATATCATATGAGTTTCTGACCTTCTTCTTTGAGTTCACTTTTTCAGTAGACATTGATGACTTATCCTTGATCTTCGTTGATCTATTATAATCATCTCTCAACTACTTAATTTTTTTCACCTTATAAAATTTTGATTTAGTCTTTCAAGGCTCCTAATATTTCAACTTGAGTTTATCATCATGATCTTTCTTAGTTCTTTTATTTTTTAAAACTTTTAGCTTTAACCTTTTAATATCATCACTATAGGAAGATTTCTTTTTGGAAAATCCATCACAAGATTTATATTTATTTTAATCTATTATATTTAAGAGTCTAACATCTTTTTGAAGTTTTGTATTCTTCTCTAGAAATGATTCCAGTATAGATTTCATTATATATTCCAAGAAAGAAACTCAAACTTATTAAACTTCTCTACTAAAAGACTCCTAATGTCTCAATATACATTCCATGAAATTTTAGAATTTATTATTAGTTTTTTCATTTCAGTGGAAGAAAAAAGAGAATTTTTCCTCTTCCTATTTTCTTAAAAAATTTCTTATTTTTCTTCTTTGGAAATTATGATTATTTCTAATTTTGAGTCTTATTTTTCGTTCTTTCTCCATCTTTTATTTTGAGTCATTTCACCTTCACTATTATACTCTCCAATTTTCTTATTTGAAAAACTAATGGAAAAGTGACTAGTATCCCCACAATTAAAACATTTTAGTGGGAGTTTACCTTTATACTTTCTATTTCCTCTCATTTAATTCCTTGTGAAAAGTGAAATAATTATTTAATATTCATAATCATTATAATCTTATCTATATGATCCACTTGGTCCATCAACTTCTTCATCTTTGATCTTCATCTTCCTTATGGATTCAAAGTACATTTTATCTTTATCTTTATTATAAAAATATTGATCCTTCAAAATTTCATATTAAATGATAATGTTATGAAGTTCATAAATTTTATGATCCTATATATCTTCTAGAGATGGAAACTTGGCATGTAACCTTTCTAGAAATTTTCTCATCAAATTCTTAATGATTGTAAATTCATCTAGCTTCTCACCCAAAACTATAATGTTACAAAAAAATTACTCTTGTAAATAAATCATTAATGTTTCTTTCTTTCAACTATATTGATATATTTAAATTATCTTTTATATATTTACATCTTATCTGCTTGGTCCTTAATGTTTCATAGATAGATTCTATCAATATTATCCCATATTTCCTTCAATGTTTTCAAGACTATCGCTTTAGTGTAAACTAAAAGGATAAATATGATCATTGAGAGGGGGAGGCGGTGAATTAGTGATCTTTCCTTTTTATTGTTTCTGTTCTTATGTATCATCCTTAAAATTATTTTAAAGAGATATGTTTTTTTGAAAACAAGAAAACAATCACAACCACAATAACATAATAATTTACAAGGATTTATACTCAATAAGAGTATCTTGTCCTTGAAATGGTTTAGAAATATTCCAATACCATACAATACACTATAAAAAATCCTTTTATGTAGTTAGAGTAAGCAGGGAATATTCATAAAATCTAATTATAATATAACAAAAATAAAAATGCATGTTATCCTCACATAGTTAAGTGATACAAAAAAAAATTAACAACTATAATAAACCTTCACCAATATGAATCAATTTTTTTCTTTATGATTATTGTAATTTCTTTACTCTTTCTTTTCTTACAAGAATATATTATTTAATTTCTTACCCAGAAGTGTGTAAGAACTTCTTCATTCAATTAGTAACTCATCCGGTGGGTTTTTATAGGAAAATTCCATTTGGTCCCTCTATGTAGATTAAAACACTCTAACCCATTATTCATATAATACTCACTAAATTCAATCTATCTAATCACGTGTCATATAAAACATTGTATTGTGTTTGACTAATTACACTTCCAATAATTCAACTTTTTCTTTTTCAACCTCATTATCTAATCATTTATTCACATCATCTGACTGATACAAATTGATATTAAATCTTTTTCTGGTATATATGTTTTATGTTTCCCCAAAAAAAGGTATGTCCAATCATATTTTTAAATATATAGCACTTTATCTCTCAGTTTTCGCTTGTGATTAGTGTCACTACATTCATATTGTTTTAAATTCCTTTTTATAGGTGTGTTTGTGGGAGAAAAGGTGAGAACCAAAAATAATTTTCTTACTCCATTAAAAAATAAATTTCAAATATCCCAATCACTTAAAAAACTTTGGAAACTTTTCAATAATTCTATAACATTTTTGAAGCCTCATGAATTCTCCAATACCTATGTTCTTCTTCAAACTTTCTTATATTCAGTGTTAAGGAACTTTGGAAAACTTCTTTATCATTTCAATCATCATGCACTTCCATCTTGATTTTTATGAACATTGAATGGTCATACTATCATCATCAATTTGGATACACTTTTATCAAAAAAACATTGACCGATGAATTTCATACAAAACCCTTTATCTTAATACTTTAAGAAGAAAAGGTTCATCTGATGGACTTAACTGGGTGGGACTTCATCTAATTTGGTCTTTGTCCAATTTGGACTTTGTCTAATGAAGTTCTCAGAAAATTTACTTTATCACTTGAAAAGATTTTCTTTTATTAGTATTCTTAACAAATGGTTGATAAAAACACTTCATACTATCACAACTTCCAAACATTACAAACATCAAACTCAAACTTCATCCTATTTTTATCAGAAAACATTGTAGTATAAACGTTGTACATAAAAATAAATTTCACACCATTTTTACTTAAGAAACGTTATATACCCTTCAACTTAAGTGAGAAAAATGAGATCATGTAGTCCTCATGATATTAAAAACTTAATATAAATAAATAACCACCAAATTTAATTCATGAAAATTTTCATCTAGTGGAATTTTTTAACCATTCATAGATAATCATTCCGCAAAAGAACTTAGGAAAATTACCACAATCCAATAAACTTATTTTGAAGTAAATAGTCCAAAAAACATTATTCAATCCTCTTTGTCTATCCACCTATCTTTTTCCAATAACATTTTTTGAAAATATTATCAATTTTAAGTGATTTATTAAAAAAATATTTATCAAAAAAATAAAACACCTCAACCAACCATTATTGTAACAGAAACATATTAACCTTTTCAGTTTCTTTAAAAACTTTTGAAATGACTTGGTCCCAACAATAAAAAACTTTGGATTTTGTTTTCAACCAAGGAAATTAAATAGCTAAAAAATTGTAACTCATTAAATATACCATTTATCCAATAATTCAATTCCTATGTAATCGAACTCGGTGTAAGATAAAAGAATCATTAATCTAAAATACAATGTTTCCCATATATAGTGATTCAAGAAATATTTTTGTAAACCATATAAGAAACTTCCCCTGCCACTTGAAAATTTCATCACAAAAACCCCATCAGTCGATAATAATAACATTTCGTACAATCACTTTGACAAACTATAAAAAAATTTCATACAAGCTAAAATTACAAATTAACCCTTCTAAAAACTAACCATAAATATATTTCTTCCATATAATGTTAATCACAAACTAGTGGATATATTTAGTTTATAACTTTTTCTACCACTTCAGAACACTATCCAAAGACAAGATGAGAGAGAATATGAATTCACATGCCTTATCATTGAATAGTGGAAGTTTATACACTCATATTCAAACTCATCATATGAAATGATTTCTTTAGAAATGGTTTGGTGAGTATAATAGTATATTTATATGTTAAAGGAACAAACTCTAAATTTCATTCATTATTCAATAAATTCTCTTTGAGGAAGTGATATATTATATCAGTGTTCTTGTAATGAGAGAGTTTCATAGGATTATTAGTGATATTCATAGAATAGTGATTATAAAAAACCCAAATAAGGGGAAACTCCACATTTACTAACTAATCTTATAAGCGAGTTTTTATCCACATTAGTTATGTTGTAGCTTGATATGAATCTTTATACAAAACTTCAGCTATAATGAGTGTTACATAATTCTTCTTTTTCATATGTCAACTCACACAACTTTGTTTTAAAGAAACTCCACCACATGTGGATCATCTATCATCTACACAACCAACGCAATTTTCATTTTTATAACAAAACAAGTAAATATTTTTTAGGCGCTCATATATTATATAAAAATATGTTTTTCCATTGATGTATCTGAGATTTATTTTTCCCCACATATGGGGTTATTCTTTTGTATCACTTTTATAAATGGTACAAAATGCAACAACATACACAATATCTAGTCTTGAAGGTGTTAGATATAACAAACTTCTAACAAACCTCTTAAGAACATTAAGATCAACCTTTTTTTCTTATCCAACTTTTTATAACTTAGTTCACACTAAAATTACTGGGAACAATAGATTTGAATCTTCCATGAAAAACTTCCTCAAAATTTCCTTAGCATACTTTTGTTGATATAGGAAAATAAATTTCTTATTTTTTAAGATTTGTAAGCCAAAAATTATTATATATCTTCCAACTTTAAAATTTATAATATCATTTTCATATCCTTAGAAAACTTTTCACAAGTTTATTTATCATTCCCTACAAATATTTATCATTAACATATAAAATCACAATAAGTGAAACCTCTTAATTTTTTTGGTGGATTTTACTATCAAACCTTCCTATATAGAGGTTTAAATTTATTTAAGAAATCATCCATCTTAGAAAACTAGACTCTCGAAGCTTACTTCAACCCATAAAAATCCATATTCAACTTACACACATAACTTTAATCTCTCAAAAACAAAAACCAACATGATTGTTCAATATAAGCTTCCTTATCAAACTCTACGTTAAGAAATGACAACTGGATATCCATCTAAAATATTTTATATCATTGTTTTGGGACAATAGAATTAAATATTCTGATAGTTACTAACATTGACATGGTAGTAAGTCTCATCAAAATCAATACCTTTAATTTTTTAGTAACCTTTTCATACCAGTCATTCCTTATTTCTTATTACTTCACCTTCCTTATTAAACTTGTTTCGGAACACCCAATTTGTACCAATAACAATATTATTATTTAGTTTGGAAATAAGTCCTCAAGTATCATTATTCTTAATATGATTCAATATTTTATTCATATAACCATCCACTCTTGATTTTATAAATCTTAATTAGAATATTTTATTTTAACCTTCTAATATAAGGAATTATATAAAACTTTCTTTGATTTAATTCTAGTTTGAACCCATTTTCGTTGACCTCCAATGATGTTATGAACTCTCACCTACTTTCCCATCCTAGGAAGAGATGAATGTAATTTTTTCCCATCACCTTTGACAGCTAAGTTAGATTCATCATCTTGAGTAGCTTTAACATTGTTATTATTATTAATAACTTCTTCACATTTCTCAAATGTAACCACATCATATTCCATTTTTCCTTATCAACAATAGTGTGTGAAAATTTATTATCAAATTGTTTAAGAACATTCACATTAGTAGAGTAAACAATCTTTTATCTCTCTTTATTATAACATTTGTTTCATTTTCCATTATAATTGTATCGAATAAATATTCCATCAACACCCCTTTCATAAAATATCCCAAAAAAAATTACTCTTTGGTTTTATAATACAATGACTATTGAAAACCATTGTGTAGTTCAAACTCAAAAATTATTTGTAGTGTATATCATAAGGACTCATATCATAGTTCATTATATAAAATCATAGATTTTAAATATAAATATTTTCTTCGATATCTTACATCTAAAAATAATGATAAGTACCATGTTTGATCAATATTGATCATGTTATTTCCACAAAAATTCCATTTCTTCTTTCAGATATATTGTTCTGTTGTGGTGTGTATGGTTTACTAAACTCATGAAGAATATAAAGTTTTCAAAGATAAACTCTAAACATTCTACATATATATTCACCACCATTATCGGCATTATTTTTCTTCATAGAATACGAAAGTTCTTTTTCTTAACTTCTCTTAAAACTATTAAATGTTTTCATAACCTTAGATTTATGTTTCAAGAGTATAAAAATGTAATGTGATTAAAATTATCAATAAAACAAATAAAGTAATTATATTCATTTTTTTTGACTATTTTCCCGTTGTCCCCCAAATATCAGAATGTATTATCTCTAAGGAATGAGTTGAATTAATATCAACTTTCATATATACGGTGTTTGTAACCCTCCCTTTCTGAAAAATTGAGAAACATGAATCTCTTATTCATTTCATATCTTGAATATCATGAATTCTTTCTTTCTTTGTAATATTTCACATATTACTATGACATATGTTGCCCAATATTTTATGACAAAGATTATTTTCTCCTATTACACTCAGATAACATGAACTTTATGCATTACCAATATGGAATAAGTTTCCCTTAGTTTGTTCACCTCTTGTAATAACTTTACCTCCTTCTATTACTTTTAAAATAAAACCATCTTTTTTTAAATTGACTTTGTTATTTTCTCAAAAATATATGAAACACTAATAAAATTTTGTTTCATCCATTCAAAAAATAAAGTGCTTTTGGATTTTATTATTTTCACCCCAATGATAGAAGATTCAACAACTTTTATTCTGAGTGACTCATCATTTCAAAAAAGTCACTGTACATTTTTAAAATATTTCACATTCATTAATAGCTTCAAATCTCCTAAAATATATGTTATCCAAAATTTTGGTTCATTCACCTTTTTTGTATTTGAGAACAATTTAAACAACAAATTATTTTTATTTTCCTTTTTCTTTATTCTCATGTGACATTTGAGATTCATTATATAAACGTTTTTATGCCAGTAACATAAAAAGACAAAAAATTTCTAAATATCTAGGATATTCAATTCTTTTATAAATAGTTTCCAAGGGTTTGAATTAATTTTCAATCTTTAAACTAACTTTCTTTGGTTGACTACATTGAGTGAGTTGACTCCCCCTAAAATATTGACTCTAGTTGCTGTTGGATTCAATGTAACATTGATGAGTTAACCAACATTTATTTTAATTATTCTGAAATCCTCCACAACACAAGTAGTCACCATAAAAATCATACTTTACATTATAGTTTCCATATAACCTGGAGTTGTGAACCTAATTACTATCAACTTTATTACCTTCAAATTTGGTACTTTTTGTCACACTAAAGTTTTGGTTACCTCTTAAGATTTTCTTCTTTAGCTTAAAATTCTTCTCAGCCTCAAGATAATAACTAGTTGTAGTTGAATTTGGTTAAGAGTTTATAACCTGAGAAATATTAGGTTTTTTTACTTCTCATGTTTTTTCTATATACAAGTTTTAATAAACTTCCTTTATATTCTGATCATCTTCACTTTTCTTATCATCCTTTGAGGATAAATGTTTTTGATCCTTATTAGGTTCACACTTCTCATAACTTTAACCAGCTTTTATGATAGAGTTTTGAAAGTTTTTAATTCATTTCTTAGATTTAAGAATATTTTGTTGATAAATTAATAACTCTTTATCCATCACATTCAACTTTTCTTCAATATTGATGTTGTAATTGTTCTCTTCATCATGATAATTCCTTATAAAATAAATATATTTGAAAAACAAGTATTTTTATTCAAGGATAGATTCTTAACCATTTTATAAAGGATTTTATTTCTTTTACTTCTTATTCTCCCTTCCATGTCTTAAAATCATTGAAAAAAATATCAATTCTTGTTTCAGAATAAAATCCATCTAATTCCCTTCTTATATAGAGATACGATTTTCATCACTGGTGAATGTTTCATTATCCAAGTTTGTAATAAAAAGTTTTTTGAAAGCATCATCACTAATATTATCATCTTATTCTTCATTTTCATCATCTTCCTCACACTTAAAAAAAGGTATTATCATTTTATATTTATAGAACATATTATCTTTTCCCCTATAATGATATTTATATTTATCCTCGTTATTATTGGGAACTTTTATTAAATTTATACCATATTCAAAACTTTCTTATTCTTCCTTTCAATATGAAAATTTTTCAAAAAAGTTTCCAATAGTTTTGCATAAAAAAACTAGTTGTACCTACCCTTTGTACTTTCAAATATCTATTTTCACATTTTTAGAAATTAAGGGCATAAATTCACAAAAAGTTTACTAACCTCATCTTTTTTATTAGATTCACTTCCTTCTTCTTTGATAACATTCTTAGATTTAACTTTATTCTCAACTTTGAGGGAAACTTATCGATCGGTATTTTCTTTATTTTTCTAAACCATATATCTTCTCATTTTATAAGTGATGAGAGTGCTATGTAGGCCATCCAGTGATAATGTTTTAAGATATCTAAATTCCAATGATGAAACCATATAAAACTATTTATCAAGAATAATTCATAAGATCTTTTGAATAATGGTTGACTCTTCCAACTTCCCACCAAGATATTTGATGGTTCTTACAATGTCACCCACCCATGTAAATAAATATCCAATAGATTCATAATCACCCATATTAATATCTACATACTTCAACCACCATATTTGTAATTTCCATTTATTAACTTTTATATTTCCATAATAGATATTCTTCAACTTGTACAAGATTCCTTTATCCATTCCAATTCCTTTAACTCCAAGAAACTCAATTTCAGAGAGTAAGGAAAGTATATCATTTCTGGAACACCCATAATTCCCTTAATTATTATTATTAGAATCTATAAATGGGGAAATACTTATAATTTGAACTGAAATTATTTTTATCAACCTCTAGAACTTTATAACTAAGGGATATATGATAAATTGATATTCTATATTTCTATATATAATAGTTATTTCTATTAAAAATGGGAATATTCTTACTGTTTACAGAATTATGAACGTTGATGGAAACTTATATTTTATTCCAACTTCAATAATGTGTAAATAAAGGGAAATATACCCATGATAACACTTGAAAGGACTAATGTGACGGCTAAGAGGGGGCGGGTATAAATCCGTTATCATTTATTTTTATTATTTTCTTTCTTATGTAACAACTTTCACATCCTATTAAAGATATTTGAATTTAAAGAAAACAACCATACAAGTACAACCACAAGAAAACAAGAATTTACAAGGTCCTCCACGTAACAATAGTTTCTAGTCAATGTAATAGATTGAAAATAATCCATTATCACACAATATATTAAAAAAATCCTTTTATGTGGTTATAGTAAGCAGGGAATATCCTTACACATTTATTTTACTATATTAAAATAAACAATGCATGTTCTCTTCACATGGGTAAATGATATAGTAAAATTTTATAAAAACTATAATAATCCTTCACCTATAAGAATTAGTTTTTATCACTATGTTACTTTTACTTTCTTAACATGTGGTTTTATTTCAAGGGAATATTCTTAAATTTCATACCTAATAGTCAATAAGAACTTATTCAACTAGCTAGTTGTCTATCTGATGGGTTCATCTATAATGTTTGACTAATGGGTTCTTCCATAAAACTCTATCTGATGCCATTGTGTAGCTAGAAACCCTATAAACCATTATTTATATTTTCACCACTGAATTCAATCTATATGATCCCACCTGAAATAAAAATTTATCCCATTTCTGAAGGATTCGACTTTAAAATGATTAATATATTCCTTTATAACCTCTTCATACTCTTATTTTTTCACATCATATGATTGGTAAAAATTTATAGGAAATATTTGTCTTGTATGTTTTCCTGATGTTTCACCACAAAGAGTCTTCCCGATTAGCTTTCCAATTTCACAGCACTGAATCTCTCCTTTGTTTCATGTGAACAGTGTCAGTCAGTTCGTAATGTAAGAAAATTTATATATATATATGTGCTTTTGGGAGAAAAGTTAGGAATGTAAATTAATTTTTCCACTCCATGAAAACTTTAATTTTGAATCTCCTTCTCACTTTAACAACTCCAGATGATTCTCAATAATTCTATAACATTCATGAAGCCTTAGGAATTCTCTAGTATCTATATTTTTCTTTAAGAATCCTTAACTTTAGTGTTAAGGAACTTTCAAAACCTTCTCTATCATTTCAAGAATCAAATTCTTACTTCATGATTTTTAGAAAAAATTAATGATCAAATTAGCATCATTACTTTTTATATATTTACAAAAATTTCTAAAAAACGTTCAAACCATCACAAAATTATAAAACTTAATCTAAAAGATGTTTATCTAGTAAATTTAAAGAGATTCTTTGTCTGGTGCACTTTACTACTTCTCTTTATTATGGTAAGTCTCCATCCAATATTTTATAGAAACATTTTAGGAAAATTTTGGAAGTCTTATCCAAGAAACTTACTCTATCCAATGTATTTCATCCCAAAACTTTGATTGGTGACTTTCAAATAAAAACCTATATCAGATGATTTTAAGAAAACAAATTTTGTCTGATGGACTTCATCAAGTGAGAATTTGTCTGATTTGGATTTCATATGATTTGGAAATTATCATATTTTGGATTTTTCTAATGAAAATCCACAAAAAAATTAATTTTACACTTTGAAAAATTTTCTTTTATCAGTAATATTTACAACTGGTGGATGATAACACTTTATACTATTGTATCTTTAAAACTTCAAGTACTTTGAACACAAACTTTGTCTGATTTATTCCTTAGAGATTCATAGTATGAATATTGTACATAAAATTAATTTTCCCACTTTTACCGAAGAAAGTTTTTATCCCTATCAACTTAAGTGAGAAAAAATAGATCTTATAGTCCTCATGATATTAGGAACTTAAGTATAAAAAACCATAACTAAATTTCATTAATATAATATTTCATATTATGTAAATTTGTAACCATTCATAGAAAATCATTCAGCATAAGAAATATGAATGATTACCTCAATCCCCTAAACTTTATCTGATGGAATTAGTTTCAAAATTTTCAATCAATCCTCTTTGTCTAGTCACCTATCTATGTCTCATCACCGATATTGAAAAGCTAATAAAATTTAAGTGATTTGTATACATAAAAAAATTCATGTAAAAAACTTTGATCAATAAAATACAAAAACACAACCAAACTCTCTTATGCCCAATAACTTATTAATATCCCCAGCTCCTTAAAACACTTCAAAATGACTTGGTCTCAATATAATTGTTTTTCATCTTATCCCATGTTTCATTTACATTTTTTAATACCATAACCTTAGTTTAGAATTTTTTTGATAAATAAATTATAATGTCATTTCATTTTATATCATCATTATCCAAGTTTCTTTTATTAATTAAAGTCACTTCATCACTTCTGTGAATTAGTGAGAAACTATCCATAACTGCATCAATTACTTATAGTCTACGTAAAAGAATAATGGGAATCATCTTACTCTTCTATCCATGTGAGTTATTTACATCTATTTTTGGAACACCCCTACTATAAATTGAATTAATATTATTCATTTAAAGCTACTCAAGGATCTTATAGAGGAAATATCACTTTCATACCACTTAAAATTCCCCAAGAACAGATTCTCCATTAAGTAGGGTGGAATAATATATGGTGGTTTTCCTTTAAAAATTTCTTTTAGATAGAAATAAAACACTGTCTTTCAGTTAAGACAACATCCCCTCAAGTTAATCACTCAACCATACTCATAAAAAAATAAACAATATAATAAAGAAATAATTTTTACAAGGATCGAACCTATTTTGGGTTCTTATTCGTTGTTATGCTCAACTTATATCAATCAATAGATTATAAACTAATTTTTTTATGATCAAATACAAGTGAATAGGCTAGGTATCATATTGTAGCCTTGGACATCATCATCTCATTGGGATTTACGTAGCATCTTGAATGTTATACAAGAATCATAACAAGATTAGAAACACCTCCTGAAAAACTAGTATCTTCAAAAAATATTGATGATATCCCCCTTGATACCTCAACATGGATACAATAATATTCTAACTAAATGTTGAATCAGATGATGATCTACTCTTCCAAACTCAACCTCAGATTTCACACTCTTAAATGCTTAAACTTAAATAGATGATGAGCTTTTCTATAAAACAATGAGTTTAGACATTCATTTTATTCTCTTAGTTTTTCAATGCTCTGTATTTTTTTTACAATATCTTCACTCATTTCCTCCATCATCATTAGAGATGCATATTCAATAAGTTCAAAACTCATAGAATTTAAAAAAATGAAATCTCATTTAAATCTCATCATTCTTTAAAATTTATTCAATAGATTTTTACAACAAGATCCTACATGATTTTATCATTTTTAATCTCAAGTTCAATCCCAATGATCTTACAATATTCTCTCTTTCATTAACTATGTTTCTTCCACACATTTTCAATTCTACCCATCCGCTTTATAGGGTGCTCAATATTAACTCATTCCAAAAACTACTTCTGTCTCAATCAATATTGAAAAAAATTACTAAATAGTGAATTTTTAAATTACAATAATACCCATGTATTATTACTTACTGAAACAAAATCAATCTCAACTTTCTTCAGATAAGTATCACAACACAAAAAATTTTATAAAAAATTCATCTTCTCAAAAAATAACCTATTATAAACCCAAAAATAATCATAACATATAAATATTTCAGTGATTATGTTTACATTAGAATTTTTAAAAAACATCACATTATCATTACAGATTTAACATCATGAGATTGTATACAAATATATAAATATATCCAATTACTAAAGTCACTTTTTAGATAAAACAACTTAGAAAATAAAAAAATGACACTTGACCACCATTTTAAAAAAATTACATGAAAATTATAGAATCGCATTTCAGATGTGATGTTTTATTCGTTGAACAACATCTTGAGAATCAATGAATTTTGTTTCTTTTGACTAATTTAATTCAATATTTTGATAAACTCATCCTATAATATATTTTCTTCATAAATAAGTACATTCTAGAATAAATACTTTTTATCCTACCTTTATGACATTTTATCCTCATCAAAAAAGATGTATTCTCGTGATAAAATACTTATATTCGGAAAATAATTACACTCAGCACAAAAAAAAAGACTTATGTTCATCACCCGTCCAAATATCAGTTTTCCCATGTAATTCCAAATTGACCACCTAAACAATGTATTGACCATGGGTGGATCAATAGTATGAACAACCATATGCTCACTGGATCAATCATATGTAAAAATAAAATCAACTTTTCTAGTCTCAATCTAAAAATTCTAGGATTTCATTATTTCAAAACAAACCATCTCAGATCATCTCCATTCCTTCTCAAGCAAATCAAAAAAAATCCACAAACCCTAGTCAACCTTTTTCAAGTTATTATAGATTATTTACAACAATTTAAAACCAAAAATAACTTCTTCAACAAATTCAAGGTCACTTGAACTTCGTTTATGTATAATTTCTAAATTTGATCAAGTGAGAAACTCTTTTGAATAGAAATTATGTGTGTTTAATATATAATTAGATCAACCACAGCCCTAATTGAATAATATAATTTAAATGTCTTGGGGAGTCTTATAATTATATCCATAATGAAATTTTAACACTTTATAATAATATATTTAATGTTTTAAACATCATTTTATATTTATGAAAATCAATCTTTACTTGTTGACATACCAAAAATTGAGATATATTCTCGAAAATATCCATATATATATTTTCCCATCATAAGTATAACTTAATATCTCTATAAATATTTTTAATTCCTACGGGAATTGAGAAGGATGGGTTATGTGATTCATCCAAAATCTTTATTACTAATTTTAGTATGGATGGGACACATATATAGGTTATAAATCACATAACTCCATCTCTATCAAGGTTTAACTGTAGATATTTTCTAACTTCTTCTATAGTTCCATATCTTCCTTATGAGAATCCATGATCTTTACATGGATGGATGATTGAGAAATAATTTTGGAAATGTATAATTTTATACCTTTATTTATGATTTCCATATCCATTATTTGAATATATTTAAATAATGGGTCCCTTTTAAATCATAATCAAGGATAGGGTATCATGATCCATTCTAATTAGAGTATCAATCACCAATTTGTCCTTCTCATTATGGTAATTTATTGAGAAATTGATGCATGTTTAACCCCTTTATTGTGAATATACACTTTACATTCTTATGATATATATATATATATCTCTCTTTTCACTATTAAGATATTGTCACCAAATCATTAATTCAAAAACAATTATTTCCAGCACTAGATCATGAATCAGATAAATTTTATCAGGGGTATTTAATTGATGTGAGACATAAGTTATCACCATTCCATTTCTCATAAGGGCACGTACCATGACCTAATTTAAAGAATCACTATATACCACAAACCCTTCTCTACTATAAGGTAGGGTAATTACAAGTATCGTAAACAATCTCTTCTTAAGATCCTTGAAGTGATCTTCATATTTATCTATCCATGGAAACTTCATTCACTTCCATGTAAACTTGGCTAGTGGATTTGAAAATCATGTTAAATTTCTCAAAAAGTTTCAATAGTATTCAGTTAATATAAAAAAAAAATATACCCCCTTCAACAAATTTTATCTTTATTATTATTCAATAACATATTTATTTGAAGGTTCCATTTATATACCCTTTATTGGGATTACATAACCCAAGAATGATACTTTTTTATCATAAATTCATAGGTCCTAAACTTGAAATATGGTTTCTCCTTTCATAAGGTATTTAGCAAAATCCATAAACATTATTAATGTTATTCATTTCACTTAAAATATATAATGATATCATTAATAAAGACTTACAAAGAATTTTCAAGGTAGTCTCCTTAGAGTCTATTCATTAAATCCATAATTTATCATGGGAATTTTTAACCCTAAATGGAACTACTATAAATTTATAGTGTTCGTATCTTCTATGGAAATATTTTAGGAATATATGTTCACTCATTACCCAAAATTGATTATATCTAGATGAAATATCCACCTTCAATAAGTATTCAT
Source organism: Viscum album (assembly GCA_963277665.1). Classification (NCBI taxonomy): domain Eukaryota; kingdom Viridiplantae; phylum Streptophyta; class Magnoliopsida; order Santalales; family Viscaceae; genus Viscum; species Viscum album. The sequence continues at coordinate 1,947,572,181 of OY728130.1, forward strand.
CCCCTCTACGTTAATCAAAAAAATCATCAATGCATGGGATAGGATACTTCTTCTTGATGATGATCTTATTTAGTTCATGATGATCAATGAAAAGATGAACTGGTCCATCCTTCATCTTGACATAGAGGATTGCATTACCAAACAATGAAGCACATTATCATATAAAACCCTTTTCCAAATTATCTTGAAGTAAATTCTTTAATTCTAAAAATTAAATTGGGTCATTCTATAAGGACTCATTGATATATGAATATAAGAAAGAATGAGTTTAACTGAATAATCAACCTCTCATTATGGGGGAAGACAAGATAGTTCTTTGGGAAATCCATTAATTTATTCCCATATAGTTGGAATGTATTTCAATTTGAGTTCCTCCCAAACCATTTGATCCAATTATCCCTTATTATTTGGTATTGGGACCCATATTAGGGAAATAATTTCCAAAGGGATTTCATAATCATCTATGCAATAATATTTTATCACGGGATGATTTGGGATAAGAAATTAGAAAATCTTAATATAAAAATTGATATGAGATCTATGTATATAGAACCATTCCATGCCTAATATCAAAACAAATTCATTGAAACCAATGTCCCTTATGCCTAATAACTTTCAAATACTTTGTTTTAAAACCCTAAAGAAGTGATCCATATTTATTTTAGGGTCAATAATAAAACCGGATGCTTATCATGTGAGTCTTTTGTATTTATCTCCATATGATTCAATTTATTAGTTCTTATTTTACTTTAACTCAAGGAATTATTTTTCCATTTAAAGGTTAAATTTTTTAAGAAATTATTTAGTTAAGAATATTTTCTTAAACTCCCCTCATTTAAAATAGTTTGTTACCCCCCCTTTTATTCTGTGTTCTGGAATAAATTATTCCATTGGTTTATTTCACATTCCAAATAATAAGTATCAAGGATTTAAATTTAACCTTATAATCATTGAAGAAAAGAAAATATTTTTTTATGTTGATCCACTACACAAAAATTAGTAGATTATAAGATCCATTAGAGGATTGTGGTCATTATTTCATGATGTAATTGGTATAATGTTGCTTTTTATTAGGTTTGTTTGGCATTTTGATATGATTTAGGTTATTATTTGTAACCAAAGAAAATATAGCCATGAAGGTATTCACTTCATCTCCCTTCCCATTTTGTTGTTCGTTCAAACAAACACCACACATTATCTCACACTTATTATTAACTCGTATCCTCTAAGATCCATCCATTTACAAAAATTAAAAGGGGTAATGTGAGTAAGAAATAATAATATTTTAATAAATTTAAAGTGAAAATTATATGAATTTGAAAAATAAAACCAATAATTTCCTAATTTATAAAACCATCACATCCACATGTGGTAATTTTGTCTTAACATAGGTTTCTTTAGGATTAATTATCTTATACTTATTAAGATAATACCAAAAAATAACTAAACCCTTCTCTATGTAATGTCATGGGTATCAGTGCTACTCAAAAGTATCTGGAACCCGGTTGGTCACATGACCTCAAGGGTGTTTCCCCAAATGCCAGAGGCTGCCGACTAGTAGCGAGGGCCAAGGTGTGATATTAGGGAAACTATTCCCTCATTGTAAGAGTATACAAAGTGGAAAATAAATAGTAATCGATAGTGTAACCAAAATACCATAAAAAATAAGTAAATGGTGGAAGGCTGATAGTAATAAAACAACTAGAGAATATATATATATATATATATATATATATAAATGGTTCACGTCATATGTCTAGGAAAATAGCCAAAACAGGTCACAAAGCTAGAAATAAAATACGATCCAATACAAGGAAATAGAAAGTAAACTCCAACAGTATCGCAATCCTTAGCTTGGTCTTATGATCTCTATCTCCAAAAACAATCAAGTACATGATGAAGAAGGGAACTTTCCCTCATCTATACCTACAATCATATAATCATTTTGGGTCTAAAATCATGACCCAAATAGGGTGTGAGACGAATTCCCAGTCTGCAATCACCAAAATATATTTTTCTAACTATCAGTGAATATATATATATAGTAATTAATATGCAAGAATGAAGTAATGAACTAAGAAGTACTCAAAAGTAAACAATCCAACATTTTTCAATTACATTCATTTAACATTTATTATTCATCTTCTGAATCATATAACCCTAGGATCTAGCCTAATCCCTATATCCCCCTTGTAAAGTAACAAAATAGATGTCACAGAAGACCATATAAAAAATCAAGTAAGATCAAATCCAAGATTGTTCATTGTATTGGAAGACTCGTAACTATCATACAATTATTCACAAATGATCCTCTAGGAAAAATCTCATAGACTAACCCCTTTGGTCCAACATAGCATTAATTCATTAAATAACAACCCTCTGGGAAGCTCTCACAATCTATCCCTTTTGATCTAACATAGCATCAATAAATGATAAATGACCACCTAGGAAAGTTCTCACAATCTAACCCTTCTGGTCCAAACATAGCATCAATTAATTAAAATAACGATCCTTTCGGAATCTCTCATACTCCATTCCCTTTGGTCAATCATGTACAACAAGGCTCTCATGGTATTATGTAAATAATCTAGAATTCCCCTCAGTATTCCTGGTCCCAGGCTCTCGCAGTCCATTGGAAAAATAAATAGCACGCATATCATATCAAAGTAAATAATCTGTAAGTCCCCTCAGTCTTACTAGTCCAAGGCTCTCCCAATCCATTGGAAAAATACCACATATCAAATCAAATAAGATCATGTAATCTATAACTAATACATGTATAAACATTATCAATGCATATCACAGGAATATCACATAATCTAACCTCATCCTAATCAAACAAGGCATAGAAAACAAGGTACCCCTCAAAAGAAACCTAGACCAAATGGAATTAAACAATAAAACAAGGGAAACTCACCCATGGTGTTTCCCTTAGACATGGTATCTAACCATACACATAAACAACAACCCGTTTTCAAAAAATCAAACCATACCAAGTAATAACATGGTTAAATTCCAAAACAAGCAATACCCAAAATGTGGGCATGCAGCACTTTTAGAATATATAATCTAAATACAAGCAGAAAATGCACAAACTACCTACCTTAATGTTGTACAATTGATATACTTCAACGTTCGCCCTTGAATCAGCCCAGATAGGCATAGATTTATAAAAAGGTGAAAATTAACAACCTTTAATAACTCAAAGGAGAGAATGAATTAGGAAGAAAGGACCAAGAGTGTTTGAGAATACACTGATGGGATTCCAAAGCACCCAACAGTGTCTTAATTGGAGCTCGGATGGAGAATCAGAAGATCAAAGTTTGTCTGTCATTTTGGAGCACTCATGTATGAAACATGGGAAGAAGAAGTTATTTCCAAACATGAGACGTGACCCAAATATGATATATCAAATAAATAAACTACACAAAATTTTCATTAACACCCCACATCTTTTAGTAGCCACAACCATCCCCCAACTTAAGCGGTCTTCCAGGTCACTAAACGACCATGTACTCGGTCGTTACACGGTCAAAAAATGGTTGTACGCAGCAAGCTAGGTACACGATGTGTACACAGAATTCCATGGTGTGTAAACATATGTACACATATTTTACTTATAAAATCCAATTTTCTTATTTTTTCCCTAAAAACAACACAAAAACAAGATCCATACCTGAAAAGAAGATCTGAGTTCTTACAAACGTCCCCCCTTAAATCAATATGTCCTTGAATTTCCCTTTAAAGGGTGGTGAAGAAGAATCTGCGAACAAATCCTATGTCTTAATCTCGGTGCGACATGCAGGAAAACATGATCTCCAACCTCAAACTCCAAAGGTCATCTCTGTTGATTGTCATAAGATTTTGGGTGAGACTATGTAGTATTCATTCTCTTCTGAATCAACTCCACCCACTCAGTGGTCTCATGTACAAGACAAGGTCCCAGTATAGTTGCTTCTTCTACCTCCTGCCAACATAAGGGCATTCGTAATGGCCCATAATAAAAAGTACCATAAGGTGACATATGAATTGGGTCCTGAAAACTATTATTGTAGTCAAACTCAACCATGGGAATGTGTCTCTACCAAGAGCCCCTGAAGTCCCAGACACATGCTCGAATCATGTCCTCTAAAACCTGAATCGTGCTCTCGAACTGGCCATAAGCCTGTGGATGAAAAGATATACTCACAAGTAATTTTTTACTCAAAACCCTATGTAGTTCCTTTCATACACGAGAGGTAAATTGGGCATACCTATATTTCACTCACCTATAAATTCATCTTAAAGAAAAGTTCCATAAGCTACCACTCACTATTGGCCTCTTGAGCTTCTGGTATTTGAGTCCTCCTACTGAAAGCATCAGCCACTACATTGTCTTTCCTATGTGTGTAAGAAATCTCAAAGTCAAAATACTGAAGGTACTCAACCCACCTTCGTTGTCTCAAATAAGATCTTGCTGAGTAAAGATATACTTGAGGTTTTTTTGGTCAGTGTGTACCACAAAATGCTCTCCTAAAAGAAAATGTATCCAACCATGCAATTCATTTACAACTACTACAAACTTGAGATCATGAGTTGTGTAATTCCTCTCATATGGCCTAAACTATTAAGACCCATATGAAAAGACTCTTTCCTCTTACATAAGAACTACTCCCAGACCCATACCTAAAGTGTCGCAATAAAAAGTGTAACTCCTACCCTGATCTAGAAAAATCATGATCAGTGCAGAATTCAATATTCCCTTAAACTCATAAAAGGATAAATTACATGTATTCGTCCACAAGTACTTTTCACCCTTCTTAGTAAATCCCATCAATGGAACTTCCCTGTAATAAAATTCCTAAATAATGTATTTGTAGTGACCAGCCTTCCCCCGAAACTAGGTACCTCAAAGACATTCTTCGGATACTCCTAGGAAACTACAGCTCTCACCTTCTCTAGCTCTACTGATACTTCTGTCTCTGATATGACATGACCTAAGAAGTGAATTTGTTCAATCCAAAAGTGGCACTTTGAGAGTTTAACATATAACTGATGCTCTCTCAATGCACTCAATATTATCTAAAGATGGATGGCATGGTTTTTTCTAGTGTGATAGTACACCAATATATCATCCAAAAAGACTGCCATAAAATAATCCAAGGATGAAACACTCGGTTCATTAGTTCCATGAAAACTACCAGTGTGTTCGTGAGACTAAATGGAATAACAAAATGCACATATAGAACATACCTAATCCGAATGGTTGTAAGAGGTATATCTGATGGTCTAACGTGTAACTAATGATAATAGAATCTCAATTAAATCTTCAAGAAAACTCGGGCTCCTTGAATAAGATCAAAGATATCATCAATCCTTTGCAAGGGATATAGGTTCTTGACTGTCAACTGGTTCATATTTCAATAATCTACACAACGTCTAAGGGTACCATCTGCCTTCTTCACAAAAAGGAAATACAAACCCCAAGGATAATTATTGGGTTGGATGAAATCCTTTTTGATGAAACTCCTATAACTATTTCCTGAGCTCCATTAATTCTAAAGTAGCCATCCTATAAGGAGAAATGGAAATTGGTGTTTCTCCTAGAACAAGCTCAATAGAGAAATCCACCTCGCACTCTATAGGTAGACCTGAAAAGTGGTCTTGGAAGACATCTTTAAAACAATCCACCACTGGAAGAAATCTATTCTGTGAAGTCCCCAAGTCATACAGATATTGACTAGAAATTTGGGATATTATTTCTCCCAACCCATGATACTCGGATCCATATCTGCTCGTTTGGACATCCCATTCACCCTTGTGTATAAAATATCCACCCTATTGTGAAGTAAAACTCACCCTGTGGTGATAGCAGTAAACAGTGTCCTGAAAGAAGACCAAACAATCCATTATGATAATTACATAAAATCCTTTCATCTCTAATACATAGAGGTCCCATAAAAAGTGACACCAAAAAACATCAAGAGGCCACTCCATGCATGTATGTACACTAGCTGTCTGAATCCCTAATGAAGTGTCAAGCATCATAACCTCATCAGAAGAAACGATGTAGATCCCAAGGCTCTCCAAAATTGAAATAGATATAAAACTATGGGAAGACCCTATATCAAAAGGAGAATAATATAAATTCGAGGAAACTAGAGTCGTACCTCTGACCATAGAGGTTCAGGGATCATACTTTTATTGGGTATGTGCCATCGCAAATGTATGACCTATACTGTGAACATGTGACCATGTGTGGCTACCCTGAGCTGATCTACACTACTGTCATTGAAAACCTATCATCTGGATACCATATCCATGACCATCTCCCCGACCTGAATAGCCTGAAAAACTCTAGTTCCCTAACTGATGAGGAACTAGTGGCCCCACTCTTATGCGTGGAGTCATAACAGATCCACTATCACTAGCTTCTGGTGATAACATCCTTCAAAAATGCTGAAGCAGACCCATCCTGCCACAAGATCGTCACTCAAATGGATCACTCGGACATTGAGGTCTCATTTTCCCACTCATTCCACACCGGTAGCACCTCACCTGGAAACCTAAATATACATCCCTATTATTGGAATCACTACGCGAAGGATACATGTGGCACTTCCTTCTATCAGTCAAACGATCACCAGCCCTATATGCTAAATTGCGCTGGATCACTACTAAAAACTCCATTATATTGTGCTAGGTAATTAGAACCTGGTATACTATAGTTGTCACCAAATTCAACCTGAAAACATTCACTTGCAATCAGATGTCATACCTGAGACCATCCTTAAATTGTCTAGCTAGTGATAACTCCCCACCTCCCAAAACAGGTGTGAAACGCTGAATCTCTATAAATCCAGAAGAGTAATTCATCACTGAAAGAGTGCCCTTTTAAAAATTCATGAACTCCTGGGATCATTCGTTCCTCAATGTCTTGGGGTATAAGTAATCATATAAGGTCCTTTGAAACTCTTCTCAAGTCATATCCCGATGACATCCCACTTGTGAAACAACATCCTACCATCTCTTGGAAGAATCACATAGCATGTAAGATACGAGCTTCACTTTCCTTTCAGGAGGAATATCTATTTTCTCAATGATAGAAATCATTACCTCCAAACTTGACTTTGTAGCCAGTGGTCCTCCATCCCCTTGAAAAGTGGGAGGATGCTACTACTGGAACACCCGTGTAAACTCTGCCATAGTTGGGGTAGGATGTGGTGTGCCCTAAAAGGTCTACATCATCCTAATAAATAATTCATGGAACTATGCATCATCAAATGTGTCCGGTATAAAAGTTAGTGCCAAGATGGGAACAAAATGAGGATTTTCAAGTAGTCCTTGAATTACCATTTTTGATGTCTGATCACCACCTTGTATCTGGCGTACAACTGGAGGACTTCTTGGTGGAATGACTCTAAAAGGTCAAGTGGACACCTCAGTATGAGATTAATGAAAACTACAACTCAGAAGTGCAGGAATAGAATAGGTGAAGGAAAGCATTCAAGTTTCTCCAAAGAGGTTTACACGGCCTATAGAACCACGACACTATTTATTCCCTTAAGCCTTAACATGGGAATGTACCTCTTCTAACTTGGTTTTGTAACACTCATACACATGGTTTGTTCCTCTTGAGAAACAGAGTGTACTTGAATATTCCCTCCTTCCCAAGTACTTCTACAATTCTATAACTACACGGTTCTACTGGTGTAACACTACACAGCGTGCACAGTAATGACCTAAACTATTGAATAATATTTTTTTCTGAATTTTTGTGTGATTTTATTTTATACTCAAAAAAATAATATCCATTAATTAATTAAGTGAGTATAATTAAAATGATACTTTTTGGTTTTGACTATTATATTACTTTTGGTAAATATGATTGTTGCAAACTATACTCTTAACGTTATGATTATTGTTTATAAATACAAATGATCATGGTTGATTAATAAAAAAATAAGAGTTGATGGCCTCATATAGTTTTCTCAGGCCATATGAGGCCCATATTTCAGAGATTAGGATGGAGTTAGTATCATTGGGATTTTCATCGATGTTAGGTTAGGGTGAATTTCTGAGATTTTTATAAAATGTTTTGTTTTTCGGTGAATAGTAGAAATATAGTTTTGAGTTTCGGTGTGTTTAATGACACCATAGCTATGTAATAATGATCTAATGAGTAAGATAAGATTCTGGTAGACTATTATGTAATAAAGTATTATATGAGGTGTCCCAAGTGGACAATACCACCATCAAATACCAAGAGAAATCCCATGTTTTTTCAAATGCCACTAATGAGGTGTCCTTTAGAAGTTAATAAAACATTCCTTCACTTTTGATATAAATACCAACTCATTACTTCATTAATTTCATTAAAAATTCCTCCTCAATGAATCTATGGTATTTTTACCTCTTAAGGAGTCCTCCTAAGGTTCCCTCAATCCCCCCAAGGTCCCAACCTTTGAGTTTTTGAAGTTACTCTTTAAGGTAAGGGAACCTTTCACCCTTCTTTTTTAGTCAACGCCTCTTTTATGTTGAGTATTTGAATTTCCATTTTCATATATTGGGGGTATGATATTTTTTATCCCCATTAATTTCATTTTTATTTCCATATGATGATATTCCCTTTTTTCTCTCATCAATTAATTTTATTAATTTTTAATTGACGTCGTTAGGCTGTCGAATTTTTATAAAAAAAATTACATCTTCTCTTCGCTTTCAAGATTCCTTTTCATGTGGTATGTCATTAAAATACCCATACCATGGTCTTATTTATTTTTTATTATTTCAATATAGTGTATTATTATTTATTTGTGAGTTCTTGACCCTTTTTCTCTCTCTTTTTAATATTTTCTAAAACCATGTTATATAGTCATTATGTAGTAGAATTTTAATCGCAAAATCTCTCTCTTTTTCTCAAGAAATTATCTTACTATATTTATGTGAATGCCCAAAACTATTTCATTTCTAGAGGTATTCAACAAGACATAAAATGATATATTTTATTCTGGAATTGACATACATAAAACCCTCATCCCTATTCTGTGGGTTATAAATGACATAATGATCTTGTTTTCAAGCACTTCTTAAGACGTCACGATTTTGATATGAAATCCATTTATTTTATTCTCTTTGAGTTATTTATGAAATGTTTGATTATGATCTATGTGGATCACATGAAACTAAATACATATTAAGGTTTCTACCTAATAGTTCTCCAATTAATTGGGAAAATAATTATTCTCTAGAGATGATAAGTTTTACGATACCTTGGTGAATAACCTTGGTAATTTTTATAACACCTTGGGGATGAACCTTGGTGATATGCTTCTGAATGTATAAATTAAATGTTGTATCCACATTTTCAGTTTATTTTTTATGTTATTAATATTATGATATTCCTATTTGTCACATATTTATGATATTCCTAATGGTCTTATTGATATCTCACAAGTTCACATATAAACTATTTCACTTGTTTTCCTTATTGGGTCTTCTGCTCACCCTTTCCTTTGATGTTAGTCTCCAAGTTATGAGATATAGTAATTTTACTTAGTATTAAATTTTCAATAATATTTTCAAGGGTATTAATATAATGTTTTACGTTTTTATGTAATATGTGTCTTTTTTCAAGGACACTAGACTTTAAAGATCCTATGTTTGTAATGTAATGAAAACTTATGTAATAAGAAGGTAGGATGCCATAATTGGTATAAATGGAGGTTTAGTAATTTTTTGAAATTATGATATTAAAATTTTTGGAAAAAACCTATATAAAATTTAAATTATATAAAAACTTCCTTGTATTTTGATGAAATTTTAAGTAAGTGGTTTCTGAACAAATAAATCTATGTCTAGATAAGAACAAGTGGATGTGGCTCTGGAACAAACATACCTAGGAATGAAAACTCTGAAAAGGAGTTTCGTGCATGACCGGAGGTATCCTGGTACACGACAATGGGTCTTACAACACACATTTTTTGACACTTCTGGAGGATATGTTTGGTTAATCAAAAGCTTTTAATGAATCATTATAAAGGATTCATAGAGAAATGTAATTTTTGTTAAAGAATAATATTTTTAATCAAAAAGTTTTAAGACATAAAAATAATTTATAGTTAAAAGTTTTGTAAATGAAATAAGGTTTTAACTAAGGATTTATTCTATTATAAAATCACGGGAAGAAGAAGTAACCATGAAAATGCTGACCGAAATGGACCATGCGCTGATGGGCCTTTGATGGAATCTAGAATGGAAACTTTCATGAGAATGATGAAACAACTAACCCAAGTTATGGAAAATAACTTGAATCAAGATGAGAAACCGATCTCAATGCGAAGGGAAAAACATTATGTTGAGTCCTTTATGAGTCAATGGACACCAAACATTAGTGGATCTACCAATCCATTGAATTATGAACAGTGGATCAGCTCTATCAAGAAGATATTTTTTGTGCTCCGTTGTTCCGAACAAGAGAAGGTCACCTTGATTATTTATCTCTTAGAGGGAGAAATTGATCAGTGGTGGGAATTGATTAAAATCATGAGGCCAATAGTAGATATTTAATCTTTGGAGTGAGAAGAGTTCCTAGAGATCTTCTTCAAAAATTATTTCCCTAGTTCTATGAGAAAAAATGGAGAAGGAGTTTCTCAAGATGAAGTATAAGGAGAATGAATCTGTTTGATGATACGATATAAACTTAAACAGATTTTACTATTACACCTCAAGATTTTTCATAGATCCTGATAAGAAGATTGATAGATTTTTAGTGGACTAAGACCTCATATACAGAATAATATAGCCAAGTGAGACTATAATAGCTATGAGGAGATCATGTGGAGTGAAATGAAAGTTGAACTGGAGTTCAATGAGACGTAGTGGTCTCATAAATCCAATGACAAGAAGCGATCAATGGAGACCAACTTTGGGAGGAACTTTGATTAGGGAAGAGGAGGTAATCAAGTGCAACGTACCACATGTTAGAGTTAGTGCCTTGAGAACCAACTGTTTTTACTTTGATTACATGAATGTAAACTTATTGAATATTTTTCATTGTTCTACATGACTATAATATAATAATGTTCTTGAATATTTGTTTCATTAATAAGGTCATGGAAGATCCCCGCTATGATGAGAACCTTGAAATGCTATAACAATATTCTTAAAAAAAATTCTACGGTTAGATGATATACTATGATAGTACACATAGTATACAGACTGTTATGTGCAATTACTCATAAGAAGACAAGACTCTCTCTCATGGAGATCGCACTTGGTAATCTCCAAGAAGGGAGATTATGATAACAGACCTGCCAATAGTAATTCTGCATGTCTTGGTGTCATTGAAAATTGTTATCTACGAGTGCGTATAATGGTCCTTAGACTGTAAGATTATCATTAACTCTTGTCATCACTCGCGCAATTAGATTTTCTAACGAAAACCATCACAAATATAGTTGGCGGGAAGTAGGGTATGTTGGGTTCGTCAAGAAGGAAATGTTGTTAATGGATTAGTCGAGGAAGGATTAGTACCATCCATATTTATGGAAGTAGATATCTCGGGCCCTTTTATTAAAATAGAACTATCACCCAAATTCCATGGCCATGGTGTCATGAAGAGTTTATTTCAGGAAGTCAAAGAATAACGGATCAAGCATATAGGTTTATGGCACTGCCATGAAACATTTTTGATGAGATATTGAGACAAAGGTATTAAATTAAACAGTAAGCATTTGTATGAGGTGACACGTCAATGCGGTGTCAACTTCTTTCTCTTGGGTGACTTGACCCGTTGCTAGACAGCAATCTTGGACTTTAGGAAAACCCTTCTAAAGCCAATGAGAAAGAGGCCTACAGGGTCACACACTATGTGTATCTAAGCATCTCAAGTAGAATAAAGATTATTTTCGTATGTAGTTTAATAATTATTCAAGTAATCCTAAATCGTTTTAATGTTGGAGGAAGAATAAAATGAAAAACAAGATATACGCGCCGTGTACATTGAATGTACATGCCGTGTAGTTTTCATTTTGGAAAGGAAATGAAAAATGAAAACAAGATATACACACTGTGTACATTGAATGTACACTCCATGTAGTTTTCAATTAAAAACAAGTACATGTCGTGTATTAATGATTACACATCGTGTAGTTTTTGCAGTAGGGATTTTGAGGAAATAATATTGTTTTATTAAATGATATTAATTATAATTAGCGTGGGTGCATGTCAAAGAATTAATGATTTGACATGGGGTTTTCAATAAGAGTTAATGAAATAAATAAAATGTGTATTGCATTTATTTATTGTCATAACTCTATAACCTCAAACCTGATTAAAAATATCCTCACAACCCCAACACTTTTCAGAAGAATCATTTTGCACAAAGATTCTATAGAATTCTCTCAAGACCGAAAGAACTCTTTCCTCCAAGAATGCTATCAAGACCGAGAGAGATCTACCTCTATTGGATCAGGCTATCTATGGTGAACAACCCAAGAAAAGTCTTCTCCACGCTAGCTCCTAGATATTTCTTTGGCGATGTCCATAGATACCTGGTGCACGTGTGGATCACCACTAGAGGAAGTATACACTTGGCTTCTATGATGCAACAATGAATCACATCAGAATGTGATCAAAAATATCAATGAAGAAATAACGCTGTAAAAAGTACTTCTTTTCAATTAATTAAATTAATTATAATCAATCTGTGATGATCCTTCCTTTGTGGTTTCGGGAAAATTCTTCTTCTTTTTCTATTTCTGTGATTCTATCCATGGAGTCTCGCATTTATTATCATACTGATCCCAGATTGATCATTTCTAATGACAAATATCCTAGTGGGCACATCCACCCATTAGCTTCCACTACTCTCGGGACCTTCAAGTGGTATTAGAGGGAGTCACAACGTTGATTATTGTTATTTAATTTTCATTGATAATTTACACATTTATATTTGATTCAATTCAAGATAAATAATTCTATAAAATTGAATGAACGAGATCCGTTCTATAGAATCCCGCCTTTTTATAACATAAACTTTCATTACATTTTACAAAAACAGGAATCTTTAAGGTTTAGTGTCTTGGAAACTAGAAACTTAAAACATGAAAACATAAAACATTCTTCTTAAACACTTGAAAGGATTCTCCTCATGTTCATCCTAGTTTCATTACTGCATATCATAACCTAAGGACATACATCAAAAGAAGGGGTGAGCAGAAATCCCAGTAAGGGAAACAAGGGGAAACATTTAACATGTGAACATGAGATATATCAATAAAGTCGTGAAAAAGAACTTTAAGGCATGAGAAAGAAATCGTGAGGCATATCATAATAAAAATAACATTTTTCATAACTTGAATATTTGGATACAACATTTAATATTGACAATCATTTCATTTCACCAAGGTCCATCCCCAAGGTGTCATTAAAAATTACCAAGGTTATTCACCAAGGTATCAGTCTAAAAGGTCATCTCTAGAGATTAAGTCTTTACCCAATGCATTGGAGCGCTATCAGGGCACACCATTAAATTTGTATTTATCATCATGTGAGCCACATATATCATCATAAATCATTTCATAAACAACCCATATATCATAAAAGAAATGGGTTTCATTTCATAATCATAACGTTTTAAAAACTGCTATAAAGGCATGATCTTTATGTCACTTTAAACCCACGGAATGGGAAAGCGGGTCTCATGTATGTAAATACCAGAATTTAAAATAGAACAGCTTGGTATATATGTGAAAAACCATATAGAAGATAGAGCTTTGAGTATTCACTTAATAAAATAAAAGAACTTTAGAAAAAGAGAGAGACATTTTGAGACGGAAATTCTGCAGCATAACGGCTATGTTTCGGGGTTTTAGAAAATATTGAAAAGAAAGGGGACATGGATCAAACATTCATAAATGATCCATAAAATAGTAGGGGGAAAGAATATAAAGGATTTGAGAACATGGTAATGAAATTGTAAAGATATACCATATGAAATGAAGAACATGAAAGGAAGACAAAAATAATATTTCTCTTATGAAAATTCGGCAGCCGAACGGCGTCACTTAAGCTTCAATAAAAATGAATTGACGAGATCAAATAGGGTCTCTCATCATATAAACATAAAAGTCCAGTATGATAGATATAGAGATCATACCCCAAAATAATAAAAAGGAACTTGAAATACTTGACATGAAATTATAACTTTGAAAAAATGAGAAAGGTGAACAAATCCCTTAAAAATTCAGCAGCCTAAAAGCGTCACTTAAACTTCAACAAAAATGAATTGACGAGATCAAATAGGGTCTCTAATAATATGAACATAAAATATAAGTATGATAGATATAGAGATCATACCCCAAAATAATAAAAAGGAACTTGAAATACTTGACATGAAAGTATAACTTTGAAAAATGAGAAGGGTGAAAGAATCCCTTAAAAATTCGGCAGCCTAACGGCGCCACTTAAAATTCAACAAAAATGAATTGACAAGATCAAATAGTGTCTCTCATCATATGAACATAAAAGATCAGTATGATAGATATAGATATCATAACCCAACATAATAAAAAGGAACTTGAAATACTTGACATGAAAGTAGAACTTTGAAAAATGAGAAGGGTGAAAGAATCCCTTAAAAATTCGGCAGCCTAACGGCGCCACTTAAACTTCAAAAAAATGAATTGATGAGATAAAATAGGGTCTCTCATAATATGAACATAAAATATTCGTATTATAGATATAGATATCATACCCCAACATAACAAAAAGTAACTTGAAATAATTGACATTAAAGTATAACTTTAAAAAATGAGAAGGGTGAAAGAATCCCTTAAACATTCGGCAGCCTAACGGCGCCGCTTAAACATTCTTAAAAAGAAATGATGAGAGAAAGAGGGGGTCTCTAATCATATTAACATGAAAATGGAATTAATATTAATAAAATAGAACATCCTCCAACATAATAACATGGAGCATAAAAGAAATGACATAAAAGAGATTACTTGAAAAGAAAGAGAGAGGCTAGATCCCTTACCTTAAAACGTAACTCTTAAAACTAAAAGGCTGGGACCTTGAGGGCTTGGGGGAACCTTGAGAGGACTCC
Organism: Viscum album; assembly: GCA_963277665.1. NCBI lineage: Eukaryota > Viridiplantae > Streptophyta > Magnoliopsida > Santalales > Viscaceae > Viscum > Viscum album. Next base: position 1,947,587,269 of record OY728130.1, read on the forward strand.
TTGGGAGGTAATGAGACCATATATTCGTTGGGGGAGAGTTTTTAGTGAAAACAAATGGAATAAAGGGTGGGTATTTATAGGAAATTTGAGGGGACAAGGCATTAATGGCCAAGGGACACCTCACAATTGGTTTTGGAAAAACCAAGTGCTTGCCCATGGTATTTGTCCATGGTATTGGCCACTTGGGAAACCTCATACCTTATCTTACTATTCTTAAGTCGACCATATTTATTACATACTTAATACATCATTTAATGATGTCATTAAACACTCGTAACTTAAAAACTGTATTTTCATTATTCATTGAAAAATCAACTTTCTCAGAAAAATCCCAAAATTTCACCTTAACCAAATATAGATGCTCTGATTTCAAAAATGAACTTCATTTTATAAAAATAATTTTCTAAATATTTTTAAATTAATTTTTAAATAAATACACTATTCACCGAAAATTCATTTTTTTCAAAAAAATCCCAAAAAATTACCTTAATATAATATTGATGCTCTGAGTTCAAAAATGAAATCCATTTTATAAAAATAATTTTCTAAATATTTTTAATTTAATTTTTATTTAAAAACACTATTCACTCGAAAAAAATAATACTTTACTAATAATTTATGAAACTGTTATTTAACCATTTTATTGAATCACATTACTTAATCAAGGTGCATAGATTATATTAATACTCTCTTTAAGTGAGATTACTAATCTATTTGGTCACATTACTAATCCTAAGCATGAAATCAATATTCATAATTTACTATTCATCAAAAATCAAGTTGATCTTATGAGACTCTAAATTTTGTACTCAACATAATTGTAGAAGACCATTTTTTGAAAATCATTACACATTTTTAATAATTTAAGGTTTACATAAACATTTTTAAAATATCATTTTTCTAAAATTCATCAAAAATATGCATACTATATTTATCTGGTCATTTGAAAATTCATAAACTTCATCATAAGAAGAAATCCCAATTTTTATTTAAAACAAAGGATTACACAAGGTAGTTGTGGTCTCGTTACATAGTCCCTTATCACACCAGCATAGGACCTAAGTGTAAGGTTCTCTAAGGTGAGAGAATTTGAGGGAGGCTCAGCCAACATCGCATGAGTAGTAATTTCTATGAGTTTGAACTTCTCGTGAAGGCGATTCCGTTCTAGCTTCACATGATGAAGTTCGGCTTGGGTTTGGTCCAGAGCAAAGCCCAATGGTGCTACCTCCTTCCCAAGTTCTGTTACATGGGCTTCGATCGGTCCAAGACTACTGGGTGAGGCCATCCAATCATCCTTCTATATTAATTAACCAAGATTACTTGTATTTAGAGACAATAATCGAAACGTTTAGTTTCCAGTGGTCATATTGACTAATGGTCATATAACAGTCAAAACTCAACAGTCTCATTTTAATTATACTCATGTTATCAAATGAAACATTTTTGTTGAGCATAAAAAAATAAAATAACACACAAAATTAGGAAACAAGATTTATTCAAAATTTCGGGTCGTTACACGTTCTTCCTCCTTCATTTCTCGATTCACATCACAAAAACAACCTTTTAATTTTGATTAAAATAAAAATGAGGAAATCATCCAGAGGAGATGATCATTTTGTCTATACAACACAAGAATACATGGTGTGTAGTGAAGAATACATGTCATTTACTTAGGTTCAACGAACCGGTACTGGTCTACTAAACCACACCGTGTGAATTGAGTATACCTGAATTTTTGTTACATCGTGTTGACCAGAACTGAACGGCGCATGGAAACCAGAATACAGGGTGTGTATGTTGAATCAGCATTCCATGTAGTCTGATCCGGCCCAAGTGAAACCATATACAAGGAGAAGCCATGTACCGCGTACATGGGATCGCCAAGCCAGTAACCATGTAACATGGAAATACATGTCGTGTTAGATTAATCTACACATCGTGTACTCCAAAATTTCCAAAGTACAGAAAACATGCCAAATCCCCCGATGTGTACATTGGATAAAGGGTGAAAACAAATACACTCTATGTAATATTTCCTACACGTCGTGTACTTTCCCGAAACATAATTTCACTAGGTTTCCTCCAAAGTACAAAGACTCGTACAGGGAATATGGATGAGAAGAATCTCAAGAAAATTCATAAAGTAATTTAAGATAAAGATTTGATTAATTATAAGATCATAACTAATTGAATTCAAGCATGAATTATCTTTAATAAAAGAAGGATTAAAACAATTTGAATACTAAATATGAATAAATTTCGTTGCATGTTATGGGTGATCATGAGCTAGACCAAAGACCTTTGTATGTGTGTATGGTTTCATTTAAATTTTTTTTATTTAAATTTTTTGGCCTGCGAGCCTTCTTACAATAAAATGTAGGGTCTGCGTGCCCATGGTTTCTTTAATGTAAACCCCATGTAATGGAGGATCTCCCATGCCAGTGGAGACAGTTCAAAATACGAAGCTAAGGCAAAACCAACCCAAGAAGATACAAATTTGGATAGGTGGGAGCTGAAAAAACACAAACCATTAGGTTCAAGGTGTTTTTTCCTTGGTCAGGGTTATCTTATCAAAACCGATAGATAATATAAGCAACAAAATCTCATGATCATGACATCTAGTTTTATTTCTATCTGATTGCATGGTTTATTTATTATGTATGTGTTGTCATGTTCACATAATTAATAAAATAAAAAAGTATGAAAAGTTGGAATAAAATAAAAACCAGACTATGCGTAAACATTATCAGAACATGGTTAATCACTTAAGCATGCATCACTTAATTTTAACAAGCATTTGATAATTTGAAACAATGCATAATGGATTAAAATCCCTCAAATACCATATTAAGTCAGACCAAGCCTTCTATTACATGATTAAGGGAAAGACTTAGTAAAACTATGTGTTTGACCAACCCTTGTTGGGACACTTACTTTTATTAAGGAACCTCTAATGAAAGTTTTGGGTTGAATTAAAAAATTTACATCAAGATGAGTAGCCCTTGCTAGACTTGTTTTAAAATAGAGGCAAGTGTTGAGGAAATCCAAGTCAGGATTTTAGGTTTGGGGATTCCACTCAACAGATCAAGGAACTGTAAGCTCACAGTTAGCAAAGACCTGCCTACCTAAATACCTTTAAATAGCATGACCATCCCTTTTGGGGGTTATGCGAAGGGGAATATGGATCATTTCCACTAGAATGTCATCACAATAGGACATTCCAAGTTCAATGGTGAGGGCCATTGCAACTTGATAAAATAGTAGGAGAATTAATAAATTCAATTATTATTTTTCATAAAATATAATCAAAAGGTAGTGATAAATTTTCTCTTTTAATTTGAAGAATCAATATGACAAACTCGTCAAACACATTTTCTCTGCAATCAATTCTGGTTAAAGACAATATCCTCACCAGCAGTAACTTTCAGGAATGGTTTAGGTGCCTTCACGTTATCCTATTCCATTAATGAAAGTTTTACATGCTGGAGTCCTCACTTCCTGATTCACCTACCCAAGGGGCGAGTGATGAATATTTATCGGTCTATGATCAACATTTGAGCGACGCACTCGATGTTCAATGTTTGATGTTATCATCAATGTCCAGTGATCTCATGAAGTCTCATGAAGACATGGATGCCTATAGCATGCTCGAGCACCTCTGTGGTCTATACCAGGATAGAGCAAGTGAGGAAGGGTTTGATATCTACAAGGATCTATTTCAAAGAAAGCTTGGAGATGGTTCCCCAGCTAGGCCTCATGTTGTCAATCTCATTGGCTACATTGAGTGCTTGGGTGTTCTAGGGTTTTAACTCCCCGAAGAACTAGGTACTGATCTCATTCTTGCTTCACTCCACTATATATTCTCTAACGTTGTTGTAAATTTCAACATGAACGACATTGAGAAGTCTCTATCTGATCTTCTTATCCTCATTCTCCAAGTGGAAAATGATATGAAGCATGGGAAGCCTTCTGTCCTTATGGTGAATAAAATGAAAGGGAAGGAAAAAAGATTTAATCCCAGATATTCTTCAAGGCCTTCTAAGAAAAGAAAGATCAAATGGGAGGCAAGAGAATAGGAGGTTATTTGTTTCACATGTGGCAAGAAGGGCCACTGGAAGAAAAACTACACCCATCCAAGGAAGCAAGGGGAAGCTTCAGGTGCATTTTCTATCAAATGCAATCTATATTTTTCTACCAATTGGGTATTAGACACTGCTTGTGGTGCTCAAATCTGTATCCAAATATAGGAACCAAGTAGATTCATAAATATTGACTGAGGTGAGGTGGATCTGCGAGCATCCAATGGATCCAGACTCGCCACTGTAGCTATCGAAGACTACCACCTCACATTGCCTACTGGGATGGTCTTGGTATTAAAAGGATGTTATTATGTACCCTCTATAACCAAAAACACTATTTCTGTATCCGTATTAGATACTGATGGATTCATCTTCAATTTTGGAAATGAATGTTGCTACTTTTAGAAAGATAGCATTTTTTTCATAGGGAACATTTATATAATAGCCTTTATGTGTTAGTCTACACAAACCAAGTAATGTCAATTGATCACAAAGTTAATTCACATGACTCATACCACACCCAACTTTGGCATCACCAGCTAGGTCATGTCAATGAGAAATATTTGAAAAAATTACATCAAGATGGGTATTTAGATTCTTTCGAACTAAAACCACTTGGTGTGTGTCATGCGTGTCTACAAGGCAAAATTACCAAAGCCCCATTTAGTGGGAAAGGTGAAAGGGCTAAAGATCATATAGAATTAGTTCACACATATGTGTGTGGAACTTTTCCAGTTGGAGTAAGGGGTGGTTTCTTATACTTAATAACTTGTAATGACGATTTTAGTATGTATGGATATATTTACTTACTGAGGTATAAGTGAGATTATTTTGATCAGTTCAAAGAATACAAGAATGAAGTTGAGAACCATCTTAGTTAGAAGATTAAGAAACTCCACTCAAACAGAGGAGGAGAATATCTTAATCAGGACTTCATTGATTTCTTATGGGAGTTTGGGATTCTATCTCAACTCACTCCTCCTTACACGCCTCTGTGGAATGGTGTAAGTGAAAGGAGGAACCACACCCTATTGGACATGGTGAGATCAATGATGATTCATGTGAGTCTTCCATTATCCTTTTGTGGATATGCATTGCAAACAGCAGCACACATACTAAACCAAATACCTACTAAATCGATAAATGGTATTCCATACGAGTTATGGAGTACATGCAAAGACATGTTATCAAATTTACATCTGTGGGGTAGCGAAGCATTTGTTAAGGCCTCTTAGGATAACAAACTTGCACCCCGAAACACAAAGTGTACCTTTATAGGATATCACAAGGAAAAAAGGGAATATTACCTATACAACCCCTCAGATAAAAAAGGTAATAGTGGCAATACACACTATATTCATTGAGAGGGAGAACATCTCCAAAAGAGATAGTGGAAGCGAGATAGACTTCGATGAAGTCAAGGCTCAAGATACAAAGGAGTTGGTACAAGAACAGATTCCACAAAGTCCAATGGAAGAACAATCTGTTCCAGAGACACAAGAATTGTGTAGGAGCATGAGAGAGGTAAGAAAACTAGAATGATATCGTTTTCTAGTCACCGAGGATGGTGACTCATTATTGGTTAACAATGATGATCCTCTTACCTACAAGGAAGCAGTTGAAGGCACAGATGTTGCCAAGTGGCAAGAATCCATGAATTATGAAATGGATTCCATGTACCAAAACCAAGTCTAGATTTTTATAGATCCTCCAGTTGATGTAAAGACTATTGGTAATAAATGGGTATTCAAGAATAAACTGGACATGGAGGGGAAAGTCAATGCCTATAAGGCACGACTGGTTGTAAAAGGTTTTAGATAGCATCAAGGAATTGACTATGATGAAACCTTTTCACCGGTTGTGATGCTCAAATCCATCAGAATCCTATTTTCCACTACCGCTTTCCATGACTATGAAATATGGAAAATGGTTTTCAAAACATCATTCATTAATTGGAACCTCCAGGAAGATGTCTACATGACACAACCTGAAGGGTTTGTGACTCTGAAGGATACCAAAAAGGTATACAAGTTGCAGAAGTCCATCTATGGATTAAACCAAGCATCTAGGTCATGGAACATTCATTTTGATGAAGCCATAACAAAATTTGGCTTTCTTTAGAATGAATGTGAGCCTTGTGTCTACAAAATTTTTAGAGGAAGTGAGGTTGTTTTCCTAATAGTATATGTTGATGACATATTACTAATTGGAAATGAAGTACCTGTCTTACAGTCAGTTAAGGAATGGTTGGATAAATGATTCTCTATGAAAGACTTGGGAGAGGCAGCATATATTCTTGGGATCAAGATCCATTGTGATAGATCCAAGAGAATTATGGTTTTGATTCAAAATACATACATTGACAAGAAACTAAAGAGATTCAGTATGGAACAGTCCAAGAGGGGATTGTTGCTAATGTTACATGGCATTCATCTTTCCAAGAAAATGTGTCCTCAGACACATGAGGAAAGAAAAAAAATGGAAAGGATCCATTAGGTATCCGCGATTAGGTCAGTCATGTATGTTATTCTATGTATAAGGTTAGATGTTGCTTACGCATTAAGTGTGGTAGGAAGATATCAAGATGATCCAGGAGACCGCCATTGGATGGCAGTCAAGACTATCCTTAAGTATCTGAGGCGTAATAAGGATATGTTCCTGGTTTATGGATGATATGGGGAATTATTCATCAAAGGACATGAAGATGACAGTTTCCAGACTGATCAAGATTACATGAAGCCGCATACTAGATACATCTTCAGTTTTAATGGAGTTGCAGTGAGCTGGAAGATCTCAAAGCAAGGTGTGGCCGCAGATTCTGCAGCAGATTCCAAGTATATCACAGCTTCTGAGGAAGCTAAATAAGCAATATGAATGTGAATCTTCATCCAAGAGATGTACGTAGTTCCTAGTAGTAATGATCCTATCACACTATATTTTGATAATACTGTAGCGGTGGCACTTGGAAAAAATATAAGGTCACATCATTGGACAAATCACATTCTTCAGAAGTATCATCTCTTGAGGTATTTTTCTTAGAGAGGTGAAGATGTAGTGAGAAATATGTACATGGAAGAAAATGTGGAGGATCCCTTGACTAAAGCTTTGAATCAGTAGAAACATGATCATCATGTGAGATCTAGTAGACTAAAATTAATAAGCAGTTGGCTCTAGTCCAAGTGGGGGTTTTTTAGAGTTGGTGTCTTAAGAACCAACTGTTTGTACTTTGATTACATGAATTTACACTTATTATATTTTTTTCATAGATCTGGATAACTATAATATAATAATTCCCTAGAATATTTGTTGCATTAATAAGGTCATGGAAGATCCATGCTATGATGAGAACCTTGAAATTCTATAACAATATTCTTAAACAAAGTTCTATGATTGGATGACATACTATGATAGGACACATAGTATACAAACAATCATGTGTGAGTACTTGTAAGAATATGAGACTCTCTCTCATAGAGTTCTCACTTGGTAATCTCCAAGATGGGAGATTATGAGAATAGACCTACCAGTAGTAATTCCACATGTCTTGGTGTCATCGGACATTTCTATCAACGAGTGTGTGCAATGGTCCTTAGACTGGAATATTATCATCAACTCATGTCATGACTCACACACTTAGATTTTATGATGAAAACCATCATGAAGACAGTTGGATGGAAGTAGTGTACATTGGGTGCGTCACGAATAACATGTTGTTAATGGATAAGTCTAGGAAGGATTTTCCCCTTCCATATTTATGTAAGTAGATATCTTGGGCCCTTTGATTGAAATAGAACTGTCACCCAAATTCCATGGCCATGGTGTCACAACGAGTTTATTTCTGGAAGTCAAAGAATAACAGATCAAGTATATAGGTTTATGACACTACCATGAAACCTTCTTGATGAGATATTGAGACAAAGGGATTAAATTACACAGTAAGTATTCGTATGAGGTGACACGTTAACGCGGCCTCAACTTCTTTCTCTTGGGTGCCATGACCCGTTTCTAGACAGTAATCCTGGACTTTAGGCAAGCCCACCTAATACCAATGATAAAGAGGCCTAGAGGGTCACATACTAAGTGTATCCAAGTATCTCAAGTGGAATAAATATAATTCTCATATGTGGTTTAATAATTATTCAAGGAAGCCTAAATCATTTAAATGTTGGAGAAAGAATAAAATGAAAAATAGGATATACACATCATGTACATTGAATGTACACACCGTGTAGTTTTCATTTTGGAAAGGAAATGAAAAATGAAGACAAGATATACACGTCGTGTACATTAAATGTACACACCGTGTAGTTTTCAATGTAAAACAAGTACATGCTTTGTATTAATGATTACACGCCGTGTAGTTCTTCACGTTGGAATTTTGAGGAAATAATATCGTTTTATTAAATGATATTTATTATAATCTTCATGGGCGCATGTCAAGGAATTAATGTTTCGATGTGGGGTTTTCAATAAGAGTTAATGAAATAAATAAAATGTGTAACGTGTTTATTTATTGTCATAACTCTATAACCTCAAACCTGATTATAAATATCCTCACAACCCCAACGCTTTTCAGAAGAATAATTGTGCACAAAAATTCTAGAGAATTCTCTCAAGACTGAAAGAACTTGGTCCTCCAAGAACGCACTGAGACCGAGAGAGATCCACCTCCATCGGATAAAAGAGATCTAAGGCGAACAATGCAAGCAAAGGCTTATCCACGCTAACACCCAGAGATTCCTTTAGTGATGTCCAGAGATATGTGGTGCACATGTGGATCACCACTAGAGGAATTCTACACTAGGCTTCTACGATGCAATGAAGAATCACATCGGAATGTGATCAGAAATATGAACGAAGAAAGAATTCCATAAAAGGTACTTCTTGTCAATTAATTAAATTAATTATAATCAACCTGTGATGATCCTTCCCTTTTTGTTCCAGGACTATTCTTCTTCTTTGTCTATTTCTGTGATCTGATCTATGGAGTCTAGTGTTTATCGTCGTATTGATCCTAGATTGATCATTGCTAATGAAAAAAGGCCAATTGGGAACATCCACCCACGAGCTTTCGTTGCACCTGGGACCTTCACCACATGCATAATAAATGTTGGAAGAAGCATTCGGGGAACTACCTGCTCAAGAGCAGTAAGTGCTACAAGTGTGGAAGAGATGGTCATATCATGCAGAATTGTCGTAGTGAGGTGAAGGCTCAACTTCCCAATACTAACAACAAAGGGAAGATGGTGAAGGCCCTGCCTTAAGTCTAATTATTCAAGTGTGGACAATATTGGAACTTTTCTAATCGGTGCCCAAATCCAAGGGTAGTGGATGGGAATCACCATCAGCCTCATCATTGGCCAAGGGAGCAAGGTCATCCTTTTTTTATCATGATAGATGATGTTGAAGCTCCAAATGATGTGGCGGTAGTTACTCTTGTTGTTCTCTAAAATATAGAAATTACTTTGTTTGATTTTGGTTCTACGTATTAATTTATTGACACAAAGTTTGCAAGAAATTTAGAATCAACCCCTAAATTTATAAAAGTATAATTATCAGTCAAGACTTCTGGTGGGATTATCCAAGCATCATCAGTGTTTAGAAACTCTAGTATTTACTTTAGTGTGTACAATATTATCACAAAACTAGTAGTCATTCCCATTCTAGAATTCGACATTATAATAGGGATGGACTGGCTCTCAAAGTATAATGCTAAGAAAAAATGTAGAAGAAAGGAAATCTTAGTAGTATTGAATGGAAAACAAACATTTATCTATGAAGGAGAGATGTCTCAACTTGATCATTATCTAGAAGAACATCCTATATCCTTGTTTAAGAAGTTTTTTTTAGTGAAGAAGAAGAAGGAAATGAGAGTATAGGGATAAAAAATGTCCCAGTCATCCAGGAATACATTGAGGTATCTCCTGAGGAGTAACCTGGACCTTCCCCAGAAAGAGAGGTAGAGTTCTCCATTGAACTCATGACTAGATCTCATATGATATCAAAGACTCCATATAGGATGGAAAATGTGGAGCTAGAGGAATTAAATAAGAAACTCCAAGATCTTTTAGAGAAGGGGTTTATCTGCCTGAGTGTGTCTCCTTGGGGATCACTTCTTATCTTTCTGAAGAACAAGGATGGATCATTGCAGCTATGCATTGTTTATAGAGAACTAAATAGGATCATAGTAAAGAACAAATAACCTATTCCTAGAAATTATGAATTATTTGGCCAACTTCATGGGGCTGAATTATTCTCTAAGATTGATCTTCGATCTGGTTATCATCAATTGAGGGTGAATAAAGAAGATATTCCAAAAACCACCTTCTGATAAATATATAGTCATTATGAGTTTGTTTTTATTCCATTCAGACAGATTAATTCACCTGATATTTTTATGGATTTGATGAATAGAGTCTTTAAGGACTACCTTCATAACTTTGGGTTAGTTTTTATTGATGATATCCTAATATATTCCAAAATTCGTGAGGAGAATGAGGATCATATAAGGGTTATTTTGAAAACTCTATAGAAGGAGCGGCTTTTTGGAATGATCAGAAAATGTGAATTTTGGTTACAAAAATTTTCTTTCTTAAGTAATTTTGTAACCAACGAAAGAATCATAGTTGACCCAGCAAAGACAAAGGTTGTGGAGAAGTTCCCTTAGCATATAACATTAATTATGATTCATAGTTTCCTTGTACTATAATGATATTATATGTGGTTAGTGAAAACCTTTTAAAAACTTTATAATCCATTAACCGAGTTAACTCGAAAAGGGGTCAAGTTAATTTGGACAAAGGAGTGTGAGGAAAATTTCACTAGATCTGAAGAAGAGATTGGTTACTACATTCATGTTAAGTCTACCCTCAAGTGGAGAAGGATTCGTTATCTTTAGAAATGCATCCTTGAAAAGGATTAGGTGTGTCCTCATGTAAAATGACAAATTTATTTCTTATGCATCTCGAAAGTTAAGGACTCATGGGAAGAACTATCCCACACATGATCTGGATTATGCTACGGTCATTTTTTCTCTAAAGATATGGAGGAACTATCTTTATGAGGAGAAATGTGATATATACACAGACCATCAAAGCTGGAAGTATATTTTCACAAAAAATTAATTGAACATGAGACACAGGAGATGGTTGGAACTTCTTAAAGACTATGATTTTTCAATTCATTATCATCCTGAAAGAGCAAACAATGTCATTGATGCATTAAGTAAGAAAGAATGATTTGTTCTATCCATAAGGAGAATTAAAAGAGATCCTTTGATCAATAACCTAGTAAAGTTGGTCATGGGAATTATAAGGGGAGGAAAATCATCAACCCTATCTCAAATGATTTCACAACCATCATTACTAGAGAAGATCAAGAAATCTTAAAAATAAGATCCTTTGTTACAAAATAAGTTTGAGGCTATGAAGGATGGGAAGTTTCCTGAGTTCAATATTGATTGAGAAGGTGTACTTAAATTTATTACAACACTATGTGTTCCATCAATTCAATAAATAAATAAGTAGATGATGGATTAAGCTCATAGCTTCACTTTCTCTAAACATCCTAGAATCGTGAAAATATATAAGGACCTTTGTGATCATTTTTTGTGGGATAATATGAAAAGGGATATTTTTTACTACACTACAAGGTGCTTGGTATGTCAGCAAGTGAAGGAAGAGTGTCAACTTCCAAAAGGGTTATTAAAACCACTGCCTATACCAGTATGGAAGTAGGACAATATCACTATGGACTTTACCATTGTTCTCTTGATAACTTCCAAAGAAAACAATGAGATATGCATTATAGTGGACCGTCTCACCAAGATTACCCATTTTATTGCTATTTGGGAAGATTTTTCTCTTGATCAACTTTCCAAGATTAACATGAAAGAAGTGGTAGGGCTGCATGGAGTTCCACTTTCTATCGTATATGATCGTGATATAAGGTTCGCATCAAAATTATAGAGAATTATTCAACATGATCTGAGTATCAAATTGAATTTCAGTATGGCCTATCACCCCCAAACTGATGTCCATTCTGAAAGGAATATTCAAACACTCAAGGACGTGATAAGAACATACTCAATGGAATTTAAAGGTGGATGGGATCAACATCTCCCATTAGTTGATTTCTCTTACAATAATAGTTTCTACTCAAGAATTCAAATGGAACCATAAGAAAGTCTATATGGTAAGTGATGTAGAACTCCTACTTATTGGGATGAAGCTGGTGAGAAAATATTCTTGGACCTGATCTTGTGCAAGAGATGATAGAAAAAGATCATTCCATATAGAAACACATTAATGTAAAGACCCAAAAATTCCATGTAATTTTTTTTAATTAAATGGAATTATTATGAGACTGAGAAAACTAATGTCATGTGATTCTGAGGCCCGGAGAGCCCACAATGATTTTTTGAAAAAAATTTAAGGTACATTCAGTAAAAGTATGGGCACAAATTTCTATCTTTTGAATTGGTGCTCAGATTAAAAATCGGAGGGCATAGTTGAATTCATAGAACCATGATTCGCTCAGGAAAATATTAACTTCGACCAAAAAGGGTCGAACAAAAAAGTTATTTTTTGGACTTTACTAAAAAATAATAAAATAACTCAATGAGTTATTTTATTTCTTTCTTTGTAACTGATGAGAGATGGTGGCAGGACGGTCGGGTTGTCAGATCATTTAATGGTCAGTTACACTTGGTTGTGTAATCGCACCATTAGGATATTAATGGGTTCATTAATTAAGCTCATTAATGAACCACATTAATTGTGAGACAAGTTAAAATCCCCTTTCTTTTACTTAAACAAGATGTTTGCATGGGTTTTGGGAATGCACGGGAAAATTCTTGACGAAGTTCTAGTGACATATTCCACCACTGTAGAATGAAGCTTCGACGCCTTTGAGGATTCAATCTGGAGATCAACAAATCCCAACAAACACACATCGAATGTGGACCTGTCTTCCTCATTCGCACCATCTACCAACATATTTGAGGTTGGGGGTTTCTTTATTTAACTAATATTTGTTCATTCTTTAATTTTTTTCCATTCTATAATGCTAACTCAGAGGGCACGGGCCAAACGAACAAGGCTCAAACCCTCCATCGTTCTCTGTATTGGTTGTGTTATTTTTGGGTGATCAAAAAATATGGCAACAAGGTGAAACTTAGGTCCGAGTTGTGTAGGCGTCGTCCTGGGAGGGCCATAAGCATAGACGAGAAGAAAATTAGACCGCCAAAGCTTCACTAGTGGCCAGTGGAAGCTCTGCCGGTGTGGTGGTGTCAGTGACTGAAATAGGTGTCGGCCATCTTCCACCAGTCGTGAAGGGATAGCGGCACCTGAAGGCACCATGGTGGATAGGGCCGGCTTCCCTTTTTGGCCATGTTGAAGCTGTTGCGGCGTGCTACAATGTCGCGCCACGGAGGAGGGTCATGTCTCCATGTCGCTGTGGAAGGCGGACCCGTTCTTACAGGTCTGTAGATGACCAGTCCTTGCAGACCAGCTAGGTTGAGTGCCTCCAGATTTTACCGCTAATTGAAGGATCCAAATGTTTGAGCCATTTGGGAAGGGATCGGACCCCCGCGCCAGCTAGTAGGTTGGGCGGTTCTGTAGCTCAGCGGTTCGTGCCCTCCCTGGTGCACCGGGCCGAACCCGTGGCCCAGCAGGCCAGACTGAGCCCAACCAAACCAGTCTGAGCCCATCCCCTTCGGTCCGGGTCGAGTCGGTCCAACCAAGTCGGACCGGACCCAGACCCACTTACGGCCTAGTTCTGCTTAAATGGGCATATCTCCTAAACCAGACGTCTTTTTGATGAACCGTCTATGGAGTTGGAACCCTTAGGACGAGACAATCCTTTTTAGATACTCCACTTGGGTTTTGGAGAAAGTTGGAGTACATCTGGGTGGCATCGAACTCGAATCCAATCGAGCCCCTAGTACTAAAATTCCTATAACTTATAGAACAGCCATCTTATTTTATGTTTCACCTATTGCATTGGAACCCTTATAACATAGTGGGTCATTGAGTTACTTCTTCATGGGACTTTGTGGTGGTTGATCTATGACTAACGGCTTGATGAGAGGATCCTCCCAGAATCAATAATGTTTAGAGTGGAAATCCAGTGGCTAGTTATGATGTGATGGAGGTTTAGAGAGCCTTAGGGGGTCAGCACTCAGTGATCCTCTGTGGGTCAGCACTCAGTGATCCTCTATGAGTCCGCACTCCATTATCCCTTATGGGTCAGTACATAGAAATCCTCTGCGGTTTAGCACTTAGCAATCCTGTGTGGGTCAGTACCTATCAATCTTGTGTGGGTCAGTGCTCAACGATCCTATGTGGGTCAGTATATATCAATCATGTGTGGGTTAGTGCTCCTCGATCCTATATGGGTCATTGCCTAGAGAACCTATGTGGATCAGCATCTAGTGATCCTATGTGGGTCAGCAGTAGAGCCTCTCAAGAGAATAACATGATCTAGCTTTAGGACTAATCATATGTACTTCTGTACTTAAGTTGTATACTAGGTGTGAGTTGTCTTTTTCTTTGTGATTTGTGATTGAGATCATGGTTTTATGTTATTCCTTTATGGAATTCTGAGAGACCTTCATGGGTCTCAAGGTCCCTACTGAGTATTTTTATACTCACCCATGCATGGGCTTCGCCCACACCTTGTTGTGTCTTGTGCAGATGATGGGAAGCTTTGACTGAGACTTGGGGAGCCAGGACTTGACAGTGTACGGAGGTGAATTGTTGACATGGAGAGCCACAGTGATGAGCTATACCTAACCTTCAGGTTGGATCATTGGTGGGTGACCTAAGGAGTTTTTTTTCATTTACCTGTACTTTTATTTTAGTAGTTCTTGTATTCTGGACCCTTTTACTTTTAGTACTTACTTTTACACTTAGTTGAGGTTTTTATTTGTGGTTGTATCTTTCTTCTTCCATAGTATTATACTTGTGCATTGTGTAACCTATCTTTGTGTATATAGGTTTTGAGGAAATTCCTTCCCTTTATAGGGATATTCCTTTCTGGTTCTAGTCACCAACCCCTGGCCTATAGAAGGTGGGCCTGGGGTAGTCACAGCACAGGCCCTAGGGGACGATTCGCAACAATTAATGCTGCTCGAAGTTGTAAAAAGAGATATACTGATAACTATTGAAGGGACTTGAATTTTTTTATTGGTGACAAAGTATTTCTTCAAATATCACCTTGGAAGAGAGTCCTGAGGTTTGGGAAGAAAGGTAGGCTCAACCCTTGGTACATTGGACCCTATGAAATCCTTGATCGTGTAGGAGCAGTGGCCTATTGGATTTCACTTCCTCTAAATCTAGAACAAGTTCATGAGGTCTTCCATGTGTCTCTATTGAGGAAGTACAAACCAGAACCTTCACATGTACAAATTTAGACGTGGTACAACTAGAAAAAAACCTCTCTTATGAGGAGTAGCCAGTGAAGATCTTGGATCATATGGAAAAGGTTATGCGCTACATGACTACCCACCTTGTTAAGATTTTTTGGAAGAACCAGAAATCTGAAGAAGCCATGTGGGAACCAGAGGATTCTATGAGGTAGAAGTACCCACACCTTCACTCTTTAGATGTTATGGGTTGAAATTTTTGGGATGAAACTAATTAAGGGGGAAGAATATAATGACCCGAACATTGAATAATATTTGTTTCCTAAATTTGTGTGTTATTTTATTTTATACTCAACAAAACTATATCCTTTAAATAATTAAGTGAGTATAGTTAAAATGAGACTGTTGGGTTTTGACTACTATATGACCATTGGAAACTATACTCTTGATGTTATATTTATTGTTTATAAATACAAATAATCATGGTTAATTAATAAAAAAACAATATCCAATGGCTTCATCCAGTAAACTCAACCCATATGAATCCCATCTATCAAAGCTTGGGAAGAAGGTATCATTATTGGGATTTTCTCAAGACCAGTTCCAATCCAAACTCCAACACGTTATGTTTGAACTGAATCACTTACGGGAGAAATTCAAGCTGATAGAAATCACCAAATGGGCAATGTTGTCTGAGCCGCCCCAAAATTATATCACCGTTACACATCTTACTCTTAGGTGCTATACAGGTGTCATAAAGGGCTATGTAATGAGGCTATAGTTTATTTAATCTTTTTTATAAATAAAATTATTATTTCTTAATAAGGTAAAATTTTTGAATTTCAAATATCAAGATAAATATAGGATGAATTTATATAAGTTCCATATTATTGATGAATATTGGGAAAATGGTATTTTAAAATAATTTTTTATACTTAAAATAATTAATAATGTGAAATTATTTTCAAAAAATGGTCGTCAACAGTTGTGATTAGTAAGAAATTTAGATTCTAATAAGATCAACTTAATGTTTGGTGAATACTAAATTATGAATAGTAATACTACCCTTATGAATAGTAATGTGACCAATGGAATAATAACCTCACTTAAGAAAGTATAAATATAATTTAGGCATCTTGATTGGCAATTTGAAATAATATCGTAACTAAATAACTCTTCTAGAAATTATTAGTTAAGTATTAGTATTTTTTCAGGTAAATAGTTCTTTTACTAAAAAATTAAATATCTCATAATTAGAAAATTAATTTCATAAAATGGATTTAATTTTTGAATGCAGAGTATTGATTTCAGGTTAGAGTGAATTTATGAGATTTTTATAAAAAAAAATTGTTTTTTAGTGAAAAGTAAAAAAATAAAGTTTTGAGTTTCGGTGTGTTTAATGACATAATAGTTATGTAATAATGATGCAATGAGTAAGATAAGATACTAACCAACTCTTAAGGAATAAAATATGATATGGTGTGTCCCAAGTGTCCAATACCATGGTCAAATCCCATGGTCAATCCCATGGTTTTTCAATGACCACTAATGAGGTGCCCCTTGGAAATTAATAAAATATTCCCTCAATTTTGCTATAAATACCAACCCATTTCTTCATTTCTTTCAGTCAAAAATCCTCCCCAATGAATCTCCAGTCTTTTTACCTCTCAATGAGTCCTCCCAAGGTTCCCCAAAATCCCCCCAAGGTCCCAATTTTTGAGTTTTTGAATTTACTCTTCAAGGTAAGGGAACCTTTCACCCTCCTTTTTTAGTCAACACTTCTATTATATTAAGTATTTGAATTTAAATTTTCATATGTTGTGGGTATGATATTTTTTATCCCTATTACTATCATTTTTATCTCCATATGATTATATTCCCTTTTTCTCTCATCAAGTCATTTTCTTAGTTTTTAAGTGACGTCGTTAGGCTGCAAAATTTTCATAAAAAAAATCACATCTTCTCTTTTCTTTCAAGTTTCCTTTTCTGGTGATATGTAATTTAAATATCCATACCATGATCTTATTTATTTTTTATTATGACCCTATACTATATTATGAGTTATTTATGAGTGGGTGACCTTTATCCTTTCTCTTTTTATTGTTTTCAGGAACCATGTTATATAGCTGTTATGCTGTAGAATTTTCATCTCAAAATCTCTCTCTTTTTCTCAAGAAATTGTCTTATTTTATTTATGTGAATAAAAAACCTATTTCATTTTCTGATATATTCACCAAGATATAAAAATTATATATTTAATTCTTTAATTGATATACATAAAAATATCATCCTTTTTTTGTGGGTTATAAATGACATAATGATCTTATTTTTAAACACTTCTTAAAACAACACAATTTTGATATGAAATTCCTTTATTTTATTCTCTTGGGTTATTTATGAAATTTTTTATTAAGATATATGTGTACCACATGAAAATAAATACATATTAATGGTTCTCCATGATAACACTCAAATTAATTGGGTAAATAATTAATCTTTAGAGATGAAATGTTTTACGATACCTTGGTAAATAACCTTGGTAATATTTATGACACCTTGGGGATAAACCTTGGTGATATGATTATGAATGTATAAATTAAAAGTTGTAACCAAATTTTCAAGTTATTTTCCAAGTTAATAATATTATTATATGCCTATTCATCGTATATTTACGATATTCCCAAAGTTCTTATTGATATCTCTCAAGTTCACATATAAATTGTTTCACTTGTTCTCCTTACTGGGCCTTCTGCTCACCCTTTACTTTGATATATATCTTTAGGTTATGAGATATAGTAATTGGACTTAGGATGAACTTTTAAATAATATTTTCAAGGGTATTAAAATAATGTTTTAAGTTTTCATGTAATATGTACCTTTTTTCCAAGTCACTAGACTTTAAAGATCCTCTATTTGTAATGTAATGAAAAGTTATGTAATAAGAATACGGGAATATATATGCACACTCTAGACATGGTGTGTACAAAAAAATTCCATCCACCCATGTCATTAGTCATATGGTTAATTATAGCCCTGCATGTACTCTCAGTACAAGATGTATTCTACCAAAATTTTACCAACCCTATGTCTGCTCACATAGTTAGGCACACAGTCAACAACTACACAACATGTGCATAAGGTACACAATGTGTACTTAATATAATTTATTTCTTCTAGAATAGAAGAACACATAGAGTGTGTTTGTAACATAACATGATAGGTTTTCTATGTTTTATAGATAGTAAGCCTCTGAAACTTCTCTACAATCCCAAAATCAAAAAATTTGGCCAAGGAATGCCAAGTTCTAATCAGTGAGAGCCCATACTCCTTGCAAATCAAATTTTGGAATCCTTATTCATATCATATCTTAATAGAATTAAATTAAATTTCAAATATGATCCACCAAATTTCGATACAAGAGTACCCATAACACCTAATGGACCAAATATTGGTGTCCATCTAAATGAAACTTTACATATACCAATACCCTATCAAAATTATAGGTATTTATATCACGACATCTATCACAACAACATGAATATCTAGCATAGCATCTATACCACAGCATGAAATCAGTATTTCTCTCTAAATGTCATGGAAATAATGCATGAAATAAGATTTCTACAAGTTTTTATATGACGCGTGAGATGGAATACCCTCATCTCATTAGGTTGTAACAAAATAGAACAATAATGATATCAATACAAACAGCCAAAAACAAGTGTTTCACCCAATGCTGAAATCGAAGCAACTGTAATAGTTCAAAATCTAAAAAATACAATTCAATTCAAGGTAATTTGGCTTTTCCCTATACACAGGGAAGAAAATCTCGGTCACAGCTAATTACCAAACTCCATTTCCTTCCTATCCCTTTCTAATGTCACCAAATAGTAAAACTAACCAGAAAAGAACCTCATATGATACCACTTTATAACATCCCGGATCTGGTTGCTGCCCAGAAGTTCCCCGAACCTGATTGGTCACATGACCTATAGCATGTTTCACCAAATTCTCGAGGCTTCTGACTAGTAGAGAGGTACAAGGTATGATATTGGGGAAACATTTCCCACATTGGAAGAGTATACACAACATAAAATAAATAGTAAGCAATAGAGGAACAATAACATCACACAACAGAAGTAAAAAAGAAGAATACTGATAGTAATAAAATAACTGGATCACATATATATAAATGATGCATGTAATAAGTCTAGGAAAACATCCAAAACTGGTCACAAATCTAGAAATACAATAAAATATAATACAAGTAAATAACAAGTAAACTCTAACAGTATCACAAGTCTCATCTTGGTCTCAAGCTCTCTAGCTCCAACAACAATCATGTACCTAATGGAGAAGGGTTCTTTCCCTTATCTATATCTGCAATCATATAATCTCTTTGGGTCTAAAATCATGACCCAAACAGGGTGTGAGACAAATTACCCATAGAAAATCTTCAAAAGATCTGTGACTAACTATTAGTGAATATATATAGTAGACAATACGCAAGAATAAAGTAATAAACTGCAAATTAATCAAAATTATACAACACTATAGATTTCAATTATATTCATTTAACATTTATTATTCATCTGTTCAATCATGTAACCCTGGTATCTATCCTAGGCTATGTATCCCTCATGTAAAGGAAAAAAATAAATTTCTCAAAAGACCATCAAACAATAAAGTAATATTGAATCCAATATTGTGCTTTTTCTTGGTAGATTCATCACAATCATTCAATTATTCACAGATGACCCACCCAGAAATCTCTCATGGTCTAACTTCTTTGGCCAAACATAGCATCAATTCATTAAATAAAAACCCTCTAGGAATCTCTCACAGTCTGTCCCATTTAGTCTGACACAACATCAATCAATTATAAATGACCACCTTAAAATGTTCTCACAGTCTAACCCTTATGGTCCAAACATATCATCAATTCATTAAAACAACAACCCTCTAAGAATCTCTCACTATCTATCCCCTTTGTTCAATCATCTACTCCAAGGCTCTCAAAATTCTATGTAAATAATCTATAAGTCCCCTCTATCTTCTTGATATAAAGCTCTCATGATCCATTGGAAAAATAAATATCATGCATCTAATATCAAAGAAAATAATGTGTAAGTCCCCTCAGCCTTCCTAGTCCAAGGCACTCATGGTCCATTGGAAAAATCGTGCATATCATATCAAAGGAGCTCATGTAATCTATAACTACTACATGGATAAACATTATCAATTAATAACTTAAAAATTTCACATAAGCAAACAACATCCTAATCAAATAAGGCATAGAAAACAAGGTAAACCTCAAAGTCAACCTATAACAAACGGCTGTAAATAATCAAACAAGGGAAACACACCCATGGGGTATCCCTTAGACAAGGTATCTAACCTTATGCATAAGCAAAAACCCTTTATCAATCAATAAAACTATAGTAGGTAATAACAGGGTTAAATTACAAATCAAGCAATACCAAAAACATGGGCATACATCACTTTTGTCATATATAATCCAAAGACAAATAACGAAAGGCACAAAATACCTACCTTGATGTTTTATGATCGATATAATTGAACGTCGGCCCTTGAATCATCTTAGATCATCATAGATCTATAAAAATGTAAAAAAAACCAAACCATTAATAACTCCCAAGAGAGGATGAATCATGAAGAAAGACTCAAGTGAGTTTGAGAACTCACCGGTGGGATTCCAACGCACCTGACGGTGTCTCAGTCGGAACTTAGGTGGAGAATTGGGAGATCAAACTTCATCCGTCATTCTAGAGCACTCCTTTTTGAAATGTGGGAAGAAGAAATTGTTTATATACATGAGACATAACCCCCGCTCTGTTATATCAAATAAAAAGAGAAATTCATAGTGTGTTCATTAACACCACATGCCATGTAGTATCCTCAACTGACCCCAGACTTAAGTGGTCTTCCATGTCACCACACAGACATGTACTTGATTATTACATGGTCAAAACGTGACTACATGTGGTAAGATAGGTACACGATGTGTACACAAAAGTACACAATGTGTACTTATAAAATCCAATTTTCTTCCTTTTTCCCTCGAAACAACCCAAAAACAAGATCCACACCTAAAAATAAGATATCAGTTCTTACACTCTGATACCAACTAAGATAACCCAAGAATAACATGAAAATATTTTTCATCATTAACATAGTTTAAACATTACATATCACAAATAAACACACAATACCATAACCAAGGTTTAGTGTCCTTAGATATTAGCTACATAAAAATATTATTGCACATTATTGTTTCAACATATCACAGAAACTTCTATACAAATGAATTCCCCTAATACATATTATAAAAGTAATTTCTTAGGGAAATGGGAAAACATAAGAAGGAGTGAGATCAAACACTTAATAAGGGAAAACCTATCTATGAGTCATAGAGGATTAGATCATAGGAAAGTGCAAAAAAAGGTCATGGTAGAAAATATTTATTTAAAAGACAATGGGATCGTAAGGGTTGATCATAATTCAGGATAGAATAGCATATATCGGTTGGGAGGTTTGGTGATCCACTAATTGATCACAAAAAGTTCACACATAAATTCATCAAAAAATCATACACCTGAAATTTAATGCATATTTTGGAAATGAAGAATTGTACTTCTGGATGTTCACCTCCCTTGACTGAGTATACCAAAATTTGGAAGTCTATACACCCAACCCACCACAAGAAATTAACCTCACACTTAACCCAAGAAAATCTCACAGACACTCAATGAAATGAAATAACAAAAAACAAAGGAATATAAATTAGGAAATAATATAAATGAATTAATTTTATTCAAATGAATTTTCCTGTATTCATAGTAGAAACACTATATATTTATTTCTATTCACTGGATGTACAAAGATACATTCAACTAAAAAAATAATCAATTATATTTCATTACAAAGGATTAACTCTTATTAACACTCTGATAGACTGTGAAATTCACTCAAACACTATACGTTATCAAGATTCATTTTTTATGTCACTGATACACAACAAAAATAAGTCCCTATTTTATTTTTTAGTAAAACACAATCATCCGTCTTGGTTTAACCAACATTCCACTTTCATGGAGGATCATTCATATGGAATGCAACTAGTGATCTCAGGTAACTCAATTTATCTTAACTTATTTCTTTGGTAAACTATTATAGATACTTTATTATATATCCATATTGTTCACCGAACATTCTAGACCTCCTTGATATCATTTAAAGATTAGAAATTCTGATAAAATAGCTTCTATCACGAGATATTGAACTATCATTGTCTGTAAATTGATCCACACACCTTTGGTTGACTAATTTTGGGTTAATGAAAATTTGATGAATGAAATTTTAGAAAAATGAAACCAAATTTACCATCCCAAAAAAAATAAACTTGAATAATAGATTTAAGGAACCATTAAAAACTCTACAACATAGTGGAAAAACAATAAAACTCCCTTCTTTCATCCTTCTACAGTACACAAATTTTCTCTGAATCCCTACTATTCAACTGAGCCCCACTAAGGCACAATGTCGTGTTAATATTTCTTGAACTAAATTTTTATTGAAAATATATTCTGAATTTTGGATTTTAAATATATTTTTAATATTTAACACTTTCTCCTCTAGTATATTTCTCATAAAGTGGTACTTCTGGTTGACATGATTTTTTCAAGAATGCAACATCATATTTTTAGCCAATTTGATTGAACTATGACTTTCATAAATAAGAACACCCGCATCCTGACTTCATTCAAGTTCCTTCAATAAACATGTCAACCAAACCAACTCCTTCAGATCATCTATTTCATTTATATACCCTACTTCCATTGTATTTAAAGTGATAATATTCTATATCTATGAACTTCAACTAGTCATTTTTTCTATATAGGAAAACACAAATATGGTAGCTCTCTTCAAAGTATTTGAATCTCTAGATAGGTCTACATCCACAAATCCTTATAATGTATCATCCAACCAAAAACATAGTACCATGTATTCCATTACATTAATGTAATAAATAATCCACTTTAAATATTATCAGTGTTCCTTTATAGGGTTTGATATAAATTGACTTATGAAACAAACTACAAATTCTATATCTGGTTGAGTAAAAATCATTGTGTATATTAATATTCTAATGGATGAATAAAATGGAACATTCTCTATGTACAAACACTCTTATTTTATTATAGATTTATGTGACTTAAACAATTTTAAGTGCCCATCAAGAGGAGTTGAGATAGGTTTATATCTGTTCATCCCAAACATTTCAATGATCTTCTAGATGTAATATCTCTACGATAGCACCGATGTTTTAATCTTTCAGTCCCTATCAATCCTCTTCCCCAATACTTTCTTATCTTGGATGAGATATTTCATTTCAAATATTCTAAAAAAATACACTTTAATTTCTTAATCCTTATATTATCCATTCAAACCTAAAATAATTTCATCAATATATAAAACTAATAAGATAAAAGGTCTATTGATCCATTAATTTTGATAACAGTAGTGATTTACATTACACCTCTCAAATCCTTCGTCTAACATAGACTTATCGAACATCTAATTCCACAGACACAATTCTTACTTCAAGAAATTAATATTTTTCTTCAATTTACATACCAAGTTTTAGTTCCTATTTTCCATAAAATATATTGGGTTCTTCATGTAAATTTCTTCTTCCAAATCACAATTAAGGAAGGTTTTATTTACATACATTTATTATAAGTGTAGATCTATTGATGAAACTATATTTATCATTTTCAAGATAGTTGAATGTCTAACTACTGATGATACCATTTTTGATAAATCAACCCCTTCCATCTATTGAAATCCATTTACCACCATCCATGAATTGTACCACTTTTTTCCATCACTCACCCCTTTCGAGAGATAACACTACTACAAATATGGCTTTTATCAGTGCTAGAAAAGGGCACTAACAGTGCTAAAAAAGATTTGTTAATCAAGGTGAAGATAAAGGGGGTCTCTTTTATCATCACTCAGAAAAGCGTTGATAAAGGGGTATTTTATCAGTAGTAAAAAAAGCGCTGATAGAAGTCAAAAAAATAATAAATAATAAAAAAGAATATATAATTTGGGGGGGATCTTTTAACAGCGCTTGACCCCCTTTATCAGTGCTAGGTGGACCACTCCAGTGCGCTGCCCTTGCCAGTGTGTCCATCACATGCCCCCCACACACACCTTATTGCTTCCACCAGAACTCGAACCCACAATCTCCCCCTACGTGCCTTCACCTTTACCACTACGCCATTTCATTTTTTTTCTATTCAATGATATATCTATTTATTTATATATATAGTTATATATATTCGTACATTAAAATAGATTCATATTTATATAAATATATTTAGTTATATTAATACATATATTTATTCATATATTAATATTAATATATATTTATTTATATATATAGTTGTATTTATTAGTATAATAATATAGATTCATATTAATATAAATATATTTAGTTATACTAGTACATATATATTTATTCATATATTAGTATATATATATTTATTTTTATATTAATTTATATTTATATTTTTATATATATATATTTTTAGTTAGAATTTTTATCCATATATGTATTTGTATAATAATATACATTTATAAGATTAGTTTTAAATAAATTTATAAAATATTTTTTTAAGTGTGTTTATAAAAAAATAAATACATACATACATACATATATGCAACACAAACAAATGCACACATAGACACACACACATATATATATTTACGAATAAATACATATATATATATATGTCTTTGAAAAACCATAGAATGTTAAAAAAGACCATAAATTCTAATCCATAAGCCTTTTTCAACTTCAAAACCAGTAAAATCAAATAAAATGAAACAATATTCTTATATGTGGTACAGGCCTAACGGACATCTGGATCAGAAGTTATACCTATTTGAATGTTAACAAATTGGGGTATCCCGACTAAAAACTCAGTTTTGGAAGACTTAGGGGACTTTTATGGCCTTGAAAAATGTGACAGAAGCTTTGGTTGAATCACAGGAACATAGAGATCATCGCAGGCTTCGATTTAATATTTTGTAGAGCTCAAACGTACACCCGGATCAAAAGTTATGGTTGTTTGAAGTTTGAGTTACATTTTCAACTTATTTTAAATCTTTTATTATTTTTTTGATTTTTTGTGTATTAAAATTGTTATTCGATGATTTTTAATTTATGATAATTGAAAATTAATAATTAATTATATATTTTAAACTATTTTAAATCCATTTTCACTAAATTTATTATATATTTAAATGTAATAGTCTATTTATACTTGTCTAAAACATATTTTAAAAATATATATTATATTTATATCAATATAAATATACTAATATAAAAATATATTATTTTTCATGAAAAATTATTTTTTTGAAACACAAAATTTATCAGCGCTAGAAAAAAGTACTCATAAATCCCCCATTTATCAACGCTACTAAAAAAGAACTGATAAAGGGGTCCCCTTTGTCAGCGCTAAAAAAAGCACTGATAAAGGGTCACGTTTAACAGAACCTTTTTTTAGCATCGTTCAAGTCTCCCCATTATCAGTGATTTTTTTAGCACTGATAAAGTCCCCCTTTATCAGCGTTTTTTCAGCGCTGATATAAGGTTAGTACTTCCCTTGACCATTTTTGTAGTAGTGTAAACAGATTTATTTTCAAGTAATTTTATTCCTTCTTGCAAATTATTAATCTCCCAAGTTAAATTGGACTTCAATGAAGACATATCTTTATAAATTGATGATTTTAATTTTCCTAAGTCACTAAGAAATTATAATTATTTTAAGAATTTATGTTTTCCTACATTCTCTAAGATTATTAAGTTTATATCAACCCCAAACCTCTAAAAAAATTTCTAATTCTAGTTGATCTCCTCAACTGAGTTGGTTGTTCTAAATTTATAATATTTTTTATAACATCAAATTCCCTATCTTCTAGATATCCCACTTGATATTTAGATATTCAGGATATTTTTCAAATCATTCGATGGTATTACTTCTGATCATTCAATGCTTTCAACATTCTCATTTGAGCTTTCTAGAAGTTGGGATATTTATGTGTTATTACTCTGATCAACCCAAACATTGATAATTGATTTTTTCCATCAAATTCATCTTCTAACAAGTTTGGTGCTTCCAAATAACCTTATCAGTAAATAAGACATCTCTACTCTGGATGATTTGTTTTCTATCATTATCTCATAGTTTATATCCAAAATTCTATTCTCCATACCAAATGAGAAAACACACTTTGTATTTTTATTCAATCTTATCATAATCCATGGAATCAACTTGAACAAACACCAAGATTCTAAATAAGTTAAGATGGCCAACTTCCAGTAATTTATCGAACTATAACTCATGTTGAAGTTCCTTCCCAACTGTTGATAATGGACATTTATTAAAATGATAAACTGATGTGTTTACATCCTCTACCCATATTCCATTGCACATTATAGATTGTAGCCACATACTTAGATCCTTCTCATTCAATATATAATTTATCCTCTCATTTATTCCATTATACCACAATGTTCGATCGCCATCCCATTTCTTATTCCCTTCTCTAAATAGATGTTCTGGAAGTTGTATCTAGTGTACTCACCTCTATTATCAGTATAAAGAGATTTTATATTCTAGTTGCATTCCCTTTTAACCATGGATTATCCTTGAATAAAAACCTGAAATAAATCATAATTATTCTTTAAAAATTAAACCCTTAATTTTCTAGTATCATCATCTATGAAAGTTATAAACTAGATAGAACCTCAATGAGATTTAATAGAAGTAGGTCCTGAAAAATTTGAGTTAACTAGCTTCAACTTCAGAGCTTTTAACTTTTATCCATCTAAGTTTAAATATACCCTTATTTGTTTACTCAACAGAAAACTTTCACACATTCTAATTTCTATGTAATTAAGCCTAGATATTACTTTTTTTGTTAATTTATATTATTCTTCTCTCTCAGGAAACCAAACCTATAATATCAAACTTCTAGTTCTTAAGAATCATTACATATAGAAACTATAATCCCAACTAAATTTCTAGTAAAGTAAAAGAGTTAAATCTTTAACGCCACCTGAAACTACCATGGATCCCTGGGTAAACTTCTACACTCCATTGAAATGGTAGTTCCTTGTTCCACCTCACCATTTTTTCCAATGGAAATAATATTTTTACATTTACCATGGATGTGTCCCACTTTTTTGAGCTTCAAGAACCCAAGATTATTCTTCCATATGTGGAAATATCTTTTTCTAAAATATATAAGAGCTTAATAATATACTATAGGAACTTTTCTAAGCATTAAAAATACATAATTGACCATGCATCATTTTTCACAAGTTTTTTAGACAAATATTTCACCAGTTGAATGAAAAGGATTCTCTAGATTCAATCACCCAAGATTATACTAGAGAATTAAAATTCAATAAAAAATTATTCTATTTTCCATTAGACTAAAAAAAATTGAACTACTATAAGTTAATACTCTTTAAGTTTTTTACTTCAAACCCATGTAGTTATTTTTAAAAAAATTATTTCTTCCTAAAAATATAGTATGTAGGACCGGGATTAGCTAACTTTCTCCAGATTATTTCTCAAGACTTATCTATTGATACTTTCTTTTGATAGACTTTCTTTTATTTAGGTGACCATCCTTTTCCATCTATACTAATCTCACTACCATATGGTAATTAGACTTATCTTTACTAAATATCAAAATTCAGTATCAAGCTTCATGTATCCTCACACTCCAAATCTATTTCTCCACTAGAATTATTGACTGTAGTAACCATCACATCCCAACCTTCTAGAAGTGAAGATACTAGAATTAGATCCCATAGAAAATTCCAAAATATTACCTTAATTTATTTGATATTATAACAGATCTTGTTAAATTTATTTATAAGGTCTTTCAATGGTCTTCCTTTTGAAATCCTTAAGCTAAAAAACTATTGAATCAAGAATACCTTTTCGATTGTATTTTATTATCATACATATATCCAAACACTTTCTTCATATATAAGGTGGTTTTAGTTTCACGTATTTTGAAGGAAAATTTTTTTCTAATGAAATAATCACTAATTCCAGTGCCCTGTTATCTAACCATTAATGGTATTCCTTCTCTATTTTCTCTTGGCGTTCACCTAATAATAAAATATCAATATCAATATAAAATAGATGTTCCTCCAACTTGATTCTCCAAAAATCCAAATTCCATTTCAAAAAAATTATCTATCTGAATCATACCTTTATCTAACTCCATAAAATATGTTAACAGAAAACATCAACTGAAAATAAAATAAAAACAATATAATAGAGAGATATAGAGAGATAATCCTAAGATTCCTTCTATGTGTTTAAATAGAACTCAAACTATGATATATTTTTTATGAGGAAAAGTTATAAACTATAAAATAGCCAGAAGTTCACAATATTGATCCACAATAAATTCACACACTAAAAGTTCAGTTTAGTTCAACACAATGGAAAACTAAACCTCTAGAACTCCACATCCCTAAATTAATTATACCATAAGTAGGAATTCAACACACCCTACCCACAACACAAACTCAACATTGCATAAAACTCAATAAACTCTCATAAAAACTCAATTAAATGGAATTATAAATAATTGAAAAACATAAATAAATAAAGATAATAGAGGGATTAGGGTTCATCAAATGATTATTCTATGTAACACCCCAATCTTCTACGGTACGCTTCTCTTTGAATAATGTGATAGCGTGTGTTGTACGCAACACCGAGTTCTAACACACCATAACCAATCAAACTAGTCGTTATGAATAGTAATACCTACTTTTTGAAATTATATATATTTTATATTCAAAAATAGACTTCATTTTTTGATTCGGAATATCGAATTTATCCTAAGGTGAAATTTTGGTACTTTTCGGATAACTTTAATATTTTGATGAATAGTAAAAATTACTAAATTTTAATTAAAAACAACTTTTTTAATCAAAATAATTAATAGTGATAAATTATAAATTTAACTGGTTTTAAAGTATATTTATAATATATTTGTACCATTTAATATAATGTTGGTCATTGGACATAATTTTACAATTAAACCGAACATAAACAAGTGTTAATCTTTTGATAGTTATTATCTCTTAAAAACACGCTTTTTGTTTTGACAGCGGGAATTAATTTTAAATTAATTTCTGACACTTCTGTGTTTTGAATTTAGAAAAATGGATTCCATATTTGGAATCAGGATGTTCAAATTGTGTAAATAGGTAACTTTTATCTTTATACATTTTGAATAATTACTGCGGTAAATATTTTATTTACCATGGTTAAGGGTAAATCCAGTAAATAAGGGTTAAAAATAATATTATAATAATACTAAATTACATTAAAACGTGTCCTAGCCTTATTGGTTGATAACTTTTAGACCATAGTCATCTTTGGGTCGATTTTGGGACCCCATGATGCCACTTGTAGGTGATAGGGACATTTTATTTTAATTAGGTTAAAATGAATACAAAAATGACACAAGCATATATCTTTTAGAAAAAAAATTTAAATAGGGTTATATATGTTGGATTTTAGATTATAAATATTCATTAGAAAGATAAAAAGATTTCATACATAATGATATTTTATTTATAATTTTTAGACATTACATAATTTAATTTATTTATGACACAATGATGATGAAGTAATTACTATAATAGTGAAAAATTAAAATAATTGATATTATAAATACCCAAATAAATATATTATGAAACTTTTAATGAATTAAACTAATTTTTATAGGATAATATGATATATTAGTATTGATGTAATTGAATTTTTTCGAAGTAATCAATCTTTTATGAGTTTCACAAAAATAAACTATTGAATAGTGTCAAAATTGATAGAAAAGAGTTCTTAAAACAAATATTATATTATTAATTGATATTAAATTCCTAAAAATCTAAGGTTCGGCCAAGAGACTTATATCATGATATTTTCATCATTAATGGACCACTTGGGGGTATCTTGGATGTATATAGTAAGTTTATTAACCATATTATATAAAAATACAAAGAGACATTGTAAAAGTGAAACTAATTAACTTAGAGTTAATACTTAAAGATAAGGTTAATATAATTACCCAAACCTGTCTAAATTCTATTGGTTGAGTTGTTTTCGACCCATCCCCACCTTAACATTTAAATAATCAACTTTGGATCCTTTAGAAACCGAATATGAATTTATTATAAAATAATATTTCTAGCTTTTCCAAAGATGCCCCTCACCCCTCTTATAAAAGGGCACTCCTCCTTCCCATTTCTTCACACCTTCAAAGCCTTTTGGTTCGGCCAAACTCTACCCAAGTACTCTCCCAAATTCCCTCACTACAACCTAGAGGCATTAGTTTGATCATAAATCCAACCTAAGGAGCCCTTTTGATCAAATCAAAAGGAAGAACCCGAAGAAGAGGTAATGTTTTCACCACCCCTTTTCAATTCCTTTCTTCTTCCACTTCTTCTTTATTTGTTATTACCATTATAAAATAATAAATTTAGTATCTCACATATACTGTGATGTTATTATAAATATGGTACAACCATATTCAGTATTCTATCCACCCTTTGAATAACATGTCACCATACGTGCGTACGTACGGCTTACCGTCTCCACGTTGTGGTGTAATTGTTATTCAATATATTATTATTTGGATGGGTATAATAATGATGTGTAACTCATGTAAATAATAAATATAAAATGTTAATGATTCTTTATATATTATATACCATCCATTTATATATTATTTTAATATCCAAAGAATGATATTGTCGCTCGTGCGTACGTACGGACTACCGTCTCCACGAACGCGATGAGATTCATTCTCCATCATATCCATTAAAGTATAATTATAATTTGATGACTTAAAAATGATTTTTAAGGACTTGATATCATTATGTATATGAAAAATATACAACCTATTCATGACAAACATGGTTTATGTAACAAAACATATAAAAGAAAACGAGTAAGTTAACACCCGAAACGACGATAATTCAAAGATATTATTAACAAATCAATGTTAAAAGATCATATATGATATCATATTAATATATATGATTCTTGTATAATTTAATAACAATTATTTCACCATTATACAGGAGGTTAACCTACCCCAACCAAGGAAAAGTACAAGGTAAGGGTTATTTCACAATCTCTTCATTATCCGAGGTTGTTTATACGTAATAATCTACTGGGATCTCTTTATCATCCACATCCATGTTTCTTAAAAATATATTTCAAAACACTTTTACTATTCACAATAATATTGGTTAAAGTCATTTATACCCTTGTTTGACTTTTTATAAGTGGTTTATAAAGGAATCTTTCCGTCGTTTTCCAAACAAGGTGCTTTTTAACCTTTTCGACAAAATTAAGGTAAGAATGTTTTTTTTAACTTATACGGCGGGTGCGGCTATTTTCCGCCGTTATAAAATCGTCAAAGCTTCCCTTACAAGCTTATAAGAATATTTTCAAATAAAATGTTTTATTTTATATGGATCTTAAATTATTTCAAAATAAAAGAGATATTTCTCTAAAAAGAGTTTTGATTTCATCTATGTCAACATCCTTTGTTGGATTTTATGCTTATGTGAAGTTTATTTATTATGATACAAAACTTCTATGTTCTATTGAAAGTTTTGTGATATGTTTGACTATGGATGTGCTATTTTTATACCATTCATGGTTTATGGTGAAAGTATTGACATTTCGTATGCTAGTTTTAATACGAATGTTTATGTTATGTTTAAACCTTTTCATATGGGAATGCATTGGAATTAATATGTAACGGGTGGAGCCCGCTATAGCTCCTCGATGCATCGGTAGGTCTCATGAGACAAACTAGTGTCTTGGCACAAGGCCTTGGCAAAATCTTATTTGTAGTCTTGGCACGAGGCCTTGGCTATGTGGTTATGATAGTCTGGCATTATGCATTCCAACATTATGATAGTGGTTATTGATTTTGCATGTGATTATTCAATTAGTAGAATATCCATGTGAATAAGTAAATGGAATTATTTCATTTTATTTATGCCATACCATGTTGAAAGTTTAAGTTTGAAAGACGTTTTTTTAGTTATACATTGCCTTAAATGTTTATTCTTATTTATGAAAGTTTCCACTATATTGTTATCCTTACTGGGCGTTTGAGATCACCCCTTTTCTATGTTTTATTTTTCCCAGGAAGTGAAGAAGTAAATTATGAATGACCTGCAGGGATATTATGTGGGGATATGAGTGTGGGTTATGGAAACAATATTTTGTTGTAGTGGTTTTTCATTTTATGATGTAATGTAAGACTTATGAATATATCTTGTGTTTCCAAGGCTACTAAACCAATCAGTCTTTAGAGATTTGTTCTTTCTTGTGATCATGCCAATGTTATGTAATAATGCACCGACTCTGGGTAACTAGGGTCGGGGTGTTACAGTTGGTATCAGAGGAAGTTTAGTACAAACCTTGGAAGCTATATTTAGATAAACTCTGATTAGAGCACGTAGACCTAAGATGAACTTTGAGGATTAGTATAGAGGAACTTCCTAGAATTTTGGTATTGTAGAGATTTTGTGAGTTTTCCGAGCAATACATCCCTGTCTGGATACGAGCAGGAAGAGGCGGATCTGGCACAGATGTACCTAGGGGTAAAACCCGAAAACACCGCTTTGAGCTAGACTCGAACGGGAACTGGTGCACGACAACGGGCCTTGCTGCACTCTTGGTTACGACACTCCCGGGGGATATGCTTAGGATAACTCTCATTTTCTTTACAAATCATTATGAAGGGTTTATGAGTATATACTTTCTCAAAGAAAATATTTTTATGATTATGTATTATATCCATAAATAGTTCAATTTATGTCAAGTGTTTTATAAGTATGGGATTATGTATTTTGATTCATAAACTGATCTAGTTTATGCCATTATTTAGAAATGGCACCTAGTGGAAGAAATGGAAACCGTATCAATGCACGCACTCCATGTAGGGATTGCCCTCCTGCTCAAGATAATTGTAGTGGAGCTGGTGATGCAACTGGTGTCGATCAGCTAATCACCATACTGGGACAACTCACTCATGTTATGAATAATAACCTTACTCATATGGAGCATCCTGATCCACAGCGTGGAGGATCGATGTTAGATTAATTCATGAGGCAACAACCACCAAAGTTCAATGGTAGTACAAATCCCTTAGTAGCTGAGCAATGGATAAATTCCCTAGAGAAAATATTTCAGGCTTTGGGGAGCAGTGAAAGGGAAAAAGTTATCATGGCAGTTTACCGCCTCACTGGAGATGCTGATCAATGGTGGTCATTGATTCAAAACATGAAGGAAGATGATGAAGTTTCAAATATGGAATGGAGGGAGTTCAAAGATCTGTTTTTAGAAAAATACTTTCCTTGCGACCATCGAGCAGATATGGAAAGGCAATTTCTGAGTCTGAGACATAAGGAGGATGAGAATGTCGCAAAGTATGAGGCTAACTTTACAAGGTTAGCAAGGTATGCTGGAGATTATATACGTAACCCAAGAAGTAAGATTGATCGTTTCTTTGATGGGTTAAAACCATTTCTTCATCGAGCATTAGTCTCAAAATCCTTTTCGTCGTATGAAGACATTGTCTCATGTGCTATCAAGACCGAAAAGGAATCCTCTAAGTCTTATGACTTTAAAGAAAAGCAAGAGAAGAAGAGACCTGCTGATCAATCTAGGAATGGAAATAAGGGGAAGAAGGGAAAGGTTGAATATCCATCCTATGGTAAATGCGGGAAGAAACATCCTAGTACTCTCTTGAAGGGAATGGGAGTCCGTTACAAGTGTGGTGAAAAAGGCCACCAGGCTCGTGATTGTAAGGGTAAGAAGGAAGCTACCAGCGTTTAGTGCTACAATTGCAGGGAGATGGGGCATTATGAAAATGAATGTCCTAAGCGTCAGGAGAACTTACCTCAGAAAAGGCCAAGGGATCAAGGCCCGGCTTATGCTATCACTACTACTGAGGTAGAAGCTCCGAAAGACGTGGTGGCAGGTAATTTAATGGTTTCCTCAAGTTTAGCAAATGCATTATTTGATTCTGGATCATCGCATTGTTTCATATCTTCCCAGTTTGCTAAGAAAATTAGATATTTCCAATTTGATTTAATAAGGGAGCTGTCAGTTAAAACCCCTAAGGGAAGTATCATTGCAACAAAGTTTTTTGAATCAGTCCCCATTAGAGCACATAAATGTTCTTTATTTGAGGATCTCATCGTCATACCTATGATTGAGTTTGATATAATCCTCGGTATGGACTGGCTTTCAGACTATGATGTGAAGATTTATTGTAAGAAGAAAGAGGTTATGATTCTTGATGATAATGATAAGGAACACCTTATCTTTAGAGCAGAATTGTCACCACCTAATTCTTATTTAGATCCACCCCCAGTAGCTCAACTTAATTCAATTATTGGGGAGGAAGATAATGAAATCACTGTGGGTGAGGAAAGGAATGTTCAAATAGAGTATGTACCTATTGTGATAGAATTTGTAGATGTATTTCCGGAAAATTTACCTGGACATCCTCCAGAACGAGAAGTTGAGTTTTCCATTGGTTTAATTCCTGGATCAAGGCCTATATCGAAGACCCCTTATAGAATGGCCACTGTAGAGTTAGTCAAACTAAAGAAACAACTAGAGGAGTTGAGTAAAAAAGGATTCATTCGCCCTAGTGTTTCTCCATGGGGATCCCCTGTTCTTTTTGTTAAAAAGAAAGATGGATCTATGAGGTTATGTATCGACTACAGGGAGATCAATGCTATAACGATAAAGAACAAGTATCCCCTACCTAGTATTGATGATTTATTTGACCAAATGCATGGATCTAAATACTTTTCAAAGATTGACCTTTGATCTGGATACCATCAGTTGAGTGTAAAGAAGGAAGTCATTCCGAAGATAGCATTTCGAACTAGGTACGGGCATTACGAGTTTACTGTAATGCCTTTTGGATTTACTAATGCACCCTCCGTATTCATGGATCTGATGAATAGAGTTTTCAAGGAGTATCTCGATGAATTTGTGGTGGTATTTATTGATGATATCTTGGTATACTCCAAAACCTACGAAGATCATGAAAATCACTTGCGCATTATCTTGAAGACTCTGAGGAGGCATGAATTATATGGAAAGTTTAGCAAGTGTGAATTCTGGCTCCATGAGATTTCTTTTCTTGGCCATATTGTCTCTAAAGATGGAATCTCTGTTGATCCTTCTAAGACCAAGGCAATCCAAGAATGGCCAGCACCTACGAGTATAACTGAGGTACGTAGTTTTATTGGTTTGGCAGGTTATTATCGATGTTTCGTCCAGAATTTTTCCCGATTGGCTAACCCATTAACGAATCTCACACGTAAAGGGGTTAAATTTGTTTGGACAAAAGAGTGTGAAGAATGTTTCGAAGAACTGAATAGAAGATTAGTCAATGCTCCTATATTGACTCTACCATTGGGGAATGATGGGTTCGTTATTTATAGTGATGCATCAAAGAAAGGACTTGGTTGTGTCCTTATGCAGAATGATAGAGTTATTGCCTATGCATCACGACAGTTGAAAATTCATGAACAAAACTATCCTACTCATGATCTCGAGTTAGAAGTTGTGATCTTTGCTTTGAAGATATGGAGGCACTACCTCTATGGTAAAAAATGTGAGATTTATACTGATCACAAGAGTTTGAAGTATATTTTATCACAAAAAGAACTCAACATGAGGCAAAGGAGATGGCTTGAATTACTCAAGGATTATGATTGTACGATACACTACCACCCGGGGAAAGTAAACAAGGTGGCAGATGCTTTGAGCAGAAAAGACCATGGAGTTTTGAACAATATGAGAATTGAAAGGGATCCAATTTTCATGGATCTAGTGAAGATGGACATGGGAATAACCAAGGAAGGTGAAACATTAATGCTTTTTCAAATGGTTGTCAAACCATCTTTACTAGAAAGTATTAAGAGTTCTCAGACTGATGATGAAGAATTCCAAAAGAAGATTAAAGCTGTGAATGATGGGAGATTGAGAGAATTTGTGTATGAAGATAGAATTTTGAAATTTGGGAAGAGACTTTGTGTTCCTAATTTACCTTATCTAAAAAGGGAATTGTTGGATGATGCTCATAGTTCCAATTTCTCTATACACCCTGGGAGCACCAAAATGCATAGAGATTTGAAGGAACATTTTTGGTGGGACAACATGAAGAGGGAGATTGCTGATTTTGTGTCAAGATGTATGGTTTGTCAACAAGTGAAAGCTGGAAGGCAACAGCCTGGAGGAGTCATGAAACCTCTTCCCATACTGGAGTAGAAATGGGACAATATTACGATGGACTTTGTCATGGGGATACCAAAGACTCCTAGAAGGAACGATGTGATATGGGTTATTGTTGATCGTCTTACCAAGTCAGCACATTTTCTTGCTATAAGAGAAGATCTACCCCTGGAACGTCTAGCAAGACTATATATTAATGAAGTTGTGAGACTTCATGGAGTACCCCTATCGACTGTTTCTGATCGTGATCCCTGTTTTACTTCAAGATTTTGGAAAAGTATTCAGAAATCCCTAGATACTGAACTTCATTTGAGCACTGCTTACCACCCTCAGACAGATGGAAAATCAGAACGGACTATTCAGACCTTAGAAGACATGTTGAGATCTTTCTCACTTGACTTTCAGGGTATGTGGGATTAGTATTTACCTCTGGTAGAATTTTCCTATAACAATAGCTTCCATTCGAGTATTCAGATGGAACCATATGAAGCGTTATATGGAAAGAGATGTCGTACACCAACCTGTTGGGATGACGTTGGTGAAAGAAAACTTGTAGGCCCTGAACTGGTGGAGGAAA
This sequence comes from Viscum album, assembly GCA_963277665.1. Taxonomy (NCBI): domain Eukaryota; kingdom Viridiplantae; phylum Streptophyta; class Magnoliopsida; order Santalales; family Viscaceae; genus Viscum; species Viscum album. The sequence goes on from OY728130.1 coordinate 1,947,624,709, forward strand.
TGGTGGAAAAGGTGAAGGCAATCCAAAATCACATCAAAGTAGCTCAAAGTAGGCAGAAGAGCTATGCCGATAATCGAAGGAAGGATTTGTAATTTCAAGTCGGTGATCATGTTTTCCTGAAGGTATCTCCATGGAAGGGAGTGATACATTTTGGTAAGAAAGGTAAATTGAGTCCCAGGTACATCGGACCTTTCAAAATTCTAGAACGAATTGGGGTTGTAGCATACCGATTGGCAATGCCGCCAAGTCTCTCCAAAGTTCACGATGTGTTCCACGTATCTCTGTTGAGGAAATACATGCCTGACCCAACGCATATACTCATGTATGAAGAATTAGAACTGGAACCCGATCTGTCTTATTGGGAAGAGCCCTTCAAGATTCTTGATACGAGAGAACAAGTGCTGAGAAACTGGACGACGCGTCTGGTAAAAGTTTTGTGGAGAAACCATAAGATAGAAGAGGCAACGTGGGAACCGGAGGAACTTATGATGAAGAACCACCCGATTCTTTTCATGTGATAAGTATTCTAGAAATTTCAAGGACGAAATTATTTGAAGGAGGGGAAAATGTAACACCCCAAGCTTCTACAGTACGCTTCTCTTTGAATAATGTGATAGCGTGTGTTGTACGCAACACCGAGTTCTAACACACCATAACCAATCAAACTAGCTGTTATGAATAGTAATACCTACTTTTTGAAATTATATATATTTTATATTTCAAAATGGACTTCATTTTTTGATTCGGAATATCGAATTTATCCTAAGGTAAATTTTGGTACTTTTCGGATAACTTTAATATTTTGATGAATAGTGAAAATTACTAAATTTTAATTAAAAACAACTTTTTTAATCAAAATAATTAATAGTGATAAATTATGAATTTAAGTGGTTTTAAAGTATATTTAGAATATATTTTTACCATTTAATATAATGTTGGTCATTGGACATAATTTTACAATTAAACCGAACATAAACAAGTGTCAATCTTTTGATAGTTATTATCTCTTAAAAACATGCTTTTTGTTTTGATAGCGGGAATTAATTTTAAATTAATTTCTGCCACTTCTGTGTTTTGAATTTAGAAAAATGGATTCCATATTTGGAATCAGGAAGTTCAAATTGTGTAAATAGGTAACTTTTATTTTTAGACATTTTGAATAATTATTGCGGTAAATATTTTATTCACCATGGTTAAGGGTAAATCCGGTAAATAAGGGTTAAAAAAATAATATTATAATAATACTAAATTACCCTAAAACGTGTCCTAGCCATATTGGTTGATAAATTTTAGACCATAGACATCTTTGGGTCGATTTTGTGACCCCATGATGCCACTTGTAGGTGATAGGGACATTTTATTTTAATTAGGTTAAAATGAATACAAAAATGACACAAGCATATATCTTTTAGAAAAACAATTTTTAAATAGGGGTATATATGTTGGATTTTAGATTATAAATATTCATTAGAAAGAAAAAAATATTTCATACATAATGATATTTTATTTATAATTTTTAGACATTACATAATTTAATTTATTTATGACACAATGATGATGAAGTAATTACTATAATAGTGAAAAATTAAAATAATTGATATTATAAATACCCAACTAAATATAATATGAAACTTTTAATGAATTAAACTAATTTTTCTAGGATAATATGATATATTAGTATTTATTTAATTGACTTTTTTCGAAGTAATCAATCTGTTATGAGTTTCACAAAAATCAACTATTGAATAGTGTCAAAATTGACATAAAAGAGTTCTTAAAACAAATATTATATTATTAATTGATATTAAATTCCTAAAAATCCAAGGTTCGTCCAAGAGACTTATATCATGATAGGTTCATCATTAATGGACCACTTGGGGGGTCTCTTGGATGTATATAGTAAGTTTATTAACCATATTATATAAAAATACAAAGAGACATTGTAAAAGTGAAACTAATTAACTTAGAGTTAATACTTAAAGATAAGGTTAATATAAGTACCCAAACCTGTCTAAATTCTATTGGTTGAGTTTTTTTAGACCCATCCCCACCTTAACATTTAAATAATCAACTTTTGAGCCTTTAGAAACTGAATATGAATTTATAATAAAATAATATTTCTAGCTTTTCCAAAGGTGCCCCTCACCCCTCTTATAAAAGGGCACTCCTCCTTCCCATTTCTTCACACCTTCAAAGCCTTTTGATTCGGCCAAACTCTGCCCAAGTACTCTCCCAACTTCCCTCACTACAACCTATAGGCCTTAGTTTGATCCGAAAGCCAACCTAAGGAGCCCTTTTGATCAAATCAATAGGAAGAACCCGAAGAAGAGGTAATGTTTTCACCACCCCTTTTCAATTCCTTTCTTTTTCCACTTCTTCTTTCTTTGTTATTACCATTCTAAAATAATAAATTTTGTATCTCACATATACTTTGATGTGATTATAAATATGGTACAACCATATTCAGTATTCTATCCACCCTTTGAATAACATGTCACCATACGTGCGTACGTACGGCTTACCGTCTCCACGTTGTGGTGTAACTGTTATTCAATATATTATTATTTGGATGGGTATAATAATGATGTGTAACTCATATAAATAATAAATATAACATGTTAATGATTCTTTATATATTATATACCATCCATTTATATATTATTTTAGTATCCAAAGAATGATATTGTCGCTCGTGCGTACGTACGGACTACCGTCTCCACGAACGTGATGAGATTCATTCTCCATCGTATCCATTAAAGTATAATTATAATTTGATGATTTAAAAATGATGTTTAAGGACTTGATATCATTCTGTATATGAAAAATATACAACCTATCCATGAAAAACATGGCTTATGTAACAAAACATATAAAATAAAATGAGTAAGTTAACACCCGAAACAACAATAATTCAAAGATATTATTAACAAATCAATGTTAAAAGATCATATATGATATCATATTAATATATATGATTCTTTTATAATTTAATAACAATTATTTCACCATTATACAGGAGGTTAACCTACCCCAACCAAGGAAAAGTACAAGGTAAGGGTTATTTCACAATCTCTTCATTATCGGAGGTTGTTTATACGTAATAATCTTCTGGGATCACTTTATCATCCACATCCATGTTTCTTAAAAATGTATTTCAAAACATTTTTACTATTCACAAGAATATGGGTTAAAGTAATTTATACCCTTGTTTGACTTTTTATAATAGGTTTATAAAGGAATCTTTCCGTCGTTTTCCAAACAAGGTGCTTTTTAACCTTTTCGACAAAATTAAGGTAAGAATGTTTTTTTAACTTATACGGCGGGTGCGGCTATTTTCCGCTGTTATAAAATCGTCAAATCTTACCTTACAAGCTTATAAGAAAATTTTCAATGAAAATTTTTTATTTTATATGGATCTTAAATCATTTCAAAATAAAAGAGATATTTCTCTAAAAAGAGTTTTGATTTCATCTATGTCAACATCCTTTGTTGGATTTTACGCTTATGTGAAGTTTATTTATTATGATACAAAACTTCTATGTTGTATTGAAAGTTTTTTGATATGTTTGACTATGGATGTGCTATTTTTATACCATTCATGTTTTATGGTGAAAGTATTGACATTTCGTATGCTAGTTTTAATACGAATGTTTATGTTATATTTAAACCTTTTCATATGGGAATGCATTGGACTTAATATGTGACGGGTGGAGCCTGCTATAGCTCCTCGATGCATCGGTAGGTCTCATGAGACAAACTAGTGTCTTGGCACAAGGCCTTGGCAAAATCTTATTTGTAGTCTTGGCACGAGGCCTTGGCTATGTGGTTATGATAGTCTGGCATTATGCATTCCAACATTATGAAAGTGGTTATTGATTTTTCATGTGATTATTCAATTAGTAGAATATCCATGTGAATAAGTAAATGGAATTATTTCATTTTATTTATTCCATACCATGTTTAAAGTTCAAGTTTGAAAGACTTTTGTTTTAGTTATACATTGCCTTAAATGTTTATTCTTATTTAAAAAATTTTCTGCTATATTGTTATCCTTACTGGGCATTTCAGCTCACCCCTTTTCTGTGTTTTATTTTCCAGGAATTGAAGAAGTAAATTATGAATGACCTACCGGGATATTATGTGGGGATATGAGTGTGGGTTATGGAAACAATATGTTGTTGTAGTAGTTTTTCATTTTATGATGTAATGTAAGACTTATGAATATATCTAGGGTTTCCAAGGCTACTAAACCAATCGGTCTTTCGAGATTTGATCTTTCTTGTGATCATGACAATGTTATGTAATAATGCACTGACTCTGGGTAACTAGGGTCGGGGCGTTACATTCTATATGAAAGGGAGAAATACTATGACTTTATTTCAATTTATTTGAAGTAAAAAGATATAATAAACGAAAAAATAATTAGTAAGATTTCATTTAAGAGTATTAAATATCTATAATACTCTGATACATTGTAAACTTTAATCATGCATTATAAATAATCATGATTCACTATTAGTGTCAGTGATAAACTCTGTAGTTCAATCCCCACTTCTTTTTATATGAAAACTCATCTAGTCATATAGGGTTCACCACCATCCCACTTTATTGTAGGGTCCTCTATATGGAATGTGACTGTGGATCTTTAATATATCTATTTAACTCAACCACTTACATTGATAAAATATTATATCTATTTCAATATAGAGTCTTCTTATTCACTGAATATTCTAGTCCTCTTGATTTCATTGGAAGAAATGAACTCCTGATGTCCCATCTACCAACCGGATAGAGTGAATTGTCATTATTTAAACACTGATCTAAACACCTCCCCCTGACTAATTTTTGGTAAATAAAATTTCAATGAATTAACTTACAATAAAATAAAAATAGACATAACATCCCAAAAATATCATTATATGGGAATATAGGATTAAAAAAGTATCTTCATAGGAGCATAACACATATACCATGGCATAGAAACATGTGTAACATAGCAATATGGAATAAAAATAATCGTATAAATCATAACATATGTAAAGGTTAACCATAAAGACCATAATAACATATTGGATCAGTAATCACTACCTATGTCTCATAAAATTATGGACCTGGTATCATAATCAATGTCCTATAGTGGATCGAGCATCATTACTCTCATCCCATAATAATATCATGACATGAAAAACTTTACCCAATGCATTATAGGGATATATCGGTCCCACCCATCACATAATGATAAATAATACATATGTGTGTAACATGAAATCAATCATATATCTTATCATGAAAACCCCATAGAAATATGTTGGGTTACATAATATTTTTATATGGTGTCGCATTAGACGAAAACATGAATTGTTTCTATTGATAAAAAAAATCAATAACCTAATATATTATATCATAGGATGATTTAGAGGATTATTCATGGAATATAATTCTAAAGGATATAGACTTTTTGTATATGGAGATAAAAATGTAAGTGAAGTCATAAAATTATTTTTCTTAAAGCTTTTGTAATATTATCATTAAAACAAAGTTTTTATGTCACTTTCCAAATCGTTTTCCCAAAAAGGGGTGCCAATAGACTTTGAAAACCTTAAAATATGTCCACATAATTTAAAATTGAAATAAAATAGAATTATATAAGTATAAATATAGAGTGGAACATGTAAAATATATGAAAATGAAAATAAATTCATTTTTATGCTTTTTAGGTGGTTTAAAAGAAAACCCGTAATAATGAAAGTGTTATAAAATCTTCTATTACTAAGTAACAATGATAAATAAGAATATTTCATAAGATAAAACATATTTGGATTTAATAATAAATAAAAAACATTTATGAAGAATTAATATGAAAATGGATGAGTATTATCTAAAAGAGAGGATGAAAAATAATTTTAACATCATCATATTTTTAGGAAGAAATAAATCCATCAAATAATAATGATTTTAAATGAAAACATAATTTAAATAGATATAAATATAAAATACCATATGAAATTTATAAATTTAATAATATAAAAATCTTTCAAGAACACATTCTATGAAGAAATATTATGAACCAATGAAATGGAAATTAAATCAACAAAAACCATACCTCTCCTTCCCACTTGGTTGGATGCACCCTTAAATACAATATAAAAAGTTTAGATTTATTATTTATCTATATAAAACCATATTGTTATTTTTTTTACATTATACTATTCAATAATAAATTTTTATTACCCATTTATTTATCATTCTATGTTAAATTTAATATTGGTGTTAATTGTCCTGTTTGTTTTGTGGTAGTTTCTATATAGTAGTTTTGGTCCATGATCCCTGATCATCTCATAAAAACATTCAAAATTTCCATAGAGGTTATATTTGTGCATTTTATATGTTTATAAATTAAAATAACCATTATATGAATGTTATGGTGATCATTAATAATGAGCGGTTAAAATTTCATATTTTATGAAGTTAAATTTAATAAAAGAAGTAATTTTATTTGTCAATGTATATATCTATGAATATTTCCATTACAAATATTAAATTAATTATTATTTCATTATATTACTAGTATTTAAGTTTTTTTAATCATTCATTATATAACCATTATAACAATGTTCATGTAGGTTGTAGAACCGACCTACACCAGAACACGTTATACAAAATAAAAAAATAAGAACATGTTATCGTATAGCTATAATATCACATTTATAGAATAATACTAGTTTTAAAATAATTTTTTTAAATTGAAAAATAGATATATGAATATATGGATGAAAAAATAAATAAAATGATTATGGAGAGGGTAACACTTAATTTGAATACTTGAATCTTCTCTTAGAGAGCCTCTTATAAATGAATGATTCAGCACTCTAACTTATGACCAGACGTTACCAAACATGAGAGAGAATTTTTAGAGACAAAATAAGGTATGTATTCAATATAAATTTTAAATAATTGTTTTTGACGATGTGGGTAAAGTAGGGGTACTTTTATAAGTGAGAAATGGTGACATTTTTATAAATATCCATTCCTTAGTATAAAAGGTATGTCATTTAAAAAAATTGGATCCAAAGTGGAAAATTAATTGAAAATGGATAAAAAGAGTTCAATCAAGAAATCATCAACACACTTAGATATTTTTTGATATTTTAGGACTTTACCCCTTATTTTAACCATATTCCCTTATTTTACCTTCACTGTGGAAAGTCAACTTTTACCTTAGTAACTTATTTTTTATTTCAAAAAATGAAATCTAACCTAATAGATATTTCGGAAATCAGGATTAAAAATATGAAACACATTTTTATTTTAATACATTTCTAAAAGTCATACAAATTAATTTTAATTTAAGAACGCATAACGCATAAAAATAGTTTTTAGAAAAAATGAACTTTTAAGCATAAAAATAAATTTATTCTTATTCCTTACAAAGTAATAATTATTATATGATTATTTCTTGGTTTAAATATATATATAAATATATTTTTATATATATATAATATCAAAATCAATCTTTAATAGTGATAAATTTAATTTTTCAAAATAAAAATTCAAAACGTATAGAAAAAATAAATTCTTTAAAAATTAGGCCTTTTAACATTAAATGGTTTTATTCCTAATTATTTAAAAATTATTATTTATTTAATAAAAATTAATTTAATTTAATAAACACATTTATATTAAAAACCCCTTATCATTTTGTTAAATTCATTTTTTTAAACCGCATTTTATCAAAATGATCAATGTATTAAAATACATATAATAATGAAATTGTATATATATATATAATAAAATATATTTTATTACATTAATAATTACATGTAAATATCATCCTAAATTTTACTTAAAAAACCCCTTAAGATATACACACAAGACCCTAGTGTAAGATATAATGTGGTGGTTATCACTAGTTTTTATTCAGCTAACATGGATCTTGTAGTGACTTCCACGAGATTGAACTTCTCCTATGGATGATTTCGCTCATGTTGTACTCATTGGAATTCATATTAGGGTTGGTCTATGTAAAATTCTAGTGATTATAACTCATTTTTAATCTTAGTAAAATAACCCTAATAAGGAATAATTCCACTACTTATGCCATTTTTTCTCCTTTATACATAGATTTGATATTGTAGTTACTTCTATTTATACCCACTAATTCAATATTTATGTTATAAATATCAAATTTTAATTGAAGACTATATCAAATAAACTTATAATTTATCTAATTAAATCTTATTATGTCTAATTATTCTTTCAAAATCTATATAAGTCCAACGACCATATATATAATGGTCATATTGCATTTATATATATAACCTTACATGAATTATTAAAATAACTCATATAATCCTATTATTTCAATTCAAAATATGTTTATAATATTTAAAAAAAAATTTACTCTTTATATATTTATTATTTGTGGTGTGGTCCCCAAGTAAGATCATGATAAGAAATATTTCAATCTTGGTTTAATTTTATTTACTTTTTGTTTTATTCCTTTTGTAATTATTATAATTATGGTTCAATTAGATATATTTTAATGCATTTCGTTTTTATTGTAATTTTATATATTAATAAAGCAATATGATATGTAGTATAATGTTTTGTTTAATACGAGTTATCTTGGATTTAAAATAAATTTAACACAATATGTCTAGGTGTTACATCAATTGATTATTTAATCTTTAAAAACTATGTCTTTTGAATTATTTAAGAATCTTTTTGTCTGAGGTCAATGAAAATATTTTCAGTGTTATATCAAGGTAGAAATGTATATTTGGGGGTTTATGGGGTTTATTATGGAAAGATGAAAAATACGAATGGTTTTTCATGTTATAGGTTAAAGTAAAAAGGTTTGCAGTGGAAAAAAATGCATATCCCACACAACAAAAATATGGGAAGAAGTACCAATGGAGCATTATTAATAGAACTAGAACATTTCTCAAATATGGAATAGAGGGATATAATTATAATATTTTTAATAAGATATAAATAATCTAGTTAACAAGAACTATGATAATAAGGTTTTATTGAATTCACTAACCATGGTATAGTTATTCAACTATAAGGATTGTGGAAATTATACGATCCAATACACTAAACCAAAAGTCTTTAAAGAAAACTAATTCTAGAATACTCTAAATACTAAATATAAATTTCAATATTTTACCATCATTACAGCTGGTATGGATCAAGAAAAATATCAATTAATACTCATTATTCACTCAATAATGCTGAATCTATTAACTGATTACGGTTCTACACATTCATTCATATCATTATAGTTCTCTAAGAATATTGAATCTCTACCTAAAAACATAGAATTTGATTTATAGACAAAAACAACCTATGGTATAATATTTCAACAAAACAATATAATTATTCAATAATTAAAATTTATGTGAATATTCTTCTAGATAATCTAGTTGTTCTTCCTTTTGTGTAATTGGATTCATATCTGTTGTAAATGGTGAAAGTGTAAGATATTATAAATATTTTATTATATATAATATATATTGAATATGAGTTTATAGTAATGTAATATAGATACATAGATTCATTAGAAATATTTATAGGATGAATATATTCATTTGAGATTATATTAGTAAATTCATGGTAGACTTTATAGATTATTTTCTCATAAATAAAAAATAGATAAGAACAATAAGGGGATTTAACAATTATGTTAAAGAATATATAAATGGTAAAGTTGTTTTTGAAATTATTTATATGTGAATTTTTTATATAACAAGTGGAATTATTAGGGAATGTAATTATATATAAAGTAATATCGATGGATTCTTAAAAGAAAATGGAAATTAATGAATAAATCAAGACATCTACTATAATGGAGATCCATATTTTTTTAGATTATATGGGTATTTTTGATACCTTGTGAGAGGTTTATCATAATTTTCTTATCCACTAATAAAGTTAATATATGGGGGAGTAAAGTGTGTCTTGAAAGAATAATATGAATGGATTTTCATATAGCATAAAAGGTGTATAATCACTAAACATATACTAATAATACTTTCATATAGATAAGGGTTAGTGATATATAAAAATTCATTAAAAAGGTTCTTGGCTTGAATTATGATTCAAAATGGTAAGGTTATAACATATGCCTCAAAATAATTGATTATCCATGAGAAATTTTTCTCACCCATGATCTAGAGTTAGCGATGATTATATATACATTGAATATTTTGAAGTATTATCTCTATGGTTAAATGTGATATATAAATATATATACAAGTAAAAAAATATTGAGTTATATATTTATATAGAAGAATGTGAATATACTCTAATGGATAATATTTTAACTGATTAAGGACACTATTTATCAATACATTACCATGTTGGGAAATAAAATATGGTAGTGGATGCTAATAATAAAAAGGATCATGTAATTTTATCAATTACAATATTTTAAATATATTAAATCATTAAGGATAAGTAAAGGATAATCTTGGAAATCATAAAGGCTAGGAATAAGTTCTACCTTTCCCATATGATTTCTCAACAATCCATCCAGAAAAAGATTAAGGTGGTACAAAAGGATGGTTTGTATTTATAACATAAGATATAATAAATAGATGAGTATTATATATATGAATTTAATATTGATAATTTTAGATTCATAATATTTGGAACAGGATTATGCGTACCATTTATTATAGTGATAATAAAAGGATCTGTGGGATGATTCACATAAGTCATATTTTCCAATTCGCCTAGGAAGATTCAAAATCTATAGAAACTGATAGGATAAATTTTGTTGGGACAATATAACATAGGATACTATTATATGTACCTAAATTTATTGGTTAATCTAATTTGTTATAGAATAATTTTATAAATCTAAATAGATTATGAAAACATATATCCATACAAACATGGAAATGATGAAATATGACCATGTATTTTTTTTCATGAGCATTTTAAGGATGTATAATGGAAATTTTTCAATATTTTTATAGTTAATAAAGTTAAAAATAATCACAATTCACTAATATTTTATAATATTTATTACTCAATTAAAGTTTCATAATATTTATTAAATAAGAATTATAGATGATTTTCAACATTATTTGGTCAGGATTTGAGGTTTACCTCAAAATTTTAGAGGTCTCCCAAATATGAATTGAACACAAAGTTTAACTTTAGTTTGTATTATCACTATAAAACCAAAATTGGAAATGTATGGAATATTAATACCCTATAATACATAAATACATCATTTACAATAAACCTAAAAATATAGAGGAAATAACTTATTCCATTATCTGAGTTCCCAAATAATAATAAATTTCAATCAATTATACAAATGACCATATATAACCTTGTGCGGAATGTGATAGAGAAATATAAATTTTTAGGATAAATTTAGAGATTAATATATTTTTCTACACAAACATGCATAATAAACTGAATATAATATTTAATTTATTTAGTAACACATTAAAGTGGTAGAGAGAGTATATAAGAATTATTTTGACAATTATCAATATCACCTTGAGTTTAATGTTTAGGGAAATTTATTCTTTCAAATACACCCCTAGAAGATGTTTATAAGGTTTGGTAAGATGGGAAATATAATATATTAGTATAATTTCCCCATTAAAATTATTGATATCCTAGGAATTGTTTCTTATAGGCTATAAATTCAAAAAATATATGTCTCAAGTACATAATATATTTTATGCATCACTAATGATGATATGCATACCAGATTCTTCACATTTATTAAATTAATATACGGTAAAACTATAGAAAAACCTCACATATGAGGATCAATTATTGAATATATTTGACCATATAGAGATAAATCTTAAAAACAAGACAACTCATCTTTGAAAAGTACTGTGGAAAATCCATAAGTTCAAAGAAGACTCATGGGAACCCAAATAAATAATGAAGAAAAGATAAGCTCAACTTATATCAAATTGGGTTTTAAGGTAAATTTTTATAATAAAGATATATGTTTGAAATAATGTATCAATACAATGTTTTAGTCCGGTATTATTAAATTAAAATTATGATTTATAATAACATTTCATATACTAATGTAGAACCCTAACTGAAATATATGAACAAACTATAATTTTATTTGATTATAATGACATACCAAATCAGAGTAATATATTTATCATAACTAATAAAAATAACAAATTAATATAAAAATAACTCAAGATCATGAACATAACATGTAAATACCATATCTCTATCACTGAAAAGAAATCAAGGATTATCAGGGATTTTTTTATATTAGTTATCATTTAAATCTCCCCTAATTGGTTTAGTGATGGTTATTTAAAACACTACATATTTCATTGGTGGAAATCAATTAGAGATGGTTTTTATTAATTATTAATTGGTTTATATAAGTGTTGTTTCTATCCATTTCATGTTTTTTTATTCATTTTACTTCATTTTATATCATATAATTTTTTAGTCAATTTAGTAGTGGTTTAACCAAACCACTGGTATTAAATGTAATTTTTTTAATAGAAATATTTGGACACAATTTCCACTATCTAATTTAGCTATTATTTAGAAAAATAACCGCTAAAAGGTAAAAATGAAAAAAAAGTAAAATATAATTTTAAAATAATATATGCAACAAAGATAAACAACAATTATATATCTATGATTTTAAAATATATTAGTCAATTATAAAATAGAAACAAATTCATAAATGAATATACAAACATATATATATATATATACATAAAATTCATCCAATAAACATCTGTCATAAATATAATTAACATATAGATAGAATATATAAGTTTAAAAAGAATCCACCCTCAACCCACTGACATATATCTATCCACCACCTCTAGAGCATTAAACTATCTCCATAGTTATATCTACATCCATTATAAATTAAACCCACTACATCACTATCATATAAACTAAAAAATTTCTGAAGTGATGGTACCAAGTGCGCTGTATAAGAATGCAACAATGAGTTTTTAAAAACAATCACAGGACCATCATCATGAATTCACCACTGGTGATGCATAATACCCAGTTACAACTTGAGAATATTGGGTTGAAGGAATTAAGAATGGAAATAAAATAGAATCATTACCTCATTTTATTTTTATATGCAATCAAATTCCACTCTTGAATAGTGATTATTACTTCAAGGAACTGATTCCAAATATATATAGATCATCCACACACACTTCAAGAGCCTCTCAATATTTCAATATTCTATTTCAGGGTTCTAGTGCATAGAATCAAAGATGATTTCGAAATCCTTGTAATCACCTGAGCACCATTCCTTTGATCCAGGGGGAAGAACATGGATCGAGGTTTTAACTATATTATTTATCAAAATAGAATTTAGTAGAGAAGTTAGGGAGGTTCAAAATTCAAGGGAATTAATATTCACTCTAATTTGGGAATCTCATGTCTTATATAGGTAGGTTAAAATTCCCAAAAATTGTACTTTGGCCTCGGGTAACTTAAATCATCAAAATAATCCCTTAATAACACTAATTTTTTTGGTAAATTAGTCACAAATTTCATTTATATTTTATTGCATACTTAAAACATCAAATAAATGTTATGTGATACAATTAGAGTCATTAACTTGACTTGATTATCCAATTAAATACTTAACAAACCTTGAATAATTATATCCTTCAAAAAATATATATGTTTTAAATTCACTTAATTACTTTTGAATTCAATGAGTAAATAAATTCAAAAATCGTTTTTCTAAACTCAAATAATGTTGAATTTATTTATTTCGTGGTGATTAGTCAAACTCATACATCACCTAAACCCCATGGTGGGTCCCATAATGTCCTAAACTCATATTCACTTAGAATATGCCAGTATTTGTAATACACTTAGTGTGTGACCCTCTAGGTCCTTGTCTCAATAGAAGTGAGTACTACCTGTAGACCAAGAGTATAATATAGTAACCCATCAAAGCCCCTAATAATATAAGTCTATTCATAATAATAAAAACCTCTCTTATGAACATAAATTGTGTAATATTGTCTATTTCTCTCATGATATCAAACAAATATGGATGCACAAGTTTCATCACCATCCTTAATTGCTTTATTTATTATTGATCATATTTTATATACTTAACTTTATATACCAGGGTCATCGATTTGGCGAAGGTATTTCCATCTTGGTCATATGGACCAAGATATCTCTTATATTTATAAGAGAAAAATATTATCTTGATCATCCAATAAATTTCATGCCACTAATAGTGCACCCAATATAAGAAACCTCAACACAACATATATTTCATGGTTTTCATCTAGTATCAAAGTAAAAAATTAAATGTTTCGCATTGATAATGATATAAAGTTAAAATACCATTACATGTACTCATACATAACATCAACCAATGAAACTTATAACTTGTAGTGTTCCAATTAGTGGGTAAATTCACATAATCACACAAAATCGAGATCACTATGTTCAAACTTCATGAGATGAGGTCTCAATTCTTATAAGACCCCAACACCTAATATTCAAACACCATATTATTTTTTTTAGTATGATTTAGGATATATCTTATACATGATCATATAAATTACATGACATAATAAAATATTTCATTACAACAATTTTTGAAGATTTTTTAGTTTTAGAGTTTTAGAGAATTATGAAAAAACATTAGCAAAAAAAACTCATGCCTTTTTTAACTAATGGGTATTTTTACACTATATAGGAGAAACCTTAATCTATATCTCTCACTAATTCCCCACATAAGTTACGCTTATAGACATTTAATACTTTTATTATCTTGATAATTTGGGGAAATAGAAACATTAGAAAGGGGTGAGATCAAATTCTCAGTAAGGGTAAACTTAAGTGAGAACAAACAAAGATTGTTAGTGAGAATTATAATAGAATATGGTTATAATTAGGATTCAAGATAAAGTTATACACACAAAAAACATATATTATAAATCATTTTATAACATAATAATACTTCATGAAAATATTTCATATCAAAGAAACAAGGAATAATTGATATTTTTGGCACATTAATAAGCATAAAAAACATAACATAGTGGATCAAGTATCACAACATGCTTCCTTTAGTGGATAAAACATCACACTCCAACTTCCCTTGGTCGATCAAGCTTCACTCACCAATTTCCCATATAGGATCAGGAATCACAACTAGTTTCCCATTTTAGAATGAGTATCACTACTCATTTCACCATTATCTCATCATAAGTTAATATTTACCAAATGAATTGTAGGGTTATATAGAGCCCAGTCATCAATTAAATATTAATTATACATAATTTTACCATGTGAAAACATCTAACCCTAAAATCATTAAAAATTAGAAATAATAATGGGTTTTAGAAATATTTTATATAAAAACCATTCACCTTTATTATATCATAAAGAACCCATGAAGAGAAAATGAGTTTCATTCAACACATCATAAAGAACCCATGGAAAAAAATGGATCTCATGTCCTTTTCATATGGATTCAAGAAATGAAATCATTTATAATTCCATCAATAATCAAAACGTGAAAAGCCTATAGACTATAAAAGGGTATCCAATGACATCATGTAACTTTCTAGGTAAATTCAATTCAATCAAAAAACATTTATTTACACTGTATAGATAAAGGGTATATGGTAAATTAAATTATTTTACCCAATTAATCAATTAATGGAATCTAGGTGAACACTCTTTAATCAAAATAATCTAATTAGGGTATTCATAGAGGAAATAAATTGGAAGAAGAATTGTGATTATACACCGAAAATGATTAGATAACACAAAGGCGGTGATGGATCATTTCACTAAAAGTGAATTTAATTACATAAACCATCTGGGGAAATAATTTTTATGGTTACAGTTCAAAAACATCCTCATTCAATCATAATATATGAAAAAGTACAATGAATTAGATGAAAAATAACTTTAAGGATTTTTTGAAAAAATCATTTGGAAATAAGAAATATCCTTGTTCTTTTGAAATAATTTTAAAAGAGAAAATTTATAATTATATGAGAAAATAATTTGTTTTCGAAACCATGAAAATGTATAGATAAAGTTTTGAATAAAATATAAAATGTGGCAGAAATATATATTCCCATATAAAATACTCTCCATTGATATTCATTCCGTACATAGATATATTAGTTTGTTTTTACCTATTTTCCCATATTATTTGTTAATGGTTTATACTAGTTTCATAGGATCACTGTCTGTATTTGTTTGCATCCAAATTTTATATTTAAAAAAAATTAGTGTCACTATACTAGATGGTTTATAATTATTTATGAAGTTTAAATTTCAGTTCATGAATGATTTAGTCTTTATCCTAGAAGACGAAATCGAAATCAAGCATATTTTGGTGATTTTTTATGCATTATGGGTGTTTTCTTATTTAATGAATTATATTTTTATATAAACCTTAAAAAACAAATAATAAATATTTATTTACATATTTATATCATATTACACCATTAATTATATTTTCGTAACCATCCGTGATAAAATTTTATAGCATTGTTCAAGTAGGTGGTCAAACTCACCAAAACATGAATATACCATGATTAATGGATAAGTGTGAGGTGATTTGGATACAATATCATTACAATTGTAACAAACTGACCCATTAAAACTTGAATCATCGCTTAAACTATCATTCCACAATGATCGAAGTGCGTTTTTGATCACCACAGGTTGGTAACAAGAATCCTGCGGAATAGATATCCACTTGGGAACAGTTTTTTTCATGGTAAACCAATATGACCCATCAATGAAATAGGAAGGCAAAAAAATATCATAAAATATAATAGAATAATAAATAATAATATATAGAAATTTAATATAAACTAAACAGATACTATAATCAACAACATACATCATATAAAAAACATTCCATAAGAGGACATAAACATGGTATCTCTACTGTAAAGCTCAAAACCCAAAAATAGAAAAAATACAATACAAGGAAAAATGTACATCCCAAGGGAACAATTTCAAAATATATCCTCATAAATCCAACCTTGTGACACTACATATCCTCTAACAAAATAATAGATGGCAGTAATCAAGAAGAGTCACCTATATACATGGAGACCCTGACTTTACCTATGTCCTACAAAACAAAGTCTACATATTCCCAAATACATATTTAGGGTGTAAGAAACAAATCCAATTAGGATACCACCATGAAATTTTTTAATGTTTTTAATCCATGAAAACCAATAAACTAGTTTGAAAATACATTTTAAAAAATAATCCACTTTGAAAACATTTTACTTTTAAACAAGCCTTTGGAATCCTATTGGTTCCATTTTAAAACAAACCAAGTTTTCTAAAATGACTTCTATCATGGACCAAATAAAGAAACAAGGAAACATGGAATAACTTTCTCAAAATACCCAAAAAATCATAACAATGGTTGGCATAAAAATTTTCATCATATAACCATTTGAATGGAAATGGGTAAAACACGTGACGTCACATCAAACAAGGCCCTAACATAATGCATAAAAGCATAAAGATCGACCATGAATGAGTAATGGAACCAAAGAATCTAACCATAAGGTTCTGAACTGAGTGAGACTAAAACAAAGTTTTATAGCTATCTAAATAAAATGGAATCTCTCACAGTCTTATATGGGACCAACTCTAAGATATCTCATGGCCTCATAGACAAAAAAGTGGAAGCTCTCATGGTCTTTATACCAAAGGCTCTCACGATCTCTTAGAAAAACAACAGAATATCTCTCTATCTTCTTATGAAAGGCTCACATAGTCACTTAGATAACCTACACTCACACCCTAGATATTCCCATGTTCTACTCAATTCTAATCATAATCACATCACAAGTGTTATACGTCAAATTTTATTTTACAAGACACTTTAATAGAATGGAATTACCATTTTATAAATCACCTTTACACAAGGTAAAATAATTTCTAAAATCACATTATAAATCCATTTGAAATAAAAAAAACCACTTTGATCCATTTAATCAAACACTTAGAGTTCACTCAAGCCACCCCCATTTAGAAGACTCACTTTAAACATCCAATTTCCAAACCAAATCATAGAGCACATCAAACATGGTATAAAGATCAACCATAAATCATTTATATGTAAATTTATCAAACATAAACCAATTAATATTTATAAATTAATGTTAATCTATATAAAACACCCTTAAATAGATACACCTACCTTAGAAAAGGTTCCAACCTCATCACCTTCGATGATAACGACCAGAAAATGGAAACTAAAGAGCCTCTCAAATAAAATCCATAATAAAAAAACCAAAAAACCATTTAAAATACCTTTGGCTTGTCCAAAACCCTATATAAAGTTTCTGACTTCCTTGTAAATGCAAGAAATAGCATAGGAAAGAAAGAAGGTTAAAGAAAAGTAAAATAAATTGACATACCTCAAGCCACAAAACCTTGGATCTAAAGAGAATCCAACAAAAAGATATAGGATAAATATTATACACCATGAAAGGAAGGTGGAATTAATCCAAATCTTTAAAACATTAAAAGGGGAAATATGGTAAAAAGATAAATTTTTAGTGAGCAAGAAAAACCACAATGTTTGGCCACATGGTTAGGTAAATAATACACTAACCATGCAGCAGATACTACCTCCCCAAAAATAGGACACACAATTTCTTCATGACTTTGAATGGTTTGAAAAATGGTGCTAAAACCGTGAAAAGGATCACTATCACAAATACGAACACCATTTCATTGCTAGATGCATCGTTAAACAAACCCTACGCCAACCTTGCACCTTGGTTTAATATCCCCAGAAACCCCAATTTCTAACCCTCAGTACCCTAGAACTTTAAGAACAAACCAAAATGTAAATAAAGGGAAAAAAATAGACATATCAGTTACCTAGAAGGTGTCACAAACTCCCCACTATGACAATAGGATAGATTTACCTTAAATAGCCTTGTTCTAAAAATCTAAGATACAAATAAGTTTCACCACAATGACGGCATCTAGATAAACTTCTAATTTTTCCCACTCTAACACAAAAAATGGGTCCAGATGGTATTTATTCAACTAGGAGACATGAAATAACTCTAGTATCAGTTTTATCTATAGTGGGAACTCAAGATGATATGCTAACTTCCCAAGACACTCTATAACTCATAACGGCCTAACCTAACATAACACTAGCTTTCCTGTTTTCCTAATAAATAGTGTCCCATACAAATAGATACCAGAAGTAAAACCTAATAACCCTACAATGGGAAATGTTTTTTATTAGAAAATGAATTTTGGTGACTCTAAGTTATCTCTATTTTTTAATTCATTGTACTATCTTTTTTATCTCCTGGGTGGTACTCGGTTCCAATAAGGAATGCTCACCTTCCTCTTCCCAAAACAGTGAGGATTGGCATATCCTCCCATATAATTCCACAAATTATGTCATCCTAGATGAGGTTTGATATCTATTAGTATATTAAAACTCATCCAATCATAGGTTTGTTTCCCATAAACCTTTGAAATCAAGAACACACACTCACAACATATCCAAGAGATTCTAGACAGTCCACTCAGACTAACCATCTATCTGGAAATTATGCTTTGTGCTCAACCAAGGATAGGTTCCAAAAACATCATGGATTCCCTTCCAAAACTAACAATTAAAGTCACAATCCTGGTCAAAAACTATCACTAAGGGAAATCCATGAATCTTAACAACCTATCGAACATATATTCATATGTGGTTCTTTACCTTCAACGACTCTGTAGTGGGTACAAAGTGGTATGATTTCATCAAGCAATCTAAAATCACCCATATGGAATCTTTCCCACTATGCGTATAAGATAGACCAACCAAGAAATATTTTGATATCTCATACCACTTTTATACTAGTATTGTAAGAGTTTGAAACAATTTGGCTGGTCTCTCATGCTCTACTTTGATTCTAAGAAAAATTAAACTTTGGATAAAAAGATCCACAACTACACATCTCATCTCGGGACACCAATACTGACCCCTAAATGTATAAAATATATTGGTTTTCCTAGGGTACACAGCCTAACTAGAATGATATGCCTCACATGGCACCTCCTGCCTAAATCTCAAAGAAATCACCAGCTACTTCTTCAAATGTATAGAACCATGATGATATAGAGACCAATCACTCAAGGTCTTCCTATCATTTAGAAAATTACTAATCCACTTACACTTTGGGTTAGATACATGCTCACTCTTAACCTAATCGATGAGAGAAGGTGTGACCTGCACACTGGCCAAAAAAACACACCCTTCATCCCCCCAACACCTTTAGACTCAGATCATCAAACAAAATCATTAGGATCTACTCATAACATAATTCCTTAACTACCTATACTAGAAGCTTTCTAATCAATGCAGTAGTGATCACATTATTTATCCTAGGTGTACAAAAAAATTTGAAGTCAAAAGTCTAATGATATTATACCCAGTGTCTTTGTCTAAGGTCCATGTCCCCCTACGTAAAGATATACTTTAGTATTTTAGGATCTGAATAAACTATAAAATTTTCTCCAAAGAGATAATTTTTCCATGTATTAAACTCATCCATCATGAATTCTAACTTCAGGTCATGGGTGGGGTAACATTGTTCATGTGTGAATTGTTTTTGAGATCCAAGGCCATCGCATGATCATCCTACATCAAAAGACACCCCAAACTAACCTTAAAATAATAACAAATCATTGCATAAGATCTATCATCATCAGGAAGAACCAAAAATGTAATGGATTTAAAACATGACTACAACTACTAAAAAGAATATTTCCACTTCTCATCCCATTTAAATTTTACCCCAAATCTAGTCAAATCAATCAAGGGAGAAGTAATCCCAACTAAGTCTTGAAAAAACTATTTATAATACGTGGACAAGCCCAAAAAAAATTATACCCAAACACATTCTTAGGATAATTTGAATACATGAATGATCAAACCTTCTTGAGATACATTAAAACTACTCTATTAGAAATCACATGGCCCAATAACTTCACTTTCAGGGTCTAAAATTGACATTTGGACTGCTTAGAATATAGAAATTTTTCCCAAAAAACTAAAAAAACAATCTTCATATGATTATAATAATACTCCTATATCTTGTAATACCCCATGATTTCATCAAAAAACATGACCATAAAGGATTCCAAAAAGTGATGGGTGATCAAGTTCATTAACTCCATAGAGACCAGAGGAGCATTATTAAACCCAAAAAAACAAATATTTAAAATTCCCATACCTGTATCAAAAAAGAAATATTCAGGAAATTATCTTCCTGGAACCTCAACTAGTGGTACTCAGATCTCAAATAAATATTTGAAAACAAATAAGATACTTTGACCTGATCAAAATAATGATTAATTTTGGGCAACTAGTATTTATTCTTTATGGTCACTAGATTAATCTTATAGTATTTTGTTGCAAAGTCAGAGGATTCCATCCACCTTCTCTGTAAATATAACAATAAAATCCCACAATGACACAATAGGAAGGATAAATCCCTTTTCCTTGAGGTCCTCTAGCTAAAATTTAAGTTCTTTTAGCGCATCTATGGACATATAGAAAGATGAAAAGGATATGGGGCTCATCCCGATGAGCATATTAATAGTAAACATAACCTATCACTGGGGAAAAACCAAGAAAAACCCTCCAAAAATACATCAACATACCTATCCATGACCAATGGAATTCCACCCACTAAAATCTACTCTAAGGAATCAAAAAACATCCTAGAAAACTAGCATGACATCAAACCCATATCTAGAGCACTAGTCATACCCTCCCTAATCGCGGATCCCAATCACCATGAAATTCTTGAATTATCCCATCCAGTGAAATGAAATTGACCCTATAGTGATAATAGTAAATTTTTTCCTTGAATTTCATCATCCAATCCATATCGATAATAAGGTAAAAATTTGCATGTCCAAAATGAGGAAATCCCAAAAAAAATCACATCAGCAACTAAGACACTACACTCTGAGAACATTAAACCTTGCTTTTTATTCCTACCCAATAGAGTATAAAAATATATAATTAAAGGCATAAACTCCACTATCATACCCAAATAATCATGTAATTTTATCAAGATAATATAATGGTATGTGAATGAATCCAAAAGAATATATTCAATGGAAGAATAAATAAAAATCATACCTATCATGGTGGCTGACTTGAAATCAAAGTCCTTTAGAACAACCTCAGCTACATGAATTCATGTAGACTCTAGTCTTCACTAAGACTTATTCACCTAGTGAGGGTGTATGTTACCCCAAGGTGGATATCCTAAATCCTTGATAGCATTAGAATGCACCAAATAATCCTTTCAAAATGTGGATCTTACACTAATTACTGACAAAAAAAGTTGACAAAGCTGCTAAAGATGGCCCAGACATCCACACTGGTGTCACACCCTCATAGTGTATAGGAAATTCATCCTAGTGTGACAACCTTTCCTACACTAATAGAAAATAACCATCTTACTCCCTATAGAAGCAACTATATCTAAACCTATTGACTACTGATAACTCTTTCAAATACCCCAGTAAGACCCTCCCTACTTCTGCTTCTAACTTGAAAAAGAAATCTAGCTACTTCCCATAAAAAAGCAATATTGAGACTTATCTATCAATTCATATCATCATATTCCATATTATATTTTAAAAAACCTCTGAGTAGTTCAGTAAACTGATAATAATAAGTATCAATATGATCTTATTCTTTAAACCCATTTTATAACATCAATCCTTGAAATATTTTTTTGCGAGGAGATCCAAACAAACACAAACTAATAGGTAAATTGAGTGGAATACTTTATTAGCAAATAGTCTCATTATCCAACTTTAAGAAATCGTAGGACTCCACCACTCTCAAGGTCTATTGGAATAATTTCTGATTAAAATACACTTTGAAGGTGGTCTATGTGAGATCCTAATTCCACCTGACAAGAATCATTTATCTCCACAACTTCCTACATAGTCCTTCAAGAACATAAGTGGTGAAGCCTGACTAAGAGATATTAGGGGTATTCAAATACTCAAATAACCTATTAATATGATCCAACCACTCATATTTATCATTAGGTCCTTGGTTACCATGAAATATAGAGTCATTCAACCTAGTGAACTCTTAGGCATGGTCCACTATCTATATCTACTTTTGACCACCCACCTGAGCCCAGGATTTGATCATTCAAATCATGGACCCCATAAGGGATAGTTCAAAGTGAGCGTTTTCATTTGATATATTCTCTACAACACCCTCTATATATTTGTATGTGGTCTATTTTTTAGGCATAGTATATGGGAAACAAATCACAAGCTTGGTCTAAACATAGTTTAATTCTAAACACCATAAAATAAACCCAAAGAAACACTTTTCATGGTTGTTAGAAAAAAACACTATAATCAATTGCATCTAAAAATAAAAAATTAGTGAAAATATTAAAAAATTTGAGACTTTCCAACTATTCATAGTATAGTCAAATGGTTTGGAAACCCATGCACCAACCAAGCTAGTGTCACTAGAGGTGTTGTACAAGGCCACATGGGCTATGCACGGTTACTATTTACCATGCTCCTAAAATGTGTTCTCCCTCCATAATCCCCCATTTTTTCTCCAAAACTCAAAAAACTCCTTGAGTCTCACCTTGGTACTCAACACTAACTAAGGAATACCTCAAAATATCAACAAAACAACCCAGAACTAGACTCAAAATATAAACACAATCCCAGACCACACATGGAAACTCATGGTTCAACACAAAGATATGATGGGATGCACTCCTCTACTCCTACCTCCCAAGTACCAATGGTCCTAGATCCAATCTACAACTAAATACCAAATAAAAGTAAGGCTATAATACTACTTTATAACGAAATGACCCAGGTCGACCCAACTCGTCACCCGATCCAACACTCCATAAGGCCTGAGTCATTTTCATAATCTCCATGTGTTGTTCACAAGCGCTTGGCATAATAAATATCCACTTGGGGATGGTTTCACCCATGGTAACCAACATGACCCATCCATGAAATAGGATAGACACACCGACATCATCAGAAACAAAATAATAATAAATAAATATAGATAGAAACATGGTAAAGACTAAAAAATACCCTAATAACTAACATGCATCATATAAAAAATGTTCTATAGTAGGATATATACATGGTATCTCTAGTAAAAATATCAAAAACTAAAAAATTAGAACAACACCAATATAAGTCCAACATGTACATCTGAAGGGAACAACTCAAAAATGGATCCTCCTTGAGCCAACCTTTTCAAACCACATCACCTCAAATAGACATACCGACAACGATAATCAAAAGGCACCACATATATATATAGTGTGATTTCCTTTACATGTTTCCTACAAAACGAAGTCTATATATTCCCAAACTTATATGTAGGATGTGTGGAACAAATCCTAGTAGGATACCACCATGAAACTATTTAAGAATTTTAGTCTATGAAAATCAATAAACTAGTTTGAAAATAAATTTTTAAATCCAAGACACATTGAAAACATTTCTATTTTCAACAAGCTTTTTAATTCCCTTTGATTGCCAAAAAATACAAAAAAAAAGTTTTCTACAATATTTTATAACATGGATCAAATAAAGAAACAAGTCCAAGTGACACAACATGCTCGACATACCCAAAAAATAATTACATTGTTAAGGATAAACATCATCATCATAAAACCATATAAAAGGAAATGGGAATGACACTTGATGCCATATTAAACAATGTACTAACATAATACATAAAATCATAATCATTATCCCAACATAAGTAATTTGAACCAATGGATCTAACCATATGGGATTAATGTGAGTGATACTAAAAAAAATTCTAGTGAGATAAACAAAATATAATCTCTCACATCATTCACTGAAACTAACTCCAATAGATCTCATGGTCTCATAGACAAACAAGTGAAATATCTCATGGTATTGCTAATAAAGGATCTCATGGTCCCTTGATAAACCAAAGGAATATCTCTTGTTCTTTTTAAAAAACACTCTCATGTTCTCCTGGACAAACCCCACTCACACCCCAAGTATTCCTATGTGATACAAAAATTCCAATCACAATCATATCACAAGTGTCACACATAAAAATAAATTTCACAACACACTTTAATATAACAGAATGAATATTTTATAAAACACCATTCAATAAGGTAAAATAATTTATAAAATCCCTTTAAAAATACATTTTAAACCATAAAACCACTTTTATCTATTTTATCAAACACTTAGAGTGCACTCAATCCACCCCCATTTATAAAATTCACTTTAGAAATCTAATTTCTAAACCAAACAATGGAATACATAAAAAATGGTATAAAAATCAACCATAAATCATTTATATTAAAATTTATGAAATATTAACCAATGTAAATTTAGAATATAAAGGTAAACTATGGAAAAAACATTAAATAGAGCACCAACCTTGGAAAAAGTCCCAACCTTATGACCTTCAACAACAACCACCCAAAATGGGAAGTAAAGAGTCTCACACACCAAATCTAGAAGAAAAAACTAAAACCCATATTTAAACATCCTATATTTGGATAAAACCACATCTAGGGTTTCAATATTCCTTGGAAATATAATAAAAGGCATAAAAAATGTGTAAAGATAAAGAAAATTCAAATGAATGGACTTACCTCAAGCTACAGCACCTTGGTTCTAAATAAAATCCACTAACAAGGGAGAGGAGGAAGCTTCAACACCATGGGAGAGAGGATTCCCATTCAAGGGATGATAAATGAGGCCAAAGAGGTAAGATTTTGAGAGGGGGGGTTTTTAAAAATTAAAATTTTTAGTGAACTAGAAAAACTACAAGGTTTGGATGCTTGGTTAAGAAAATCAAGGTCCAATCATGCAGGAGCTACTACCTCCTGATAAATAGGTCAAACGATTTGTACTATTCTTTGAATAGTTTGAAAAAGCATACTCAAACCAGGAAAAAGTTAACATACACAAACACCAGATCACTCACGTAGTTAGTCACATGGTTAAAAAAACCATGTGCCAACTGTTCACCTTAGTCAGTCTCCCTTAAAAACCCCAAATTATGACACTCGGTACCAGGGAACTCTAATAACAAAACAAAATGTAAATAAAAACAAAAAATAGACGTACCAGTGACCCAACAGGTGTCACAATACCAAAGTCACAATTATTTCATTTATTATGTATTAGTGTAATATAATATATTTAAAAATAATTAAGATAAGATGTAATGGATAAGAAATAATTATGTAGTATGAATAAATTTTTCTTCCACTTAGTTCTCTTACTTACGATAGTAAATTTTATAATGATCATTTATCAATCATATCATTAAGTGGTTATTAAATTTGTATTACAAGAACCTTATTAATAACATGGAAATAGTATCTATCCTTTAAACCCATTCTTATAACTATCAATAAAATTTGGTAATGAAAAACAGAATACACCATTCCATGGAGGTGATAGTCCGCAAATACGCATGGATGTTGATTTCATTTTCCATAGAATAGGGAAAGGGGGAAATATGATTTCTCAATTCATAATATGAAATATTTCATAAATATCATAATTATATATTAAATTTAAAATTAGGAATAACCTTTTATGGTAGTGAAGGAAAATTAAAACATTCCTTCATGGGGGCGGTAGTTTGCACAATGCATGAATAAGAGTTTTGTTTTTCTTAATAAAAAAGGGAAAGGTGTTTAATGCTTATAACACCATTATAATAATATACCAGTATAAAAATGATACTAATGTTATAATTTTAATATGTTTTAAGTGAATTTGAATAATAATTAATGAACATAATGAAATAGAAATGATAAAGGATTTATTATAAATTTATACCTCACTTCTTGGATTATCTCCTTTGAAAAGAGTTTAAACATTTTAGGGATGATATTTTGAGAATACCATATCATATTTAAGATTTATAGGCGAGTTTTGGGAATATTTTGAGCTAAACATAGGTGGTTTTAGTGTGAGGGGAAGTGAGGATAGGAGAGCCCCTTTTATAAGTGAAAAGGTTTGGCATTTTTGTAAATACCTACAACATTTCATTAATGGGAATTCACTCTCATGTAAAGACAGATAAAAATTGAGAAATAATATATTTTTAAAGATATATGGTTCATCCATACCACAACAACTCAATTAAAACATTTCGTTAACATACTTGGCTCTTTACCTCTTAAGGTACTCATTTTTACCATTTTGGTTTTCATTATAGTAACTGGTTTTTACCCAAGTAATTTATCCTTTATACCCCAAAAAAATTATTATATAATTTAAACCTAATGATTAAAAATTTTAAATACATTTTATTTGATTGAATTTTTAAAAGTGATAAATATAATTTTAAAATACTAAATTTATAATGTGTTGAAAACAATTTTTTGAAAAATATAACAAAAGTTATAAAATATAAAATGTGGGTTTGAAAATTAAAACCAACATTTTTGAAATTATAAAGTTTAAATAAAATATATATTTGGTCTTATAAAAATATTTCACAAATTTAAAATTCATACTTATATACTAGTAATTTCATAAAAGTTCTCTTATTTCCAAATAAGTATTTTTTTCACTATTCATCTAAAAATCAATCTTTTAAGAAAAATACCAGAAATTAAGTTAAACTATTATTGAAATTATAAATGAAAAAAATGAAGTTTCTTTTTTCAAATTCAATTTAATGAATTTTTTATTTTACCTATTAAATAAAATAATAAAATACAATAATAAATAGTTTTAAAGGAAAATAACATTTTAAAATACTAATTGTTCTTATTCTCAATTTCTATAAAACATTAATAAATCTATAATTCATCAATAAATATTATTTTTTATTAAAATAATAATTTAATAATAATATACTTAGTTTTCTTTAATAAAAATTACAGCACCTAAAAAGATATATTCTTAAACATAACAATGAATTAAGTAAATTTGTATAAAATGACCTTTATATGTGTAAATATATATATATGAATATATATTTCATAATTATTTACACTTTTTCATACCTTATAATACAATGCCTAGGTTTTAATGATCTAAACATATCATGGTTTAGTTTTAGTTTGGCGTTGCATGTGGAGAAATCTATCAGAGATATTATAAACTTGAAGAGTCTAAGATATTAGGTTGTTACATGATATATCTAGACCATATAACATATATTTAAGACTATTTTCATTTTATCTCTATGTTCTCATTATTACATGGAAATGATATAACCTTTTGAGATGACATGTAATCTAAAGACAATAGCAATGATATAGTATATGTTGAATTAATGTTACTATCACAGAATGAGAAAACACATGTATATATCAAAATGTATACAGGTTATAGTAGTCGAAGTGCATGAAAGAGTTGGGTCTAGGTCACCCACTCACAACAATCCAACGTTCACTTGATCCACCTACTAACAATTATCGACCCTCTAGCTCTTATATGAGAATCATTATTTTTTGAGTTTTGGAATTATTCAAAGGGTATACCATGTTATCCTCTGTAGAAACACTACTAACTACTACTCCACCTCTCTGAGTAAAATCCATCAAGATATGATTCAATTTATCCCCACACTTCTAGTTTTTCATATCCTACATACACAAAAATCACATCCTTTTTTCTTCTTGAGTACTTCAGGATGGTGTGCACAGCATCCCAATAAGGCTCTCCTATATTATCATGATATTTTCACACCACATTCAATGAAAAGTATGAATCAAACCCAGTACAGAGCATGGAATGAAAGATATATCCCACTATTGAATTATAAGGTATTATACTCATAATCTCAATCTTTTCCAGTGTTCATAGACACATTTTATTGAGGGGATTGATATTATGTGACATTGGAAACAATCCACTCTAGAAGGGTTCTATATTGTACCTTTGTAATGTTATATGTTGTAAGTATTCCACTTCATTTACAATAATCAATATTTCATAAACATATAATACTTGGAAAATGATGGAATTACCACTAACCTTATTATAGACACATGGATCACTTTAATTTTTAATGAAACAAAACTCCCTTATAACTTCATCAAAATGAACATTCTAGAATCATGATTACTAATTAAATCTATAAATGTATCTCAATAACTTTCATAATTTATTGGCACTCTTTATCATGATAAACCCCATAGGTTATGTCATATAGATATCATCAACCAACTTCCTATTTTGAAAATTAGCTCTGAAGTCCATTTTCCAAATTTCATAATAATAAAAGATTTATCATGAAAGTAATAATTTTATGGATTTCAGTTTCATTACTAGTGAGAGGTTTTTTCATATTCAATGCCTAACATTTCCAGAAACCCTTCACAATAAGATGTGATTTTAATTATTTAATTTACTATCCAAGTATATATTTTACTTGATTACACATTTACATCTAATAGCTTTTACATCAGTTTTAGGTTCTACCAAAATACACACATGATTTTGGTATATGGACTCCATTTTAGAATGCCTATCTTATTTCCATTTAAAAGCATCATTTCCATCTACTTCCTTCTTATAGATAATATATTCCCCATTCTCTAGGAGTAATGTGTGGCTTAAATTAATGAAAAGAAAACCATATATCTCTAGTGATATAACATCTATTGTAGACCGATGTAGTAATTATATCTTGGTAATATCTTCATATCCCACTATATCAAATAAATATTGTTCTCATACCAAATAGTGTGCATCTATAGCAATAAATTCATGGATTTCGATCTTTCTCTCACTATTTCTAATGTAAATGCGTTCCCTATTTTGAAATATATAATTCTATTCCATAATAACTTTTATGTATAAAAGTTTATATATGTAATATAATTTTGTTTATTTAGGATATCATATAAAGATACTCTTTAAGCTTTGGGATACTTTATTTTCATTTGGTATTATCTTGAAAAATTCATCCCATCCCCATAAATGTTCATCAGATAGATTGGGTTTCTTTACATACCATATTCATTTTGAATTCCATCTGCTACCTTATTTGGTACTCAATTTAGTGTATAATCCATTTTTCGTAGTGTATATCCCTGAAAGGATAATGGTATAGTTGGATGACTCATCATCAATATAACAATATCAAGAAATGTATGATTCATCCTTTCACTAATAGTATTCCATTATGGTTTATAAGGATGATTGAGTTGGGACATTATCCCATGCTCCTTCAAGTGATCGATGAATGCTTTGTTTAGATATTATTTATCGTAGTCTGAGTGAATATTATTAATATTTTTACCAAGCTGATTCACTGCTACATTTTGGTATTCCTTAAATAGTAAATGAATATAACATATACCTCATTAATTATATATTTCCATACCAACTATATTCAATAATAAAGTTTATTAAGTAATAAAATCCACCACTTACCTTTAATGTAAATAGACCACATACATCATTATAAATTAATACCAATAATTATATATCTCTTTCTCATTTCCCATTTATTTGTGTTTTGGTCGTTTTAACTTATAAAAAATCATGGAATACTTATAAGGTTTATAACTCAATAGAGCTTAGATACCCTTCTTGATGTAATTTTCTTAAGTTATTTTCATTTACATGACCTAGACTTAATTTTCATGGGTAAGTAGAATATGAGTCATTCTAACTATTTTTGTCATTTATTGCCAAAATAGGGTTTTAAAATTCTATTATACATTATCAATTTTTAATATGTGACATACCAAAACATATATTATCTTTATAAAATAGATATCATTAATTCCAAAATCGAAATAAAAACCCATTGTTTCTAATATTTACATTGAGATTATATTAATAGTAAAGAAAGGTATATAATAAAAAATATTTAATCTAAGAACCAAACCACTAAGCGATGTGAGGTGGTAATATCTTTCTACTAATTCTAATAGTCGTGCACCATTTTCTGATCAGAGATCTACCATGTATTTTATAATCACCTTTAAAATACTTGGTTCATGTATTTTAATAAAAATTTGTGAGACACATTCTATATCCAATACCAATCTTATAAAAATATATATATTTTATTCAATGACATATATACATGAATCAAAATCATTAACTTGATTCTTTTTCCTATAATTTCAATTCTTATTCTAGTGGGATTTTCAACCACATGTAAAGTAGATCACCTCATACTCATTTTTCTCTCATTAAATATTTGGATTCTTATAGGGGTGGTGCATTGATTTCTTTGGCTTATGTTTAGACTTTGACACCTTTGCATTTCCCTTTATCCTTTTGTCACTACAAATACTAAAGAGTTGTTATTATTCATATCCTTGTTATCTTATAAAACTAAATCCAATATATCTAGTAGTGATTTTTTCATGTCATTCATGTTATAATAAACAGTAAAAGTCAATAAATTTGGCAATAAAGAGGTAATAATGAGAACAATCACTAGTTAATGGTTTAACTTGAACCTTAGGGACTCAAGTCTCTCAATATATCTAGTCATATTAAGTGAAATAGGTCCTTCATGATTTCCTTTTTCTAGACAACACCTATATAGTGTACAGGATATGTCATATATTTATTTCTAGTCTCTCTCGTAATAAATCCCTCGGAGATGAGACACTATTTTATAGGCTTATTAATCTTCATGCATTTTTTATAGATCACTAGTAATATATGAAAACATGATACACTATACATCTAGCACACCACTTCAATTATTATTATACTTGTATTTTATCCACCCCAGTTTCTCCCATAGAGATCTCTATAGAAAGTTCAGATTCCATCACATAGATCTTCTTCTCTTGGCATAGTACAATGAAAAGCACCTATTACACTCCTAGAAGTTATTATCAGTTATTATACTCTCTTTATTTAGTATTGATTTCAATGATATTTAAATAATGGTGGTATTTTATATTTTATCAACAATAAATAAATTATACATATTAGTACTTTGTTTTGATTAATGATAGAAATAACCTATTAATTTAATCATTAAATTTCCCCCACTATTTTAAAAAATCATAGAATCCTTCAACAATTAGATTCATAATACTCGGTCTATTGTGTATTCTAGTGGAAGGGATCCTTAAAACCACTCCTCGTAGTCCAATATATGGTTATTTTACTTCTCATAGAGTTTTAAGGTATTCTTTTGACTAACCAACCACATTGACTCATGGCTCCTTGAACTTTTGAGTGAATTCTTAGCTTCTGAATATTATAAAAATGATTTACTAAACACTTTTCCTACAAAACTTCAATAATCTAGCTATGTATACTTATTTTCTACCAAATTAAGTTAAGTCAACCCACCGCTCACATAAAAACTCCCCAGTAGTATGAAGAACCCTAAACAACTGATAATGAGAAACTATTACATGCAGTTTTGTCCAATTTTAAGTGATGAAAGGCATTGTGAATAATCATTTCCTAGAAGGATTTCAACTATAAATATTTAATATAATCATATTTTCTATTTAATATTCTTATACTATGTGATCGGGCTCACATCTCAAATATGCATAATAGAAAAAAAAATCCATTGTGTTTTATTATATTTTATCTATTCATTATTGTTTAATAATTTAAGTGATATTATAAACATAACACATTAAAAAATAATAATAAACAATTAAAAAATAAATAAATTGAAGAAACAGATCATGAACGTTTACTACTGGTTGATCTACTGACTGAAAATAGAACAATCGGGACATTATGGGTATATACCTATATCATGTTTGACTTGTATCACAGTGCTCAACCCTTGCAATGTGTATACGTATTGTATGGAACTTCACCTTATCTCTTCATGGTCTATATATTCATTCATCCTCATCATTATACATAAATACTTACATGTATGTGAGAGTAACTCGATAATGTGAAATATAGAAAAATAATTTTTATCATGTACATGCAAAACCTTATATATATAATTTCATAGAGATGATGAAAAAATGATCTTATAAATTAATTAATTATTAAAAAATAAAATTAATTACAAAAATTAAATAAATAAATACAATTACTAGAAAAATACACCTTTCTCTTTCTCATGATAAGTTGATATGTTATAAACTTTTAGTATAAAATTAAATTTGGAATTAATTTTCCCCAATGGATTTAATTATTAATTAAAATAATTTTTTCTAATTTTAATTCAAAATTTATAAATTCCAAAATCCCAAAATATTTTTTAATATAATCCAAACATTTTTATTCAATTATTTTGAAATTTTGGTAATTTTTTAGGGCCCTTGGGTTTCAAAAATAACCTATGGGGGGTATTCTGGTCATCCAGATCCAAAACTAGCTAGTCTAGGGTTAGCAAATATATAGTCACCCTATAATGGGAAGTGTTTCACAAGGGGGGAGACACCATATTTTTCCTCCATTTCTTATATAAAAATAAAAAATAAAAACTTCCATCACAAAAGGGGTAGCTTCCACGCCCCAATTGATGGGGGTGTGGAAATGGCTGGTAGTTAATCTACCAGAAATAAAGAAAAATTTTATAAACCTTTAATAATTTTTTTATATTTTTGGTTGAAACATGAAATTTCACCCCCCCCCCCCCCCCATCATTTCCTTTTTTTATATTTTTTTATGTTTTGGTTCTATTATGTGGAATCATTGCACCCCTGGAATTTACTGGTCTTGATATGGGAGCCTAGTTAGAATATTGAGGATCACTGCCTTCCAACATCCATCAATTGTAACATATATATATAATAACTTATATATACATATATGTTATTGATTTTAAAAAACTAAAATAATGGTTTTTATATGATTTCTAACTTTATATGGTCATAAATTGACCATCCTAAATCGTATTGAAGTGTCATTAGAGTCGATGGAATTGTTGTGATTCCCTCTATTAAAATATTTATAGAAATAATTTTAGTTAAAATTAATTCAACACATTATCACCCTGATACCAATTAATAGAACTGGTTTAATTGAGGAATAATGGAATATTGAGTTTTAAAAAAAATAGCATCATCCTAACATCATGACTTCATCATTGATGATGCAGAATGCCTAGTTATAACCTGAGTATATCATATGGAAGGAATTTTCCATGAAAATAAAATTGAATCATTAACTTTTTAGATTAGTGGATGAAAATATATTTTTCTCTTTACCAGTGGTCATTTCTCGAAGGAACCGATTTCGGATTCCTATAGATTGTCTACACACACTTCAAGAGTCTATCTATAAGTTGATGTTTGGTTCTTGGGTGTTAACTCGTAGAATCAGAGATTCTTTAAATGTCTTTGAAATCTCCTAAGAAATATTCCTTCAATCCAATATAATTAAATTGGATAGAGGTGCTTGGATATCTTCTTTATCACTCTATAATTTTGGATATAATTAAGAGAGGCATCAAGTTAGATGGAATTAATAATGCCTTGAATTTGGGATTTTTATGTCATTTATTGGTAGGTTTAAAGTCCTTAGAATTATAGTTAGGCCCCCAGGAAACTTAAACCTTCTAAATAAGACATTAATAACACTAATAACTTAGTAATTGTGTCAAAAAAATACATTTATATTTCATCACATACTTATAACATCAAATAAATGTTCCATGATAAAATTAGAGTTATTAACTTGACTCTCTTTTCTCATTTAATACATAATGAACCTGCAATAATAAT
Organism: Viscum album; assembly: GCA_963277665.1. Taxonomy (NCBI): domain Eukaryota; kingdom Viridiplantae; phylum Streptophyta; class Magnoliopsida; order Santalales; family Viscaceae; genus Viscum; species Viscum album. The sequence continues at coordinate 1,947,659,427 of OY728130.1, forward strand.
GTTGGTTCAATAAATATTATTATTGTATTCACTTAATTACTTCTGAATATAATGAATGCATAAATTAAAAACTAATTATTCTAAACTCAAATAATATTGAATTTATTTATTTTCCTATTATCGGTCTTACTCGAACATCTCTTGAAACCCATGGTGGGGCCCACAATATTTTAAACTCCTATTCATTTAGAATATTCAAAACCTCCTAATACACTTTTTGTGTGAACATATAGGTCCTTATCATGATATCAGTGAGTACTAATCATATAACAAGAGTGGATTCGTGAAACCCATCAAGACACCTAAGGAGATAAGGTCAGTTTTAGAAATGAAAACCTCTCCTATGGACATACACTATGTGATATAATATCTTTTTCTTAAGATATTTTATAAAGTTTCATGAAAAACTTATGTCATAATCCTAACCTACTTAATTTATTCTTAGTGATATTGGAAATACTTGCCTTATTTTACTATGGCGATGGATTTAGTGAAGGTATTATAACTCTATTCAACTGGAATGAAATATTTCTACCTTTCATAAGTGAAAAATCCATTATTGATCATTCAATAAATACCAAACCACCAATAACACACCAAATTCAAGATACCTTGAGAAAATATAAATGTTATGGTTTTTTCTAGCATCAAATCACGTAATTAAATGGTGCATCCTAATAATTATCTCAATTTAGGATACTAATACATGTGTTCGAATATAGGAATAACCAATGACACTTGTAACACATGGTGTTCCTATTTATAGATTATCCCTCATGATCACATAAGCTTAGGATCACCAAGTTCAAACATCATGAGAGGAAATCTCAATGCTTATGAGCCTCAAAAACTTGATAGTAAAACATAATTTGTTTCCTTTCATCATAATGTATATAAAACATAGAAAATATATTTAAGACTACATTCATGGTATCTATAGGTTCTCATTATAACTAGGAATTATTATAATCTTTTGATACAACATGTAATCTACGGGAATTACCAATGAAATATTACACACATAAGTAATTTTTATATATTAGTAAAATAAAATACAAACATATATATATCAAACTATATACATGTTAGAGTAATCAAAGTACATATAATATTTGGGTCTAAGTAACCCACTCCAAATAATAAGTTAGAAAAAATGAACACAACAAACATTATTAACAGTATAATCCATGAGGATGTTTAACCTTAATAGAAAAATAATCCAACATCATGAATACCTTCTAAAGAGTTTTTTGGATTAGAATTATCAACCACTTTATTACTATGGTCATTTATCACATATACTACAAGACCAAAAAATTTAATAAAAGGAAAAAAACCAATATCCACGGAACGTATTCATACCAAATAATTTTTAACAAGCTAAACACAATTCAAATAAACAAAACCATTTTATATTTAATTAAAATAGGGTCTAAATCAACTAAGTTTCCATTAATATAAAATAAAAAATCAAACTTCAAACACATTAACAAAATTAAATATATTTTTTTAGATATTATAAAATATATTCCAGACATGATGTTAAAAAAATAAAAAATCAAATTTCAATGAAACCACATTAACAAAATTAAATAATTAAATCTAAAAAATATAGCTACCACAAAACACATCAAAGCTATTTTTTGAAAAAACAAAAAAACATACCTTAAGCCAAAAAATAATTCATATTAAAAATTTATGACCCAGAATAATATATAGACTTTGGAAAATAAATGCATAATTTCCCAAAATACCTTCATTATAATAAATTATAAAAATTAATTTCAAGTTTTAAAAACACACTCAAAAGAACCTTTTAATTAGATCAAAACAAATTTAATTCAGTTTAAAACAAACCCAATGTAATTACCCATGGAATAATGATATTAATTAAGGTATTTATATGGAATTAAATTAGAAATTTAATTTTGAAAACATGGTATTGTTCATATTTGTTTATGTAAATTAAGGGTTTTTATTTTAGAATTAAATTATGAATTTGGGTGAACACGGATGAAATATTTTCTTTTTTTACAAGTAATTTTAGATTTTTTATAAGGTTATGGCGTTCACATAAGAAAGAAAGGGTTTTCAGATGAATTTTAAAACTATCACACTCACCAGGTACCTGATAAAAGGTACTGGGTAATCAGTGAGTGAGGTGGTGAAGTGAGTGTCTTGGAGGCGTAATAGAGTCCCCAGTTTTCTGATACTGGGTGCCCAATATATTGCCCCATTTTTTAAAAAAAATGCGAAAACTTTGTTCATTTTCTACTCAATATATTTATTTTTTTTTCTCCCATTCAAACCATGGTTTCTCCAACAAACCAAGAGCCACTTTTGCAAAAAATATCATGATTTAATGGTTTATTTATAGTGTTTATTCATTTCACCTTTTTTTATATCCAATTTATAATTTGGAAAATTATTTGTTATTCTTACATAACCAATTACATTATATATTTTTTATGAGATTTTTGGGAAAATTCTATTAGCATATTATTTGGTTTTAAAATTCCATATTATATGAACTTAAAGTGTGGTCTTTTTATTTATGTGGTTTCATGCTTACATTTATCGAAATTATAATAGAAATGTTTTTGTGAAAAAATCTATAGTTTTTATATTTTTTACTTGGAAAACACCTTCCTTTATTAAATCTTATTTATTATTAAAAAAATTGTTAAAATTTTGATTTGAAAGTACTTACTATATTTTTTAATACTTTATTTTTCTAATTATTTCTTATATCATTCTAATAAAATCATAAGTATCGTAAAAATGGTTTTTAATAACTTTTAGTATTTAAAATACTAATTATAAGACTGTGTTAATGATATGTTGGGTAAAACTTTGATATTTAAACAAAAAATTATATCAGTGTAGTTATGAACATATATATTTCTGAGGGATATTAGAAATAAGAAGGGTTCTCAAACAAAACCACTTTTGGAGTAAATTAATCATTGTAAAATACTATTCTATTTCGTTATTATCATGATTCTTATAAGTTTTTCATTCATTTATATATATATTACATCATTAGTGCCTCATTTATCTTATTAATATTATGTATTAATTATTTATTTTTCTATTTCCATTTACTTATTTTACAATCCACTATTATGGTTTTAACTTGTTCATTCCAAATCTTTTATTTCATTGAATAGTTGATTCTATGGTGTGTGATGTGTTCATAAGAATGTCTATTTCTTTGATATAGAGAATATCTATTACTATGATATAGAGCATGATTATTACTTTTGTTTAGATCATGTACATTAATTTAGTATAAATCATGTCTCATATATTAATATAGTGATCATGTGTAAGGTGCTACATATTATTATTATAGACTGGTTAATTCATAAACCAGCCCAAGTACCCTGGTAACCTAATAACTGATCCAACCTTAACATAGCTTTAAGGGCATTACCAATCCCCATAAGTCGGTGACTAGCACCTAGAATCGTACAACATGGAAGTAGGGATGAATTTTCCACAAAATATAGCAGAAGAAAAAGAAACAAGACAATATGAATAACAAGTAAGATCCATTGGGAGTAATGTACGAAAATAAAATAAGGCATAAAATCCCAAAGTAAAAAAACCCAAGTACTAAAAAGAGGAAAAACAACCCCAAGTTCCCTAAGGACACAACTCACCAAGTCCAATCCCACAAGTTGGATCCACCTCCAAGATATCTCTTCCCTTTACTCGAACTCAGAAGGAGAAAATTTACAAACACCTGAAGGTAAAAGTAGGGTGTAAGCCTAAGCTCGGTAGGATACCACCAATGATTCTATAACAGATTCTAAATATATATTATCCAAATAAAAACATTCAATTTTTAAAATAAATAGGTTTAAAATTTTAAAATCATATTTAAAAAAAAATGTTATACAATTTAAAAATGATGAAAAATACTTTTAAAGCACATGATTTACTTTATAAGAGATGGAATATTTATAAAACAATGTATTAAATAAAACAGTTACATAAAACAGTTTATATAAATCTAGTAAAGGAATGTAAATATTTTTTACAACATTGGCATACATTTATATCACATATTTAAATAAACAAGTGAACAATATGATCATATTCCAAAAGGTATGTAGTATTAAACAGCTATAGGATTCTGTACTCTCTAAGTGATCTTAGTAAAATGATTATACTCATGTCCCCCTAATACTATCCAAATGTGACTCATCACCCTACTATCTGGGATGTGACCCACTGTAGGTAAGTTTTAGAACATTGTAATAGCATAGAGTGTATCTAAATAACTCACCAATAACCTAAGTCCTACAAGTTATCTTAAATGATTGGAAATTTATTTCAATAATTCTTAAAATATAATTAAATATCATTCTTTCATTCCAAAATTTAAATTTCTCCATTTAAAACCAAAATGTATTTTGATCAAAAACATTCCCTTTTCCAAGAGAAACCCACTAGATTTCTATTGAATCATTTTTAATCCATTTTCACAGGTTTCAAATCCATTAAAAATCAATTCCATAATTTTCTCAATTCATTTCCACAATAAAATTCAACAATTTATTTGAAAAAAATTCCATCAAATCCATAATTTAAATACAACAATTTAAATCATCCAATTTCCATAAATACACCCCAATTCAATGAAATTGGTGGTTTTCCACATTTTCATGCCAAAACCATTTCAAATATCCCAATTCATTGAAATTGGTTTTTTTATCAATTTAATTAAAATAAAATTTGAGAAATTGAATTTAAATCGACAATTGAAATAAATCAAGTGATATAAAGATAATCAATTTGGCTAATCGGGATGAAACCACCTACCACTTTTTTGAAACCCGACACTCGCAACAACACCCTTCAATGAGAACAAAGGTGTAAAAGATCTCAAAACTTAAACTAGAAGTGGGATCCAATATCATGAGGGTAGATCCATCAATTTTAAGATGATCCATTAAAATACCAAGATAGTAGGAAAAGATAAACACAAAGAACAATGAAGAACGCTAACCTGGATATCACCCACCAAACCAATAATGATCGAACACCAAAAGAATGGATCCATAAGGGTTGGAAGGATCCAAGACTCGCTAGGGAAGGATTTGGGTTGAGGGAAGATAAATTAGAGAGGACTAAATGAAGAAATTCCAAGTGAACTACTACTTTTATAGGTTGTTGTTGGGGAATTACATGGCATGTAATACAGTTACACACCGTGACAGACTTAATTTCCATAATGGTGAAACACTTTGAAAATTGTAAAACCCCTCTAAAACTAAGGTATTATAGGATGTGTAATACATATGTTTTTTAACTATCAAAATGCATACTATTTTTCATTAAAACTCGATGATCCAAGTCAAAAAAAATCATTAACTTCATCACGATGTGTAGTGACCACTCACGATGTGTACCCATCATAGCATGAAGTAGTTCATGACTTGCATGAAAAACCAATACGCAATGTGTAATGTTGTTACATGACATTTAATGATCTAAAAGTCTACAGAATATATTGGTTAAGGATGAAAACCCAACAAACATTTGACTTCACCATTAAATGTATCCTCCCAATTCAAACTCAACCCTTTCTTAAACAATAAAAAGTAAACCATGATAAGATTTAAGGCATACTTGTTAGGATGGTAATGGGATATTACAACCTCCCCATCATAAGAACTTTATATCCCTATAAATACTTAGAAGAAGATCCCATTCCAAAGAGATGAGGCCACTGGTCTATCATCAGTGCCTCATGTTCCCATGTCTCATGAATATTAGAACAATGATGTCATGGCACACAAACCAAAGGTATCGTCCTCCCATGAAGTACCTTGGTCTCAGAATCAACAACTCTAACTGGTCGTTCAGTCAAAGATAAATTAGAATCAATCTTAAGAACACTCCAACTCAAGATGTGAGATGGATCATAGAGATACTTTCATATCTATGATACACAGAACATGTTATGTATCAACATCAGTTGTGGTGGTAGTGCTAAATAAAAATAATCTTTCCGCACCTACTCAACAACCGTGAAAGGTCCCACAAAATGACGAGAAATATTCCCTTACCTCCAAAGCTGTCGATGACCCAACCAGGGTGAAACATTAAAGAACACCTAACCACCAACTGAAAACTCCAAAGGTTGCTGGCATCGATCAGTATAAAACTTATATCGGCTCTATGCAGTCAACATTATCTGATAAATTAGTTGAATCTTAGTTTCTATCTTCTACACCAAGTTTGGTCTAAACAAGGAACTTTCACCAACCTCCAACCAAAAAATGGAGATTTACAAGGCCTAAGAAGGATCCATATTGATCATGGATTATTAATTGTTGTTATAATATAACTCAACCAGCAACAAGTGATCATCCCAAGCCCCACCAAAGTCGAGAACACAATCCCCAATAATATCCTAAAGAATCTGTATAACTCTTTCTATCTGGCCATCCAGCTATGGATGGTAGCTCATGCTCAAATGAACCCATGATCCCAGTTACTCCTGATGGTATCTTCAAAAATGAGAAGTAAATCAAGTATCTCTATCAGATACTATTATAGATTAAACTCTATGTAAATGAACAATCTCATTCACATAGAGATCCTCTAACTCCTCAACTTTTGTTGTATATAAAATAGGTATAAAGTGAGATGACTTGGTTTTCCCTTCAATAACAACCCATGTCGCATTCTTCTTTCTCTGGGTATGTGGAAATCCAAACACAAAATCCATAGAGATCTCATCCCACTTCCATGTAGGGACAGAAAGTGGCTGAATTAAACTCAAATATTTCTGGTGCTTGGATTTTACCTATTGGCGTGTATATAAATGAGAGAAAAACTCTGAAATGTGTCTCATAATCCCCATACACCAAAACTATCACCGTATGTCATAGAAAATTTTGGATGTTCCTGGGTGCACTACCCAGTAGAAATTATGACAATCCATCATTACAACCTTCCTTCATTTTAATGGCACAATGTAGCGGTTCTGATAACATAGAACATCCTCCTTAGAGAATAGCATTTGGGCCACTATCTCCCCACCATAAAGAGATTATTTAAAGCTTCCGAATTCATAATAAAGTTTTTGGTCCTGAATAATCAACTCGATAAGGGCAGATTTCAACTAAACTCTGGCTAAAGAAACTTAATCCCCGTTCTCTAGAACTCCAATATGAAACTGTGCAAAAAGGGCCATAAAATTCCACTCCTCTAAATATTCCTTCACTACCTGGGTTGGAAGTTTCCTGATCAACACAACATCAATGAAATTCCCTCTCCCCAGGGTATAGGCAATTTCAAAGTATAAAGACTACAGGTACTCCACCCAACATCTTTGGTGAAGATTCAAATCTCTTGAGAGAAGATATAACTTAGGCCTTTGTGGTCTGAATATATAGTAAACCATTCTTCGTAAAGGTTGTTCCACTAACTTTTAAGAATGTGCATCACAGCTGTGAGTTCAAGTTCAAGGGTAGGATAATTCTTCTCATGTGGCCTAAGATAACAAGATCATTAGGCAACAACATGATTACCTTGCATAAGGACACAAGACAAACCTGAACCGGATGCATCCCAAAAGACGAAAAATCCTTGCCCGACCACTGGAAGATTCAAAACTGGTGTACTATTCAAAAGATGTTTCAAATCAACAGAATAACTCTGAAATTTATCATCCAAAACAAACTTCACCCCCTTTAAAGTTAGAGAAGTCATCAGAGAAGACAACTTTGAGAAGTCCTTCACAAACCTACGGTAGTATCTGGCTAAGCCCAAGAAGCTTATAATTTTGAAGAAACTATTCCTATCAAGTCATAATAGCCTTTACCTTCTTTGTATCAAATGATATTCCCTATTCAGACACCACATATCCCAAGACTTTCACTTCCCAAATCCAAAAATCACACTTTGAAATCATGGAATAAAGGTGGTGATTTCTTAACAGACACAGAACTATTCTAAGATGTTGCACATGGTCCTTAAATTTAGATTAAACAAATATGTCATCAAAAACTTCTACAAAAAATATATCTAGATACTCATGGAAAATCATATTTTTTAAATCCATCAAAACTACATAATCATTTTTCAGACCAAATGGCATAACCAGGTACCCATAATGGTAGTACCTACTCTAAAAGGTAGTTTTCTAAATGTTCGATTACTTTATCCTTAAATAATGGTAACTAGATCAATGTCCAATCATCAAAAATAACTTTACACCTTTTAACTGATCAAATGGATTATCAATCCTTTGTAATAGATACTTGTTCTTTATCGTAATTTGATTGATCTTTCGATAGTCAACACATAGGAAAAGAGAATCATCAGCCTTCTTGGTGAAGAGAACTGGCACCACCCAAGAAGACACACTGGGAAGTATAAATCCTTTCTCAAGAAGATTATTTAACTGGTACTTCAGCTCATTTAGTTTATCTAGATCCATTCGGTACGAGGGAATTGAAACCATTTGAGTACTAGGAATTAAGTCAACGGAGAACTCAAAATCCTTTATCAGTGAAAGACTAGAGAAATTCGAAGGAAAAACATTGGGAAACTCTATGATGATTGGAGGAAGATCCACACTCATTTAATCCCACTCCAGGTCAAAATAAAACACTAATATCACTTCCCACAACTCTAAATAAGATGGTTTGGCTTTGCTTGACCTTAGGTCCCAATCTTCTTGAAAAAAAAGAGACGCACCACTAGGTGTAGTAAAGTAGACCTGTTGAAAATAATAATCAATCCATGCTTTATTAGCAATGATTCAAGCCATCCCAAATATGACATCTAGATATTTCATGTTGAGGACTAGAAAACTCCAAGCAAGCTCAACATCTGAAATAGAGAAGACATGAGCCAGACTACAAATACACATCTCTCTCTTCATACCAAGGGGTGTAGTATTATCCATTTCACAATATAGTTCCTCCATATGAAGATTAATAAGATTAAAAATAGGGGTTTAAATAAATGAATGAGATTCTCTAGTACCAAATAGAGCAGTCACTAATGATGATTCTATTGTAATGGTACCTATCATGGTCGTTGGACCCACGTCTACTTCCTCTAGAGACTCTTCCACTACATGAAGATGCTTCGTTCCATATTCATGTGGAAGGAACCATTTTTTAATTGAAGCATTTTATATCCCTATAGTTTTAGGAGGAGTTGATTATCATGTTCTACTACACAGAGTGGATAAGTGATGGAAGAATCTCTATAAGTTCCCTAAACATCTGCAGAAGCTATAGTTCTTGGGTACCTCTGGGAAAAAACTCCTAGAATGTCCTGGCTTTCAACACTGATATAAAGCCAAAGAAATCCTTCCTAGTGATTTAAGAGGTATGTAATGAATCTACCATCTAGAAATTATATGAGAATCATCATTCTTCCATTTTCCTTTGAAGTAACCAATACTACCACTAGGAGAAAAAAGAACTCCTATTAACCCTGACTTACTAGACAATTCCATCTAAATCATCATCTCCCTATCTAATACATTAGTATAATTGGGAAGTTTCAATAAGAAAACCTAAGAACGGATATCTAATTGAATCTTAAACTCAAATCATCAATCCTTTATCCTTTATTTAGATAATATCTCAGGTAAAAACTACACTAGCTCAGTAAATCAATTTGAATACTCAGTCACGGTTTTTTCAGCTTTCTCAAGATTGAAAAACCCCATATCCTTTTCCAACACCATTAACACTGGATATAATTGGTCAGTGAAAATAACCTTGATATCCTTCCACTCTAATCCATATTGATTCCCTATCATCACCATCATGTCCAACCATCTCCTACTTGGTCCCTCCAGCATGAAGGGGGCACACTTCACCTTGATCACATCTGGTGTATCCAAGAACTCAAGGAGATTTTCTATCTTTCTCAACCATTCTTCAACAGGTTGAGGATCAATGGATACCTTGAAAACTAGTGGCTTATGGAGAAGGAACTCTTGAGAATGGTTCTGAATAACATCCCCTTGAGGGTTAACAGATGGAGCCTGAATGGGGACTGGATTTGTGCCTATCCCAGTTCTTGGACATTGTGCATGATCACCTCAACTAGATTTGGGTCCACTGGAGGATTAAATTGATGTATTTTAGTATAATATTCTTCCTAGATCTGATTTTCACGTCTTATCAGAGGCATGGTGGTACACAACATCAGTAGATAACTTTTAGAGAACACTCAAATAGAGAAACAAGGTAAACATAAATCCAAATAGATAGGACAAAATGATTTTTATTTCACTCCATCAAAATCAAAAATAGGTAAAATACTAGAACAAGCCCACAATACTTATTTCCCTAACTACCCCTGGTGACTTAAGGTTAATTACGGTAAGATCTGATTAGGAACTCAATAGAAAAAACTTCCTAAGTCCCTACAAGATTAAAAAAATGCATACTCGCTTCAAAAAAATGTTGAACAACCTCCTTTGATACCAATTTTCCACGAACCAGCACAGGTATCCTGTTAACCCAATAACCAAGTTATTTCTAGAATGTCCTAATGAGAATTCTTGATCCCCATGGATCAGTGAATATCACCCGGCATCATATAACATGCAAGTGGGAACGAATTTTCCACAAAACATTGCATAAGAAAAAGAAAAAATACAGTATGTAAAATTAAGAAGCTCCACATGGAGTAATGTACCAAAAATAAATAAGGCATAAAAGGCCAAAGTATAATAACCCAAGTACTGGAGATAGGGAAAACAGCCACAAGTTCCCTAAGGACACAACTCACCATGTCTAAGTCACAAGTTGGATCCACCTCCAAGAGATCCCTTCCCTTTGCTCGAAGCTGGAAGGAGAAAGTCTACCAACACCAGATATAAAAAGTAGGGTGTGAGCCTAATCCCAGTAGGATACCACCAAAGATTCCATAATAGATGTAAAATATAGATTATACAAAGAAAAACATTAAATTTTTAAAATAAACGGTTTTGAAAATTTAAAATCAAATTTAAATAAAACATGTCATACATTTTCAAAATTATGGAATATACTTTTAAATCATAGGATTTTCTTTACAATAGATGGAATATTTCTAAAAAAATGGATTAAATAAAAGAGTTACATAAAAAATTTTATGTAAATACATTAAAGGCATGTAAAGTAGTTTTACAATATTGGCATACATGTATATCTCATATATAAATAAACAAGCAAGCAACATGGTCATCTGCTAAAAGATATGATAGTATTAACTTGCTATAGGATTCTGCACTCTCTAAGTGATCTCAGCAAAATGACTACACACACATCCCCCTGACACTGGACATAGGTGACTCATCACCCTCCCATCAGGGATGTGACCTGCCATAGGTATGTTTTTTAACATTGTAATATCATAGAGTGTATCCAAATAACTCACCAATAACTTAAGGCTTTCATGTGCTCTTACATGATAGGAAATTTATATTAATACAGCTTAAAATAAAATTAAATCTCACTCTTCCATTTCAAAAATTTCAACTTCTCCATTTAAAACCAAAATGGGTTTTTATAAAAAAAACATGCCCTTTTCACAAGATAAAACCACTGGGTTTCTATCAAATCGTTTTTAAGCCATTTTCACAGATTTCAAATACATTAAAAACCAATTCCTTACTTTTCACAATTCATTTACACAATTAAATTCAATAGTTTAATTTAAAAAAATTACATCAAATCCATAATTTAAATTGAACAATTTAAATTATACAATTTCCATAAACACACCCTAATTCAATAGAATTGGGGATTTTCCACATTTTCGTGCCAAAACGCTTTCAAATATCTCGATTCATTATAATCGAGTTTTTATCAATTTAATTTAAAGAAAATTTGTGCAATTTAATTTAAATCAATAATTGAAATAAATAAAGTGATATAAGGATAATCAATTTGTCTCATCAGGACGAAACCACTAACCACATTCCTGAAACCTGACAATCGCAATGACACCCATCAAAGAGAAAAAAAAATTATAAGATCTCAAAACTTATCCGAAATGTGAGATCCAATGTCATGGGGGGCAGATCCATAAATTTTAGGATGATCCTTTCAAATCCCAATATAAGAGAAAAAATGAAACATGAAGAACAATGAAGAATGCTTACCCGTATATCACCTTCCAAAGCAAAGATGATTGAACAACAAAGGAATAGATATGGAAGGGTTGGAAGGCTCCAATACTCACTTGGGGAATATTTGGGTCGAGGAAAGAGGAATTGGAGAGGAGTGAATGAAGAAATTCCAAGAACACTACAGCTTTTATAGGCTTCTGTCAGGGCATTACATAGCGTGTAATATAGTTACACCCCGTGACAGACTACAAAAAAAAGGAGCATCCTCAGAAGAGGATTTTGAGCAGGTGCACTCACCAGAGCATAACCAAATGGATTTTTTAGAATGAGAGGGTATGGATATGCCATGGGTACTATCTTGTGCTTTCATGGGAAGCCTAACCAGATGGCCATGCAAAGGTGGAGAGCTACTATCATGATGCAGATGCTAGGGAGGGGCAGTTCTTTGTAGATAGTTTGGTTTAATTCCCTAAGACCTTTGGGTCATGTAATCTCCTAAGCCTACGGGTCATGTAATCTCTGAGCCTACAGGCCTTGTAAGGGTTCCCCATCATCCCTTGAAAGGGGGTTTATCAAAAATCAATAAAAATGAAGTCCTTTGAGCCATTCAGGCATACCATTTTGTATTAATGTCACAAACCAACTCGGGTCAACCCGGAACCAGCCACCTGAGCCAGTCTACAGCATGGCCCGAAGGGCGATCCCGATCTCCACAGGCTAGAAACTAGTGATGGGCATCAAAATAAATCTATTTGGAATTATTTAGACCATAAAAGATAAATAAATAACTAATAATAAATAAAAAAATAAAATGAAACTCTAGCAGTGGAAAGAGAAAAAAACTAAACTGCTAAACATACCTCCAGATGAACTCATGGGTCACCACTGATCATGGAACCACACTCACTAATAGATCAATAAAAAACTAGAAGAACATGAAACTGAAAAGATAGAGTAGGTGTGAGTACTGAGATGCTCAGTAGGAATTTCAAGGATAAACCACGTATGATGTCCCACCTATAAAGTGAAAACCTTTCTTACTAGTTTGAAAATAGTATACATGAAAATAAGGTTTCCTACTATTTTATCAAAATCAATAACACGCTTTTACTTTTAAGAAAAACCCCTATTTCATTTATTTTTATTTCAAAATCAATTACCAAAATATATAATTCATTTCAATGAATTCCTTTAAAATTAAATTAGTACCAAAACATGTCTTTTAATATAAAAAAGAATGGTAAAAGTGGCATGAGATCAAATAACCAAAGTTTCAAAAAAGAAAGTTGTAACATACAAGTATAGAACCAAGGGAATTTCTTAAACATCCCTAGATAAGTCCATGCACTTACTTGGTTCAGATCCACCTATTGGCGTATGGTGAAGCTAATAATTCTATAATCAACTGGCCACCAAAATTGACCAACCCAGTGGCACATCCCACCTGGCCTAACAGAAATCATGGGGGTACCAACCCATCTAATAGGTCCTAATCAGCAACCATCACTCAACCCTCTAAAAGATTCCCAGGAAACCCATGGTTATAATATATTGTGTAAGTAGGAGGCTCTCGCATGTGTGACTCACCTTATATGCCAACACCACACTTTCCTAGATGAAAACACTGACATCCCCTATATGATAACTCATAAAGAGAAATCCTATATAGGTGTTCCCACTATATACATATACATATTTCAATTTGAAAAAGGTTCTAATTAGGTTGTTACATCACTTAAGCATTCCAAATTTTCTTTAAAAACATGTAAGTTTTCAATAGGGTTGTCATTTCACAAGAACATTCAAATCATTTCCTAATATACTTTAATTTTCCAATTGGGCATTTATATTTTCATAACCAAATTTCAACGTGATAATCAAGCCAAGTTTTACATAACACATTTAAGTAATGAATTTATGTTTCAAAAAATACATATCACAAGCTAGGAGTCTTTTAGAAAGCTATTTGGAAGTATTTAAGGTGTTTCACATTTAGAATCCACTTGTAAACAGGAGAAGTTATACAAATAAATGAGAAACCAATACCAAAGAAAATAATGCAATCAAATTAACAAACACATAGTCATGTATATATGTATATATAATTAACACATGAATATAAAAATATTCTCTTAAAATTATAAGAAATCAGGGAGCTCATATTAAAAGTGTGGGCATAGGAAACCTACCTTAATGTGGAACTAAAATGAACATCCAGTCCTTAGCACTTTCTAACTAAAAGATGGTAATCCCCAACTAAGCATATCCACCTTCACATACATGTAAGGACAACTAAACCCTATACACACATCGTCATGGCCATGAACATGTTCAAGGGGATCTTCACATATATTCTTATATGCATATACTAGCTTCCACTCACATATGTATGAATTTTCATATATATACATGGGAATATCTAGACCAATACATGTATTACACTACCATGGATGATTATAATTATAACAGTGGAACCCACACACACACACGCACACGCACACACACACACATATATATATACTTACATATGGACATGTAGATGAGTCACCTTAGACCCAGCGACTCGAAACCACAAGGCAGGGTTCAACACACTACACCACAAATACTACAAACCTTTAAACAAATAAGGAAAAAAAATTAGATGTTTCAAAACCAAAAATCGGAATAAAATCCATAAATTGGACGGTGGTGACGAACCAAAATATCCCAAAGAACCTTGCCTTCGACAAAGGTTGACAGGATCCACAAGAGTATGTCCTGGGGGACCATTCGCAAAACCCTAAACCATATGAAACCAAAAAACCCAAATCAAACCCTAAACTGGGGTTTCAATTAATTAATTTATAAATCATTATATCATTTAGTAAATCAAAGGCACCAAAAATCTTAATAATAAGAGACCAATAACACAAGCATCAGTCACATAAATATAAACCTCAAATACAACAAGAGGGTTCAATAAGGGAAAATCAATATCACATCACAAATTACAACCGGGTCCTCACTCATATTAAATATATTTGTAAATTCCTTTTAAAACAATTTCGTATGTAGATACATTTCCAAAGGAAAGAATACACACCCTCAAGTATAACCAATTAAGTCAAGAGGACTCCATTTTCACTTTAAAAAACTTAAACATCCCTTTCAGATAAGGAAACCCCTTTAAACACAAAATAAGACAACTCTAAAACCCATTTGGACTAAACCTCAATAATAAAATTAATTTCACATTGGAAACACTCATTGGAATTTTTATTAAACATAAAGAATATATAATCCCAACTTTAAAACCAATTTCCATTGCTCAAGGAATTCCATCATTCCATCCAAGGAAAACCCACCCAAGATTTTAAAACATTCCAAAACCACATGACACACATGGGTCTCATTAATTAAAAACCAAACAAGGCCTAAGGCCAATCAGTTTCATCAAAAGGTAAACAACTCACCCATTTAGAACCGCTATTTTAAATAAAACTGAAAACCCCATTTTGAAATCATTTGAGGTCGCACATCAATTTAAGAATAAATTCCCTTTTTAAGACTTCACTTCCACCCAATGAAAACAAAACTGGTCCAAGAACCATTTCCCAACCTTAAAATAATTAAAGGACAATATGCATCACCTAACAATCTTAGAAAGAATAAAAACAAAAATTTAAAACATAATACAAGAACAACACAAAACTAAAAAATTATACCAATTCCAATGGATAATAAAATAGGCGAAAATAAACACAAGGATATCAAATGGATGGTGTGAAACACAATAGTGGAATAAAACTCTTACCTAATATAATGAAGAAAATCTGAGACGAACCAATCCTCTTCGCCTTCGATGGAAGATGCCAGAATACACATGAAGGGGTCTCGAGAGACCCTTTTCATACCTTAACATTGAAGTAAAACAAAAATCAGAGTTATCTCAAAACCCTAGGGTTTGGCTGATCCAAATAGGGTGATGGTGCGGGAAAAAATTGCCAAATCAAGGGAGAGGAGTCGAGAGAAAGACTTAACTTGAAATTGTTACCACAAAACCGAAAGGAATCCTTTTGTTTTTCCAGAATAAGAGAGGGTCGAAGGAGGGGAGAGATACAGTCATGGAAGGGGAGGGAGGTAAACTCACTTGACACATAGGAGGGGAGGAAACAAGGAGAAAGAAAAAAATAAAGAAAAGAAAAGAAATAAATAAAATAATTAAATGGAAAACCTACTTAGTAATAATAATAATATCAATAATAATAAGAAAAATAATATCAATAATAATAATAATAACATAAATAATAATATTATTAATAAAAATAATAATAATCATTATTATTATTATTAAAAAATGTTATTTAACTTTATTTTATTTCTATATCTTATTTCCATTTAATTTAATTTATTTTAGAATATAGGCATCCCACACAGTTGTTGTATGATTATTCCTAATCATGCGTATCCCATTTGGAGGACCCCACTTCTTTTGAGAATTTTGAAATTTAACCCATACCAGCCTGAAATCAAAAGAGATGATAAAAATAATTGAAATAATTATAATAATTAATTTTTTTGAGGTAAGGGTATGACAATTCTCCCCACCACAAAAAGTTTTTTTATCCAGAAAGTCACCTAGTTAAACAAGGAATCAAACTCAAGATTGATATTGAACAAGGTAAATGAAACTACAAACTCAGGGTGACCTTTCATTCTACCATTCACACCCCCCCAATCAATAAGAATCCATAGCACAAGAATGAGGGGAGAACTTGAGAGGGGGTTCTACCGACCACAAGAACTCAACTATCATAGAAATATTAAAGACTCAAACAACTCCACCTGGAAATAAATAAGAAATCCACTATGGAGCAACCAAGAAAACCTGGACCTCAGAAACTAACTCGACCTCTCTACACTCACCAAAAAAAACCATCACACAACTGGAAACTAGGTAACTCCCAACACGAACTCATCTCACTTCTTCAGCATGAGAAAAACAACACCATAGCCATCACTGGGGATTTTCCATACAATCCAAGGTCCCAAAACAAGGGGATAAATCCAAAAAAAGAAACTCTAACCAGTCGATGAACTTGAACACAAACTAGAGACATAAATTTCCACAAGCACATACATCCACATACAAGCACAATTAAAACTGAAACCTAGCCACATGAGGGCTAAAGACACCCTTATGAAATGAAAATGATTTAAGGAGGAAAATTCAAAACAAAACGATGATATTTCGAGAAAACAGGATTTCCAGGTCTCTTATATTGACAAAAGAAACTCACAACAAGAAGAAAATTACAAAGGTGATTGGAGTTGTCTCTGCTCTAACACTAGAGACCAAAAATTGGACCGGGGTTTTTCGCTCCCCTGGAATTTTCTTGAATATCCATGAGCATCACTCTAAAGCCAGTGGTTAAATCCCTGATGTTATTCAAATTCCCAAACCAGACACACTAGTGGAAAACAACCAAATGGTCGGAACAACTAGATATCAGACTTAATGAAGGATACCCTTCAAAAACAGGCGCCTCTGGCACACTCCTCTCACCAGATAGGGTACCATCACAGGTAGCAAGAGACACCAGATTTCCAAATTTCTGCACTCTAAAAACCAACACATCTAAAAATGCTTCATACACCTACATCCCAAATAGATCTACTGATCCTACCTCTAAATGAATTCAAACTAACTCCTCAATCTAGTAAAAAAGATATTTTTTTACCCACTAACCTTTCGAAACGCTCATGAGCCCCATCACATTCATCATCATTACCTCCTCCGGCACACATCACTAGGTGAATTTGGTCTTAAACAATCTATATGATGCCCCAAAATTATATGATACTGGGATGACCACCCTCCACTAGTCCAAATTCATACCTCCAAACAAACTCAAAATAGCTTGTGCCCTCACCACTTCAGGAGTTCTAGAAAAAACTTTCGGCTTCCTCGAACCACTCCATTACTTCTAAAAATCGTCGATCACCACAAAAAAAGGGGAACAACCAAAATGAACTCAATCCCACAACTCCACTATGAGTATGGGAAAGGTCAAAGACAGAAAGACACAAGAAACAAATGGGAACTTTCTGGGTTTCATACTCAGAATAACAAAAGAATACAAAACCTATTCAACACCCAACCAAATCTCAACCAAAAAGAACATCACCAACCAGAAACTAAAATCATAGAGTAATACACCATAACCAAATAAAAGCCAGATCAAATCTTAACCAAAATAAAACCACCACAGTATTAAAAAAACAATCCAAGATTCCACTATTAAAAATCATAATTTCCCAAAGTCATGCAATTTCAAATTTAACTCCCTTTTCAAAAAAAAATCATTTCATCTTTCAAATATCATTCTAACAAATCCACATGAAAATTCAAAACATCATCACACTTTTTCCTTTAAAACCAAAAATCTCTTTAAAAATGAAACCTCTTTTTTTATCAAAAATTGTTTTCCATTTCAAAAACATCTTTGAAAAACTAGATCAATATTTTATTTTAAAATACTCACCCATGGTATCTTATGAACTATCACATATGTGTTGTCCCCAAATATGCTTATCTCATTCACACATACAATCCAACAAGCACTTTCCCTACACACACACACATGTAAACATCCATAATAATCACTAAAGGTCACACATACAATTTTTCCATCAAAACTAAGATTTTACAACTTAATTGTCACTTCATGTTTCATAAAACCTTTCAAAATTCGAAATATTTTCCCTTCCATTCTCAAAAAAACCCAAGGATTTTCACTTTTGAAATCCAACCTTTTGAAATCATGTCCCATTTCATAACTCAAAAAAGAACCCCAAAAACAATTCTAACCACTACTATGAACAAACAAAAGATACAAAAAACAATTTTAAATTCACACCAACCAAAATCGGACCAAGCACCATGCGTTCCAAAATAACCAAAAATAGAGAACTAGTGGTCATGCATAACTCGGCATCATGGTTTAGTAGACCATGCTCCAAGCAACCACCAACCACTAGGAGTGTCTCAAACCATACGCTTGGACTCCACATGGGTCTATACTCCATGTAATTTCATAGTGAAACACTAGCTCACTCCCACAGTTATCCCCCATCAACACAACCCAAAACCAAAGACTCAAATCCTGGACTACCCCTGGCGACTCAAGGATCAGAACGAGCAAGAGTTCATGACGCTATTATAGTACCTACCTCCCATGTCTTGACAGTCAAAGTCTCCAACTACCTAACATCCCAAATAACAAATGGAATACACTAATACCATTTTTTCCTGAACTAACCCTAGTCTATCCTGAACGGGCCACCTGAGCCAGTCCATGTCACGGCCCAAAGGGAATTCTCAATCCCCACGGGCTGGAAAGTAATTTCAGGAATCAAAATAAAACAATTAGAAACTATATGTCCCATAAAAGACAAATAAATAAACAAGAGTAAACAAAAAAACATATATAAACTCTATAAATGGAAAGAGAATATAACTAAATGGCTAAACATACGCCTAGATGAACTCATGGGTCACCACTAACCATGGAACCACACTCAGTCCTAGAGAGATCCAAAACTAGGAGAACCCAAAACTGAAAAGATAGAGTAGGCGTGAGCACCGAGATGCTCAGTAGGAATAATAAAGATAAACCTTGTCTGATAACCCACCCCTAAAGTGAAAACCTTTCTCACTAGTTTAAAAATTGGATACATGAAAATAAGGTTTCCCACTCTTTTATCGAAATTAGTAACAAGATTTTACTTTTAAGAAAACCCCCTTTTTTATTTCTTTTTTTCCAAATCAATTACCAAAACATATAATTCATTATAATGAATTCATTTAAAATCAAACTTGTACTAAAATAGATCTTTTCATCTAAAAAGAAAGGTAAAAGTGTCATGAGATCAAATAACCAAAGTTCACAAAAGAAATATGGAACATACAAGTATGAAGATATGGTAATTTGCTAAAAATCCCTAGAGGGTTCCCTAGATGTACTCGGTTTAGAACCACATATCAGCATATGGTGAAACTCCTAAGTCTATAACCAATCAGGCACCCTAAACTAACCAATCCAGTGGCACAGCACACCTGGCCTAATAGTAAATCTAGGGGGTACCAACCCGTCTAATCAGGTGTGATCAGAAATCATCACCCAATCCTCTGAAAGACACCCAGGAAACCCATGATAATAATATATTGTGTAAGTAGTATGCCCTCACACATGTGACTCACCTTACCTACCGTCACCACACTAGCCAACCCCAAACAAAGACATACCCTATAAAATAAACCAAAAAGAGAAATCCTATATATGGGTGCCCACTATATACCTATACACATTCCACATTGTTAATGGTTCCAATTTGGTTGTTTCATGACTTAAGAATTCAACAATTTCTTTAAAAAATGTACGTTTCCAATCGTGTTATCATTTTACATAAACATTCAAATCATTTTCTAAAATACTTTAAGTTTCCAATCAGGATTTTATATTTTATAAACCATGTTTCAAGGTGTCAATCAAGACAAGTTTTATATAACACATTTAATTAAAGCCTTTAATTTTCACAAAATACACATTTCGAGCTATGATTATTTTAGAAAACTATTCTGAAGTATTTAAGATGTTTCACATTTAGAATCCACTTGTAAACAGAAGTTATGCAAATAAATGAGAAACCAATATAAAAAAAAGGAACGCAATCAACTTACCAAACACATAGGAATGTATATATGTATATACAATTAACACATAAATATAAAAACCCTCTTTTAAAATGATAATAAATGATGGATCTCAAATTAAAGGTGCAAGCATAGGAAACCTACCTTAGGGTAGAACCAAACCGAACATCCAGTCCTTGGTGATTTCTAACTAAAATTTGTTTCTCCCCCACTAAGAATATGCACCTTCACATACATGTAAGGAAACCTAGCCCCTATGAACACATCCTCATGGAAATGAACACGTGAAAATGCTTATATGCATATACTAGTCATCACTCACCTATTTATGCATTTTCATATATATGCATGGGAACACCGAGCCCAATAGATGTATAATCACTACCATGGATGATTATACATGTAATGGGGGAACCCACATATATATATATATATACACACCTACCTATGCACACACAGGCGAGTTTCCTTAGACCCGGTGACTCAAAACCGCAAGGTAGGGTTCAACTCACTACACCACAAATACTAAAATCCTTAAAACAAATAAATACCCAAATTAAGATGGTGTGAAACCAAACAATAGAATAAAATCCATACCTCATATGGTGGTGGTGAACCGAAACATCCCGAACCACCTCGCCTTCGGTGGGGTTTGACAGAATCCACAAGAGTAGGTCCTTAGGGACCATTTGAACACCCCTAAAACACAAGAAACCACAAAAACCGAATCAAGCCCTAACATAGAGTTTTAAATAATTAATATATAAATCATTCATATCATTTAATAAATCAAAGAAAACCAAAATCCTAATAAAAAGAGACCAATAACACAAGAATCAATCACATAAACATAAACCTTGTATACAAAAAAATGGTTCAATAAGGGAAAATCAATATCACGTCACCAATTCCAATTGGGTCCTCACTCATATTAAATATATTTGGAAATTCCTTTTAAAAAAATTTCACATTTAGATACATTTCCAAAGGAAAGCATACGCAACCTCAATCACAACTAATTAAGTCCAGAAGAATCTATTTTCACTTTATAAAACCAAAACACCCCTTTAAGATAAGGAAACCCATTTAAACACAAAAGAATCCAACACTATAACTAGTTTGGCCTAAATCTCAATAATCAAGTGCATTTCACATTGGAAATGATCATTAGAATTTTTATCAAACTTAAATTATACAAAATTCAAACTTTAAAACAATATTTCAAAAAAATTCCAAAACCACCAGACACACATGGGCCTCATTCTTTAAAAACCAAACAAGGTCTAAGGCCACTCTGTTCCATCAAAAGGTAAACAACTCACACATTTCGAACCACTATTTGAAATAAAACTGAAAATCCCATTTTCAAATTATTTAAGATCACGCCTCAATTTAAGACCAAATTACCTTTTTAAGACTTCATTTCCACCCAATGAAATCCAAAATGGTCCAAGACCCATTTCCCAACTTTAAACCCACAAAAGGGGAATATGTATCTTTTAAGAAGCTTAGAACAAATAAAAATACCAATTTAAAACATTAAACAAGAAGAACAACAAACCAACAAATTATGCTATGGATAAGGGATAATGAAATATGTGAAAACCAACACAAGGCGATCAAATGGACTGTTTGAAACACAACAGCAGAATAAAACTCTTACCTTGGATGACAATGACAAGCCGAGATAAGACAATCCGCTTCACCTTCAGTGGAGGATGTCAGAATAGGCATAAAGGGGTCCTGAGAGACCCTTCTCAAACCCTAAAATTGAAGGAAAAATGAAATCTGAGTTAGCCCCAAACCCTAGGGTTTGGATGATCCGAAATGGATATGGTGAGGGAAAAATGGCCAACTCAGGTGGGAGGAGTGGAGAGAAACACTTACCTTGAGGATGTAACCAAAAAAACTAGAAGGAATCATGTTGTCTCACTGGAATAAGAGAGGACTGAAGGAGGGGTGATTTTTAGCCATGGGAGGGGAGGGAGGGGCACCCGCACGAAGCACAGGGTGTAACGAAACAAGGAGAATGAAAAAAAAAAGAAAAAAATATTAAAAAATGAAAACCTTATTTAATAATAATAATAATATCAAAAAAAATAATAATAATAATATCAATAATAATATCAATAATAATAATAATATCAATAATAATCATCATCATTATTGTTATTCTTATTGAAACACATTCTTTAACATTATTTTATTTCTATATTTTATTTCCATTTAATTTATTTTATTTTAGAACATAGGCATCTCGCACAGTTGTCACACAATTATTCCTAATCATGTGTAACCCATGTGCAGGACCCCACATAGATTAAGAATTTAAAATTTTAACCCATACTGGCCTGAAATCAAAATAGATGATAAAAATAATTAAAATAATTAGATTAATTAATTTGTTTGAGGTCGAGGTATGATAATTCTCCCCACCAAAAAAACATTTAGCAACCAAAAATTTACCCAGTCAAATGAGGAATCAAATTCAAGCTTTATATTGAACATGGGCAGTGAAACCATAAACTCAAGGTGACCTTTCATTCTACCATTCACACCCACTCAATCAAGAAGAAGCCACAACATAAGAATGAGGGGAGAACATGAAGGGGAGTTCTCCCCACTACAAGAATTAAACTAGCAAAGAAACACTAAAAAACTCAAAAAACACCACTAGGACTTAAACATGAGATACTGTAACACCCGAGAATTTTATGTTATATAAATCATCAAAGGAATCTTTTTCTACACAACACTTGATTGGCTTGCTTTACACGCAATCGCGACCTTCCTCGATAGCTTGCGTCGTACGCAATACCGAGTTTCACTAAACAACAATATGCTATTAAAACTAGCCGTTATGAATAGTAATAACCACTTTTTGAAATTTTATAAATTTTATTTTTCAAAATGGACTTCATTTTTGGACTGAGAATATCGAAATTAGCCTAGGGTGAAATTTTGGTATTTTTCTGAAAACATTCAATTTTTGATGAATAGTGAAACCACTAAGTGGTAGGTTAAAAACTGAATTTTGCATAAAACTTAATTTTACCGCTTATGTGAATGGAATTTCAAAAATCCGACACACACGGTTGATATCAGTAAGTAAAATGTGGTTCAATGAGATAAAAATAATTTTTTGGTGAATAGTAACTTTTTACTTTTTTTACCGCGGTTAATAGTAAATAGGGTAATTAAGGGTAAATATGATATTAATATTACCCTAACACATGTCCTAATTCTATTGGACAAGTGTAATTCGACCAAAAACAAACTTAGTAATAAAATATGACCATTTAGGCCCACTTGGATTAGATTAGGACATTTATTATTAATTTATTTAAAGAAGAGTTAAAATAGTTAAAATAAAAGTTTAATAAGTAAATCATTTTTAATATGGGGTTATAAATAAGATAAATTCGACTATAAATATTAATTAAAAAGCTAAAAAGATTTCCTACATAATTTTATTTTATTTGTAATTTTTAGACATTAAATAATTTAATTTATTTATGACACAATGATGATGCAGTAATTATCTTATTTAGGAAATATTGACATAATTGATGTTATAAACACCAAAATAAATGTAATTTGAGACTTTTTATGAATTACACAAATTTTCTAGGTTACTATGATATATTAGTGTTTATTTAATCAACTTGGTTCGAATATATAATTCTGTTATGACTTTCAGAAAAATCATATATCAAATAGTGTCAAAATTGACATAAAATAGTTTTTAAATCAAATATTATATTATTAATTGTTATTTTATTCATAAAAATCTAAGGTTCGGCCAAATGACTTATATAAGGATATATATATTAATAATAAACAATTTGGGGTTCGTTTGGCATGTTATAGTAAGTGTATTAACCATATAGTGAAAGAAAACAAAAAGACGCCGTAAAAGTTAAATTATTTAACTTAGAGTTAAATCTAATTGATAAGGTTAAAATAATATCCTAAACTTGTCTAAATCCTATTGGTTGATAGGATTTCGACCCATCCCCACTTTATCTTCTAAATAAGACCCTTTCGAACCATTATAAACCGATTTTGACTTTAATATAAAATAATATTTTGAGATATTCCTAAGGTGCCCCTCTCCTCCCTTATAAAAGGGCACCTCCTCCCCCTCCTCCTCACACCAAGTTGATCACTCAAGCTCGGCCAACCCCTGCCATTTTCTACTCTCCACTTCCCTATAATAATCCTAGAGGTCCTGGTCTTCTTAAAAGTCCAATATTAGTTCCCTAAGTGAAGGATTCAAAGAAGCGTTCCAAAGAAGAGGTAATATCCATTACCGATCTTTTCAATTTCTTTCTTCTTCAACTTCTTCTTCTTTAGTTGTTTAATGATAAAGTAATAACATAAGTATTACTTACATACTGATATGTTATTATAATTATGAAACAACCCTAATTCACCTTCTATCCATCCTACGGAAAAATGAAATCACCGCGCGTGCGTATGTACGGAATACCGTCTCCACGCCGTGGTGTAATTTACACCATCACTTTACAAGGATGCGTATAATGGTGTAATGAGTAACTATTTATGATTATTATAAAGTAATATTGATACTGAAATAATATATATACACTCCAATACAATTCCATGATCATAGGAATGATATCATCACTCGTGCGTACGTACGGAATACCGTCTCCACGATGTGATGTGACTCGTTCTACATGATCATCATTACATAATAATTATATAAATGAATTGAATGAATAAATATGATATATTTTACACTAATACCATTCTGGATATAAGGTATATATAACCTTAATATAAGAATAAGAATTTATTTGGAAAAACACGCATAAGAACAAAAGGCAATAAAGACCCGAGTAACAAGTAACAATGAAATATTACTAACAAGAAGCTAATAATATGACCATATATGATATCATATCAATATGTATGACTCTGGAATAAGTCAATAACATTATTTAAACCATTATACAGGAGCTTCGGACACGTACAAAGCAAATCGAACCTAAGGTAAGGGAAATATCACAATCTCATTTTTATCCGAGATTGTTTATTCGCAAGTATTTACTGGGGTGTATTTTATCATCCACATCCATGTTTCATCAATATGTAATATTATTTCCATCCACCTACAATTGTCTAAATCCATTTTTACCCTTCGGTGAATTTTTAGTAAAATAAATGAAAGGAATCTTTTGTCGTTTTTCGTACGAGGTACTTTTTGACTTTTCTGACAAAAGTACGAAGAATGTTTTTCTTAACTTATACGGCATGAATGGATTTTTAAAACATTATTTCCAAGAAGCTTCCTTTACAAGTTTTCAAGTTTATTTTTAATCAACTTATTTTAGTTTAAAATTGTATGACATGTTAATAAATGAAAAGTTTTTTTTTGAAGTAGAAAGGATATTTTCCTCAAGAATGGAGTTCAAATGTTTTATCAAAATTATTTTCCATCTAAGATAATATAGGGTTCTGTTTTTATCCCTATTATTACACTGATTTGATTATGTTTTGAGGAAATTATTTTTATGAAGTCATTTACCTTATATGATTTGTTTTATGATGTCATGATGTTTCAAGAATCCCATTTTTGTTACATGTGTTATGCGATGATGTATGATTTATGATTATGTGGCACACATAAGAAAGGATTCATTGTAAGATGGGTGGGACCTATATCTCCCTCCAATGCATTGGGTAAAGATTTTATATCTCATGAGATAGACATGGCTGGAACGGTAGGTTATACCGGTTCAGTAAAATAGGACTGGAACGAGGGTGACTCGGTTCAGAAAGGGACTTTGTCCACTAAGATAGTCTTGGCAATGAGTCATGACTAACAAGAAATGATTTTCCATGATTATGTGTGCATGCCACAAAGTTTCAAGTTTCATGTTATGATTATGGGGATCTCATTTTCACTTCTATGATTTGTTCCATGTTAAGATTTCATGATCTCTTTTGCAGGTTATGATTTTCAAAAAGATATAATATGATTTTTATTTCCTTTATTTGCCCTTGCTGAGCATTTGAGCTCACCCTTTTATGTTTTCTTTTCCCCAGGTCAAGAAGATGGATATTAAGTAGAATATGCAAAAAGGGACCCTAGATATGATGAAATAAATGGGAGACACTGTAGAAGATTTATGAACCAGTTGTTTATGTTTCCCAGTTTCTAAAGACACTATACCTATACGGCCCTTTGTGGTTTTTTCATATGTTGTAATAAGTGTGCTTCAATTTTGAAGTATTAACAATGTATGTAAAGTCTGGGTCGTTATAGTTGGTATCAAAGGAAAGGTATAGTCAACCTTTGGAAACTAGGATGTGAAAGCCTTAGTAAGAACCCTAAGGATAAGTCTAAGCATAGAACACAATCTTAGTGTTTTAGAAATGTCCTTGAATAACCTAGGATAAGACCTTAAGCATGAAAATTTTATTCTTGAATTATGTGGTTTTCCTATTATAATTAGTGTTGCTCACACTATTCTTCTTGGTTTTAGTCAATGGCTGGAACCCGAAGGAACCGTGTTAATACGGAATGCGATGGGCAATGCAATGACTGTCCCCCTGAGAAACCAAACGATATGGGAGCTGGAATGAAAAATCTTGTAGCCATGCTCACACAACTTTCTCAAGCTATGAATCATGCAGGACTTCCAAACGAGCAAAGGAAGGAGCAACATTCTGTTGAATCCTTCATGAGGCAGCGTCCACCTTCTTTCAGTGGGTCTACTGATCCATTAGTTGTTGAACAATGGATTAGTACTACTGAAAAGATATTTTCAGTTCTTCAATGTTCTGAACATGATAAAGTCATCCTAGCAGTGTATCGTTTGGAAGGAGATGTTGATCAATGGTGGAATCTTATTAAGAATACGAGGCAAAGGGATGAAATTGAGTCTATGGAATGGGACGAGTTCAAGAACTTATTTTTCAATAAGTACTTCCCTCGTATTCTCCGAACAAATATGGAGAAAGAGTTCCTTGAACTGAAGCAAAGGGATGATGAATCTGTTGGTACCTATGAAGCAAATTTTACAAGACTTGCAAGGTACGCTTCTGGTATTATTATCCAACCTGAGAGTAAGATCGATCGATTCTTTAGTGACTTAAAACCAAGTCTTCGAAGGGCGTTAGCCATAAGGGACTTCAATAGCTATGAGGAAATCGTTCGATGTGCTCTCAAAGTCGAGATGGAGATTGGAGTAACCCATCAGTCACATGGGTTTGATAAGAAGAGGAAGATGGAATTCAAAGGAAAATCTAAAGAGCACACTGAAAATAAGATGAGCTTTCCCTTATTCTCAAAGTGTGGAAAGAAACATGGAGGGAGTTGTCTTAAAGGGACAAGTAAATGTTTCAAATGTGGAAAGGAAAGTCATCGGGCATTTGAATACCGTGATAATGAGAAGAAGATGTCTAATGACGCAAACAAAGGAAGGGATACACAGAATTAACCTACTACACTTCAATGTTTCAAGTACAAGGAGATGGGGCATTATGCCAATCAATGCCCAAATCCAAGGGTTGATGATGATGGTCGATGTCAACAAAATCTTAAGGCTAAAGACAAAGGAAAGTCACATGCAATTTCTATCAGCGATGTGGAGTACGATAACGAAGTGGTGAAAGGTACACTTACCGTCCACTCTAAAGTAGCAAATGTCTTATTTGATTCTGGATCCACCCACTCTTTTATTTCTAAAGAATTTTCTAAGGGTATCACCATATTACCTCAACAATTAGATGTTGAGTTAGCTGTGACAACACCTAATGGCACAACAGTCACATCAAAAGTTTATAATTCTTCTCCGATCGAAGTTTGTGGGAAAGTGCTTCCTGCAAATATTGTGATGCTTCCTTTAGTGGAATTTGATGTGATTCTTGGCATGGATTGGCTTTCTCTACATGGAGCTCATATCAATTTCCAAACAAGGGAAGTCACATTTCATATTCCAGATCAATCTACGATCGTATACCAATGCAAGGATGAACATAACCTTCCAGTGGAAATTTCTTCCATCTTATGGGTATTGATTCCACTAAATGAAGGTTATTTATCTCAAATGATTGGTGAGAAACTCACGATTAAGAATATTCCCATTGTACGGGAGTTTGATGATGTCTTTCCGGAGGAATTACCAGGTCTTCCACCAAATCGTGAAGTTGAGTTTTCAATAGAACTCGTACCGGGTGATTTGCCTATTTCAAAGACACCATATAGAATGGCCCCAACTGAGTTGCAGGAATTGAAGAAGCAACTTCAAGAGAATCTTGATAAGGGATTCATACGCCCTAGTGCGTCACCTTGGGGAGCACCTGTTCTATTTGTTAAGAAGAAAGATGGATCAATGAGACTCTGCATTGATTATCGAGAACTTAACAAGATCACTATCAAGAACAAATATCCTCTCCCACGCATTGATGACTTATTTGACCAACTACGCGGAGCTCAATACTTTTCCAAGATTGATCTTCGTTCAGGGTATCATCAATTAAGGGTCAAAAGGGAGGATATACCGAAGACGGCTTTCCGTACAAGGTATGGACACTATGAATTTATAGTGATGCCATTTGGTCTTACCAATGCCCCTGCTATCTTCATGGATCTAATGAATAAAGTCTTTAGAGACTATCTTGATCAATTTGTGGTAGTTTTTATAGATGATATTCTTGTCTATTCAAAGAGCAAGGAATAGCATGAAGATCACTTGAGAATTATATTGAAGACCTTGAGAAAGGAGAATCTTTATGCCAAATTTACCAAGTGTGAATTTTGGCTTCAAAAAGTTGCATTTTTGGGTCACATAATCTCAAAAGAGGGGATATCTGTGGATCCAGCAAAAACAGAGGTTATCAAAAGATGGTCAAGACCAACAACAGTAACTGAGATCCGAAGTTTTCTTGGTTTGGCTGGATATTATCGACGTTTTGTAAAAGATTTTTCACGATTATCTAATCCACTCACCAAGTTGACTCGGAAAGGAGTTAAGTTTGTCTGGACAGAGGAATGTGAAGAGAATTTCAAGGAGTTGAAAAGAAGGTTATCCAGTGCACCTGTGCTCACACTGCCTTGTAGTGGAGAAAGGTTTGTGATCTACAGTGATGCATCCAAGAAGGGATTGGGGTGTGTTCTTATGCAAAATGATATGGTGATAGCTTATGCCTCACGACAGTTGAAAATCCATGAGAAAAATTACCCAACACATGATTTGGAGTTGGCTGCGGTAATCTTTGCATTAAATATTTGGAGGCATTACCTTTATGGTGAAAGGTGTGATATTTATACTGATCATAAAAGTTTAAAGTATATTTTCACACAAAAGGAGCTGAATATGCGCCAAAGAAGATGGTTGGAGCTGATTAAGGATTATGACTGCTCAATCCATTACCACCCTGGGAAAGCAAACAAGGTGGCAGATGCATTAAGTCGACAAGACCATGCTAGTTTATCCATGATGAGGATCACAAAAGATCCAATATTTATGGATTTACAAAGGATGGATCTTGGAATTATAATGTAAGGGGAAAAATATTATCATTCTCAAATGAATGTTCAACCATCTATACATGTGAAGATTAAAGAGGCACAGAAAGAAGATGTCGAGTTACAAAAGAAGGTGAGAAATGTTCCTGAATTCAACCTTGATTGTGATGGGATAATAAAGTTCAAGAATCGGGTTTGTGTTCCTTCCATCCCCGAATTAAGGAAGGAGCTGCTGGATGAGGCTCATAGTTCTTCATTCTCTATTCATCCTGGAAGCACGAAGATGTATAGGGACCTGAAAGAGTACTTCTGGTGGGATGGCATGAAAAGAGATGTTGCTGAATATGTCTCTCGAAGCTTGGTTTGTCAACAAGTTAAAGCTGAGAGACAGAAGTCTAAGGGGATGTTACAACCATTACCCATACCCGAATGGAAATGGGAAAACATCACTATGGACTTTGTCAAAGGACTTCCTAAAACATCCAAAGGAAATAATGCTATTTGGGTCATAGTTGATCGTCTTACAAAGTCTGCACACTTCATTGCTATTAGAGAGGATTTCTCTCTAGATCAGCTTGCCAGGATATATGTAATGGAAGTGGTAAGATTGCATGGAGTACCACTTTCTATTATATCTGATCGGGATCCAAGATTTACCTCGAAGTTCTGGCGAAGTCTTCAGCATACTCTGGATACAGAGTTGAGTTTCAGCACTGCTTATCATCCCCAGACAGACGGTCAGTCTGAGAGAACAATTCAAACCCTAGAAGATATGTTGAGAGCTTGCTCTATGGATTTCAAAGGAGGTTGGGATCAACACCTACCTTTGGTGGAATTTACTTATAATAATAGCTTTCACTCCAGTATTCAGATGGCTCCTTATGAAGCTCTCTATGGAAAGAAATGCAGGACTCCAACTTACTGGGATGAAGTTGGGGAAAGAAAGCTATTAGGACCTGATCTCGTTGATGAAATGGCAGAAAAGGTCAGATCTATTCAACAACACATAAGAGCAGCTCAGAGTCGACAGAAAAGTTATGTCGACAACCGAAGAAAAGACCTAGAGTTTGAAGTGGGTGATAAAGTGTTCTTATGAATATCTCCCTGGAAAAGGGTTATGAGATTTGAAAAGAAGGGGAAGTTGAGCCCTAGATATATCGGTCCTTTCGAAATACTGGATCGTGTTGGGAAGGTAGCTTACCGATTAGCGCTTCCACCGAATCTCTCTCAAGTTCACGATGTGTTCCATGTATCTCTCCTGAGAAAGTACATACCTGATCCTTCACATGTACTCAGCTCAGAAGTTGTACCGCTGGAGCAAGATCTTTCTTATGAAGAACAGCCGATAGAGATTTTGGATCGTAGAGAAAAAGTCCTACAAAATAAGACCACTCGATTGGTGAAAGTTTTATGGAGGAACCACCAAATTGAAGAAGCTACATGGGAGCTTGAGGATATGATGAGGGAGAAGTATCCTCATCTGTTTGTTACAAAGTGATGAATTTCGAGGGCGAAATTCTTTTTAAGGGGGGTAGAATGTAACACCCGAGACTTTTATGTTATATAAATCATCAAAGGAATATTTTTCTACACAACACTTGCTTGGCTTGCTTTACACGCAATCGCGACCTTCCTCGATAGCTTGCGTCGTACGCAATACCGAGTTTCACTAAACAACAATATGCTATTAAAACTAGCCATTATGAATAGTAATAACCACTTTTTGAAATTTTATAAATTTTATTTTTCAAAATGGACTTCATTTCTGGACTGAGAATATCGAAATTAGCCTAGGGTGAAATTTTGGTATTTTTCTGAAAACATTCAATTTTTGATGAATAGTGAAACCACTAAGTGGTAGGTTAAAACCTGAATTTTGCATAAAACTTAATTTTACCGCTTCTGTGAATGGAATTTCAAAAATCCGACAGACACGGTTGATATCAGTAAGTAAAATGTGGTTCAATGAGATAAAAATAATTTTTGGTGAATAGTAACTTTTTACTTTTTTTACTGCGGTTAATAGTAAATAGGGTAACTAAGGGTAAATATGATATTAATATTACCCTAACACATGTCCTAATTCTATTGGACAAGTTTAATTCGACCAAAAACAAACTTAGGAATAAAATATGACCATTTAGGCCCACTTGGATTAGATTAGGACATTTATTATTAATTTATTTAAAGAAGGGTTAAAATAGTTAAAATCAAAGTTTAATAAGTAAATAATTTTTAATATAGGGTTATACATAAGATAAATTCGAATATAAATATTCATTAGAAATATAAAAAGATTTGATACATAATGGTATTTTATTTGTAATTTTTAGACATTAAATAATTTAATTTATTTATGACACAATGATGATGCAGTAATTATCTTATTTATGAAATATTGACATAATTGATGTTATAAACACCAAAATAAATGTAATTTGAGACTTTTTATGAATTACACAAATTTTATAGGTTACTATGATATATTATTGTTGATTTAATCAACTTGGTTCGAACATATAATTCTGTTATGACTTTCAGAAAAATCATATATCAAATAGTGTCAAAATTGACACAAAATAGTTTTTAAATCAAATATTATATTATTAATTGTTATTTTATTTCTAAAAATCTAAGGTTCGGCCAAATGACTTAGATAAGGATATATATATTAATAATAAACAATTTGGGGTTCTTTTGGCATGTTATAGTAAGTGTATTAACCATATAGTGAAAGAAAACAAAAAGACACGGTAAAAGTTAAATTATTTAACTTAGAGTTAAATCTAATTGATAAGGTTAAAATAATATCCTAAACTTGTCTAAATCCTATTGGTTGATAGGATTTATACCCATACCCACTTTATCTTCGAAATAAGACCCTTTGGAACCATTATAAACCGATTTTGACTTTAATATAAAATAATATTTTGAGATATTCCTAAGGTGCCCCTCTCCTCCCTTATAAAAGGGCACCTCCTCCCCCTCCTCCTCACACCAAATTGAGCACTCAATCTCGGCCAAACCCTGACATTTTCTCCTCTCCACTTCCCTAGAATAATCCTAGAGGTCCTGGTCTTCTTAAAAGACCAATATTAGTTCCCTAAGTGAAGGATTCAAAGAAGCGTTCCAAAGAAGAGGTAATATCCATTACCGATCTTTTCAATTTCTTTCTTCTTCAACTTCTTCTTCTTTAGTTGTTTCATGATAAAGTAATAACATAAGTATTAATTACATATTTATATTTTATTATAATTATGAAACAACCCTAATTCACCTTCTATCCATCCTACGGAAAAATGAAATCACCGCGCGTGCGTACGTACGGAATACCGTCTCCACGTCGTGGTGTAATTTCGACCATCACTTTACAAGGATGGGTATAATGGTGTAATGAGTAACTATTTATGATTATTATAAATTAATATTGATACTGAAATAATATATATACACTCCAATACAATTCCACGATCATAGGAACGATATCATCACTCGTGCGTACGTACGGAATACCGTCTCCACGATGTGATGTGACTCGTTCTACATGATCATCATTACATAGTAATTATATAAATGAATTGAATGAATAAATATGATATATGTTACACTAATACCATTCTGGATATAAGGTATATATAACCTTAAAATAAGAATAATAATTTATTCGGCAAAACACGCATAAGAACAAAAGGCAATAAAGACCCGAGTAACAAGTAACAATGAAATATTACTAACAAGAAGCTAAGAATATGACCATATATGATATCATATCAATATGTATGACTCTGGAATAAGTCAATAACATTATTTAAACCATTATACAGGAGATTCGGACACGTACAAAGCAAATCGGACCTAAGGTAAGGGAAATATCACAATCTCATTTTTATCCGAGATTGTTTATTCGTAAGTATTTACTGGGGTGTATTTTATCATCCACATCCATGTTTCATCAATATGTAATATTATTTCCATCCACCTACAATTGTTTAAATCCATTTTTACCCTTCGGTGAATTTTTAGTAAAAGAAATGAAAGGAATCTTTTGTCGTTTTTCGTACGAGGTACTTTTTGACTTTTCCGAAAAAAGTACGAAGAATGTTTTTCTTAACTTATACGGCATGAATGGATTTTTAAAACATTATTTCCAAGAAGCTTCCTTTACAAGTTTTCAAGTTTATTTTTAATCAAATTCTTTTAGTTTAAAATTGTATGACATGTTAAGAAAGGAAAAGTTTTTTTTGAAGTAGAAAGGATATTTTCCTCAAGAATGGAGTTCAAATGTTTTATCAAAATTATTTTCCATCTAAGATAATATAGGGTTCTGTTTTTATCCCTATTATTACACTGATTTGATTATGTTTTGAGGAAATTATTTTTATGAAGTCATTTACCTTATATGATTTGTTTTATGATGTCATGATGTTTCAAGAATCCCATTTTTGTTACATGTGTTATGCGATGATGTATGATTTATGATTATGTGGCACACATAAGAAAGGATTAATTACAAGATGGGTGGGACCTATATCTCCCTCCAATGCATTGGGTAAAGATTTTATATCTCATGAGATAGACATGGCTAGAACGGTAGGTTATACCGGTTCAGTAAAACAGGACTGGAACGAGGGTGACTCGGTTCAGAAAGGGACTTTGTCCACTAAGATAGTCTTGGAAATGAGTCATGACTAACAAGAAATGATTTTCCATGATTATGTGTGCATGACACAAAGTTTCAAGTTTCATGTTATGATTATGGGGATCTCATTTTCACTTCTATGATTTGTTCCATGTTAAGATTTCATGATCTCTTTTGCAGGTTATGATTTTCAAAAAGATATGATATGATTTTTATTTCCTTTATTTGCCCTTGCTGAGCATTTGAGCTCACCCTTTTATGTTTTCTTTTCCCCAGGTCAGGAATATGGATATTAAGTAGAATATGCAAAAAGGGACCCTAGATATGATGAAATAAATGGGAGACACTGTAGAAGATTTATGAACCAGTTGTTTATGTTTCCCAGTTTCTAAAGACACTATACCTATACGGTCCTTTGTGGTTTTGTCATATGTTGTAATAAGTGTGCTTCAATTTTGAAGTATTAACAATGTATGTAAAGTCTGGGTCGTTATAGATACACTATGGATTGACCCAAAAAACTTGGACCTCGGTAACTAACTCAACCACTCCACACTCTCCAAACAACACCTTCACGCAATCAGAAACTAGGTAACTCCCAACACGAACTCATCTCACTTCCTCATCATGAGAAAAACAACACCACATACATCACTAAGGATTCCCCATACAATCGAGGGTCCCAACACAAGGGGATAAATCCACAAAAAGAAACTTAAACCAGTCGGAGAACTCGAACACAAACTAGAGACAACAATTTCCACAAGCACAAAAATATCCAAACGAGCACAACTAAAACCGAAACCTACCCACACGAGGTCTAAGGGAACCCTTAATAAAGGAGAATAATTTAAGGAGATGCTTTAAAAAATATTAGATTCCATGAATACAGGATTTACTAGTCTCTTATATAGATAAAAGAAACACACAATAAGAAGAAAACTACAAAGGAGACTGGAGTTATCTCTACTCCAACACCGGAGAAAACAAATAGGATCGAGGTTTTTCCCTCCCCTGAAATTTTCTTGACTATGTATGAGCTTCACTTTGAGGCCTATGGCTTGAACCCTGATGACTGAAGCATGTAGTACCACACAGTCAGGTGCTGACATCCTCTGGCCAAGACTTTCCCTTCTAAATGACACCACTTGCAGATCTTCCCCAAGTGACCCAAATAGACACATCAACAAAAATCATTTGGAGGATTTTTTCATGATGGTATTAAAATTCCCAAACTATCCACACTGGTGGAAAATAAATGAATGGTCTGAAAAACTGTAGATCAGACTCAAAGAAGGAGACCCTTCTGAAATAGGCTCCTCTAGCACACTCCTCTCGCCAGATAGGGAGCCTTCATGGGAAATAAGAGACACCGTATTTCCAAATTTTCACTCTTTGAAAACCAACTGAGAGAAAAATGCTTCATCCATCAACTTTTGAAAGGGATCTTCTAACGCGACCTCCAAAAGAATGGAAACCAACTCATCAATATGATCAACAAGATCTTTCTTCATCCACTGACCTTTCTACTCACTCATGAACCCCATCACATTCCTCGCCTTTACCTTATCAGGTACACATCACTAGATAAATTAGGTCGTAAACACTCCACATGACACCCCAACTTGCTATGATACTTGGATGACTACCCTCCATCGATCCAAAGTTATACCTCTAAACAACCGCAAAATCGCTTGAACCCTCACCACTTTGGGAGTTCTAGAAAACACTTTCAACTTCTTCAAGCCACTTTATTACTTCTAACAATCCTAGATCAATACATAAAAATGGAAACAAAAAAATGAACTCAATCCTACCACTACACTAAGAGTATGGGCAAGGCCAAATACCAAAAGACACAAGAAACATCTGGTAACTTTCTAGGAAGCATACTCGGAATAACAAAATAATACAAAATCGAGTCAACACCAAACCAAATATCAACCAAAAAGAACATCACCAACCAAAATATAAACTCATATACCAATACATCCTAACCAAATTGAATTAAGATAAAATATAAACTAAAGTAAAACCACAAAAACATCACAAAACAAGCCAAGATTCCTCTTTTAAAAATCACCATTTTCCAAATTCATGAACTTTCAAATTTAACCCCCTTTTGAAATCAAAAAAAATTCTATTTCAAATATAATTCTAACACATCAAATTGAAAATTCAAAACACTATCACATTTTTCCATTTAAAACCACAAATATATTTAAAAAGGAAGCCTCTTTCTTTATCAAAATCTCTTTTCCTTTTCAAAAACAACTTTGTAAAACTAGGTCAATATTTCATTTTCAAATACTCACATGTGGTATCCTATGAACCATCACATATGTGTTGTCCCCACATATGCTTATCTCATTCACATATACATTCACTACTGGAAAAATTACCTATACCCATGGTTCAAAACCATGGGTATATCCCCCAAAACCGTGGGTATAGGATATACCGACAGTTTTGGGAACTATGGGTAACCGAGGAATCGAGATAGCTCCATGGCCTATACCCATGGTTTTCTAAACGGTAGGTATATCTTTTTTTTACTGTGCCATAGATTATACCCATGTTTTTATAACCATGGGTATAAATATCACTAAAATGCCTATACCCAACTGTGGGTATAAAATATCAAAAAAAAACACCTCAAATATTAGTAAAACACACCTATAGAATTTTCTTCCTGCGACCTGTAGCTCGAAATCCTACAGCCTACATCTCCTAATATATATTAATATACCCCATCTATATTAGAAAAAAAACATTCACTTAGTTTTGAACCCATGACTTTCTCCTCGAAAATACGGCGTATAACCAACACAGTTGTGTCAATTATGTTTACTTATATTTATAACTACCTAATTATATTAATTTGAATAGCATGTATTGAAAAAAAAGGAATAATGGGTTTCGAACCCATGTTTCTACAATGCAGCTGAAGTCTATTAACACTATAAAAATAAAAGTTTGTTTAATATATTGATATATGTTATTATATATATATTTCAAAAACCTGGAAAAAATAAAATTACGCCCGAGGGTTTAGAACCCAAGTTTCTGCTCGAAGGATGAAGCGGTTTACCAATAAAATAATTGAATTTATGATTAGATATATATATATATATATTATATATTTTTTCACACTAAAAAATTAAGGGACCCTACATTAATGGTTCAACTGTACCAGAGGTATAGGTCACAGTTATACCCACGGTTTTCATAAACCGTGGGTATAGGCTTAAATACCAACAGCTATACCCACGGTTTTGACAAACTGTGGTTATAGGTGGAAGCTATACCCATGGTTTATGAAAAACATGGGTATAGTATTATATACCGAAGTCTATACCCACGGATCAAAAAAACCATGGGTATAGATGACACCTATACCCATAGTTCAATGTAAACCGTGGGTATAGGATTTCCCGCAGTTTTCCTGCGCAATATTTTGGCTTCTCGTGCTTATGCGGGTACCCTATACCCACGGTTTAGAAATAACCATGGGTATAGGATAGAAAATTTCACTTATTCCCATATTTCATGAAAACTGTGGGTATAGGTGAGTCTATGCCCATTGTTTTTGGGAAAACCGTGGGTATAGACCCATTTTCCAGAAGTGATTCGAACATGCACATTCCCTACACACACACATATGTAAATGTCTATAAGAATCACCAAGGGTCACACATACCCTTTTTTCATCAAAACCAAGAATTTATAACTTAATTATCATTTAAAATTTTATAAAACCTTTAAAAATTAAAAATAGTTTCCCTTCAATTCTCAAAACAACACAATGTTTTTCACTTTTGAAATCCAACCATTGCAAATCAAGTCTTATTTCATAACTCAAGAATACACCCCAAATAAAATTCAAACCACTACCAATAATAAAAAAAATCAACCCAAAACCATTTTAAATTCACACCAACCAAAATCACACCAAGAACCATCCATGCCAAAATAACAAAAATAGGGAACTAGTGGTCATGAATAACTCTGCAACATAGTTTAGTATACCATGCTCTAAGAAAGAACCAACCACTAGAAGTGTCTCAGACCATACCCTCAGGCTCCACATGGGTCAGTACTCCATGTATGACTATAGTGAAACACCGGCTCACTCGCTTGGTCATCACCCATCAACACAAACCTAAACCAAAGACTAAAATCCTGGAATACCCCTGGTGACTTGAGGATCAGAATGAGCAAGAGTTCACGATGCTCTTCCAGTACCAACCTCCTGAATCCTAATATTTCTAGTCTCAAACTACCTGACATTACAAATAAAAAAGGGCATCCTCTGATACTATTTTTTTTCGGAACCAACCCTGGTCAACCCTGAACTAGCCCCCCGAGATGGTCCGCGACATGGCTCGAAGGGTGTTCTCGATCCCCACTGGTAGACAACTAGTGTCAGACATCAAAATAATGATTTTGCGAATTATTTGACCCATAAAAGACAAATAATTAAACAATAATAAACAAAAAAATAAAAAATACACTAGCAATGGAAAGAAAATACAACTGAATGACTAAGCATACCTGCCGATGACCTCATGGGTCACCACCAACCACCATACCACACTCGCTCCTAGAGAAATCCAAAATTTGGAGAGCCTGAAAGTGAAAATATAGTGGGAATGAGCACTAAGATTCTCATTGGAATGAAAAAGATAAACCATGTCTGATGACCCAGCCCAAAATTGAAAACCTTTCTTTCTAGTTTGATATAGGATAAATGAAAATAAAGATTCCTAATCTTTAATAAAAATAAGTAAAGAGATTTTACTTTGAAGAAAACCCCTTTTTCATTTATTTTTTTTCAAATCAATTACCAAAACATATAAGTCATTACAATTAATTCCGTTAAAAGGAAAATAGTACAAAAACAGATCTTTTCATATAAAAAGAAAGGTAAAAGTGTGATGAGATAAAATAACCAATGTGTCACAACAAAAATCAGGAACATAAAAGTATGCCACCATGGGAATTTCCTAAACATACCTAGAGAGATCCCTAGACATAATCAGTTCAGAACTACCAGTCGACGTATAGTGAAGCCCATAAGTCTATAACTAATTGGCTGCTCTAAACTGACCAATCGAGTGGCACAACCCACTTGGTCTAACAGAAAATTCAGTGGGTACCAACCCATATAATTGGGTCTAATCAGCAACCATCACTCGACCCTCTAAAAGATTCCCAGGAAACCCATGGTAATAATATAATGTGTAAGTTGGAGTCCCTCTCATGCATGACTCACCTATCCTTCCATCACCGACTTGTCTACCCCAAACACGGACATCCCCTGTATGATAACCCATAAAGGGAAATCTAAGATAGGGGTTCCCACTATATAAATATACATATTCCAAATTTTTAAATATTTCAATAAGGTTGTTATATCACTTAAGTATTCAAAAATTTATTTAAAAACATTTAATTTTCCAACTAGGACATTATTTTACAAAAAAAATGAAAGGATTTCCTAAAATACTCTAAGTTTTCAATAGGGAATTTATATTTTCAAAACCACATTTTAAGGTTCTAATCAAGACAAGTTTTACATAACACATTTATGTAAAGCCTTTGAGTTTAAAAAAATAAACTTCACAAGCTAGGAGTCTTTTAGAAAACTATTTTGAAGTATTTAAGGTGTTTCACATTTAGAATTCACTTGTAAACAGGAGCAGTTATACAAATAAATGAGAAACCAATACCAAAAAAATAGAATGAAATCAACTTACAAAACACTTAGGAATGTATATATGTATATATAATTAACACATAAATATAAAAACATGATTTTAAAATGCTAAGAAATCAGGGAGATAAAATTAAAGGTGAGGGAATAAGAAACCTACCTTAGTGTGGAACCAAATTGAACATCTGGTCCTTGGTTCTTTCTAACTAAAAGCTCTACTCCCCCACTAATCATATGAACATTCACATACATGTAAGGACACCTAGCCCCTAGGAACACATTTACATGGCCATGAACATGTGCAAGGGGATCCTTACATATATGCTTATATGCATTGAAAGTGTGGCCAATTGTTGCCGATCGACCAGTCAAAGTTCTACAGCTCTATTAATGTGTATAGCAGCACTCAGGATGAATCATCGACAATGATACTTTTAAATAGTATATTTTTTCGTTGATTGTATTTTGATTGGGGTTGGTTTGAAGATATTAAATGAAGTGATTAATGATTGGTATTTGATTTAATAATTTGATAAATATTGGTGTGAGTTCATTTTTAGGGATTTAATCTTGTAATATCCTTGAGCTTTGCTTTATATTTCATTTAAATTAACACTCACTTCACAAGATAACATTGATTGGAATTCCTAACTGTTAAGGCTTTAATACAAGCTATAACTTGACATTGGGTTCTAATATCAATCATAGATTGTTGATGGTAGTGTATTTATGGTTCCAATAATCCATGTAAACCACACGTTAAACAAAACAAGTCACTAATCCATGACATGTTAAGTCCAACATACACAATGCTAAATTAAAGAATATTCATCGAGAAAAAGCTCTCAATCACTTAAGATCCCAAAATAATGACTCACACCAATGGTAGATTTACTCAAACATTAAGATGGTTATTAATCTTGTAATATATAATTATGGTGATTAATTATTAGATAATAAAAAAATAAAGGGATAAGAAAAGAGTTTTGCACTGAACACACACACACAAACAGTGAAGGAAATTAAATACTGACTTTAGATTGAATGAGAAGGCACAATAAGAGAAGGAGATTAAACTGTATTTAAACTATTTTAAGACCAATAATTTTATTTAACATAAGGTGGATGAGAATAATAGATGAAGAAGAAGAAACTTTCATTAAAATAGAACTACAAAAACAAACACTTACACAATTACAAACGAAGAACAACACAAATGAACAAAAAGAGAGGAGGAAAGGTCTATCAAGTGAAAAATTGAGTATGTAAGGTCCTACCAAGCCTTTGGAAAGGATTTTTTAGAGCCAATATATGATCCCTTATTCTGAAATTCCAACCCAATGCAAGGAGAAGAGGGGTTGTATTTATAGCCCAAGGAGGGACAGTTTGTATTCCAAATCTTCCCCTCCACTTTCATTGCCAATTTGGCCATCCAGACAGCTGAATATCGAGATTATATCTTCTTAAAAGTTTCATATATTGATGTGTACTGTCCTCCATAAAACTTGTGTAGGCATTGGACTTCTTTATCCAAAGTTATGGAGGTTTTAATAAACAATGTTAAACTTTCCATTTCTATCCATTCTTTTTAAATGGCTAAAATTTGAATGGATTTTTTAATAGGAATATGCCTTTAAATAAAAATAATTTATTCCAAAAAGTTGGCCACCCATATATTTTCTTTCACACTGAAACAGATCAGTCTTATTTGATGATTAAATCATGGGAAA
This sequence comes from Viscum album, assembly GCA_963277665.1. Taxonomy (NCBI): domain Eukaryota; kingdom Viridiplantae; phylum Streptophyta; class Magnoliopsida; order Santalales; family Viscaceae; genus Viscum; species Viscum album. Next base: position 1,947,701,815 of record OY728130.1, read on the forward strand.
ATGCAGAAATAGTGTCCTGATTGTAATTCCTAACCAGAATGGTGGGATGGACTTTAAAGATTCATTTGGGCCCATTATTTTTGAATTTGGGCCTTGAAATTTTTATTAATGACTCCTTGAATTGTTATACTAATTTTTTAGGATAATTAATGAATTTTCACTTCTGTATTGGTCCAATTAATTCAATATTCATGGATGGTCCATTTTCTTCAAAGATTTAGTGGTCCTTCTTGTGTGGCCCATATGACCCTAAAAATGGAAGAATTTTCCAATGATTCCTTCTAATTATATGTGTGAAATTGAATAAGAATTTATAAAAAAAAAGAACCACACAAATTGGATCATTACGGTGATATTTATTATAAAAAAATAAACAGAATTGAATCTGAATGAATTCAAATAGTGATCTAAATTATATTTAATATTTAAACATTAATATCTCACACCAATTATGCACATTTCATATAACATAAGTAAAGGGATTATATAATAAATTATGAAAATATTAATAACATCAACTCCCCCACACTTATTCTTGTGCATTTCTTCATGTTCAATAAATATAAAAACATAAAAAATCATTTTCACTCACCAACAAATATTAAAGAAATCCCCAATCAGGGGAGGTTTAGAAAATTCCCTCATCCATATTGAATTCCAACACAATTTGTTACAAAAACAATGTTCCAAAAGCAATTCTATTTTTCATGCTCAAATTTAGAAATGGAAAATGGTGGCACACAAAACTTACTCCTCTAAAGATGATAAAATTAATTTATGGAGCTTCACTCATTCACCAACAAAAAGTGAAAAATTAGATTTTGTAAGAGCTCTATGCTTACACTTCCTATCCTAAAGTGCCCAAAAATCAAGAGGTCTTTTTAGGGTTTTGTTGTGGCTAGGGGATGGTAGTAAGATGATATCCAAAATATAGGAAAAGGGGGGTAAAATACCAACATGTAAAAAGAAATGCACTTTTTTTTTGAAATGAGACATGAAAGGAACTAGAAACACATATTTAAGAGGGAATAAAAATGTGAAATAAGACACAAAAGAGGAAATAAATTTAAATTGGATGAGAAGATGAAATATTTACAAACCACTAAACTTCTCTAAATGACATAAGTGTTCACTTTTTTCTTTTCTTTTTGTATTTTTTCGAAATTTGAACTTAAAAAAGATCCCACAATCATCTCCCATACCAAGTTTGATCTCCTCACAACACTAATTGTAATAGTTATAACAAGATCAAAGGTTGTGGAAGAGTGATTTTTTACCCACACAAGACACAACACATTCTTATTTTCATTTTTTTTTTGATTTGTTTTGAACTCTTTTGAATATCATTTTAATAAGAAAAATATATATACATTCACAAAACCCACTGAAGGACAACCTATCCCCCACACTTAAATTGATATTTTTCCTCAAGAATATGAAAACATGGTGAAAATCAAAAAAAAGGGTACCCAAAATGAAATCAATTACCCCCAAACTTAAATTTCAAAAAATTATGCAATTAAAATCCATGTTGATATTGGGTATGATAAGGGATTGGGCTTGTAATGTGGATAACAAAGAAAAGGTTTTCATAGGCTCGAAGGGGATTTCAAAAGGAGGATTAATATACGGTTAATTGGAGGCTATTTTTCTACTATAATTCTCATGGATTTCATAAAATGTCTCTATCATATTAACGCACACGAAAGTAGGAAATTCAGCTTTAAGGTCCACAAACTCAAGACTCACAAATGGGGGTAAAAAAACTCATTTTGAAATGATAGCCATAGTTGGCCTTGGCATGAAATAAAATGTCATTCCTCAGGGGTGGGGAAAATAATTTTCCAAATCAAAAATTGAGTATTCAAAATTATTTGGTTTTGACACAATATTATTTATCCAAATTTATAAGGAAACCACAAAATTTTTAAGATGAAACCATGTCTTTTGACTCCAAAAAATGGATGGACAAAATTTGAAAATTGGAAGGAGAGTAAGCATGACTCTTGATTTTTCATATTGTTTTTAAATTATTATTTTTTTGTTTGTTTGTTTTTTTTTTGGTTTTTTTGGTTTTTTATATAGAAACACCCACACAAAAGAGAAAGAGTAAATAAAAACGTGTGAAGAGGAAAGTGGGAAAAAATAAGAATGAGGGAGGAAGAAGAAGAAAGATATATATATATATATATATATATATATATATATATATATATAGAGAGAGAGAGAGAAGAGGAGTTCAAGGGAAAGAGGTTCCCCCTAGTTTGGATAGAGTGGGTCACCGTCTCCATCCAGTGGTTTGTTTACTGTATAAGTTGTGGATCTGATAGAAGTCGATGTGGTTATAGGATTGTGTGTCCTCTCATGGTGATGCTTTAAGTGATTTCCATTAATTGTGAATGTCCTTTTTGAAGAGGGGTATTGGACTTTCACTGCACCAAGTGGGTAAACATTAGTAATAACAAAAGGACCTTCCCATCGAGAATTAAGCTTACCTAGGTGAAGAAAAAATCAAGATTCGAAAATCAATACCTTTTTACCTTCATATAATACATTTTTCAGGATGTATTTGTCATGGATTCCCTTATCATTTTCTTTTTATGAATTATAATTCTCATAAGAATCAAGTTGAAGCTCCTCCAGTTCATCCAATTGCAACAATATTTCTTCACCAGATTTTTCACAATCAAAATTACAGGATTTCACAGCCCAAAAAGATTTATGTTGGATTTAAACTAATAAATGACATGATTTACCAAATACTATCCTAAATGGAGACATCCCAATGGGTGTTTTTTAGGAAGTTTAATAAGCCCAAAGTGTTTCACCAAGTTTTTTAGGAAAATCTTTTTGGTGGGCTTAACAATTATCTCAAACACTCTTTTGACTTCTCTATTAGAAAGTTCAGCCATTCCATTTGTTTTGGTGTGATATGAAGTTTAATTTTTATGTACAAAACCATTATTTTTTAAAATATATTCCATGTTTTTATTACAAAAATGGGCTCCTAAGTCACTTATCAACGCACGTGGTGTGCTAAATCGATGGAAGATGTGTGTCTTTAGGTACTCATTAATAGTATGTGAATCATCCTTTCTAGTGGGTTTGGCCTTGAACCACCTAGAAATATAATCAACCACACTAATAATGTATTATAACCCATTAGAATGGGGGAATAGTCTTATGAAATCAATGCCCCAAACATCGAAGATCACATAGAAATTTAAAGGCTTTTGGGGCATTTCATTTCTCTTTGAAATTGTGCAAATCTTTTGTCAAGGGGAACATGATTGACTGAACTCATCTGAGTCCTTAAAGAGTGAAGGCCATAAGAATCCATATTCTAGGACCTTTAAGGAGCTCCTTTTTGGTCCAAAGTGTCAACCTTGAGGAAGTGAGTGACATAATTCTAAGATGGAGGAATTTTCATCTTCATCAAAACATCTCTTAATTACCATGTCATCCCCAGTTTTCCAAAGTTTATTATCTTCCTGAAAATATAATTTTCAATAGATTTTCAGCTTCATTTTTTGTTCTTTTTAAAACATTTGAGGGAAAGCACTAGAAACCAAGTAATTTACAATTAGAGAATACCATGGTGACTTTGGAGTGAGGGATGAAAGGTTCTTAGTGGGGAATTTTGGATCAATGATTTCTGAATGAGAAGAATTAGAAATTCTACTAAAGTCATCATCCAGAGGGTTTTCTTTTCCTAGTCTATATTTGATTCCAAGGTAAAACTCTTGGAGCATTAGTATCCATCTTATTATCCTCGGTTTGGAATCAATTTTCTTTAGTAAGAACTTTATAGCAGAATTATTTGTGAAGATGATGATTTTGGTACCTAAGAGATAGGGATGAAATTTTTCTAAGGAAAAAACAACCACTAAAAGTTATTTTTAAGTGACAGTGTAGTGAGGTTGAGTTTCATCCAATGTTTTTGAGGCATAATAGATGAAATGAGGAATATTTTCTCTTCTTTGACCAAGAACATCCCCAACTACTCTATCAGAAGCATCACACATCAACTCAAAGGGTAAGGACCAATCTGGGGGTTAGATTATCGGGGTAGATGTAAGATCTGTTTTGAGTTCAATGAAGGCTCTCTTACAAACCTCATTGAAATGGAAAGTGACAAAATTTTTGAGAAACCGAGTGAGTGGGAGAGAAATTATACTAAATTTATAGATGAATCAATGATAGAAACTGGCATGATAGAGGAATGAATGGATGTCTCAAACTATAGTGGGTTTAGGAAGTGATTGGATCACTTCAATTTTTAGTAGGATCAACTTCAATACCCTATTTTGAAACTATGTGACCTATAACAAACCTATTTTCAACCATGAAGTGACATTTTTTAAAATTAACACAATGTTACACTTGACAAACTTTTCAAGGACTAGAGAGAGTGAATACAAGCACAATTCAAATGACTCACCATAAATGGTAAATTCATCCATGAATACTTCCTTGCAGTGTTCAATGAATTTAGAAAAGATACTCCTCATACACCGATGGAATGTTGTAGGAGAATTGAAAAGGCCAAAATTCATTCTACTATATGCATGTGTTCTGAAGGGGCATGTAAAAGTAGTCTTTTCTTAGTCCATAGGTGCAATTGGGATTTGGAATAATTTTTTTTATCAATCAAGAAAGAAATAGTGTGACTTTCCAGATAATATTTCTATCATTTTATCAATGAATTGAAGAGGGTAGTTATCTTTTCGTGTTTCAACATTCAATTTTGGGGAATCAATGCACACATTCCATTTTTTCTTCACTCGAGTTTTGACTACCTCCCCATATTAATTTTTGAAAATAGTTATCCCACCATTTTTAGGTACAACTTGAATTGGACTAACCCATTCACTATCGGAAATTGGGTAGATAATATCCGCTTGAAGAAGATTGGTGAAATCTTCCCTAACTACCTCAAGTATGAGTGGATTTAGTCTTCTTTGTGGTTGTCTAATTGGTTTGGATGATTCCTCAAGAAGGATGTGATGCATGAAAAGGTTATGGTTTATTCTTAGTATGTCATCTAGGGTCCAACCTAAGGCATTTTTTTCCTCGAACACCTAAACAAGTTTGGACTCCTTGGTTTCAGTAAGTGAGCGGAGATAATGATAAGATAAGATTGATCATGGAAAAGGAATGTATATTTTAGGTGTTCAGGGAGAAATTTTAGATCAGTCTCATATTTCATTTTTGGGTTAGACAGATCAGAAATGGAGGAAGGTTCTTCGGTTGGTTTTGAATCATTTTCCTTCCTACTAATCAAGGAGGTGTAGTATAAATCAGAGTTGATGTGGGATTCAAGAGAGTTTTCAAGATCCTCTAGATTTATAGAGACTATGAATGAGAGTTCCACATCAACTTCACTATTTATGACTTGGTTAATCCTATTGCAGACTTCACAAGATCCTATCTCTTAAAAATAGGATGAACATGATAGAATGGGGTTCAATTGACTCTTAGAAGTGTCCTTAGAAGCATGTATTGAGAATGTCGAGTGATCCTCAGATGGGTATCTCATGGCTTTGAAAATGTTGAACTTGACCAATTGGTCACCAAATTCCATGGATAAGATGCCTGAATGGACATCAATTTTGATTCTCTCTATCATTAGGAATGGTCTTTCTAGAATTATGGGAGATCAAGAAGAGTTCATCTCACCTTCCATGTCAAGGACATGGAAATTAGCGGGGAAGATAAGATCATTCACATGAACAAAGAAATCCTTGATTATACCCTTAGGACTAACAGTGCTTCGATTGTCCAATTGAATGACAAAACCGGTTGGATGTAAGGGACCAAGACAAAGTTTGGAGAATATGGATGTGGGAATGACATTAATTAAGGATCCTAGGTCTATGAGTGCATCATAAAAGTTGGAACTTCTAATTTCTCATGGAACCGTAAAAATCCCTAGATATTTTCACTTTATGGGAATAGTCTGCTGGGTGGAAACATTTTCAAAGGTCCTAATCTGCCTCTTATGGGTGCACAACTCCTTAATAAACTTGGAATACTTAGGGATTTGTTTTATGGAATCTAAGAGTGGAATTTTGACTTCAACACGTAAAAATATGTCAAGCATTTTAGGATCGGGTTTAAGAGAATTCTTTGGCTTAGAAACATCTTGAGGAAAAATAATTGGTTTCCTAAGTGGAATGGAAGGAGGAAAGGGAATTGATTCTTATTCATTTCTGAGTTTATTTTTCTTTTCATTTTCTAGGTCAACATTTAAAGGGGAGTGGGAGGTCTCATCATGAGGCATAGAAATTTGCTTTCCCATTCTAAGTGAAATTTCACTTACATTACCCTTGGGGTTGGGTAATGGTTGAGATGGGAGTTGGGAAGAATTTTATTGTTTTTTTGTCTTAGGTGGGAATCAATTTGACCAATTTGGGTTTCAATGTTCTTGGGGCTAGAATGGGTGAATGTGTCAGGATATTATAAAGAACATTACCATGGTTTCTTGGAAGAAGAGGCTTGTCCTGGATTGGGATTACCTTGATTTTGGTTCTTGATAAAGTGATTTTATTGGTTTAGAAATTAAGAAGGCTCACTAGGAAATCAGAATCCAATAGGAGGATTGTTCCTTTGAGGTTGAGGAATAAAAGTATAAGGTTTTTGGAAATTACCGACACCTTTACCATAATGGAATTGGTTTGGGTTTTGATGAGGGTATTGAAGAGGTGAGAAATGGGATTCCCATATCTCAAGTTAGGGTTATATGTAGAAGAAAAGATCTCAGAATGGGGTTGGTTGAAGTTTCTAACAAACTAAACTGATTGTTGAGGGTTGGGGTTCTGCTGAGAATATGCTACATTGAGCTTCATTGGTCTAGATGAATCAGATTGATCCTATTAAAGTTGTGTACATGTGTCAGTTGGATGAGATGGGGAGCTATAGATTCCACAATTCTTTATAGGTTCAGGGAACAGAGATTGTGGAGAAGATGAGTTTGGGGCTTTGGATTCCACAACTAGTTGTCACACAAGACCTATAAGTTCACTTATCCACTCGGTCATCTTGTTTGGCTCTATGGATTGATTATCTTGGACTTTTTTTAATTGAGCATATGCTCGAGTATAGAATTATTGGTGGTGTGTTCAGGTTTCCAAAAGATTTTTGAACCTCTCCCAGTACTCATGGAGTGATTCATTTGGGAATTAAAGAATACCACTTATTTCATTACGGATAGAAGTAGTACGAGAAGCAAGAGAAAATTTCTCTAAAAAGTGTCGCTTCATGTCATTCTAGGTGGTTATGGAACCAGGAGGTAGGTAGTAAATCCATGACTTGGCGGAGTCAGATAAGGAAAAAGGGAAAGCTCGAAGTTTGATTTGTTCCTCAGAAACCCCTTAAGGCTTCATGGTAGAGTACACCACTTAGAACTCTTTAAGGTGGAGATGTGGATCCTCACTGGATAGCCCGTTGAATTGAGGAAGAAGATGAATTAAACCAGATTTCAATTCAAAGTCATCCTATATGTTTGTATATTTAATATCAAGGGGTTGGTAATTCATATCAGGGGTAGTAAGTTCTTTAAGGGTTTGTTCCCTAGGATTGGTCATTTCTAATTCAACTGGTTGGATGAGGACTGGTTCTTGAATTATTTGATTATACCTAATGTTCCTCCAAATTTGGAGAAGTCTTTGCTTAATTTTAGGGTCAAAAATATCATTGGTATTGTTTGGGAGGATATGGGGCATTTAGAGATATTTTGGAAGAAAGAGGAATACAAGTTTTTCTTTGTGTTTTTTTTTATTTTTTTTTAATTTTGTTTTCTTATTCTATTTGTTTTTTCAATAAATAGAAAATAAAGACTATTTAATTAAACCATCACCAAAAATTTATCCATTTGAAAGTGTAGAAAATTTTATCCTATCAACCGGTCAAATTTTTGATGCTCTATAAATGTGTATAGCAGCACCCGGATCGAATCCTCAAAGATGATACTTTTTAATAGTCGATTGTTATTAGTTGATTGAATTTTGATTGGGGGGTTTGTTTGAAGATATTAAATGAAGTGATTAATGATTGTTGTTTTATTTAAAAATTTGACATATATTGGTGTGAGTTTATTTTTATGGAGTTATGTTTGTTATATCCTTGAGCTTTGCTTTATATTTCATTTAAATTAACACCCACTACACAAGATAATGTTGATTGTAATTCCTAAGTGTTAAGGATTTAATCCATGCCTTTAATTAACATAGGGTTCTAATATCAATCATATATTATTTATGGTAGTGTATTTATGGTTTCAATAATCCATGGAAACTACACGTTAAACAAAACAAGTCATTAATCCATGACATGTTAAGTCCAACAAACACAATGCTAAATTAAAGAATACTCATCGAGAAAAATATCTCCATCGCTTAACATATCTAAATAATGACTCACCACAATGGTAGATTTAATAATCCATTAATATGGTTATTAATCTGGAAATATATGATTTTGTTGATGAATTATTAGAGAAGAAAAAAGAAAGGGATAAGAAAAGAGTTGTGCGCCGAACACACACACACAAACAGTGAAGAAAATTAAATACTGACTTTAGATTAAATAAGAAAGAAAAATAAAGGAAGGGGATTCAACTGTATTTAAACTATTTTAAGACCAATAATATTATTTAACAAAAGTTGTATGAGAATAATATATGAAGAATAAGAAACTTTCATTAAAATAGATTTACAAAAACAAACACTTACACGATTACAAACAAAGAACAAAAAAAAGTAAATGAAAACAAAGAGAGGAGGAAAGGTCTATCGAGTGAAAACTTGAGTATATAAGGTCCTTCCAAGAATTTTTAAAGGATTTGGTCGTGCCAATATATTCTCCTCTCTTCTGAAATGCCAATACAATGCAAGAAGAATTGGGGGTTGTATTTATAGCCCAAGGAGGTGGATAGTTTTCATTCCAAATCTACCCCTTCACTTGCATCGCCAATTTGGCCATCCAGACAGATGAATATAAAGATGATCTATTCTTACAAGTTGTATAAATTTATTTGTAATTTCCTCCCTAAACATTTGCTGGACATTGGACTTTTGTATCCAAAGTTATGGTGGTTTAAATAAATAATGTTAAATTGTCCATTTCTATCCATGCTTTTTTTATGGCTGAAATGTGAATCGATTTTTGAATAGGAATATTCCTTTAAATAAAAATAATTTATTCCAAAAAGTTGGAAACCCATATCTTAGATTTCACACTAAAAAATATCATCCTTATTTGATGATTAAAGCAGGATAAAATGTATTAATAGTGTTCTAATTTTAATTCCCATCCACAATGGTAAACTTGACTTCAAAGCTTCATTTGAGCCCCTTGTTTTTTTATTTGGGTCGTGAAATTTTTATTCATGACTCCTTGAGTTGTTATAATAATTTTTTAGGAGAAATAATAAATATCCACTTTTGGATTGAGCCCAGTAATTCAATCTTCATGGATGGTCTAGTTTCTTCGCAGATTCTGTGGGCCTTCTTATGTGGTTCATATGACCATACAAATGGCAGAATTGGCCAATGATTCGTTCTAATGATATGTGGAAAATTTAATAAGGAATCCTAAAAAATAATAACCACATAATTTGGATCATTAGGATTAAAATTATTATTAAAACAATAAATATACTTGAATATGGATGAATTCAAATAGTGCTCTAAAATTATATTTTATATTTAAACATTAATATTTCACACAAATTATGCACATTTCATATAAAATTAGTAAATGGAGTATCTAATAAATTATGAAAATATTTGTAAAGTCATGCATATACTAGTCGCCACCCACCTATGTATGCATTTTCATATATATACATTAGCACACCTATCCCCATACATGTATATTCACTACCATGGATGATTATACATGTAACGGGGGAAACCAAAGATATCTATATATATATACTTAACTATGCACATGTAATCGAGTCACCTTAGACCCAAAAAATTGAAACCATAAGGTAGGGTTCAAAGCAGTACACCAAAAATACTAAAAACCTTGAAACAAATAAATACCCAAATTAATATGGTTTGAAACCAAAAAATAGCATAAAATACATACCATGGATGGTGGTGGAAAACTGAAATATCCCGAACCACCTCGCCTTCAGTGATGGTTAATGGAATCCACCAGAGCAGGTCTTGGGGGACTATTTGCACAACCCTAAACCATAAGAAACCACAAAACCCAAATGAAACCCTAACCTAGGGTATCGATTAATTAATTTATAATTCATTCTATCATTTAATAAATCTGAGGCACCCAAATCATAATAATAAGAGACCAATAACCCAAGCATCAATCACATAAAAATAAACTTCATATATAACAAGAAGGTTCAATAAGGGAAAATTAATATCACATCACAAATGCCAATTGGGTCCTCACTCATACTAAATCTATTTGGAAATTACTTTTAAAACAATTTCACATTCAGATACATTTCCAAAGGAAAGAATACACACCCTCAAGCATGACCAATTATTTCAAGAGGACTCCATTTTCACTTTATAAAATCAGAACACCCCTTTAAGACAATGAAACCCCTTTAAAAAAAGAAGCCCACTCTAAAACCCATTTGGCCTAAATCACAATAATCAAGTTCATTTCACATTGGAAACACTCATTGGAATTTTTATCAAACATAAATAATACATAATCACTACTTTAAAACCAAGTTCCATTACGCAATGCAATCCATCATTCTATCTAAGGAAAACCCACCCAAGATTTCAAAACATTCCAAAACCACCTGACAAACATGGGTCTCATTATTAGAAAACAAAACAAGGCCCAAGGACACTCAATTACATTAAAAGTTAAACAACTCACCCATTTTGAACCACCATTTGAAATAAAACTAAAATACCCATTTTGAAATTATTTGAGCTCGTGCCTCAATTTAAGACCAAATTCCCTTTTTAAGACTTAATTTCCACCCAATGAAAACCAAACCAGTTCAATACCCATTACCCAGCTTTAAAACCATAAAAGGGGCACACGCATCTCCTAATAAGCTTAGTATAAATAAATATACCAATTTAAAACATAAAACAAGAACTACACCAAACCAAGCAATTATGACAAAGCCAAGGGTTAATAAAATAGGTGAAAATTAACACAAGGATATCAAATGGAAGGTGTGAAACACAATAGCGAAATAAAAACCTTACCTTAGACAATGACTATAATCTGAGATGATCCAATCTGCTTCACCTTCAGCAGCGGATGCCGAAATATGCAAGAAGGCATCCCGAGAGACTCTTTGCATACCCTAACATTGAAGGAAAACCAAAATTAGAGTTATCCCCAAACCCTAGGGTTTGGCTGATCTGAATAGGGCTACTATGAGGGAAAAAGGACCAACTCAAGGGAGAGGAGTGGAGAGAAAGACTTACCTCGAGGTTGTAACCACGAAACTGAAAGGAATCTAGTTGTTCTATCAGAATAAGAGAGGGTTGAAGGAGGGGAAATGTAGGGCCATGGGAGGGGAGGAGGTGAACCCACGCAATGCATAGGGAGGAAGGAAACATGGATAAAGAATGAAAAGAAAGAAAGAAAATACATAAATAAATAAAAGTAGAGAAATAAATAAATAAATAAATAAAAAACCTACTTGATAATAATAATAATATCAAAAATAATAATAATATGAATAATAATTATAATAATCATTATTATAATTATTATTATCAAAACACCTTCTTCAAATTTATTTTATTTTTATATTTTATTTCCATTTTATTTTTTTTAACATAGGCAGCCCGCACGGTTGTTGCACGGTTATTCCTAATCAAGCACAACCCATGCGCAGGACCCCATTTAGCTTGAGAATTTTAAAATTTAACCCATACCAGCCTGAAATCAAAAGTGATTGTAAAAAATAATTAGAATAATTAGAATAATTAATTTTTTTTAGTTCAGGATATGATAATTCTCCCCACCACAAAACTTTTCTGCACCCATAAAGTCATCCAGTTAACTGCGGAATCAAACTCCAGATTGATATTGAACAAGTTAAATGAAACTAAGAACTCATGGAGATCTTTCCTTATACCATTCACACCCACCCAATCAAGAAGAAGCCAGAGCACCAGAATGTGGGGAGAACACTAGGGGGTTCTACACACCCCTAAAACTCAACTAACACAAAGACATTAAAAATTCAAAATACACCACCTGGACTTAAACAAAAAATACACTATGGAACGACCCAGAAAACTAGGCCTCAGTAACAAACTCAACCTCTTCACACTCACCAAACAACACCTTCACGCAATCAGAAACTAGGGAACTCCCAAGACAAACTCATATCACTTCTTCAACACTAGAAATAAAAACACCACAACCAGCACTGAGGATTACCCATACAATTTAGGGTCCCAACACAATGGTATAAATCCACAAAAAGAAACTCAAACTAGTCATCAAACTCAAACACAAACTAGAGAAATCAATCCACAAGCATATACATCTCCAAATGAGCACAAATAAAAGTGAAACCTACCCACATGAGGTCTAAGAACACCCTTAGGAAAGGTGAATTATTTAAGGATCCACATTCAAAACACAAATATGAGATTCCAATAGAACATTATTTTCATGTCTCTTATATAGATAAAATAAACTTACAACAAGAAGGAAATTAAAAAGGATATTGGATTTGTCTCCACTCCGACACTGGAGACAAAAAAAATGGACCGGGGTTTTTTGAACCCCTAGACTTTTTCTAACTGTGTGTCAGCTTCACTCTGAGTCATGTGGCTGGAACCCAGATGACCAAATCATCTCCTACCACATATTCTGGTGCTAACATCCTCCAGCCAAGACTTCTCCTTCTAAATGATGGCACTTACAGAACTTCCCCGAGTGACCCAGATGACCACATCAATGACAAGCATCTGGAGGATTTTCAAAAGATTGTATTAAAATGCCCAAACTATCCAAACGGGTTCCAAACAACCGAATGTTCTAAATAACTAAATATTAGACTCAATTGTGGATACCCTTCCTAAATAGGCTCCTCTAGCACACCCCTCTCTCCAGATATAAATCCTTAACGGGTAACAAGACACAACAGATTGCCAACTATCTGTGCTCTGAAAACCAACTCATCTAAAAATGCTTCATCCACATACTTCCCAAATGGATATTCTGATGCTACCTCCAAAGAAATGGAAACTAACTCCCCAATCTGGTCCACAAGAGTTTTCTTCATTCACTGACCTTTCTGAATGCTCATGAGCCCCGTCACATTCCTTGCTTTTACCTCCTCAGGAACACATCACTAGATGAATGTGGTATTAAACACTCCCCATGATGACCCAACTTTATATAATACTGAGACGACTACCCTCTACCGGTCCAAATTCATACCTCCAAACAAACTCAAAATAGCATAAACCCTCCCCACTTCAGGAGTTCCAGTAAACACTTTCGACTACCATGAGCCACTCCATTACTTCTAACAATCCTAGATCACCACAAAAAATTATAAACAACTAAAATGAACTCAATCCCACCACTCCACTAGGATTATGGGCAAGGAAAAAGACTGAAAGACACAAGAAGAATCTAGGAACTTTCTGGGCTGCATACTCTGAATAACAAAAGAATATAAAACCGATTCAACACCCAACCAAATTTCAACCAAAAATAACATCACCAACAAAACTCTAAACTCATAGACCAACACATCATAACCAAATTGAAGTTAGATCAAATCTCAAAAAAAATAAAACCACAACAACATCACAAAATAATCCAAGATTCCTCTTTTGAAAATCACCATTTTCCAAATTCATGCACTTTCGAATTTAACCCCCTTTAAAAATCAAAAATAATTTTCCATTTCAAAGATCATTACAACACAACCACTTGAAAATTAAAAATATCATCCCACTTTTCCCTTTAAAACCACAAATCTCATTAAAAAGGAATCATCTTTTTTTATCAGAAACCATTTTCCTTTTCAAAAACAAATTTGGAAAGCCATATCAATCTTTGATTTTCAAATACTCACCCTGGTATCCTATGAACCATCACATTTTTTTGCCCCATCATATTTTTCTCTCATTCACACATACATGACAACATGCACTTTCCCTAAACACGTACACATTTAAATTTCCATAATAATCACCATGGGTAACACATACCCTTTCCCTGTCAAAACCAATAATTTTGAACTTAATTATCATTTCAAATTTCATAAAATCTTTCAAAATTAAAAATAGATTCCCTTCCATTCTAAAAATAAACCAAGGTTTTTCGCTTTTGAAATCCAACCTTTTCAAATCAAGCCTCATTTCATAACTTAAGAATGCACCCCAAAATCAATTCAAACCACTACCAAGAAAACACAAAAGCAACCCAAAACCATTTTAAATTTATGCCAACCAAAATTAGACCAGCACCATCCATTACATAATAAAAAAAAATAGGGAACTAGTGGTCAAGCATAACTCGGAAATATGGTTTAGCAGACCATGATCTATGAAATAACCAACCATTAGAAGTGTCTTAAACCATACCCTCGGGCTCAACATGGGTTTCTACTCCATGTAAGACGATAGTGAAACACCATCTCACTCCCTTGGTCATCCCCCATCAAAACAAACCAAAACCAAAGACTCAAATCCCGGACTATGCCTAGAAACTCTAGGATTAGAACGAGCAAGTGTTTGTGACACTCTTCTCGTTCCCACCTCCCGAGTCCTGAGAGTCCTAGTTTCCAACTACCTGACATCCCAAATAACAAAGGGAATCCTATGATACCATTTTTTCATGAACAAACCCGGGTTGACCCTGAACTGGCCACCCGAACCAATCCACAGTATGGACCAAAGGGCGTTCCCAATCCCCAAAGGATAGAAATTGGTGTCCGGTATCAAAATAAATCCATTGGGAATGATTTGGACCAAAAAAGACAAATAAATAAACAAGAATAAACAAAACAATGAAACTAAACTCTAGGAGTGGAAAGAGAATAAAACTAAATGGTTAAACATACCTCCAGATGACTTCATGGGTCACCACCAATCATAGAACCACACTTTCTCCTAGAGCAGTCAAAAGCTAAGAGAACCTGAAACTGAAAAGATAATCAATAGGAATTCCAAATATAAACCATGTCTCATGACCCACTCCTAATGTGAAAACATTTCTTATTAGTATGAAAATAGGATACATGAAAATAAGGTTTCTCACTCTTTTATCAAAATTAGTAACAAGATTTTACTTTTAGGAAAAACCCTTTTTTTATTTTTTTTCAAATCAATTACCAAAACAAATAAGTCAATATAATGAATTCCTTTAAATGTAAACTCGTACCAAAATAGATCTTTTCATATAAAAATAAAGGTAAAAGTTTCATGAGATAAAATAACCAAAGTGTCCTAAAAGAAAGTGGAGAAAAAAAATTATACAACCACGGGAATTTCCTAAACTTCCCTAAAGAAATCCCTGAACGTACTTGGTTCAGAAACACCTGTCAGAATATGGTGAAGCTCCTAAGTCTATAAAAAACACCCCACCCTAAACTGAATAATCCAGTGTCAAGCACCACCTGGCCAAACTGAAAATATAGGGGGTACCAACCTGTCTAATCAAGGCTATTAAGAAACTGTCACTTGACCCTCTAAAAGATGCCTAGGAAAGCCATGGTAATAATATACTATATAAGTATGAGGCCCCCAAACACTTGACTCACCTTACCTACCATCCCTGCACTTGCCTACCCCAAACACGGACATCCCCTATACAATAACCCATAAAGAGAAATCCTAGATAGGGGTTCCCACTATATACATATACATATTCCACATCGTTAAAGGTCCTAATTGGCCTATTACATCACTTAAGATTTCAAAAATTTCTTTAAAAAAATGTTAGTTTCCAATCTAGTAGTTATTCCACATAAACATTCAAATCATTTCCAAAAATACCATAAGTTTCAAACTGGGAAATTATATTTTTGAAACCATATTTCAAGGAGCTAATCAATCCATGTTTTTCATAACACATTTAAGTAAATCCTTTATGTTTCACAAAATGCACTTTGTGATCTAGGAGTGTTATAGCAAACTATTATAAAGTATTTAAGGTGTTTCACATTTAGAATCCACTTGTAAATAGAAGAATTCATACAAATAAATGATAAACCAATAACAAAAAAAAATAATGCAATCAACTTACGAAACACCTAGGCATTTATATATGTATACATAATTAACACATAAATATAAAAAAACTCTTTTAAAATTATACGCAATCAGTGAGCTAAAATTAAAGGTGAGGGCATAGGAAACCTACCATAAGGTTGAACCAAACCAAAAATTCCTTCCTTGGAACTTTTAACTAATATTTTTTGCTCCCCTACTAAGCATATGCACCTTCACGTACATGTAAGGATACATAACCCCTATTCACACATTTGCATGGATATGAACATTTGAAAGGGGGTCCTCACATATATGCTTATATGAATATACTAGTCACCACTCACCTATGTATGCATTTTCATATATATACATGGGCACATCTAGACCCATTCATGTATATTCACTATGATGGATGATTATACATGTAATGGGGGAGCCCACACACACACACACACACACAGATATATATATATTTATACTTACCTATGCACACACAGGTGAGTCTCCTTAGACCCAGTGACTCAAAACCATAAGGAAATGCTCAACGCACTGCACCACAAATACTAAAAATCTTAAAACAAATAAAGACCCAAATTAAGATGGTTTAAACCAAAAAAATATCATAAAATCCACACCTCGGATGGCAGTTAGAAACTGAAACATCCCAAACAACCTCACCTTCGGAAATGGTTGATAGAATCTATAAGAGTAGATCCCAGGGGACCATTATCACAACCCTAAACCATAAGAAACCACAAAACATGAATCAAAAATAAACATAGACCTCATATAAAACAAGAGGGTTCAATAAGGGAAAATCAATATCACATCACAAATGCTAACCGGGTCCTCACTCATATTAAACATATAAGGAAATTTCTTTCAAAACAATTAATTAATTCATAAATTATTGTATCATTTAATAAATCAAAGGAACCCAAAATCATAATAAGAAGCGACCAATAACACAAGCATCAATCACATAAACATAAACCTCATATACAACAAGAGGGTTCAATAAGGGAAAATCAATATCACGTCACAAATGCTAACCGGGTCCTCACTCATATTAAATATATCTGGAAATTCCTTTCAAAATAATTTCACATTAAAATTATTTTCCAAAGGAAAGAATATGCACACTCAAGCATAACAAATTAAGTCAAGAGGACTACATTTTCACTTTATGAAATCGAAACACCCCTTTAAGACAAGGAAACCCCTTTAAATACAAAAGAAGCCCACTCTAAAGTCCATTCGGCCTAAATATCAATAATCAAGTGCATTCCACATTAGAAACACTTATTTTCATTTTTATCAAACATAAAGAGCACATAATCCCTATTTTAAAACCAAGTTCCATTGTGCATGGAAATCCATCATTCCATACAAGGAAAACCCACCCAACCTTTCAAAACATTCTAAAACCACCCAAAACACATGGGTATCATTATTGGAAAACCAAAAAAGGCCTAAGGCCACTCAATCCCATCAAAAGTTAAACAACTCACCCATTTCAAACCACCATTTGAAATAAAAATAGAAACCCCATTTTGAAATCGTTTGAGGTCACGCCTCAATTTAAGACCAAATTCACTTTTTGAGACTTCATTTCCACCCAATGAAAACCAAACTAGGCCAAGACCCATTTCCCAACATTAAAACCATAAAAGGGTCATATAAATCTCTTAAGAAGCCTATCACAAATAAACATACCAATTTAAAACATAAAACAAGAAGTACACCAAACCAACCAATTATAAAAAGGCCAAGGGATAATAAAATAGGTGAAAATAAACACAAGGATATCCAATAGAAGGTGTGAAACACAATAGTGGAATAAAACTCTAACCTCGAATAATGAGGAAAAGCTAATATTATTCAATCTGCTTTGCCTTCGATGGTGGATAATGTAATATACATAAAGGGGTCTCAAGATACACTTCACATTCCCTAACATCGAAGGAAAATTGAAATCCGAGTTATCCCCAAACCCTAGTGCTCAGCTTATCCAAATAGGTAGATGATGAGGGAAAATAGACAACTCAAGGGAGAGGAGTGGATAAAAATACTTACCTTGAGGTTATGACAACAATACCAAAAGGAATCTGGTTTTTTCACCCAAATAAGAGAGCGACGAAGGGGGGAGAAGTGTGTCCATGGGAGGCGAGCGAGGTGCACCTACACGATGCACAGGGAGGAAGGAAATAAGAAGAAAAAAAGAAAAATAAATAAATAATGGAAAAAAATGAGAAAAAAATATAAATGAAAAACCTACTTAATAATAATAATAATAATAATATCAATAATAAAATATCAATAATTATAATATCAATAATATTAATAATATCAATAATAATATAAATAATAATAATAATATAAATATTAATAATAATATCAATAATAAAAATAATAACAATAATCATCATCATCATCATTATTATTATTATTAAAACACCTACTTTAACTTTATTTATTTCTATATTTTATTTTCATTTAATTAATTTGATTTTTGAACATAGCATGCCCGCACGGTTGTCACACAATTATTCTTAATAATGTGCAACTTGTGCATAGGACCCCACTTCCCTTGAGAATTTTAAAATTTAATGCATACCAACTTGCAATAAAAAGTGATGATAAAAATAATTTAAATAATTAGAATAATTAATTATTTTGAGGTTGGGGTATCACAATTAAAACCAAACACTCCGAGTTAAAAGTTGTTCATTAACTTCATCATGACATGTAGTGACCACTCATGACGTGTACCCATCACAGCATAAATTATTTCACAACTTGTATACCGAACCATTACATGATGTGTAATGTAGTTACTTGGCATGTAATGATCCGGTAGTTTGCGGAAAATCTTTGTTAAGGCTGGAAAACCAACAAACCTATGACTTCACCATTAAAGGTATCCTCCCAATTAAAACTCAACCCTTTACTAAACAATAAAAAGGAAACCATGATAAGATTTAAGGTGTATCTATTAGGATGGTGATTGGATGTTACAGGTTGAGTAGTTATTTCAACCTATGTTAGTATAGGATATGCTCTTAATGCACTAACTCTAGAATAAGAAACCATAACACATAAAACATAACAACTTGATAACACTAACATGGATTGAGATTAGAATTTAATTCTATAGGTTTTTTTATAAGACTAAAAATTTACTCAGTCATTATTCCAATCACCCTTTGGAGTATAGAAACTAAGGAATTTTCCATTACTAACCACCATTGATCCTATGTCTACCTATTGGAGTCATGTTCTTTGACTTTATATTTCATCCTTGAAGCATTTATATGATCTTCCTAATAAATTTGACTAATTAAATCCCCACTAGATAGTGAAATATTAAAAACTAAATATGAACTCATAAAAACATTTGTTTGGGTCAGTCCATAACTCATCCCTTATACACACCATGGATTTTCCTTCCTTAAAAGAATTAAAACTATACTATTTTGGGAAACTAATTATGATTTTAAAGGGTTTCATCCAAAGCTTCATAAATGTTATCCTATAAATGCAATAATATTGAAAAATATTTTGTTAACTATTTGAACTTCATAATTGTAATGAAATAAAAATAAATTATAATGGAAAATAGTTACCCCATTTTCTTTTTTATGTTTATTCATGAAACTAGCATCAAGATTTCGATGAATAAAAAGTTTTATCTCTTCTCATCCAAATAGGTAACCTAAATCCTCACCCATATAAAGAAAACATATACATATCAATTTAAAAAATATATCAGGTATAATATACGAATATAAATAATAATGAATAAAATATAACCATGACTGATATTAGCCTGAAAAAACTCTATGAACTATTAGTGTGATGTATGGTTTTTTCATGACTCAATGTAGTTTTTTAGATATTTCTAGAAAAAAAATGGTAACATGGATAAAAATATAATTGTATTATGTTTATTTTATTAAGATACTATATAAAATGTTAATAACTCTTGATATGAATCCATATTAATATCAATAAAAAAAATTCATAGCTCATGAGACATGAATTTTGGAACATTTTCATATATATTATAAGTTGTTAGAAAAGTTTCATTAAACTCATACTATAATATCTAATTAAAGTATCTCTATTTATTACCAAAATATTTCTAGGTTCATTAGCATGAAATTAAATATGGAATATCCAAATAAAATAATATCTATAAATAAAAAACATAACAATTTATAATGATATTAATAATTTTTATCATATATTTTAAATAAATCATTAATGAATGTTAAATTAATATTACCTTTATTTGAATATTGAATACCTTATTCTTCTATGTTGTGAGAATTTTATTTAAATATTTATATTTAATGGGAAGGCTCAACATCCTGTAAGAAATATATCTAACAATCTATCAGTAGATTCCTAAAAAATCACTAGTAGGTACCCCAAACTCATCAAATGGAGTGATAATTTTAAGTCTCTCAAGTCCCATATATTTTCTATATTCATATTTATATATCTTATATTTTTATTTTTATCTATCTGAAAATTAATTAGATATTAAATAAAAAATTATAATTTTTTTATAATTACATGCATAGTATTAATTGTAACCCATTAGTATCCCCTAGATAGAGGAGTGTCCAACTGCTCACCCATCATAAGTGCATCAAACAATGAGCTAGAAAAATCAGTTTTGGAACCTCAAGGATCAATAACTATCTCTCATATTTTAGAATCACTTGGATTCAATATGGGTCATAGTGTAGGTAATTTTTTATATTATTATGATCTTCTAAGATCTCAAAATTATTTTTTCATTGTATTCATGTATTTCAAACAAATTATAATAAATTAAATGTATATAAAAATAATGATATCAAATAATTATAAATTTTAAAAAAATAGGATTAAAATTATTTAATTAATATAAATCATATATTATATATATTTTTATATATTACATTTATATATAATAAATTTATAATATAAACATAATAGATAATGAATCTAATCATGATGCATGCCATCTGGGATTCAATCGAGTAAACTAGAAACACACATGGAAATTTACTCATAATTGATAAGAATGACTAACCCAGTTCCATTTATGTCATCACCTAGATGATATTAGAACAACCCTTGAATATCTATATAAAATAAACACTAAAAACCATATAAAAATATTAACCCAACCTAATAAGTCTATAAAACCAAGAAAATATTTAAAAATGTTTTTAATTTATCCATTTCATTATAAATTCATTCCATTCCTATCGTTATATCAGAGTTGAAACACATAAAATATTTAATTCAAAATAAATATATTTTATTCACTAAAAATTCCTTATAACACAAAATGATTTTACATACCCTTTAGAAGTCAATTTAAAACAATGTTTAATCCAAATAAATATTCAAATTACCAAAACAAGACATTAATAACCATATTTAAATGTTACCAATAAAATAATTCCATGAAATAAATTTTCATCATTTAATAAACTAGAAACCATTTAAATAGAACATGTATTATTAAAACAACCCTTGAGGTTTCATCTAGGTTGGTTTTAGAAACATGGGATAAAACCAAATGACATAATAATGTGTTATAAAAATCAAGTATATCAGGTTTAAATACTCACATGGAAATTAAATGGAATTGAATATATAAAATTTTTACTATATAATTATTCACATATCATTAAATATATAGAATTGATCACTCGCACCTAATAATACGACCACATGACATTACACAAATTATTTAAATATCCAAAGAGGGTATAGAAGGGTGTAAAACTAACAAATACATACTGGAAAAATATTAGATGGAGAGATGAGGTGTGATGAAGTTAGGGTACTGATGTTATATGAAACACAAAGGGAGAGGGAAGTTGGAATCTCATAGGAGACATAGAGGAGAAGGGGAGAGGGGTGGCTAAAGTCACGATAATTAGTAATAGGATAGGGTGGTGTTAGATGGTGTGGGAGGGAGTAGTGGATTGGTTTTTTATTGACTATAAAGAGGGGGATAGGGTGTCTGAAATCACTAGTTTTTTTATTGTGTATCAACATAGGGTTCATTATGGAGGTAGAACCATTGTTGGCCTATACATAATGGGTGTCAACATTGGTTCATGGAGGGAAAATGTGGGCAAGTTTGGATTAGGTTTTATGTTTTAGGGAAAATCAAATAGTAGTTTATAAAAAACATATCCATATGTTTTATTTAGTAGTGGTTTATTAAACCACAATTATTTTATCAATTTTTTAGTGTATGTCACCCATAAATATATTACTCTTTAAAATCATTTTATGAAGAAATAAAAAAAATTCAATGAGATGTCCATTTTATATATGAAAACTAAATAACTGAAAGAAAAATATATGAATAATTTTTATTGTATTTTTTGTAGTATATATGAATTTAAGGGTAAATGTGACCATTATATGATTATTATAAATTGTTAAGGAAATCATTTAGGTAATGTAGTTTTTGGTGGTTAGAAGTCACTAGGGGAAACCTTTTTGTATAGACTTTTGGATAGAAATTTATGTAAATTAATATCATAAATATAATAGGTGATCCCTAGTATTGAAATATATTAATTGAATATCTAAAATAACTAACATTATGTCTTAATTCAAAAAAAATGAACGAAACATTTTTATGTAATGTTTTATTGTAATGTGTTTTACAGTCTTTATTAAAGATATAATTTTGTATGATAAATTTAAATGTTTTATTTTCTTTATTTATAAATTTATTTTACAAAATTATTTTGATCTTTTGAAATCAATAAATTGAAATTAGTTAAGGTGTTATGAATGGAAATTTTATTGGATATAAAATACAAATTTGAATAGTAAAATAGAATATAAAAAATGATATTGTGTAATAGTATTGTATGAAGTTATTTTTAGTGTATATAAAAGTTTTATAAATGTTAAAATATATCAAAAAATATTTATTCACAAGCCCCATATTGCTCAATCTCAAAATTGATAATTATTTATAGTCTTTATTGGAAACTTATTTTTTATTGAATTTTTTATTTAAAAATCGCCTCCTCCTTCACTTATAAATAAATTCATTCACCTACCATTCTCATTTACTTAAAATTTAATTTAAAAACTAAAAAACACACAAAAATACTTTTTTAAAGACTCTTATACACATTGTTTAGGTTATGGTTTTGAAATAACTCAAAACGTTGAAACATAAACTTCATAACAAAGGGTTAGTCTGAATGAAAAGGTAATATAAACTCTCAATATAACTATTTCATTTTTCCTTCCATTATTATTCTATATAAATTAATTAAAGAATTATAAGAACATAAACTAAATTTCATAAGGATATTTAAATATTAAAATAATCATCAAATATTCATTCTTTCTTACTCTTAATTTCTTTTATCAAGTCCATTATAATGTTGATTTGACCACTATATAAACACTATTATTCCTCATTTATGAATTCCTTTATGACTTGTTATATTTATATTGTATCTGATTAAAAATTAACACAACACTACCCACCAGTACCCCACCCAAGTTAGTGTTAAGCCTTGTGTACCACCCCTAATCCCACCTCCAATAGGTTTGTAAGTGGATACTAGCAACGTGAAGGCATAAGAATTTATGAAAGGCCTTTGACTATAAAATAATAAATCATGAATGCATCAAAATATATAATAAAATATAAAAACACTAGTATATAGATATATAACAACTAAACTATACATAATTTGAATATAGGATCCCAATGCCAAGTACAATTCCACAGAGGGAAAATCCATAAAGGGAAATTCATAAGTAAAATAAAATAACAACAATGTACAATTAAATCCATATATGGGATGTCATGTCCTCTTGATAAGGATTCCTGGTATTAACTCTATTTGCAATTATTTCCACCATGAATCATCATCAGCTATGGTATAATAGTTCATTTAACACCAATAGCTTCATTTCTGCCAATATCATCTTGGAACAGTGCATCACCTGCACAAATACAAAATTTGTTTGCATGAAACCCATGTATGGGATGATTATAATTATAACACCCCATTACCTTCCTTTAGGTATTATTTGTCTTTTATTTATGGTTTTCCTCTTTGTTTGGGTTCATTGCAGTCTTCTCGAGAATCGAGATCCATTTTTTGGGAAAATGATCTAAATTTTGGGGATGTATGTTTTCTTGAATTAATATATTCTAGGTATAAATATCAAAATGGATTTATAAGGTTCTATATATGACTAGATACCCTTATGTAATGGTTTAGAGGCTTCTTCAAAAAAATGGGTTGAGTACTGCCTACTGGACACATTCACATTGTGAATGGGTTACATGACATGAATATGTAATAGGAAACATGTAGTGAATCTCATATAGGGTATTAAAAGTTCACAGACCATGAAAAGTTTACATGTTGTGAAAATATCTATGGGTATTTAATTTAATTTGAGTTGATGCCTTTTTCTACTTATTTTAATAATGTGGATTTCATGTCATGAAAGGGATTCATGAGGTTAATTTCTCAAGACTAGAATTTTTAAACATACTACACACCTGAATATTTTATCATTTGGTGCACAAAGTTCCCTATCAAACCCTATGGTGATTTTAGGAAATTTTGATTGATCTATATTCTTCTGAATTTCTCTGTTTGGTGTTCTATTCTTGTGGTAATTGCACCACATATCCCCAGTAAGTGGTCTTTCTGCTTCTTCATTGCCTTTAGTCATGGTAGTGGAATTGGTTACATTTTTTTCATATTCATGATTTATTGGTGTATTATATCAATCCTTTGTATTTTCTTATCATTCCTTATCTTTTGAAGGCTGGCCTGTGGTTTTTTTATCTCTGTTTTCAAAGGCATATAGGCTTCCATCATTCTTGAGGTGGGTAGATCTATGAAAATGTTTCTAATTATTTAATTTCTATATGTTCTTATTTATTATTTGGTTTGTTCATTTGAATGGATTTCCTTTGATCTAAATGGGGTTTTAATTAAATTTGATCATGGTTTTGGGTTTTTTTAATATACTTAGCACATTAGGAACCTTGGGTACATCGGAAAAAAGACATAAGTGACCTTAGTGTGTGTTTCACAACTTGGGGTTACTTTTGTGATATTAAAAAATTGTAGAAGGACTCGATATAAATTAGAACCAAATTAGTCCTAGTTTTTTATTCTTTTATGTCTAGTATATATTTCCATAGTCTAGGGCCTAAATGGTGTGATTTGTCTTTTATACCTAGTTTATTTCTTGATTTTTAATTTCATTGATATTTTCTCACTTGTTTACTTTACCATTTTCTTACCTGATATATACCTAGATTTTGGTGAATATTTTATTCATTTATGAAAAATAAAGGAAGTTATTAAAGATGTTATTTATGAAAAAGCTTTATAAACTGGATTTTATTTAAGGATATAAATTTTGTATCCTTGATATTAGAACCTTTATAGATTCATTAGCGGAATCCTATTGGGATCTATACTCACACATGACTCTTACATTTGGGTGGTTTTAGACCTAATTTATAGAACTCAAGGAAAGTTAAGGGCATCATATAGCATGCCAAGTTATCTAGGGTGACTTATCTAATTGACTCAGTTGGTTCATTACAAATTGGTATTAGAGGGATGCTCAGCTTGAAGTGTGTTTACACTACCTAAGTTTCATTATGTGAATTCGATAGATCGAATTTAGGACCATTGGAATTTAGATAGTAAGTTCAGAAAATGTTCATGGATAAACCACTTTCATGATTGGATCTGAGTTACCATGGGTGGTTGGATAATTTTTACCAAGTTTGAGACACGGTGCTTAAGTTCATTTGATTGAACTTTGTAGGATTTTATTTAAATGATCTTATTCCTTTTTAAATCATTGCATTTCATTCTAATAATTCATAATTTCTATATATTATTATTATTTTAAAATTTTGATATTGATACCTAAGGTTGGTCCTATGATTTTATAATATTCTCATGACTGGTTATTTTTTGTCTTCTAATTGTTAAATAATTCCTCCAAGAATAACTCTTCTAATTCTGGGTGAGGAAGCTGTAAGATAGGTTTCGTATTAAAATCCACTAGTTGAGCCTTCTTTGGTATAATCTTTAGTCTACACTATTCAAACTCTAGGTTAACCAGGTATCAAGAACCCATATTGAGAAATGGATCACAGCTCAGAATTTACAAAGTAGAAACAACCAACCTCCCATAGTGACAAAGGACTATAGGAATCTGAAAAATGGATTTAGTGGATTTAGAGGATATTTAACTTTTTGAAGACACCTAAGGAATCTAAGGTGGGTTTTCCCACATATATTCTTGAAGTATTAGTAATGATAATGTATGACTCTATTGTGTAAATAAGTTGCATGAGGATATTACATGGGATTCTTTAAATAAATTCTGCAAATAGTAGTTTTATTCAAATACATTATGTGGTACAAAGACCCAAGAGTTTTTGAACTTAGAGTAGGGAGATCATGATGTTCGGGAGTATTCCACCCATTTTGTTGAGTTGGTGCACTTGGCACTGGATCTAGTCACCTATGATTACTTAAAGGATTGGAGGTTTGAGTTGGGGTTGAGCGAAAATATTTGGTTGATGATAATCCTCATGTGCCTTTTGATTTTTTTATAGTTATTAGATAAGGAAGATTTGTAATAGGCTAACATAGCTGGAAAAAAAGTTTGGGAGGAGCTTCGCTTGGTAATATTTTTAGACAGGGTGTATCTTCTGGCTAAAAAATGAAGTGTTGGGGTAGCATTTTCTTTCAATACTGGTTTTAGGGGATTCATCTGGGATGTATAAGGTTGTTTTCTATCAGCTTGGTTGGTTTTATCATACTAAGAATAATTTTATAGAGGATCCAAAGACTTGTTATTGTTATGTAAAATATGTCCACTTGAAAAAAAATGTAATAGTATTTCCCAAGTCAGTAAGGATAGATCCACATTCACCAAGGGATCATAGGTTCATACCAATTATTCCAAGCATGGTGGGTTTCATACTCAACATAAGGGTGATTTTCAGGTGGCTAAGAAAGCTCAGGGATGAACTAAGACTGGACATCTTTATGTGGTGGAGTATGCACCAGAGGAATCTAAAGTAATCCCAACCACAATTAGAGGTACAGTGTTTATTTTTTCTTCTATGGTGCTAGAATTATTTGATACAGTTGTTACACATTATTTCATATCATCAAATATATTTGAAATTTTGGGATTTTTTCATAGATTATGTCATATTTTTTGATATTTCCACACCTTTTGGAAGGAGGTCTGAACAAGTTTTCAAGTGTCCCATGTGTCATGTGATGGTATTTGACTACAAGGTGATATAGGACTTTTTATTTCTTTATATATAAATCTTAAACATAATTATTGTCATGTATTATATGGTCATTGTTAAGGGAAAGATAGACTATTATCGCCATTGGGTTCAGTTTTTATCTTCTGATGGGGTCACTCATGTTTTTCACAGTGAGTGGGACTCCATATTAGTAAGGATGGGACATGTTATTCCTTATGATGGAGTAATATTGTGCCAATTTTCTGATATTTTTCTTGATATTGTTGATCCTTGTTTGGGTGATCAGCTACCTATGGTTTTATTTTCCTACCTCTAGGTCTTTTTAGATGATTTTTTTGGTTTACCTCTCCAAAGATAGGTCAAGTTTACTATATATATACTACCTAGTAAGATTCCCATTTATATGCCATCTTACCATATAGTGCATGCTGAGTTAGTAGACCTTAAGGTCCAGCTTACAGATCTCGTGACTAATGGATTTATTCATCCTAGTATGTCTCTGTGGGATTCGCATGTCCTCTTTACTAAAAATGAAGATGAGAGTCTCATCCTTTGTATTGACTATCATATTTTTAATCAGGTGACCTTAAAGAACAAATATCCCTTACTTAGGATTTATGATCTCTCTTATCATCTTAGTGGGGTCATTGGTTTTCAAAGATTGAACTGTGGTCAGGGTACCACCAGTTGAGATTTAGAGAAGAGGATATACCTAAGATAGAATTTATGATTTGTTATGGGCATTTAAACTTTTTAGTTATTCCATTCATACTAACTAATTCTCTTACAGTGTTTATAGAATTTATTGACTAGATATTTCATCAGTTCTTGGTCTCTTTTGTTGTGGTGTTCGTGGATGATATTTTGGTTTACTTTAAGTTAAAGGAGGATAAAATGGACCATTTGGATATTATTCCTAGAACTTTGAGTGAAAATTGTCTATATGATAATATTTTCTAAAGTTATTTTTAGATTTAACAAGTAAATATTTTGGGGTATGTTATATCTGATAGGGGCGACTTAGTGGATCTTGAAAAGCTACAGGTAGTTATATCCTGGGAGCGGCCTAGGAATTTTTTTTAAGATTCAAAGATTCTTGGGGTTGGTTGGTCATTATAGGAGGTTTGTTTAGGAATTCTCTAAACATTCATCTCCAATGAAAGATTTAACCCATGAGGGTGTAAATTTTGAGTGGAATGATAAGCATTAGAGATCTTTTAAGGAACTTGGGGTGGGATTGACTTCAGTTCCAGTTTTGATTATTTTAGAACCAGGTTTGGGTTATGAGTCTATGATTCTTTAGGCTCGAGTTTTGGGTGTCTCTTGATTCATGGGAGATGGTTGGTAACCTATGGATCTCAAAATTTATTCCCTCATTAGAATAACTATCATACCTCTGATCTTGAGTAGGCATTGGTTATGTATGCACTCAAAATGTGACATCACTATGTCTTTGGGGAATGGTTTATAGTATATTCTAATCATAAAGTCCTGAGGTATATATTCAATAAAAGAGATCTGAACTTGAGATAGATATTCTGGGTAGAGAATCTCTAGACTTTTGGTTTTGATATTACTTATGCTTCTAGAAATGTGGATGTAGTTGTTGATGCACTAAGAAGGAAATTACCAACACAAGAAGTGAAGGAATCGGTGGAATAATGGTATTTGAAGAGTTTTGTTTTGTTGATATGATCTTGGGAATGGAATAAGATGGTGGGAGGGTATGAATGGATTCAATGAAGGTTGATTCATCATTTTAAGAGAGTTTTTAGCTCGAGTAGATTTCTAAACTTGAGTTCCAAAGATTTAGTAAAATTCTTTATGGTGGGGAGACCTCGGGTGATTGGTCTCAGTTTCTAATTTCCCCTTTGTGTTTTTAAAATAGTTCAGTGGTTCCTTTTTCCCTAAGGTGGGGGTTGATGGATAGTGGATACTATTCTTACTGGTTCGTACACCCAGGTAATACCAATATGTATCCTGATTTGAGATTTTGGTATTAATGGATAGAGATGAGATGGTTGATTGTGGATTTTGTATCATGGTGTCTAACTTATCATAGAATTAAGGTGGAACACCAGATACCTACTTGTTTGTTTCAACCCTTACCCATTCCAATATACTTCAGATGATATTTCCATGTATTTCATCATTGGTTTACCATGGAATTATGATGATCCAAAAACTATTCTATAATTTTTTCTCTTTTTTATCATTTATTATTTAACATTTATTTTTATAAAACAACCCAATATCACAAATTTTTTGAGTTTTAGAGAGTTCGGATACATCTTATAATTATAATTACAACACTTATAAAAGAAAATACCAGAAAACTATTTTTAAGTTTTGCAAGATTTAAAAACTAAAGAGAATACTTGACCACTCACTCACTTCTACACGTCCTTATTCCTTGTGAAAATATGTTTTGAAAACATAGGGTGAGATAAAAAAAATTAGTAAGTTGATTCAAAACAAGTGGAAACCAAATAGGGTTTTTCAATTCAATATAAAAGTAAAACATGTTATAAGGTGTGAAACTTCAGACCTTCGAAATCATGAGTACTTTTCAAAATAAACAATTTTTCTAAATATATTTCAATATATATAACTTTTGGAAAATCTACTTCATTCATTCATAAAATCATAATTATTTCTCTTGAAAACTCATAAGAATTCATAAATAAATTATAAAGGCATTGTGGATCATAACATAAAGTCATGATTCACTACTCAGACTACATGACATGGTGGAAATAGTCCCATAATAGATCTATTTTACTCCCAAATCAAACAGTGTGCTTAGGATAATCTTACCATGAACCATACATGACATATCATGATATTAAAGAATTACCCAGTGTGTTAGATCATTATATAATTTTTGGCGAACCCATCACATTATTGGAAAAGATTCCCAAAAGGGTTTGGGTTCACTCTCCATCCCCTGCCTTCATTCATATAATATCCAAGTGTAATTATTTGGAATAAAAAACATGGTAACTTGTATTTTACATCATAAAGGCCATGAAGATTCTTTAAAACCATGAACTTTGATATCAATTTCATAAAAATGAATTACTTGTATATATATGTCTAGATAAAATTAGTATCACATGAAATGATATATGTAAATATACATTTATATATATATCACTTTTACATGAAAATAAACATATATGTATGTATAAATTTATTTACATATATATTGATATTAGAATAAAAAATGATTACATATTCATACACATATGTATAGATATCAAAAAAGTACTTTTATATAAAATGACGCCCACACAGATATATATATATATATATATACTTTTATTTACATATATATATATCATAACTAAAATAGATTTACATAAATTGATATGTATATACATACACTTATATATATTTATATGTTGATGTCATATTAAAAATTAGTTTTACTTATAATGATGTGTGTGTGTGTGTGTGTGTATACATAGATATATGTGTGTCTAAAAAGTATTTCATATGAAATGATATATTTATGTATATATATATATATATACTTATTTGAAAATAAAACAATTTTAACTTAAACATTAATTTTGAAATTTTATTACTTCATTTGAATTTATAGAGGCCTAATTAATATTCTTCAAACATTAAAATTAACTTTATAAAAATAAATACATGGGAAGAAATGATTTTTAACATGAAATGATTCATATATATATATATATATGCATATATTTGTATATACAACATTTTTTCAAAACAATAATTTTGAAAATTGAATAACATACCTTGCATTTATAGGATCCCATTAATGTTTTTCAAACATTCAAAATAATAACAAGAAAATAAATCTCATGGACCCAAGAAATTTTATGTATAAAATTCTAAATTTAAAACCAATAAGAATAATTGAGGAATTAAATTTTTATATAATCAAAATGATTTCATTACCATAATAATAAAAATAAAAATAACATTATAAAATAAAATATTCATGGTCTAAAAAAATTGTGTATAAAAATCTTAAATTCAGAAACCATTTTTAATAATTAAGCATAGTTTTAACAAAATTTCCCTTAACTTTAAATCACTACTGTAGACTGCGCCTACCAAGAATGGTCTCAAGATCAGTCCCTCTTAATGGAAAAACAAATTACACAAAGTATCTTCAAATATGGAAAACTAAACTAAACTGTAGAAGACATATTCATGAAATAAACCCCCTATTCATACCATTTCCAATGCCATAGGGTCTTATATATACATATTTATGACACCCACAAATCATATGTATGCATAAAAGTAGTGAGAACTACAAGATTTTCTACCCAACATAAAATCCCTTATTTCCCCTAAAATATAACCCTTATTTTGAACAGAACCCACATATCATGGGAACCTAATACCCAAAATCTAAATTTTATATACCCCAAATAACTCTCTGGTTCGTCCACATCCCCATGATATGAGTCACCCCCAAGTTAAGGGATCCCCAAACGAATCGTTTTACATGCAGAAAGATGCTTGATGACCTTTAGTAGAACACCAACTTCAATCTTTGCTGACTACAGTCATGAGTCATAGCTCGCCTTGCTAAAGAAGAAGACAATAGTAGTGGGGGTTTCAGCTTCGACAAAACCCAAGGAACCTGATTCTCCCTATTATCACTTTTCAAGTTTTTTTCATTTTAAATTTTTATTATATCATATAATTATTATTTAATATTTATATTTGTATTTATATTTATATTTTGATACTATAAAAACATGCATATATATATAAGTATAATAATTACTCTCCACTTATTAAGTAAATAAAAACATGTTATTTTTACTACTACTACTATTATTATTATTACTATTTAAAACAAAATAATAATATTCATGTTCATATATATTTTATAATTTTATATATATTTCCTCCAATATTATTTATTATTAATATTTAAAATTTTATAATATTCATAAATTAATGTGTCATTTAATTTTCCCCAAATAAAATGGGATTACATTCCAAGCGATTGAATCCTTTTGGCACATAAAAACTATATAAATTTGAATAGAAACTTTTAAAATTATCAATATAGATCTTAGATATCCATTTTTATTACAAGTCCTGTTAATATACATATATGTATTTTAAATAAAACCCATTTTTAACAGAAATTAGTCACAAAATAAACATATATACATTTTTTTAGGGTTTATTATTTATCATCATAACCAATAATGTATTTTTAGCATAAAAATTCATATCACACATATACATACATACATATATATATATATTTAAAAGGAATAACGGTTATCTTTTTTTATTAAATTCCCTAAACATTTATTATTTAATATCCACATTATGTATAAATACATCACCTTGATCAACATTTTTTTAACCAAGCATATAAAATTTTAGATAATCTATTCACCAAGATAATACCTATTTTTACATTCATCTATGCTCTTAATCTCATCCTCTTCATTGGATTTTTACTCATGGTAGATCCCAAAGACACGAGCTATGACCTTGCAGTTATCATGTTTGTTAATAGTTATCCTTGTTTATTTATGATGATTATTATAGATTTATCATTACCAACATCTTAGTCCCATGGGATGTTCTTGTATTGATTTTAATTTATTTCTTTAATGAAATTAATTTTTTTGTTTATAAATTTATAATATTTATTCATTTCATCTATTAAGAGAAATATTATATAATAATTCCATGGAAATTATAGTAATACAAGTGGAAATGGTAAAATTTGGTTGATCTATGATCAACA
The DNA here is from genome assembly GCA_963277665.1 of Viscum album. Taxonomy (NCBI): domain Eukaryota; kingdom Viridiplantae; phylum Streptophyta; class Magnoliopsida; order Santalales; family Viscaceae; genus Viscum; species Viscum album. The sequence continues at coordinate 1,947,735,110 of OY728130.1, forward strand.
CATTAAATTGGCACATTTCCTACCTATCATGAAGATGATGAAGGTGGAATAGCTTGGGGACCTATATGTATAATAGATTGTGAGACTTCATGGGGTTCCATGTGTGGTTGTTTCTAATAGGTACATGCGGTTCACATTTAAGTTTTGCAAATTTTTTCAGGATGCGGTTCCCAGTTGAAATTGAGCACAACATATCATTTATAGATGGATGGACAAATAGAGAGACTTACCCAAGTTCTTGATGATATTCTTTAGGTTTGTGTACTTGATTTTGGTGGTTCATTGGAAAATAATCTTTCTTTTATTGATTTTTCCAATAATAATAGTTATTTTTCCTCGATCAAAATGGAACCCTTTGAGGATTTTTATGGGAGTCCATTTAGATCTCCCTTGTGCTGGGTAGAGTTTGGAGATTAGTCATTGGTTGCATCAAGTATTGTTCAGGAGACGATGATGAGGGTGCAGTTGATTTGTAATAGATTGATCATAGCATAGAGTCATTATAAATCTTATATGGACCATCTACGTCGGCCGGTAGATCTTTAGTTTGGTGATCGATTCTTTCTTAGAGTTTCACCTCACTTGGAGAATTATCATTTAGGTAAGAAAGAAAAGTTGGCACCAATGTTTGTGGTCCCCTTGGAGATCATTGGATGATTGGGAAAGGTTGCCTATTAGTTGGAATTATCATTTCATTTGACTTCCATCCATTATGTGTTTCATGTTTCTCAGCTAAGGAGGTATTGAACGAATCCGTCTCATGTGATTGAATGAGAGTATGTCAATATTGACCTCAAAATCACTATGGTTTTACAACTAGTTCATATTATGGATCATCAATAAATGGTTTTTCATGGTAAAACGATTCCTTTGGTCCATGTACTGTGGCTGTAAAGACAAGATATTCATGAGATGTGGGAGTGGGGATTGTTTATGACGTAGTAGTGGCAATCAATTTTTGTGAGTCGAGGATCATAAGGACTTTATGGGGACATAAATCATTTGTGTTGGGGTGATTATAATACCTTGTTACCTTACTTTAGGTATTCCTTGTCTTTTATTTGTGGTTTCCCTATTTTTTGGGTTTAGTGTGGGATTCTCAGGAAAAGATATCCTTTTCCTGGAAAAAGTGACCCAATATTTGGGGATGTGTTCTTGTTTGAATTAATGGAGTATGGGTATAAATGTATAAATGTATAAATGTATTTAGAAGGTTATCCTTGGGATCAGACAGACTTATCTTCTAGTTCGGATGTTTTTATAGAAAATTGGGCTAAGTACAACCTACGAGACACATTCATATCATCAATGGGTTACATGACATGAATATTTTATAGGGAATAGTTTTTGAATCTCATGCAAGGCGTGAAAAGTTCACAGGCCATGAAAGCATTATATGTAGTAAAAATGGTGATTGGGGTTTAATTTAATCTGTGATGACACCTTTTTCAGCATATTTTTAGTATATGGTATTTCACACTATAAAAGGGATTCACAACATGAATTTCTCAATTCTAGTGATTTTAAACATATTTCATGCCTAGATCTTTTATCATTTAGTGTGCAGGATTCCCTCTCGAACCCTACAATAATTTTTGGTGATTTTGGGTGATCTCCTTCTTCTGGATTGCTCTTTTTGGTGTTTGATTTCTATGGTGATTTCACTTAATATTCCTAGTAAGATGTCTTTCCTCTTTTTTGTTTCTTTTGGTCACTACAGTGGCCTTTGTTGCATTTTTGTTTTAGATTTTTGATTGATATGGGTTTTTTATTGATCCTTTGTAATTTCTTGTTGTGCCTTGTCTTTTGAAGCCTGATATATGATTTTTCAATTTTTGTCGTCAAAGATAGATAGGTTTATATAATTTTTAATGTGGTTGGATCTATGTAATTTTTTCTAATTTATGAATTTATATATATTCTCGTTGATTACTTTAGGGTTTTTCATTTAAATGGATTTTATTTGGTGGAAAAAGGGTTTTAATTATATGTTAGAATGGTTTTTAAAATGGTTTTGAAAACAATTAGCACATTGGAAAACTTGGATGCATCAATAAATAGGTATAGGTGTCCCTAGTGTGTGTGGCACCACTAGCGGTTATTTTGTGATATTGAAAGAATGTGGTAGGAATTGATATTAGCTAGAACCAATTTAGGTTTGGTTTAGGATTCTTTTATTTCTAGTATATATTCCCATATTCTATATACCCAATGGTGTGCTTTTTCATTTATACATGGTTTAACACATGATGATTTATTTCATGGATATTTTCTCACATGTTTAAATTACCTATTTATATTTTATACTTGATATATTCATGGATTTGGTGAATATGGTATGCATTTATGGAAAAAAAATTAAATTTTTCAAATGTTTTTATTTATGAAAATGATTTAAAAATTTTATTTTGTTTTAAAACTAGAAATTGTTCATTCTAAAGATTAGAACTTGTATAGATTATTTGGTCGTATCTTATGGGGACCTATGTTCACACCATACTTTTGACTTTGGGTGGTTGTAGACATTTTTTTGCAAGACTCGAGGAAAGGGAAGGGCATCATATAGCATACTAGGTTCTCTTTTCATTTGTCTCCATCATAGTGGTATGGATTGGTGGTGATGGATGGTCACATGGATACTTATTGATCATGTATTTTCATACTTTTCTGATTTATCCTCTTTGTCTTAGATTGTATGGATCTAGTTTTATCTCTTTCTTCAGTATTATACTCTAGTTGTATGTCTTGTTTTGGTTATATTCATGACTTGTTTATATTATCTTTGTTATACCTCACCATGTAGAAAATAACCTTGTGTGACTTGTCTAGTTGACTCGAGTTGGTTCGTTACAATAAAATCACCAAGTAGGATACCCTAGAAACATAAAATAAATATAAATCAGTAATATAAATAAAACCCAAGACCATGGAATAAAATAATGTGTCTGAAAGGAACCAGATATGATATAATGTTAATACATCCATGGGAATGGGAAGAAACCAATATTTATAGATCATCTCCATTAAGGATCATACCACATAATCAACTAGTGATACCAAGGGCAGATTAAGTCCCGGAATACTCAAATTTGAATTTTTGGATATAATAACAGAATTAAAAGGAAACTACATATGCTAAAAAGACTATTAATCTCCAAAAGGAATATACATGTTAATACATCATAAGTCCAATGAATCCTTATCTACCAGGCTTATATAGCTTGTATTTTATCACTTTGAAACTATAAAGGGGGTCACACCTCATTGAGGTGTATGTGTATCCACCAAGGAAGTATCTAACCTCTATGGAGAACCAAACCCCAAAATTTGTTGTAGTACTGACTCCATTAATGGTGGGACACACCCTACGAAATAGGGGAGTACTAAATATACTAATATAGGACCCTTCCCTAAAATATAGAGGAGTTCCTAAACTCCATAATCACATGGTTGACCGTGCCCTGTCATATATATTTCTGTAGAGGATTAACCAAATCCCCGTAAATAGAGTACTATGACACTATACATGGGGAGTAACTATCTCTAAATCTTATCCAAACATACCACCCACCATATATCATCTCTCTAATAAAGCTAAGATCCTTGAAATATCCAAAACACAATGTGAACTATTTCTAATGACTGAGGGGATCATACCATTATTCTCTACATGAGAATATACACATAATGGACTATTTGTTTGTCCAAAACTGGAATACAATTGAGAAATCATAAATAATGATTGAAATTGAATAGTACATTGTATATCCAATAGGGTATATGAAAACTAGGTAATTTGGAAAATTTTTGTTGGTCGTGTATTTCCAAAACTCAATCCATTTGAAGACAATATACACAGTGTGTCCACGTGGGTACCTCACATGTACAGCTAAGAGGCACATAATTTAACCACATGTACACTGAATGAATTCTAAGTTATCCTTACATAGATCATATTATTTCTAATGGTGTACATGATTTAAATCTATTTATAAATTTATTCTCAATAATACTCAATGTGCATGTCCACATAGATCTTGGAATGTGCATATTTTACACACCAAGACACCCAACCTGATATAAATAGAATATAAAGTTGAAGTACACATCAAGTAGTTCTATCTCACTATCATTTCATGTATTTAGTTACATGTTGAGTTATTTGATCATGTAATACATGGAGTGTGATTCGAGTTCACAGGGAGTCTAACATTTAAAATGTTTTTTATACCAAGTCTGAGTCACATGGTGAGTAACACTATGGTAAATTAAGATATAGAAGTTGTGTGGAATTAAAAGATACATGGAAACCATATGTGGAAACATACATGGTGTGTGACCTGATACTACAAATCATATAGTCAAAAAATATCTATAAACCCATAAAAATCTTATTCATGTTGTTAATGTAGTTTTCACCTCTATTACTAGTGGTTCCTCCACTATTGGTTGAAATTTTCACCCCTAAAGCCTCCAACACACCTTATAGGATTAATTTTCAGCCAACTATTTTTATCCATACCATCTTTATCTAATCATTCATTAAGGAATTCCTGAAACTTGTTGCATTATTACTTCTATATTCCAAAACATATGAATTCTCCAGTTATTCTCTACTATATCATCCTAAAATTATTATAAAACACAAGTGTAATGAATCTGAGAAAAATTTCCAAGATATTGGTGGATAAAGAAATACCTAACCACCCATGGATAGGTATACCTTCAGTTTCATCAAATAAAATGAGTTAGATAAAAAAATAGAATGATTGTCTATGTAGGAAATTTTCTCAATTGAAAATGAATATTCGAACAATATTTCATTTCATAAAGAAATAATTTACAAAATATTTTATTTAATTTATGATAAATATATATATGTGTGTGTGTGTGTTTAATTAAATACCATGAATAAAAACTATTATATAATTATTGAATAGTGTAGAGGATTCATCCCCATGTTCATCACATGTTAGAAAATAAATAATTCAATAATTAAGATTTTATGACTAGATAAAAAAATATAATAGATGTATAAATATTATTTCTTCATGAGTTGAAAAAATAATTTAATTCAACAATTTAATCTAGTTTCATTTTAAACCTAATTCTGTTTATATTATCAAAATCTCTAAACAATCGAAGTCATACAAAAAATATAATTGGGAAAAGATAAAGGTGTTTGTTTCACATGCCTTAAGATAAAAGGAATAATTTATTTAATTATTATCTTTAACTCAATTTCTAATTATTTTTATTTACCTCATATAAAAAATCATAATAAAAAATCTTTTGGGAATAAATAATTTTAAAATGGTAAATAATTTTCATTAACCTCCATCAAAAACCATTGTCGTAGAAAGAAAATAAACTATATTTTCCCCTATTTAAAATTATTATAAGTATTTCCTTAAAAAATTATCCATTATTAAATTAATATGAAATTTTTGGTAATCTATCCTATTAAAACCCTTCATGATTTTATTCATTTAGTCACCTTACATTTTTTGAGTGATTTGATCATGAGAGGTAAGGGATCTAATTATATAATATAAATGAGGTAAATAAAATAATAATAAGTCCTACCTCATTGGAAAATATCCATATCTTGATGATCACATCACCTTCCATTATTGTTATTGTCTCCACCATAATAAAGAATGTGAAGAATATAAAATAAAACCATCCTTTGTGTGAATAGAGTGGTATTGAAAGATAAATTCTATTTTTCATTCCATCCAAGTAAAAATAGAGGGGGTGTTTCTAATAGGGGATAAAGGTTGTGTAAGATAAAAGGTAATTCCTTTCCATAAATCATTATTAATTTCCCTTATTTAATCTATCATAAATTTCTCCAATTAAAATCACATCATAATAGTTTTGAATTTAAAAAAAATGGGTTCTGGAATCCTAAATTTCATTTCATTTCTACCATGACATATAACTTCCACATAACCAAGACATGGAATCACCACATCCTTATATACAATAAATAAAAAGTTTAATTTATTTTTATTTAATTTAGAGTTCATAAAATCTCTATCCAAGAGTTCGAAGACTTTCCATGAAAATTATTCCTCTCTAAGGCAAAAAACCTCATTCTAGACATAAATCTAATGTTATAATTTCAATTTGGGACTCCTTTTATGAGTTCTAAAATGTATGCACCTATAAGAATAATATTTATTTATTTAATAAATATTAAATATCCCCAACAATTGAAACTCAATTATAATCTCACAAAAATTTATTCCAAGAGTAATTATTCTATTATGAGTTTAAAAGAACCATAAGCAATTCCAAGGTCAACTGCTAGGGTAAATTTACCAGTTTACTCTCTATAAGGGACCAGACCCATGAAACTCAAAAAAAAAACTAAGCCTCACTTACAAAAAATATCTCAGTCACTAAAAACATAAATTATAAATTTATGTTATTATTAAGATAATGAAATGGATTAATTAATTGGTAAATAATTACATTAAACAACTTCTTATGGATGGTAAAACCTACTGAGATAATAATACAATACAATACCAATTTTGTGAGCTGAAGTTATTCCTATGATAAAATAATCATATAATTTAATAATTTATGTAATTTTATGAACATGTAACCCTATAACTTATGTATTATATGATTTTTTTTGTAAATAACAAAAACCTAAATGATTGTAAGGAAAAATATTTAAAACTATCAAAACTAATATCATCTAGTAACTTTTATAGACAATGAATATCTAATAACTGAATAATAAAAGAAAATAATTTGTTAATAATAATAAAAATAGATAAATAATGTTCTAAAATTTTTGATAAATTAATAATATTTAGTTATATGAAAAGTTGGAACTGTGTCCAAAGTAAGTTGAGACATAATATAAGAAGATTCTTTCTCAACTAATTATTGAAAAATTCTAGGAAATATCTATTTCTTTATGAGTTATATTAAAAAATTTAATATTATTTTATTATCTATATATATCACCACTTCAAAAAAATTATGATAATTTTACTTTTTTACTTGGGGAATCCATTTTCATTACCACCCTTTCAATTTTATTGATATATAAGTGATTCCTTATATGGTTATTATTTATCTCATTTACTTTTGATGGGTTAAAAATGATATAAGTTTTTATTTGATGTATAATTATTTTAATTCCTTTATTTCTATGTGGTACACATATGCATAAACATATTATAATGAAATGTGTTGGATTAGAATTATGTAGCTCCAAAATGTACTAGGTAAATTTTTACATCTCAAGAGATGTTATGTTTGGGTCTTGGTTGGTGAGTCGAACCAAATATTCTTTATTTGTTTGGCATTGATCCTTACCTTATTCTTATGATGATAGGTTATTATGTTTTTTCAACATTTTTATGTGATATTTATATATTATGATTCATGTTTATCATATGGTCATGATCCCATGATTTACTCTATGATTCCAATATATACCATATTTATTATGTTCAACATGTTTTCTTTTTTATTAGCCTCTTATTCGATTATTAGATAACCCTTGTTTTTTATTTATATCCATAGGGGTTTACATGATGTGTGATAGGTAAAAATAGGTTTATATGAATATTATTAACAATATTTAAATATATATATATATATATATATTCTTTTGTTGAAAATTTTGTTTTATTTATCTAACCATAAAAGATAATATACATTTTGGGTTCTAGAGTATGAGTTATTATGTAAATTATTATAAATATTTATGAAATAATAATATAAAAATAGTTTATCTAGTTTTTTTCATTATATGGTATGATTTAGGGATAACTTAGGTGATTTTGATCATTAGTCCATTATGGGATGTGATGATATTGATTTGTCTTTCTTATTACATGAATCATTGAAAACACATGATATATTTTTAATCATGAGATGGTATTTTGGATGATCATGTTATATAGTTATACTTTCTTATATATGGGTTATATTGGTATGTCTATTATATTTTGATATAACATGGTGTCATGTTAAAATCTTGTTCAGTTTTGACTTCTACTATCATGGTTACTTTATCATGTTATATAAACTTAAATCTAATGGTTTAATTTATTTTTAATGATCTAATTGAATAATTTTTACTAGGTATCCTATAATCACTATTTTGTGACATTATTGATCTTTTTATACATGTTTCTTAAATGGATGAGTTGAATTTGTTATTCAGGGAGGGTTTAAGAGTTTCTTCATGAGTAGAAAATAATGTAGGTAGTTGGAGTTTCAAGAGATTTTTTCTTTACATAATTTCTATTCTTAGACTTTGTATTATGGGTTTCATTAGGGAAATTGATACTCTTTATATTATATATTAGTTATGTGTCCTTGAAATTAATCCTCTACCACTTAATATCATTTTTATTCTTATAGTATTATGTAAATTTTTCCTCCGGTTTTATTTTTCCATGTAGTTGTATTCAAAAATAACAAGTTTCTCATTATAATGAAATATCTATCATATGTGTTAATATACCCTTTAAACTAATATCTATACTTTTTCATATTATAAATGAACTTGGAGAGGAATTTTTAATCTTGGTATAGGTACAAAAAGTGTCCCCATAGTGTTAGCCCTAGTCAGAGTGGTATCAAATTTATTGTTTTTAGGACTAGTAACATATGAATATTTCATTTGTATGGTAGTTGTTTTAAATTCTTTCATCAGGGTGCGCATTGGTCTATCGAGAATGCACTGCTTTTTGCCCTGTATTCCTGCTTTCCAAAGTCGGGCGACATCTGTCGCTTATTCAAGGATGTTTGCACCTTGATCAAAATGGGATGATGGGATGTCAATTGATACTTCTATGGATTACTCCTCAGAACTTGTTACCTAGTATATATCTCCATAATATATTTGAGTCATGGTTCGTGAATCTCATTCCCAGTTCCATGTCTTCATGGATGTCAGTTAATTACATTGCTTCTGTCAGGACATTCCAAGGGGTCAAGTCAAGGTAGCAACCTTTGTTTGGGGGAGTAGTCACATTGGACATCATTGGCGTGTCTGGACACTGGAACACTGATGCATCTGGATTTCTTCCCCTTATGATAGGTCTTCTCGAGGTCAAGAAAGCTTGAGTCATACCACATCGAATGTGGGGAATTTTATTCCATAGGCATTTCTTTGAGGTTTTCATCAACTTCCCATGTTTAACACATGGTATGCCATAAGTTTAACGTCTAGTGGAGATGTATCAGACTAATCAGAACATTAATGGGAGTGGAACAGATGGGTGCAACCCCTAGAGGGAACACTAATGTTGGGGATAACACATGGTTAGTATCCTGATTGCTACTAGGAACAATGATAAAGTGGGTGACATGATCTCACCGGGATGTAGCGGCTCAGGTAAGAATCAGGACGGATATGGATTGCTGAGATTGGATGGAGAATGAGATAGATCCGATGCAAGGGAGACAGTGATGTTGGGCTTGAGCCTCGAAGAGACTTCCTATGTATCCATGTGTCAGGGAATCAAAGCCTGCATAGTTCAGTTGGGAGATGGGACTCCAATGGAGGAAGACCGAATATGTGGGTACCAATAGGGGGGACACCAAAGTTTACCAGTGTTGGGGTTTGAACCTCCAGGAGTAATCCTACATATCATGTCTGGGAGATAGGGATAAAACCCACATAGTTCATCTAAAAATGGCTTACCATCATGTGGGGCTGGAAATGGCTTACCACTAGATTAGGTACGCAAGAGCTTACCGCTAGATGGGGTACACAAGGGCTTACCGCTGTATGGGTACACGATGGTTTACCATTGGTCAGGGTACACAACATCTTACCGCTTGATGGGGTACACAATGGCTTACTGTTGGTCGGGGTAGACATAGGCTTACCACTGGTCGGGGTACACAACGGCTTACTACTTTTCAGGGTTAGACCTCAGGGAGGCTTCCAATATACCTTGTCTGGGATACAAGGATCAAAGCCCATGTAGTTTGAATGGGTATAGTTTAATGTGTTTCGGGATGAAAGGTGGGCGTACATTTTAACGTTATGCAGGATGAGGATGGATCGACGTGAAGTGGCCAGGATCAATGAGTGTTGGACTTGAACCTCAGAGAAGCTTCCTACATACCTTACCTTGGAAAGGATCAAATTCCACATAGTATGGAATGGTGGATATATTTTAACATCATGTGGGAAATAGGTGAACTAACGTGTAGGGGTCAAGATAATTAGGTGTTGGTGTTGAACCTCAGAGAGGCTTCCTACGTACCTTTCCTTGACAAGGATCAAAGTCCACGTAGTTCAAAAGGGAGGATATATTTTAACATCATGTGGGACAAAGATGAACTGACATGAAGGGGTTGGGACAAGTAGGTGTTGGTCTTGAACCTCAAGGAGGCTTTCTACATACCTTTCCTTGGAAAGGATCAAAGTCCACGTAGTTTGGGATGGTTTGGGGCTTACATACTAAGGTGGAATAGAAAGGATGTCATGGTCGATGCTTACTCTAAGTCCACATGAGTCATGCTTGGTGTGAGAAACAAGATGAAGAAAAGACCTGACAATCACATCACGAAAGGTGCCTCTGTTGGAAGTGGAGTGGGGTTTACACATGGTTAGTAGCCCAAAGAGGAAACAGGGGCTTATGCGTGGTTAGTGTCCTAGGGATATGGATATTGGGACTTACTCCAAGATGGAGGCCTGATGGTGAGAAATCCCAGAGGGAGAGGGAGGGGATAAATAAGGTCCATGTGCTCATCTCCCCTCTGTTCTTTAGAACAAAATATGGGAGGAGGAGTAGGGGTGTTTCTCCCTACAAGAAAGGTTAGGGGCTTACGCCAAGATGGTTTCACTTCCCGCAGATAGGAGCCGCTCTAGTAGAGATTATATCATTCCATGTGAGAAATATCTCACTTCTGTGGAGATGAGCGGGCATAGAAAATGTCTGAGATGAGGTACCCCGTGCATGATGCATGGGGTGAGGCCACAGTTTAATGTCATGTGCTAGGGACGATGTTACTTGGTAGTTTAACGTCCTATAGCTTGGATGAGGCAGGTTCACTCTACACCCCTAGGACTTACATAACTGATACCTTCCCCCCTTGGGGAAGGGACGACATCAATAATGTCATAGTGAGGGAGTGTTTTTGAGTGATCCATTGGGGGGGGGGCCACATTAGCATGGCTATATGAAGATTAAATAGCCCATAGAATGCCTATGAAAAGAAGCATAAGGATAAAAAATGCAACTAAAATCACCACCCAAGGGACCTTGAAATCACTTCATACAAACCAATAGGGTCTTATGGGAAAAGGGTTTGTGAAGTAAGTGGGCTCACAAGAAAGGACCTTATGAAGCTCTGGTGCACCATGTAGTGGAGGAGCTTCATGAAGGGGCATGCTTCTCAAAGTAGAGTGGTCGATCCTAGGCATAGGGAATAGGCACATATGGAGGGTGCTTCACAAAGTGGAAAGGCTCTTGCATAGTAAAACCTCATGAAGCCAAGGTACCTTACAAAGCATAACACTACAAATCAATGTGATTTGTGAAGCCCAGTAACCCTGCCTTAGTATGTGGTTCACATGTTCATGGAAGGTACTTCGCAAAGCATAAGTTCTTTTAAAAATACCCAAGTCCCCTTTAGGATCTCCCTCCTCCGTGGTGGCCTGTGGGCTCCTCGAAGGGAATACCTTCTTGAAGAGTGGTTGTATTTGAGCTAAGTGGAGGGAACTTTGCAATGCTCAAGTTCCTGGAAGAGCGCATTTTTCACAGAGAAGGAAGTGCTTTTTGATTTGAGAGATGAGAAGGTGAAAGGTCATAGGATCCATCCTTCATGCTTGAGGGGAGCTTGGTATTTATAGGTAGGAGGCGACGTGAAATAGGGATAGCTCACCACGAAGCCACGTAGCGCTTTTTCATAACCGCAGAGCCTCCTGTCACATTTACTCCATGGAAGTTTCACAAACATCTTTCGAATCACTAAGCCACCCATCATTTTACTTTTCAGTGGCTTCGCAAATGTCTTTTAGATCACAAATCCTCCCATCATTTTACTCCACAGAGGCCGTAAAGGGGGCCCGGGCTTTGCACCGGTCGTGGGGTCGCGGGGCTCTGAAAGAGAAACCATGCTCAGGGGCTCCACAAAGGGGATTTGTGAGGCAACCTCTTTGGTATTGTATTCCTCTTTGAATTTACTTTTCCTCTGAACACATTTTGGCACCAACAAATGCTCTCCCTTAGACTTGGATCCAAGGAGAAAATGAGGGTCTAAGTCTGAGGGTCCATCACCAAGCTTTTTAGGAAAATCTCACAAAAATATTATAAATAAGGGTTGTGATGTGAAGAGGTGATGCATGGATTGGGAACGCCACAAAGCTCATCAAGGCCAGATGCGCCAGGAAGAAAAATGGGTTCGTTGCCTATAAATAGGGCAGGCTAACCTATCTATTTTCCTTTATCATCTCCTCAATTTTAGTGATTTTGCTATCAATTCATGAAGCTCTACGTGCTCCGCAATTTCTCCTTGTGAATTGGGCCTTTATACTTCATGGCGCACAGCAAGTCCTCCGACTCTGTGAGTGTGCACTTTGTAGCTTGTGTATGTGAGGCCTATGGAAGGGCTTCACAATCTCTGTCTGCGATCGGTATTCACGATCGAGCTTCGCAATCGAGCTCTGTGAACCAGAAAAAAAAAAGTTAAAAACTTTGAAAACTAAATAGCTAAACAGGAATCTGCCAGGGGGTCCGTGTGGATGTTGCTCGAAGAGAATAAATAGAGAATAACTTGGGTATCGGTGAATAAGCACGGAGCCATTAAGACCATGAGTCGCTAGTGGAGCTTCTATTAGAGGGTCGGAATAACTACCCATTGTGAAAAAGGCTGCCTCTATATGGATTTGGTCTGCAGGATGACGTTTTTATTCCTGAAGTGAGTAGAGATGAGTCGGCCTACTGGTTCAGGAGTACGTCATGCTAGCGCTAGTGGTTCATGGTAGTTGACAGCCATACTTGGGAGGATTTCACACCCATCAACATTTACTTTCTGTACAACCATGTGAACAATGTCGATAGGAAGTCATTGAAACCAGAGACATATCCCCCCACTGTACCACAATATTCTGAAGGCAGCCTTGGGGAACCCAGAGATGGGGTGGGCTGATGAGTGGGATCTACGCTAGGGTGTCAACTTCATGGATGACTAGGCCTAAGCCTACTGGGTAGGTGCCTCGTGCAAGGAGTTTGGGGTGGAGCTAAGGTGAGTGGGCCTATATGAGGTAGCTTGGGCCTCCCAATTTCATATCTACCATCTAAATCCGCTGATGCTGGAGTTGTTGAGTTGGTGGTCATCAAGGACCAATACCTTCCATCTTCAGCATGGGGAGGTTGGTATCAGCCTCTGATACTTGCACCAAATGTTAGGGGTCCCTATACTGGGGGAAATGATCGACGAGTTTCTCCCCGCCATAAACACATGGGAAGACCCAGACCAGATTTCACCACTAGAAAATGCATTGATGGATCCGGTGCCAGGGGAGGATAAGAAGTCGATGAGGGACGTCTATTTCAAGTGGTGGTTCAAGAATTTTATGAATTTAAATGAATATGGACAGTTTCATGCGAGTCCTAGGACCTTCCCAAAGGGGGTTCAGCGAGGCAAGGAGCACTCATATTAGAAACTCTTGGAGGACATCTAGTGAAAGACATGGGGATTCAGTATCAGTACTGAGCAGCAACCAGTGGTTAGATTTGCTGCATTCATTTTGGCACTTATCTATGGCTGTATTCTTCTAGTGAGGGACATGAACATGGGCGTACATCCGAGCACGTTCATCATGGCATCTGCATTGGCGACAGGGGGACGAGTCAACCTTAGGATCCTGATGCTCTCCAAACTCTATATGGTGTTGAGGCACATCAGTGAGGGGAAGAAGCCACAGAGGATACGTGGGTTATTTAACATTCTTTATAGGTGGATAGTAGCACATATTAGGGGAATATATGAATATTTGAACCCCATTTCTCCTCCAGGATCAGATTTTTGCCCGGCCATTCTAAATTTGGTGGGAAGCTTCTCGACCAAGTTGAGCCTGCAGTTGGTACTGAGCCAGATCTGGAAGGTGGAAAAGTTCAAATTCCACCCATTCCCACTGTCAACAGGCGTGTTCATTGATGATGGCCAGGGAATGGAGGAGCATCAGTCCTACCTCTTGTCCTTTCGGGGTGGAGTACTGGTGGCATGAGTTGATCGTGAGTCTCTCTATGAGCCATACACCCCGCACCATTTTGCGAGGAAATTTCAGTGCATGCAGCGGCTGACCACGCGGGTCTATTTGGGGGTGTTCCATGAGGATCACCCATGTGTGATAAGGAATATGTGTCTCATTTTTACACAAGAGGATGGGAAGATGCAAAACGAGCTGCCTCCACCTATAGTTATCTACAGGCTGGTGAAGGAGTGCGCTAAGAGATGGGAGGCGGCCTACCTGGGGGAGAAGCTAAAGTAGTAAATGGTCCATGCCAGTGATGGGGTGCCTCCCCAACCTAGAGGTCAGGTCCAGAAGGTGGCGAGAACATCTTGTGGTGGAAGGGTTTTAGTGGCAGTGATACCCACGCTAGTCGAGAGGCAGGAGGCAGCAGCGGACCTGACGGTCCTAGAGGAGAAGAGTTCCTGAATGGCCTGAAGGCCTTCATTTTAATTGATTTTTGATAACCCCCCTTTCAAGGGATGAGGGGTAACCCTTACAAGGCTCATAGGCTCAGATATTACATGGGTCGTAGGCTTAGGGGATTACATGACCTAAAGGTCTTAGGGAATTCAACCAGACTATCTACAAGGAACTGCCCCTCCCCAGAATCTGCATCTTGATAGTAGCTATCCACCTTTGCGTGACCGTCTGGCTAGGCTTCCCATGCAATCACAGGCTGGTACCGATGGCATAGCCATACCCTCCCATTTTGACAATCTATTTGGCTCTGCTCTGGTGAGTGCACCTGCTCGGAATCCTCTTCTGCGGCTACTCCTTTTTCATAGTGTGTCTGGTGCCTGCATTCATGTGGCCCGAAGGCCTTGGGGTGTCCCTAAGGCCTTAAGGTGGTCCAAAGTCCTTGAGAATCAACTGGCCCGAAGGCTTTGGGTGGCCTGAAAGCCTTACAGGACCCGAGGACCAAACTGGTGGCCCAAAGGACCAGATAGACGAATAGTTCTGGCTGCTACAGTACCGAACAGTGCCTGCTACAGTACTGCTACAATAACCCGGAAATATTCCTCCACCCAGATTTGATCTCGGGTCTCTTGGATGCACCTAGCGAGTCCTCACAAACTGGGCTGAGGCTCTTGTGCTCCTAGAGGAGAAGAGTCATCTAGAGGGGAGGCCTCTAAGGGGATTCCATAGAATATCCACCTGGGCTCCGTAGAAGCAACTACACTACATAGATATGCTTGATAATTTCATCTTCTCAGAGGTTTGGGACATATAGGATGTCAAAAGACAATTCCTCAACCCATCCAAGATGTGGCACCACTTGAAAAATATTAGGATAGATTTTTCAAGGATCGGTCCTATCAGGTCCGGCTTTGTTGTATCCCAGGGGGAGGGGGAGCAGTACCTTGCTGATATGGAAGACTTTGTGCACTCCCGAGGCACTCTAAGCCCAATGAAGGATTGCATAAAGGTGATTTTCAATAGAAAATTCCCTTTTTAGTTGTTTTATTCTAAATTGAGATAGTATATCCCTCTACCAAAAGAGTCATATGAGTCCCCCTAGGGGGAGGAGGCCAGTGGAGGGAGCCCTCTAGAGGAGGGTGAGTTCAGCAACTCAGACCCAGAGTTGGAAGAGTTTGTAGAGGACCTTGAGCTAAACCTTAAACCACTTACCCATAGTCTTCATCTTGGTCATTTAGGACTTCTCGACTAAAATCTGAACTGTAGAGGAGGGCCTCATACACAAAACCCGCTCCCTCTCGACAGTAGATGCAGTTGTGGGAACTTCGGGATCTGCACCCACAGCTACGGAGATCACCTTTCCTGACAAGGTCTTGGCACCTAGATAGTCCTCCCGGAGCCCTCGAACTTTCTAACAATATATATAGGGACACAGCTCAGGAATTTTATGGAAACAACTCGGGATAGAGACCTACTATTTGATCTCTGTAATTATTCTTCACAGAATATGTAACTATCATTCATTGATAAAGTTAACTAATGTATGTGTTCCTCTTATATGCACAGTTATTAAAATGGTGTGGGATTCCTTGGAAAGTTTGGTTGGAGCACATGGCGCTGCCTTTCCTAGGAGAGCGTTGATGGTTGTGGAATTGTACGTTTGAATTGACCAAGCTACAGTGCTTTCGATCACTGTTGGTACCATCAATAAGACAGATCCTACGATCATTAAGGTGGGATTCAAAGACAAGGATCAATCAGACAACACAAGTCCTAACATATCCGATAAAACACCAAATACAGACCTCGGTGATGAGTTCCTATAGGTGCTTCACACATACAAACCTACTAATCCCAA
Source organism: Viscum album (assembly GCA_963277665.1). Lineage (NCBI taxonomy): Eukaryota > Viridiplantae > Streptophyta > Magnoliopsida > Santalales > Viscaceae > Viscum > Viscum album. The sequence goes on from OY728130.1 coordinate 1,947,751,618, forward strand.
AGACTGGGACGAGACGACCTCTAATGAAGAGGAGATCAAGATTGTCCATTTTTAGATAAGGAAACTGATCAAGAACTTCATTGGGAAGACTCCTCAAACACAATGGATAGACCAGATGGGGAGGCTTTGCTCTAGGCTACACGAGTTGTGTGTTGGGGGAGTGGATGCCCAATGTCCTCATATGCTCATTCAAGACTTCATGGTGGAGAATATTTGGGAGCATGATCATGGCCTTGGTGTGGGATGAAAAAATAGGAATTTGGTGAACATCAAGAGGCTCTAGGAGGCCAAAAGTGAGATTCAATAATTGCGGGCATGAGCGGATGAGAATTCTGCTTTCCTCAATGCACAATCGGAGCTCATGCCATGCCTAAAGGTCTAGTTGGAAGAGGCCGAAGAACGGATGGAGCGAGCCTCTGTGAAGATGGCCACCACCCAAACCAATGAGGATCAGGCCTAGATCATGGCTAATGAACTACGCCCCATCGTTGTTGAGGAGGAGCATGAGCTAAATAGGCGAGAGAGGATCCTGAACGCCATAAGCCAGAGAGGGGCGGAGCTAGAATGCTATATCAAAGAGGTCAACCCATCCATGGGAGGGGCCGATCCTTAGTTGTTGTAATACTTGTAAACTTTTAAATGTACTTTCATGCTTTGATTGTTTATAATGGTTGCATGCATGGGTTCCATTATTTTTCTTGGTTAACTATATTTCCATCATATTCATGAAATATCTAGCGATCAATCGCTAAGCTCACGTGGGTCATGCCCAATGTGAGAATAAAGGGATGACTGCTTTGTTATTCCATCCGAACATGAGGGTGCCGACCAAGCTTTGAGCATCTTGGGTTTGAACAACCAACTCGGATTTCCAAGAAGAATGAGGGTGGCCTAACTAAAGTATAAGGTTCTCAGGATAGTCTAATTTCCATTTTTCCAATGTTCTCTGGTGCACGAGTGGGGTAACTCCAGGGGAATTAGAATAAATATGAACATAGGGGAGTGGAAAGTGTGAATCATGATACCCAAAATTTGGAACACTATGGGGGTGGCATGACAACGAAGGATAACTGTTGACCATGTTCGAAACATAGTATCCCTATTTTTTTATCTTGAAATGGGGATAACAAATGAGGTTTGACTACTGACCATGTTTGAAACATGGGGCCTGGCTCAAAATTTCATCCATTAGTCTTCAAGAATGTTGGCCTAGGATAGTAGGCAATCCATAGGCTGAGCATCCACACTGTTAGGGGGGTCCTTTAGATGTGAAAGAGGATGAGGGTCCAAATAAAGGACGCACAAAACATGGAGGGTGGAGTGATGGTTTGTTCGACTTGAGACCAACACTATTGAAATTACACCATCGTGGTGGAAACACATTAGGTGGGCTCATCAGTCTGATCAGGGATCAAACTTACTTCTAAACAGGACTTTTAGGATAAGGACCTGGAATGCCTTGTATTTTTTATTTCATAACAATAAGGATGATTAACATGAAGTTTAAACATCTCATGGTGAGGACTATGCACATAGTTTTAAGGTCATACTACCTGGACCAAGATCGGGGCCGAGGGGACAGCGGGGTTAATGACCCTAGGGCTAGGCCTATGGAGAAGGATTCGGAAATTTCTACATATCCCATACGAATTATCATCAATCCAAACATAGTTCTTAAGGCACATCATTGTCAGAGACCAACACTGGTAGGGAGAATCCTCTATGGGTAGGAAACTGACGCATCCCATGATTAACATGAGGCATCTTGAACTTGTTTAGGGTAGAACTTCAATTTAGTGTCATGATTTGAGGACATATGGACTCATGTAGTTTAACGTCATACGATAGGATAGGCAGTGAAGGGGGAGATCCCAAAAGTGGAGTACGTGATGTGGTAGCTATAAATCTGATGTGAATGAGGACATAAGGAGTCTGAAACACACCATGTATCCCGGAGGAAGTTTTTTAGGTCAAGGGAACGAAATTGAAAGTTATTTTGGGCCTGAGGAAAAGTTCCTGAGCATTCCAACATACCCCATTAGGATGGTAATAAATCCTCACATAGTTTTGGAGTCACATTTTAACATCATGTGGGATGAAAAGCCTATGTGGCATAGCTGCACCAGCACACACCCCACCAAAACTACTAAGCCCACATGAGTCATGCTCGATGTGGAAAACAAGGAGTAGCGATGGGATTTTTCTGATGTAGGGAGGCACACATTAGGAGTGATGGGCCACTAGGTGAGTGACATTCTTCTATTACTGACCTTCCTTATTAATGCACCTACATGCATGGGGGTAATAAAACCAAGTGTGTTGGGATTCCACTTGAACATAAGGGGTGGAAAGGCATGAATAATGATGCATGAGATCCATATCACAATGATAGCATCGTAACGATAGAGGATAACTACAAATCATGTTTTAAAAATAGTATTTTCTTCGTGTTATCCAAGAATGGGGATAGACAAATGAGGGTTGACCGTTGACCATGTTCGAAACACGAGACCTATCGCAAATGTTGTCTGAGGTCTTCAGGGGTGTTGGCCCAAGATGATAGGTGAGCCAATGTGGCATGAGACCAGGTCGTAAAGGGGGTCCCTTTAGACATTAAAGAGGATGGGTATCCAAATAAAGGGCTCACAAAGCCTGGACATGCAATGAGGGAATGTCCATGTGAAGATTCCACACTTTGGTATTTTTGTCAGGATGAATTTTGAGTACGATAATAAGACGCATCAGATAGAAGGACTCGAATCCCTTTCCAATGACAAGGGTTTTGGGGTCACACACTCCTAGATTAAGGTCATATATTGGACCATTAATAGGGGACATTATTTAATGAAATTCTCTCAAGGTGGTTAAGTATTCTAACCAGATGCGTAGTTCCCATAGGGAGATCTTAGTTTAGGGTCATAGAACTGGGACCAAGCTGGGAAGAGACAAGGGAGGCACATGGTGCGGTTGTTTCAAAACCTGACTCAATGAGATACCAATAGGTACTCTCCACACCATATACTTCCAAAGGATCTTGGGCCAAGGGGCCAAAAAAGGGGGCAGGATTTAAGATTCTTTGCGCTGGATCTATAGACGGAATGTCTGGGCATTCCTACATATCCCATGAGGATGGGAATCAAGACACACGTAGTTCTTAAAGGTTCCATGTAGTTTGGTATCCAGCGACAAGGTAATTAAGATCTTATTTTAAAGGTCTTAGATCTTGGACTGTATATAGAAATGGGGGAGGGAGTCACGTGTTGTGGTAATTGCAAAACCCGACGTGAATAAGAATGGTAGGAGTCCCTATCACACCATGTTCTCCCTGGGGTGGTTTTAAGTCGAGGGACTGAGAATGAAAGTTGGGTTGGGCCAGAGGAAATATGATGGGGATCAATCCATATGTATTTCTAGAAGTGGAATGGTAGAGTACCAATTCCAAGGACAATAGTGTCGTGCGGGTCTAGCCAATGCACCAAAAGAAGTGGCATTTGATATATCTTGTTTGTTATTCAGGATGGATGTGTTTTTTTTTGGGTAGTGATAAATCTAGGATGGAGAATCCAGGTGTCTCTATAAGAATCAAGACATATTCAGGCATTGAAAAATGGTATGGTAGATCACCACTACCAAACATGATGTCCCCTTGAATGAGGGCATCACAATTCAGTGTCGTTTTTCATCATGAAACTAGGATAATAATGTCGTAGTTTAGGGTTATATGATATGATCAACCCCTCCGTTTTAATGTCTGGTAGTAAAGACACAATATTTTAAAGTCTTGTGGGACTAGGAAGCATAGTTTAAATTCATATGGATTGGACGCGTACAGAAGAAACGTGGTTTAAAGGGAATACTCATAGTGTGACAAAGCATACCCAATGTGCATGAGTACATAAGCCCATACCACACCACGTGAAATTCCTAGGAAGAAACCTCGGGTTAAGATGTAACGTCCTAACCTAGAAGCCACTAAACCAGCGCTCAGATCCGGTTCACCACAAGACCTTAAGCGCACCTCCATGTATGCCAGAGACTACCAATTAGCAGCAAGGGCCTAGGGTGTGATAGTGGGGAGACAATTCCCTCATAACAGAGTAAGAAAACAGTGAAAATAACTAAGTATCATACACAGCAGAAAGTAAATAGAGTGAGGAAGAAATAAACAACTGAATTGAACAAGCTATAATAGTACAATGCTATAAAATCCCAAAAAAACTATGCAATAAAATACAACACTAGTCACCCACTGGGCCGACCATACAGATACAAGTAAAAAAGAAACTAAAAGAAAAAGTACAGGGCTCTTCTACTAACTCTGATCCAATCCACATACCTAATATCCAGACACTATTGAATTGCAGCAGTCCGATCAGTAGAACCACTCAATTAGCTCCGCTCAATCATGCAACATTGGGCCTCAGCCCTATTCACCATACAAATCGTGCTCAACTTGAAAAGTAGACATAAGTTCTACACGTACACTGAGGTTCACGTGCAGGGGTGAGAAATAATCTCATTATGGAAACCCAACAAGATACCTATAATTGTGCTTCTAAAAGTGTATGCAACAGCATCGTGCTCAGCCTAGCTGGAACACAACAAAAGTAAGTAAACCAAATGTGTAGCCACCGTAGAACTCAGGGTATGTAATCCCTGTCAACTGGGAAAGTACCACCATGGATGTCCATATCTATATTTGTACACATGTATAGTCCCATACTTATAGATATATACATAAATATTAATAGTCATGATTAGGTGGATCAAATAATAAGAAACCACATCAGTAGTCAATCCTTGGGACCATAAAACTGATCTCTTGGACATCCTATGCAAGGTAATTGAGTTGGATGTCATTACACTCAAGTTGTGTATCATTAAGTTGATCTATGGGTCTGTAATCCCATCAACATGTACCTGCTTCGGCCAATGCCAGAATTATATCTCTGAGCAAGCTAATGAAAAACAAGTAACCCTCTCGGAAGTACTCATATCCTAACCCCTTTGGTTCAACCAATCAAACACAATAAACCCTCTAAGAAGTACTCACAATCTAACCCCTCTAGTTCAGGTTTAGCAAAGACTCTCTAAGGAATCACTCACTGTCAATTCCCCATGTGGTCTCGTATCAGTAACTAATAGGCACTCTGGGGAAGCACTCAACGTCCAATTCACCATGTGGCCCATATCGAGGAAACTACAGACAATCTGAGGGAGCACAAATTCCATTCCCCCTATGGTCTCACAAAGTAAAAGTAAACAGACACTCTAGAGAATCCCTCAATGTCCATTCTTCTTATGGTCTACTACACCAGGTTCTCACGGCCCTATGTAAGTCAATCATACACAACAATATATATGGCATCCAAAGTAAACCTCAAGAACTACTTGGATAATAGTCTACCGCATAACATAGCATGTCAGATAAAATCACTCCATCCTACCAACACTAGGCATGGTAAATAAGCAGCCTAAAAAAGCAAGGCTATACCAAATGGTCAAATCAAAACAAACATGTGCAACACATCCATAGCATGGAAAATAACCCTATTCACAATCAAACCACCTCCACTGAGGAATACAAGGCATAGTAGGCATCACAACAAAAAATAAAGACACCTTGCGTCAGGCTCAACAACCACCAACTAGAAAGCACCTCTGGTAACCACTACTGCATCAGCAAACCAAGTCAGAGATAAACAAATGAGTGAGGGAAGCTCGAACACCCAACCCAAAACTATATCCATAGCCCCATGGTATTACTAGTTTTCCATGTGTTCTAGGTTTACACATGATCATCGTCTCTACCCAAACCCGACATAACAAATTAAGGTCGTTCAAACAATGGGCACCCACTAGGTCCCTCAAATCAAACACTGAGGAGGAATCATACTCAGGATCCTCCAGGTGAACACGAGTGAAGGAATCCTACACGGGATCCTTAGTAAATAGTAAGGGAGGAATCCTTCATGGGATCCTCAAATTAAGGAAAATATAGGAATTCCATAATAGGGGTCCTCTCAAAGGAAAAAAAGGAGAGAGATCCTTCTAGGGACTCCATAGGTTAGCACACAAGTAATGGCATCCCTTAGGGGATCCTTGTAAGTACCCAATCTCACGGCCTCAAAGGCCAGAAGGGAACATCTCACAAAGGGAAAATCCTCTAAAGAATAGGTTATGGGATATATATCACATCTCATCTCAGATTAAAGGTCTTAACTAAGTTGGTCCGAACACCCAACCTTTAACCCGTGCCAAGTCTCACTCTCATGTGACAAAAGAACTTGATAACTGGAGGAAGAACCTCTCCATTTAGATAAAAAACCCCAAAACATCATTTAGATATCCTAAAAATTTAAAAAGTATTCCACCATTGTGATCTATGTGTAAAACTCTCAAAATGGACTACTCACATGCCCAATTCTGATTTCCAAGGCCCAGGATATCCTAAAACTTCTAAGCTAAAGTAGTACATGGCCAGAACGCATGGCCAGACACCTGGGGTCTGCCTGTGTAATAGTACATGGTGTGTACTTTACATTACATAGTGTCTAATATTCAAAAAAATTCATCTCATGTGTTTTTTTACCTAAACACATGCCCATGGGCCACTACGCAGTGTGTACTCCTTAAAACCCACTATTCTATGTCCTTTTTGCATATGGTCGGACACATGACCACCACTACACGGCGTGTACCCCAAGTACACGGCGTGTACCCCAAGTACACGACGTGTAACCCAATTACATAGCATGTAATTTTTAAAAATTCATCTTCCACGAACAGGAAGAACACACAGCGTGTTCCCTTGGAACACACGCCGTGTTTTCTGGGTTTTCTGATGGGAAATCCCTCAAAACGCCTGAAATGCCCGTTTTTGCCCCCGAAACAACAGAGTCGGCCTCAAGGGGGAACAATAAATCAATATAAGTCTTTAAAGACTTAACAAAACATGTTTAAAGGGGTTATATGGTGAAAACATAAATGAACATACCTTAGGATAGAAACCATCGAAGCTTCGGTTGATTTCACGGCTCACGGTTTCCCTTCATTGAAGCAGCGTGTCGAGAGATTCGAATTGGTGCCCCTCTTACCACCTAAATATATATCTATTTATCAATCTCAAAATCCTCCCAAAAAATGGCCACGGAGGAGCACACATGGTGCATGAACACGAAGTAGGAGGAAGTAAGAGAAAATAAAGAAAAGGAAAGAATAAAAGAAAAGATGGAAAAGGGGGGTCGGGCCGGCCCCGGCACCTGACATGAGTTTATGCCTTCCCTAGGCTAAAATCCCCATTATAGACTCAACAGGGTATAACAAATATCAATATGAAACTCGTTTTAAAATTTATTTCCAAACGAACCTACACAAATAATTTAATATTTATTTTAATAATATTAAATATTAAATATTCCGCTAAAATTCAAATAACTCATATTTCCACCAAAATTTTATCATATGGTAAACACCATATTCTGGGACCAACGGAGTGGTTAAAAAAATTATCTGAGATCAAATGTTAGGTAAAAATGACCATTTTACCCCTAATAAGCATCCAGCAGCAAATATTCAAATTTCTGCTCAAAACTGTTGTCTGAAAAAACACGGGTTCTTAAAAACTACCCACCATAAACCTTATCCTACCCAAGGAGCCCATAAATAGGACTAGTATCCATGCTTCCAACTTGAGCATCTGCACAACCAAGCTCTCTATATTCTCCAATGACCAGTCATATAGCGTTAAAAATTTCCTTCTACATAGAATACATTCAACTATGACTGATGTGGTACTCCCCACCATAGGAATACCCTTATCATCTTTTTAAAAGCAACTCCAAGCTCAAAATACCATTGGAAAACATTGTAGTTTAACCTAAACAAGGAAAACCACCCTCATAAGTCCAATGGTGCACTCCCCACCATTTTTCTTTCCTTACACCGCTCTGAGAGCACAACCAGAGCATGTTCCATCCTCAATAGGGATGAAAATTAAGAAAGAAAAGGAGCTTGATATAGGGTTGAAGCTTTCTCAGCATACTCAAGACAAATCAAGATATCACATGATCATATCTAATAGGAGTACACTAAGATTTCACCAAAGGCGTGTCCATCTCCCTCCGAGCCAAGCTGACATCCTGCCAAAACCTGACCAGGATTCAAGTACGGGTTAACCATTTCATAGTAACCCAACATTTCACAAAGTCACCTCTACAACATAGGGACATTCCAACACAACTTACAAGGTCCCAACCCATGAAAAGTCTTAAAACAACATTCATTCGCTAATTCTTGGCCACTCACCAGTTTAGATTCAAATGATGCCACCCGCAACAGAAACATCAGAAACACTGGTTGATCAGGCCAGGCACCTGAACAGTCCTGCCCGTCGAAGCTAGTCGTGAAAAAAAACAAGCACTAGAAAAAGGCATTGGAAAACACGGTCCAAACACTCTCACACATGTTTCCCTAGAACAGAACATACATAGACCTACAAGGATTCGAATCAAAACCAAGGGTCTCTAGGTCTCGCACCTATCCCTACAGAAAACATCTCAAAACTTGGTCACAAGGTCTAACCACCTAGCCCAAAAGATCCAAAACCTCTCAGAAGATGGTAAAGATCACAACGACCAATGAGGGTAAAATCTGAAGAAAAAAAACTTGGCCTACGACAGCCCTGATCCTCTCAAAGAATCCTCATAAGGAACTTATACCTCAAGTTCACAACCAAAGAAAATGAGAAAATATGAACTAACACTCATCGGGAATCTGTATACGAAAATACCCCAAGGAGGACCAGTTCATAAGAAATTCCTTGGTATCTATCGGCACTGTACTTAGTGATCTGACTAGTTAACCACATACCTGAGAAACAACACTCAATAAGGGGTTAAACAAAAAGGCATCATGTGCCATATCGACTAACTGGGGTCACTACACCACCTGTGCATGAGGACTGAGACATCATCCTCACACCAATGCCTCAATGTAGATCCACATAACCTGAAATCAGAGTAAAAAATTATGTGTAAGTAGACCCAAAGGTCTCAATTGTCAGTAAAAACACACACTAGTAGGCCAATATGCTGTGAATCCTATGTGCCTAATATGATGCATGAGACGCCTCTTGCCTTTTTTGGACAAGATTCAAAACCCATCCCATGTATCTTACCAATGGCCAAGAGCCAGAGATCCATATTAAATCAAAACACCACACAACATGTGTGTCGCTCAATGCAAAAAATTTATACAACTGTAACATCGCAAAAACAAAACAATAATCCCAAACCCTAGAAACCAGGACTTCTTACTGGAACAAGTGTTCTCGACGCACCAGTCTAATATCCATCACAGGTTCTAACACATTCCAAATACTCCTATCTACCATATCCCAAATAGTAAAGACCAAGAAAAGAAAACTCCTCTGATACCACTTTGTAACGTCCTGACCCAAAATCCACTAAACCGGTGCTCAGAGCCGGTTTGCCACAAGACCTCAAGCGCGCCACTTTGTATGTCAGAGGCTGCCAACTAGCAGTGAGGGCCTAGGGTGTGATAGTGGGGAGAATATACCCTCATACCAGAGTAAGAAATTATTGGAAATAACTAAGTATCATACACAGCGAAATGTAAATAGAGTGCGGAAGCAATAACCAACTGAATAGAACAAGATATAATAGTAAAATGTTGTAAAAGGCTGAACAACTATGAAATACAACACAAAACTAGTCACCCACTGGGCCGACCATATATATACAAGTACAAAAGAAACTAAAAGTAAAAGTACAGGGCTCTGCTACTAACTCTGAGCCAATCCACATACCCGATCTCTAGACACTGTCGAACTGCAGTATCCCAATAAGTAGAACCCCTCGAGCAACTCCGCTCGATCGTGAAACACTGGGCCTCAGCCCTATCAACCATGAAACTCATGCTCAACTTGAGAAGGAGACATAAGGTCTATATGTACACTGAGATGAACATGCAGGGGTGAGAAATAATCTCAATAGGGAACCCCAACAAGTAACCTATAATTGTGCAACTAAAATTGTATGCAATAGTATAATGCTCAGCCTAGCTGGAACACAACAAAAGGAAGTAAACCAAATGTGAAACCACAATCAAACTCAGGGTATGTAATCCATGCCAACTAGGAAAGTTCCACCATGGATTTCCATATCTATATACGTACACATGTATAGTCCCATACCTATAAACATATACATAAATTTGAATATTCATGATTAGGTGAATAAAATAATAAGAAACCACATCAGCAGTCGATCCTTGGGACCATAAGCCTGATATCCAAGACATTTTGTGCAAGGGAATTGAGATGGATGTCATGCCACTCAAGCTTTGTATCATTAAGTCAATCTCTAGGTCTATAATCCCATCGACATGTACCTGCTTCGGCCAACTCCATAATTATATCTCTGAGCAAGCTAATAAAAAACAAGTAACCCTGTGGGAAGTACTCATAGCCTAACACCTATTTTTAAACCAATAAAACACAAGAAACCCTCTGGGAAGAACTCACAGTATAATCCCTTTGGTTCAGGTTTAGAAAAGACTCTCTGAGGAAGCACTCACTATCAATTCCCCATGTGGTCTCATATCAGTAACTAATTGGCACTCGAGGGAAGCACTCGATGTATAATTCCCCTTGTGGCATGTATAAAGGAAACTACAGACACTCTGAGGGAGAACAAATTCTACCCCCCCCCCTATTTTCTTGAAATGTAAAAGTAAACATACACTCTAGAGAATCCCTCAACGTTCATTCTTCCTATGGTCTACTACACCAGGTTCTCATGGCCCTGTGTAAGTCAATCATGCACAACAATATTTATGGAAGCCAAAGTAAACCTCAAGAACTACTTGGATAATAGTCTACAGCATATCACAACATTTCAGATAAAATTACTCCATCCTAATAACACAAGGCATGGGAAACAAGCAGCCTAACAAGCAAGGCTAGACCAAACAGTCAAATCAAAACAAACATGGGCAACACATCCATAGCATGGAAAATAACCCTATTCAGAATCAAACCACATGCACTTAGGAACACAAGGAATAGTAGGCATCGAAAAAAACAAGAAAGACACCTCACATTAGGCTCAATATCCACCAATTAGGAAGCACCTCTGGTAACCACTACTGCATCAGTAAACCAAGTCAGAGAAAAACAAACAAGTGAGGGTGGCTCGAACGCCCAACCCAACACTACATCCATAGACCCATAAGATTATCAGTTTTACATGGGTTCTAGGTGACAACCAATAACCATATCTATCCAAACCTAACATAACAACTCAAGGTTTTTCAAATAACAGGAACCCTCAGGGTCCCTCAAGTCAAACACTGAGGAGGCATCATACTCGGGATCCTCCAGGTGAACACGAGTGAAGGCATACTACACAGGATCCTTAGAAAATATTAAGGGAGTAATCCTAAATGGGACCTCAAATAAAGGATAGTATAGGAATTCTATAACATGTGCCCTCTCAAAGAAAAAAAAATATGAGAGAGATCCTTCAAGGGACTCCCTAGGTCAGCACACAAGTAAAGTCATCCCTTAGGGAATCCTTGGAAGTGCTCGGTCTCACGGCCTCATAGACCAGAAGGGAATGTCTCACAAGGGGAAAATCTTATAAATCATAGGTTACAATATATAGCTAAAGGATAATCTTAGATTAAAGGTCTCAACTAAGTTGGTCCAAACACCCAACCTATCACCCATGCCAAGTCTCACTCTCAGGTGATAAAAGAACTCGATAACTGGAGGAAGAACCTCTCCATTTAGATATAAATCCCAAAAACAACATTTATATGACCTATAAATGTAAACATTATTCCACCATTGTGATCTAAGTGGAAAAATGCTTAGAATTGACTACTCATACACCCAATTCTGACTTCCAAGGCCCAAGATATCCCAAAACTACTAAGCCAAAGTAGTACATGGCCAGAACACATGGCCAGATACCTGCGGTCTACCTGTGTAATAGTACACGGCGTGTACCTTACTATACATGGAATGTAATATTCACAAAAATTCATCTTGTTTTCATTTTCACCTAAACACATGCACATGTGCCACTACACAGTGTGTACTTATAGTACACGGTGTGTACTCCTTAAAACCCACTATTCTGTGTCCTTTTTGCACACGGCCGGACACACGACCACCACTAAACAGAGTGAACCATAAGTACACAGCATGTACTTTGTAAAACTTCATCTTCCCAAAATGGGAAGAACACACGGCATGATCCCGTGGAACACACACTGTGTATTCTGGGTTTTCCGACGGGAAATCCCTCAAAACGCCCAAAACGCCCGTTTTTGCCCCTAAAACAACAGATCCAGCCTCAAGGGGCCACTAGAAAAAAATATAAGACTTTAAATAATTAAAAAAAACATTTTTAAAGGAGATATTTGAAGAAAACATAATTTTCCCTTCCTTCTGTCGGAAACTGTCGAAGCTTCGGTTGATTTCACAGCTCATGGTTGTCCTTCCCTGAATGAGCGCGTCGAGAGCTTCGAATTGGTACCCCTATTACCTCACAACTTTCTTTCTTTATCAATCTCCAAATCCCCCCATAATAAACTCCCTAGGAGTATCACACATGGATCATGCACAAGAATGATGAGGAAGGAAGAGAAAAGAAATAAAATAAAAGAAGAAAAGAAAAGAAATAAAAAGGGGCTCGGGCCGTCACCAGTGCCCGACATGAGTTTATGTCATCCCTAGGCTAAACTCCCCATTCCAGACTCAATGGAGTAGGAGGAATCTCAATCTAAAACACCATTTAAAGTTTATTTCCAAATTAACCTACACGAATAATTTAATATTTAATTTAATAATATTAAACTTTAAATATTCTTCTAAAATTTGAATAGCTCATATTTCCACCAAACTTCTATATTAGGGTAAATACCCTATTCTAGGACCAACGGAGTGGTTAGAAAAATTATCTAAGTTCAAATGTTTAGATAAAATGACCATTTTACCCCTAAAAGCATCCGGTAGCAAAAATTCAAATTTCTGCTCAAAACTGTCGTCTGGAAAAACACGGGTTCTAACATAAGAGGCCAGAAAAGGTCAAGAAACATGGGGTTAGACCTACATAAAAAATGTCTAGGTGTTTATACGTACCCCATTATGATGGGGATCAAGACATACTTAGTACTAAGAGTGTATTTTAACGTCATGCAGGACAAGAGGCCAGAGAGACTAGCTCCTATAAGGGGAGTACGTGGTGCGGCTATTGAAAACTTGAAGTGAATGAGTACGTGGTCCCGCACCACACCACAAAATCCTATGAAAGTCAGGGAAGAAAGGTTGAACGGAAAAGGTAATGAGGGAGAACCTGAGCTGGACCCAATGAAAAGATGCTCAGGTATTCCTATGTATCCCATGAGGATGGGAATCAAGTTGTATGTAGTTCCAAGAATGTTGTGAAGTTTTACATATTTCGGAAAGGACATAGAGAGATCTCAGTTTAAGGTCTTAGAGCTCAGACCATAGAGAAACAAGACTCTTCCAAATGGGCACTTACCTCGAATGAGTCCCTAAGCCCACGTGAGCTATTATCGATGTGGGAAACAAGGGCGTAGAAGGTATTTAAAACACATGGAATACATGAAAAGGGGAAATCAGTGCAGGGTCCCGAATGATGCATCATTGTGGCTTCATCCTCCTAATGTGAAAATGCTCACTAAGTGAGAGTACCAAGAGTATCAAAATTCCCCTTGTACATGATGGAGTGGAAAATGATGTGAATCACGCAACCAATATTTAAGGCTTGATGGGGGTTGGGGTGACGACGGAGGATAACTGTTGAATTTATTTGAAACATAACATCCATATCTTGTGACCTGAAATGGAAACTAGAAATGAGTTTCAACCACTGACCATATTCTCAATTCGGGAATTGTTTCAAATTGTTGTTCAAGGTCCTTGAGGACGTTGTCCCAAAATGATAGGAGATACCTTTAGCAAAGTATCCTTACCATTTAAGGTTTTTGAAGTGAAAGATTATGAAATCCCAAATGAAGGTGAGCATGAATCCTAAGAGTGGGGGATAACATGTCCATGTAGAATCCAACACTCTAGGTCCTAAACCAAAATGATCCAGGACACATTCGTGAACTACCAAAGAGGGTCGATGGGGTCCAACTTAAGAGTAGCTGACTTAAAAATATGAGTGTAAGATATGAGGATAAAGATCTCTCAGAATAAATAGGTATGTGGTATGGTTGTAACAAATCTGACGTGAATGAGGACATAAGCCCATACCACGCTGTATACCCCTCTCCTGGAAGAACTCGGGAAAGGGGGCCAGGAAGATAAGGAGGTTTATAAGAAATGGGGCTAGATCTGAAGGCTAAATGTTCACATGGTCCTACGTATCCCATGAAGATTTTAATCAATCCACACATAGTTCTGGATGATGTTGTGCAGTTTTACATCATGCGGAAAGGACGCAGATAAGGGAAAGGTATCTCAATGAAGAATGTGTATGGAATGAAAAATAGAACATAATTCCATACTAAACTGTATAATACCATATGAGAACTTGGTATAGAGGGCCAAAAGGGTTATGTGATCTAAGGTGCGAATTTCCAGCTAGTTTGTAGTTTAATGCCTTTTGGTGAGGATGAAAGAGGTGGAGATTTTAAAGTTGGGTCTAGGCCTACAGATGAAATGTCTGGGCATTCCTATGAATGTCATAAGGATGGTAATCAATCCATATGTAGTTTTGAAAGGTCCATGTAGTTTAACGTCATGTGGGGAGGAAGTTGGAGGATAGAAGAATGGGGAGGGGAACATGGTGCGATTATCATAATCTCAACATGAGTGGGGCCAAATTAGCCTACACTACACCATGTGAGATCCTCCAAGGAAACTACACTCAGTGGGTATTCAAAGAGAATATTCTAGGGGATGGAATCAAGATGAGGCATCTAAGCATTCCTACGTATCCCATGAGGATGGGAATCAAGCCATATGTAGTTCTTAAAGGTGCCAGGCAGTTTAACATTGTGCAGCGAGAAAGAAAGATGAATATTTTTATGTCCTTCAGTCTGGATGGAGCACACATTTTAACATCACTTGGAGAAGACGGAACAATTTAAGTTCATGTGGGACCATATATATCTTAGTTTATGGTCATAAATCTTGTACTGTTTTTCATTTTATTATCATGTGGGATGGAAAAGCAATTTAAGTTCATGTTGGATGCAATAGTTTAAGGTCATCCAGGACCATAATACTGATGAAAAGTATTTCTTGAGGAATTTGGAATTAGTGGGAGGAGTTATAAGCTCTCCATCCATGGTAACCAGGGAGTATGCGCCATTGGGGTAAACCTTGTCAATGATGTAAGGTCCTTCCCATTTGGGATCCAGTTTGGGTGGTTTCCTACCAAGTATCATTTGTGTTATCAGGTACAACACTAGGTCACCTTTCAATAAAGAGTAGAGGAGAAACTTCTTGTTGAAAGCTCTAACTATCTTATTCTGATGCCTTTCTAGATTGTGTAGGGCGCTAATCCTATTCTCATTGAGCGATTCCAATTCAGCTAGACATATTTTAGCTACCTTATCTAGTGCTTTCTGATCATAGATATTTGTGTGTAATGAAGTCAATTGAATATAGATGGGTAGGACGGCATTCATTCTATACACCAGGGAATATGGGGTCACCTATGTGGAATTTTGAGTCGTTGTATGGTAGTCCCAGAGGTCATTGGGGAGTTTTTCCGGACAACTCTTCTTGTTCTGACCAACCATTTTCTACAAGATGTTAGAGAGGGTTTTTTTGAATGCCTTGATCTTTCCATTTTCTTGTGCATGATAGCAGTAGGTATGGTTAGAATGAATGTTGTACTTGGTGTACATTTTCTTCAAATCAGCTACCCAAAAGTTGGTGCTATTTTCGGTGAGGATGGTGTGAGGGACTCCAAATCGATACATGATGTTGGAGCTCACAAACTCAATGATAGAATGGTCCTTGACCTCCTTGAGATAAATTGCCTCTGCACACTTGGAAAAGAAATCTGTAGTGGTCAGGATGAACATGCACTGGCGAGCTGTCACCGGTGGATATGGCCCCAAGACATAAAGTCCCCAGACTACAAAGGGACAATATTACTTGATAGTGCGGAGAGGCTCTGTAGGCCGATGCACAAAGTTAGCATGGATCTTGCATGCATGAAACCTCTTTGAAAACTCAATGAAGTCACAGACAACGGAGGGACAAAAATACCCCAACCTCCAGATCTGGTGAGACAGTTTCAGCCCTGTCTAACGAGCCACGTAGGAACCAGCATGAACTACCTGCATGACTTGAAAAATACCAACTCATTTAATGCAATGGAGGATAACCCCATCAAACCCGTGCTTGTAGAGGATCTTCTCAAGACCGAGACCAGTCTAGAGGGATAACTACAAAGCGTGGCATCGTATTTTCTCATGATCGGCTTGATCTACTGGGAGATTATCGTGTTGGAGGTACTCGACAAAGGAGTTCCTCCAGTCAGGAGTCACTTCCATCACTACACCAGGGGGGCCTGGAGGTCCTGATGTGGAGGTTTTGGTGGTAAGGTGGCTTAATTGTGGGCTATCATCATCGTCTGGAGTGACAAGGTACTCTCTAGTGTGTCATGTGTATAATCAAATCATCTTGATCAGGCTCTGAAATAGATGCAGTTAGGTTATCCAAGGAATCAGCTTGACCATTCTGTGAATGAGGTACATGAGTAAGCTCTAGTTAAGATGGGAACTGGGACATCAATTGGAAAGTATGTTCCAATAGTGGTATGAGCTCTACATTTTTGATGACATAGTCACCATTGATCTTCTTGATGACTAGTTTAGAGTCCCATTTCACATGCAAGTGGGGAACATCAATCTTGAGGGCCAGCTCGAGGCCAGTGATTAGAGCCTCGTACTCTCCCTCATTGTTAGTACATCCCTCTGATAGCAGGAATGAATATGGAAAAATAGCTTGTGCTAGAGTGATGAAGACGATACCCAGACCCACTCTGTTGAGTCTGGGATCACTTATCCTTCTACCAGTAGGGCTCTAGGAATACCCCATCAAAGTGAATTTTCTAACATGGAATGGCTTGGTCTACTAAGAGGATTGCCTCATCGGGAAAATCAAGGTCCGTAGATAGGTCAGCAGAAGATGGATGTGCGACAAGGAAGTCTGACAAAATAGACTTATGAGGGTCAAACTTGATGTCAAACTACTAGAGTATCACTTCCCACCGAGCTACATGTCCTATCAACATGGGGAAGTTCAGGATGTACTTCATCAGATCCACTCAGGTCACTATTTGTACATCATGGTGCTGCAAGTAATGTCGCAATTTCTACACTACGAATACTAGTACAAGGTAGCTCCTCTCGATAGGGGAGTATCTGGTCTTTGTTCCAAGGAGCATGTGGCTGAGATAGTATAGAATTTTCACCATTTCTTCATTTTTATTTTGGGTGAGAAGGGTGCTAAGAGATCATTCCAGGGTGGTCACATAAAGGACTAGTGGCTTTCCAAAAATGGGGGGCATTAGGAGTGGAGGCTGGGGTAGATACTTCTTGATTTCCTCAAAAGTATTCTGACATTATTCATCCCACTGATAGACAGTTCCTTTCTTCATAAGCTTAGAAAAGGGCTTACACTTTCCAAACAAATTCGCGATGAATCGGTATATGTAGGCCAAGTGGATTTGAAAGCCTCGAAGATCCTTGATGTTGCTTGGGGGAGACATCTGGATTATGGTATCAATATTCTCTGGGTTATTCTTGATGCCCCTATTTCTGATAATGAGGCTGAGAAATTTTCTGGAGATAACCCCAAAAGCACACTTCAATGGGTTCATCTTTAGGTGGCGATAACGAAGGAATCCAAACACTTTCTCAAGGTCTTTCATATGGTCCTGATGCTAGTGAGATTTGACCACCAGATCATCAACGTAACATTACACCAATGTCCCAAGGATCATCTTAAATATGCGATGCATGGAATGCTGATAGATGGCACCTGCATTATTTAGACCGAATGGAATTACCTAGTAGCAGAAAGTACCTTGTGGTGCCTTGAAGGTTGTAGAGTCTACATCCTCAAGGGAAATTCATATCTGATTATACTTAGAGTTCCCATCCATGAAGGAGAGGGTCTGGAACCCATCTGTAGAATCGATAAACAGTTCCTTCATAGGAGGGGGAAATTATTCTTCGGATAGTGATGGTTGAGATCTAGGAATTCGATGCAGACTCTAATCTGACTATTCTTCCTCCTGACGGGCACAATGTTGGATAACCATCTGGGGTACTAGTCCTCCTTGATGAAATTGGATCTGATGAGATTATCGAATTTAGCCTGGACCATGGTACCATGAGAAGGGTGCATCTTTCTAGGAGGTTTTTTGAACCTGTGGTGATTTCCTGGAAGACTGAGGCAGTGGACGGAGACCTGAGGGTCTAGTCCTGGCATCTCTTCATAACTCTAGGAAAACACATCATGATGCTGGTTCAGGAATTCTATATACTGTTGCTTCTCTTTGATAGGCATAGCAGCACTAATCAATGTGGGTTTCAGATCCATCTCTCTACCGAGGTTCACCTGTACCAATTCATCGACCGTGGTGGAGACACCTCTTCGAAAGCAGGAGGAGAATCCTATAAATCATATACTTCACTTATGGAGGAGGGATCCTTAGCAGGAGGAGTTTCCTTTGAGTCAACAGATCCTGAAGGGAGACTAGTTCTAGCCTGGGAGGTAGTAGACACTGCATCGAGGGACTCCAATGATGTCAAAACCATAGTGGTAAACGTTTTTGACACAATATCATCTGGCCTTTAGCCCAAGGGGCCGTGCTTGACGATATCAAAGAAATAGTGGTGCGTTGTCTTGATCCAGTTTATCCCAACCCAATCGAACAAGTAAGTATGATGTATTTTCAATTCCATTGGGCAGACATCCCAATAGCTTATGGGGGTAGGGGGCTTTAGGATCACCTAATCCTGATTTTTCTAGGAATACGAGGTGATCTTTCGGCGTCGCTTAGACTTGGTAATGTGTTTCCCCCTCATTCCAGAAATAACAAATCATTTCCCCATATCTGAGGTTTTACCCTCCAATCGATGGATCAAAAAAAATTAGGCATCATCTAGGTCTATCCACAGGTCGGTTGTAGATGTAGCGTGTTCAACCTTGTTAGCCTGAATCTGTTTGTCCTTACTCTTTTAATAGTTGGAATCTAGGTATCGGGATTCAAAATAGGAAAAGGGAGACATGTCTCCTTGGATTACACTCGCATGACCATTAAAGGAGTACTTATGGAACTGGTGACACGATGAAGGGACCACCACATGCAGGTGAATACATGGCCTACCCATCAATGCATTGTAGGTAGTGTCTTGGGAGACAACCATGAACTCGGTGCTAGCTACCAGACCATTGAAATGGGTCTTCAAGATTATCTTTCCAACTGGTGTCTAATCTGTCCTATCATAACATTGGATTTTCATGTCATACGGACTCAGGTCATCCTTCGATGGAACTATCTTTTAGAGTGTTTGGGTCAGGATTATGTTGATCCTAGAGCCTTTGTTGAAAATAAAGCGACAAATATACACACCATTAAAGTGACCAGTGATATATAGTGGGTGAATGTTCCCCTATATGGGAGATCCTTTATCTTATCCAAAGAAATAGATAATGTTCTAACACTCAGTATGCTTAACTACCTCAGCATGGAAGGCTTCTGCAGCTGCTACCTCCATCTCAAACTGGAGGGGGATTCTTAAAGCTTTGGTGAGGGATTCATGCCTATATATTGATAGGTGAAGGGTCTCAAAGATATAAAGCCTCACAATAATGCTACAAAGATGCTTAAGGATGTCATACTTCTGTGTCAAGCATGGAATTCTGCTTACATGAGGTTGTTCTATGGAGGGGGTATGACAGGTCCTTTCAGTTGAACCAGCGGCTGGCTGGTGCTGGGAATATCCCGCAACTTGCTAGCTGAAGCTCATGGAGTGACTACCAGATGTGGGTCAGATGACTGAGGCTGATCCATAATAGAGCATGGCTGATCACAGCGTAGTCGAGGTGGCTCTTCCCGATCAAGTAACACAAATGGCAGTGAAGGTGGACCTGATGACACCATATGAGAAGGTTGTGCATGTTGATCTCTGTATTGGGCCTTCTTTCTAGTTTCGATGGAATGAATAGCCTGGCTGGAAGTACTGATTGAGGCACTCTAATGACCCATATATCCATGGACCCATTAACACTGATGACGACTGGGGACATTAGGAGGATCTGTCTGGCGCTCTTCACCGTCAGAAATCATCTAGGGGTTTACCATCTCTACAGTGTTAACTGAGGCATACCCTTGATCGTCACCTGAAGAATACTCCACTACTGTATGGATTCTGGTGGGGGAATTTCCATTTCCGAGGGCATGAAATCACTAACAGTACGGAATGAATATGGCATCGGTGGGGGACTTTTTTCCCCTTGCGTTGCTGATGCCTTCTCTTTTGGGGAGAGGAAGGATGATCCATTGACACAAAAGTAATGGATGGGAGTGATGTGGCATCTTCTGAAGGATCAGGTTGATTCATATGTGCATGGATAAAACCATGTTCATGGGAGACTACCTTACAAGCCATCTAGACTTCATACTTCTAGGATCCATGGTTAGAAACCTGATGTCACTCACCTTCACTATCACTATTGATATCTGGATTCATGAATACACATGTCACTTGTGTCGGAGCTGGGCCTAACCTGACTATGTTGTTATCAACCTAGTCTTGAATCAAGTCTTTAAAAATATAAAATTGTTTAAGGGTGTTCCCCAAGATCCAGTGATAGGGGCAGTAATTGGGGTGATCAGTGAGATTCGCCTCTTCTGGCCTCCTGCATTCAGGAAAACGTAAAGTCCCTATTCCAAGTTGCTTTGGAAATAACTGGGGACCTAAGCCTCATTTATTAAGTAGGTCTGTTTTCTCCTATCTGTAAAGGGTTCTCTATGATCCTAGCCTAGATGGGGGGATGGAGGAGCCTATTGAGGAGTTGGAGCCTGGTTATCTTGCATGGGTTGTGGCGGCATGTTATGTAGGGGTGCCTGCCGATTATGAGGTGGGAATTGTTGGGCTGGTGGCTGAGCCTGAGGTAGAGGACCCCTGTGAGGCTGTGGAGGTGGATTAACTAGTAATAACTCTAGTTTTCTGGGAGCCTCTATTTGTGTCACCGTGGCAGGCTCATCCTTAGCGTCTCTTCTCGCAAGAATTTCAGCAGGCAATGGACGTTCCTGCTTGGCCAGCTGTAAGGATTCCTTCAGATACTGGGCCTTATTAGAGAAGTCTTAGAATCCCCTAGGGTAATTTTGAGTAATAAGGGAGGGGACTAGTTCATTCTTTACATTCCCCACACACATTGTCATCAGTTGTACCTGAGTCAGCAGCATATCCAAGGAGTAGGTGAGGCCTTCACTAGTGCAGAAAACGTTTTTAACGTCACCATTTTTTACGTCAGTTATATATAACCGATGTGAAAATCTGTTATATGTGGTTTTTTACATCGGTTATTTTATAACCGACGTAAAAATATTGAGAGTAAATTTTTTACATCGGTTATTTGATAACCGTCGTAAAAAATGAGCATCTGAGGCCTTTTTGACGTTGGTTATTTGATAACCAACATAAAAACCCAACCCACAGAATTTTTTACATCAGTTATATTATAACCGACGTTAAAAACCAATACACAGAATTTTTTATGTTGGTTATAAAATAACCAATGTAAAACTGTGGTTTCTAATGTGTTTTTTAAGTCGGTTATAGAATAACCGACGTAAATAACCAACACACGGCTTTTTTTACGCCGGTTATAAAATAACCGACATAAAAAATGTGGTATCTGATACATTTATAATGTATGTTTTTATAATAACTGATGTTATAAATGTAATAAAAATAGTTTATAACGTCGTTTATTAAATAACAGATGTTATAAAACATTTAAAAAATTTATCACGCCCCGTGGATTGTCATTGCTGATTTTTCAATCGACAAACCTGCGACTCGTCTCTCTCACACGGAAAACCTAGAATCGACTCTTTGATCTCGTTTCATTAAACTCATTTTTCCATCATCATTTATCATCTTTACTCTCCTCAGATCTATCATCTCTACTCTCAACACTCAGGTAAGCCTCCCACAACTTTATTTCATTCGTTTTTTTCAGATAGTCTATATTTACATTTTGTGATTTTTTTATTTAAACTAGGTAAGATTATTCAATGTCGAACCCTCTTACCTCATTTTTCCATCATCATCTTATTTATTATCACCAGATCTATTAGATTGACTCGCAATATTCAAGTAAGCCTCACCTACTTCTATTTAGTTTGTTTTTGTTTCTCGGATGCCCTACATTGATGGTAATTTTTGTTTCCATTGACAACTAATGATCTCATTCACCTATATTACTGCAATTTATATCTAAACCATTTTGATACACCCATTCTAGGTACCAGTGTGATTTATTTTATAAGTTTATATGTTTTTTCATGGTGGAATGTTTGTTTTGGTTCCTTGGTTGTTTCTATTTTGGGTATCACTT
Source organism: Viscum album (assembly GCA_963277665.1). Lineage (NCBI taxonomy): Eukaryota > Viridiplantae > Streptophyta > Magnoliopsida > Santalales > Viscaceae > Viscum > Viscum album. The sequence goes on from OY728130.1 coordinate 1,947,774,278, forward strand.
TTTGTTGTTCCATAAACTATTTATGTCTCTTATTTTAGTGGACTATTATAAGTCTTCATATGCTATTAAAACCCAATTCATTGAACAATAGATCATTTTAGACTAGTAGGAGATATAGTTCATGGTTCTCATTTTGAATAATGGCATGATACCAAAACTAGTAGCTTGAGGTTAAAATCCCTAGATATTCCAAAACTAGTAGCTTGAGGTTAAAATCCCATGGTTCTGGGGGTCTTTCCAGAGGGTTGGGGCTGTCCAGGGGGTTGGGGGATGTCCATAGGGTTGGGGGCCGTCCAGGGTATCCATGGAGGTGGGGGGGAAGTCCAGGGGTGTGGGGGGTCCAAGGGGGTGGGGGTGTCCAAGGGTGTGGGGGTGTCCAAGGGGGTGGTTGGGGTTTCCAAGGGGGTGGGGCCTGTCCAGAGGGTTTGGGGGTTGTCCGAGAGGTGGGGGTTGTCCAAAGGGTTGGGGGTGTCCAAGGGGGTAGGGGGTGGGGGTGGTAACCAGGAGGGGTGGGGGTGTTGTCTAGAGGGGTGGGGGTTTTCCAAGGGGTGGGGGCTGTCCAGAGGGGTGGGGGATGTCCAAGGGGGTGGTGGTGTCCAAGGGGTGTCCAAGGGGGTGGGGTGGTGTTTAGAGGGTTCGGGGGGCTGTCCAGAGGGTTGGGTGGTGTCCAGGATGTCCATGGAGGTGGGGGGTAGTCCAGGGGTGTGGGGGGGTCCAAGGGGTGGGGGTGTCTAAGGGGGTGGGGGCTGTCCAAGGGGGTGGAGGCCTATCCAGAGGGTTTGGGGGTTGTCTGGGGGCTTTCTAGAGGGTTGGGGGGTGTCCAGGGGGGTGTCCAAGGGGGTAGGAGGTGGGTGGTGGTGTTCAAGAGGTGTGGGGGTGTCCAGGATGGGTGGGGGCTGTCCAAGGGTGTGGTGGTGTCCAGGGGGTGTCCAAGGGGGTGGGGAGTGTCCAGGGGGGGCTATCCAAGGGGGTGGGGGTTTTCCAAGGGGGTGGTGGTGTCCAGGGGTAGGGGGATAAGTTTCAGTTGGGATTGACTACTGCATCGTGGTTTGTGAGATTATGACATGATGATTGTATTGTTTCATGGATATTAGTGTTGCAATATGATTCTATTTGGTTATATATATTTTGTCCAGTCATCGACTATGATAAAATTATGGGTTATGGGGGAGACCATGTCATGGTTTTCAAATATGCGTTGTTATCCTGACCTCATTGTGCCGCGATAATTGGCTTTACATTGTGATTTTCTCCATCTGAGTTTTTATTTTAAATTTTATTTTATTCTCAGGTTTACTCCATTTTCTCCAATTTTCTATCAACCATTGGAGGCCCCATGGTTTTATTTGATTCCATGGAATTTAAAACTGTTATATCTAACTATATTTTCTTTTTAAAATCATATTCAAGCATATTTTTTAAAATACGCATAGATTTGTTTTATATTTCAAATTTGTTTTACATTTAAATTATGATTTTTTTCATATAAACATATATTTGTCTTATCTTAAAAAGATGTATAATTTTGATATTTGTTATATGTAATAATGATTCGAATTTGGATTACGGTACATTGAATGAGAAATGAATATGAGGAAGGTGTTGATGCCTTTTTGGAATTTTCTAAACGAAATGTTCCAAGTAGTGACATTTTTTTCTGTCCATGCCTGAAATGTTTGAATATGAAGATGTTGAAAAGTAGAGAGATAAAAGATCATCTGATTTTTCATGGTTTTAATCTGAGTTATAGCCCTTGGATTTGGCATTGTGAAACTGGACGGAATGTCACTGATGATGATGATTCGCAAGATGGTAACTCCGATGTAATTGAAGAAATGATTCGTGATATTGCAGGAGAACAAATTGAGATAGAACTGACAGTTGCGCGTCTATATGGTGATGCTAAAAAACCATTATATCCTGGTTGTACAGATTTTACGGTTTTTTCGGCAGTGTTAAGATTGATTAACCTAAAGAAAAAACATGGATGGAGTGACAGAAGTTTTACAGAGCTACTACAATTGATGAAATACATTCTTCCAAAAGATAACGATCTTATAGATTCACATTATAAGGCCAAGAAAATATTATACCCGATGGGATTGGGATATAGGAAAATACATGCCTATCGGAATGACTGTATTATATATAGGAAGGAATATGAATTTCTGTCAGAGTGTCCTAAATGTGGGACATTATGGTATAAGGTGAAATAAAAATCACAGGCTGATGTCGAGATTACAAAGATCCCTTCAAAGGTATTTTGGTATCTTCCTATAATTCATCATTTCAAACATTTATTTGCTAATTCACATGATGCAAAAAGTTTAATATGGCATGCTGATGAGCGGTTATGTGATGGAAAAATATGTCATCCAATTGATTGTCTACAATGGAAGAAAATCGATGAGCAGTATTCTACATTTGGAAATGAAATTAGAAATCTCAGACTAGGGTTGTGCATAGATGGAATGAATCCATAACAAACCCTCAGTAGCACACATAGTTCATGGTCTGTTTTATTGGTAATTTACAACCTCTCTCATGAAGTTTGTATGAAGTGAAAATATGTCATGTTGAGTATAATGATCTCTAGTCTGAAGCAACCCAGCAATGATATTGATGCTTACTGTCACCATTGATTGATGATTTGAAACTTTTATGGGTGGATGGTATTAGGGTGTATGATTCTTATAAAATGGAATATTTTCATCTGCATGCAATGCTTTTTTTCACTATAAATGACTTACTAGCATATGGAAATTTTTATGGATACAGTGTTAAAGGGCATAAATCATGTCCAATTTTCAAACAAAAGACATCATATTGTCAATTGCATCATGGGAGGAAAACAGTGTACATGGGTCATCGAAAGTGTTTACCTATGGATCACCCTTATAGAAGACTAAAAAAGGCATTCAATGGATCACAAGAATTTGATATTTCTCCAAAACCTTTATCCCCTGATCTGTATTTTGAGAGGGTGAAAAACCTTGATGTGACATTGGGAAAGACATAGAAATCTGGTAATGATAGACATATTTGGAAGAAAAGGTCAATATTTTTTGAGCTACCATATTAGAGATATCATGAATTTAAACATAATATTGATTACATGCATGTGGAGAAGAATATCTATGATTTTTTGATTGGAACATTGTTAGATATTAAAGGAAAGAAAAAAGATGGGTTGAATGCAAGATTAGACTTACTATCAATAGGAATACGTTTGGAGTTAGCTCCCACTCCTAAAGGAAGATGAACATTTCTTCCTTTGGATTTTCATACATTATCGAAGAGGGAGAAAATCAACTTTTGTCAATGTCTTCATGATATCAAAGTTCCTCAAGGTTATTCTTTGAATGTAAAAAAAATCTCATTGAAGGACATGAAGTTGATAGGTATGAAATCTCATGATTGTCACGTCATGATGCAATAACTTCTACCAGTTGCATTGCATGGAATATTTTCCATCCGTGTCAGAAAGACTAGAATAAATTTGTGTTATTTTTTCAATTCAATTTGTAATAAGGAGATTGATGTGAATGCTTTGAACATTTTGGAAAGGATGTAATTTTTATACTTTGTCAATTGGAAATGTATTTTCCTCCAACTTTTTTTGATATAATGGTGCATTTAATGATTCATCTGGTTCGAGAAATAAAGATTTGTGGACCTGTATATCTTTGTTGGATGCATCCTTTTGAAAGGTATATGAAAATATTGAAGGGGTATGTTAAGAATCCATATCGACCTGAAGGCTCTATTATTGAAAAGTATATTTCTGAGGAGGTTGTAGAGTTTTGTACGAGCTACTTAGCTGCGGCGCAGCACATAGGTTTGCCTCCATCTCACCATGAACGAGTTAATAATGAGGGAAAGAGTATTCGTGGAATGAAATTCAAATTGTTTTCAGCCGAATAGATGAGAATCATACATCTTGAATAACATAGTTGATGCTCAACCGTATATCACATTGCATATTAATGAGTTAAAACAATATCATCTAAAGAAGAAAGAAATTTGTATTTTGAATGAGCACAAAAAAACATTTTTGTCATGGTTTAAAAAGACCTTGCTTGGTAGATCAGATGTATCAGAGACATTAAAATGGATAGTGGGTGGTCCATGTTTAAATGTGATAACATGGTCTGGTTATGAAAATAATGGCTATACATTTCATACGAAAGCTCAGGACAACAGAACTGCAGTTCAGAATAGTGGTGTATTGGTGTTTACAGAAGTAATACATTTTTTGAGGGCTAAGGACAAAAACCCAATTTCTGCATCAAGTGCATATTATGGAGTGATTGAAGACATATGGGAGGTTGATTACTTTAAAATTAAAGTTCATGTCTTTAACTGTAAATGGTTTATCGTTAACAATAGTGTCAGACACGATGAATTTGGAATGACACTTATTAATCTGAATAGATTGGAAGACACGGTTGATTCTTTTATAATGGAAACACATGCAAAACAAATTTTCTATATAGTATATCAATCAGATATGTAGTGGGTTGTTGTTTTACAAGGGAAAAAACAATATGTTGGTGAGGATGAACTTGATGAAGATGTTGATTTATGTGAGATCCCTAATTCCATGGAAATATTAACAGAACATAATGATGATCATGTTGAAGACATGGTTTGTGCCATAAGGAATGATCACGACGAAGGAATTTGGGAAAACAATCCATTTTTACATTCCTAAAATTATAGGTTACATTTGTTTATTTCTTTTTTACATTTATTTTTTTCATAAAATGTTAGATATCGTAAGTTTTTTCTTTATTAAAACATGTATTAAAACAAAATATGTATAAGTTTTTTTTTGTTTTATGTTTTTTTAGTTTACTTTATCATGTTTACCATTACATAAATTATATATCTATTATTTTTGTTTAGTGACAATTACTTTACCATGTTTACCAGGTTTAACAGGTTTACCATATTTACCATGTTTACCATCTTGACCATCTTTACTATCTTTACCATTGTTTAACATGCTTATCATATTAATAATGTTTACTATTACATAACTTAGTACAATTTTCTATTTTCTGATTACAGTAGTATTAAAATATTTGAATTTGTATATTTGTGAACAAATGTTTGTTTTTTTGATTTGAAGGATAATGACAGATCAATCAGTTGATCAACCACATGATTATGGAGATGAGCATATTGGTCATACCTCTGGGGAGGAACATTCACATGATCCTCTTGATGTTCCCCAATCATTCTCATGTGCTCCTATTACGATAAAGAGTTCAAGAGTTGGTAATCATGGGTGAACACGTTTACCAAAATTAGCACTTGCACATACGCAGGATCTGAGGATACTCATTGAGTTTGATGAGGATGATATTCCTAGAGGTACAAATGCAAAATATTTTAAGAGTTTTGTATCAACTCAGGGTAAGAGAAAAGTAATAATTTTGTATTATGACTGGAGAAGTGTGGATAAATCAATAATCTCTCAGTTGTGGGAGACGATTTTGTTAAGATCTTTTGTTATTGTTTGACTTATTTAAATGTTTCTAGTATATATAATATGTTTAACCTCTTATTTATCAGATGAAATTTTATATTCCTGACACTGGAGGAGTCAAGAAGAAATACTTATCGATGGCTTCCAGGAGATGGAGGGATTTCAAATCAACCCTCTCATCTGATTTCATTTTTGGTCATAGGAGTCATGAAAATCAATGTCGAATATATCCTTTTATAGATGAAGACACATGGAGATAGTTTGTTGAAAGTAGAAGAAAAGAGTCATTTTTTGTAAGGGCAATGTAAGCTTTTATAATATTTCTTATATAAATGATCTTATTAATGTTTTATTAATGATTTCTTATTCATAATTTATAGCAAACAAGGAAATATCATCAGGAGATCCAATCTAAAAATGTATACCCTCGTAGTTTATCTTAGGGAGGGTATGCATTTTTGGAAGAAAGAATGATGGCGGAAAAATTACAAAAACTAAGAGATGAGTCTTCAAGTTCAAGAGAGGTGGACCCTCCATCCCCTCCATCTAGACATGAAAAATGGAAGAGAGCTCGGATGGGCAAAAAAGGGCAATATCTTTCAGAAGAATCAAGAATCATAGCTGAGAGGATTGTAAGATATCTATTTTATTTATTTAAGTTAACTACTTTCTTCATGCAATTTCAATCATTACAGAAATGTTCAATTAATTAATACAGAACTCTCTTCAGGAGTAGAGATCACAGGGGGTATTTACAGCTACTGGGAGGGAATATATTTTATCTGTAGCATTGGGAAAGCCCAAAAATCCTGGTCATGTACGAGGATATCCAGCAGGTGTATCAGTAAGAAAATTGTTTCCACATTCTTCAACTTCTAACGTTGAGGGTGTTTATAAAAAAATAGAATCCTTAGAGTCTGAATTTCATAATATTAATGCGACGATGGAGGAAAAGATTATAGTGTCGGTACAGTCTATGTTTTCAGACATGCAAAGACAATTTCAGAATGCAGCTCCCACTCCTCTACCTCCCCCTACAGACCCTATTATTTATCCTCCACCTCTGCCTGTAGTTCCCACTCCCCCACCTCATCCTGTGGACCCCATTTTTTATCCTAATCCTCTACCACATCTTCCTACTTATTGTGAGTTGTATGTTGATGATCCTCAACATCATATAGTTTCATATGGGTTGGTATATTTTATAAGAGATACAGTTCATCATCAACAATTAGGGGTAGATAATCAGAGGGTCACTATATAGGATATTATAGATAGATCATCTCGAGTACCATTACCTATAGATGAGGTGATGATAGTTTGAAATAGTATCGGCCATTTTTTAATTTGGCCATCCAGACTTCTTTGACTCATTACCATAGAGGTATGAATGTTATATCTTCTATTTTATTTTTTTATTAAAGTTTTTTTATTATTTGAAAACTAATATATTTTTCTATTTATTTTTACAGGAATACTTCAAAGGTAAAGAAATATTGTATAGACAACAATAAATACAAATGGATATGACATCAGATACATATTCTAGTAGTCTTGACAGATTGTCAAGATATTCAAATTTTTTGGCGGGTCATTATGAGTTTCCAATGGAAGCTCAGGTTTGTGGACATGCAATAACTATGGGGATTATGAAAACTGATATCATGGAGCTTATTACTGGAGATAATTTGGGAATCAACATGGTGCAAATTTTTTCCATGTAAGTCCTAACACCTTTTCCCTACATTATATTTATTAAAAATGTATACTTATGTCTGTTTTGTATTAGTTATCTTTATAAAATTTGTTAGAATAATGAGCAGACAGATGTATATGGATTCATGGACCCGCAATTGATTTCCCCTGAAGCATGTGCATTGGATGAGGAACAAAGAATGCTTTATATTACTGAAAGACTTGAACAGAATATACTCACACAATGTTGGAAGATTCCTTTTTGTGAGAGGTATGAAACACATCTCTCTCAAAGAGTTCATTATCTTTTAAACTAAAAAATCACTAACATTAAATTTTCTTTTATCAGTGATCATTGGATGTTAGGGGTTTTTTCCCAAGGGAGAAAACACTTTATTGGATATGCTCTGGCCATGATGATATGCGGGAAAGTTTTAAGAAAATATTGGAAAAGTAAGTTTCAATTTCTCAATAGTTTTATATATTATAATGAATTTTAAATTTACCCCATTTGTATTATTTTCTAACAGGGGATGGGTCTACTTTTGAAAAAACACAAATAAAAGGAGTGTGAATATCAAATATGTAAATGTGAAGGTAAATATCCATTTATAATTTGTACTTTTTGATTTATTACATAAAAATAATATTTTTAATTTACACTCATTCAAACAGAATTTTCATGAACAACAAGGCATCATAGAATGCGGATATTATATTTTAAGATTTATGTATGAAATAATAACAACTAAGACAGTTGGGAAATTTGACCTGGTAAGATTTCCTTTTAAACTTTGCCATAATATTTCAATTTGATTTATTCATTATAAACGTTAACTATTATCCTTTTAATTTGTAGCTATTTAATGACCCTAAACCCTATACTACTCAAGACATCAAACACTTACAAGTGGAATGGTCAAATTATTTTACAGTTTTGATTGAATTTTAGTTATTTGTAGTGTAAAATGTAATTTTGAATATTGTCATTGTAATTGTGTATTTGTTAGTCATTTAGGTTGGATTTAGTTTTTTTTTGAATTTGACAGAGTAAGATTTGAATGTTATATATGTGAATTTTTAATTTTTCTCTACTTCTTGTTTTGGTCTACTTATGATGGTTTTTTTGGTATGGATTTTGGTCTGGTGGGAGGGGTTCCAAGGGTGTGGGGGGTGTCCAGGGGTGTGGGAGGGTTATCCGGTGGTGTGGGGGCTCCTGGGTGTCCATGAGAGTGGGGGTAGTCTAGGGGTTAGGAGCGTTTCCAGGAGGGTGGAAGGGTTGTCAATGGGAGTGGGAGGTTGTCCAGGGGGGTGTTTAGGGGTGTGGGGGTGTCCTGTGGGGTGAGGGGGATTTACAAGGGTGTGGGATGGTTGTCCATTGGGGGGTTGTCCAGTGGGGTGGGGGTCCAGGGTTCCATGGGGATGGGGGGTAGTCCAGGGGGTGGGAGAGGAGGCTCCACCATCCCTCGGGGAGCTGAATGATGCTAGAAGGTACTCATCACTCCCACATGTGAAACATTTTGAGATCTCAAGCTTCGTATGTGGGAGTGATGAGTACCTTCCAATGGAGTGCCCCCCAAGGGGGTCTTCAGGAGGGTGTCTAGGAGGGTGTGGGTGTCCAGTAGGGTGGGGGGAAGTCCCGGGGTGTGGGGGTGTCCAGGAGGGTGGGGGCAGTCCTGGGGGTGGGGGCAGTCCAGGGGTGTGGGGGTTGTCCAGGGGGTGGTGGGGAAGTCCAGGGGTGGGGGTTTCCAGGAGGGTGGGGGTTGTCCAGGGGTGTTGGGGGCTGTCTAGGGGTGGGGGTAGTCCAGGGGTGTGGGGGTTTCCGGGGGTGTGGTGCGGGCTGTCCAATGGGGTGAGGGGGTTCTGGTCTGTTTTTGGTAACTTTTTGGTCTGTTTCAGGGGTGTGGGAGGAATTTCCATGGGTGTGGGAGTGTTGTCCAGGTGGTGGGGTTATATAGGAGGGTGGGGGATGTCCAAGTGGCGGTGGTGATGTCTAGGGGTGTGGGGTGTGTCCAGGGGTGTGGTGGGGGCAGTCCAGTGGGGTGAGGGGGTTCTGGTCTATTTTTGGTAACTTTTTGGTCTGTTTCAGGGGTGTGGGAGGGTTTTCCAGGGGTGTGGGAGTGTTGTCCAGGGGGTGGGGGTATACATGAGGGTTGGGGTTGTCCAAGGGTGTGGGGGGTTGTCCAGGGGGTGGAGGGGATGTACAGGGGTGTGGGGGTTGTCCAGGGGGTCGGGGGGCAGTCCAGGGGTGTGGGGGGTTGTCCAGGGGTGTGGTGGGGGCTGTCCAGTGGGGTGAGGGGGGCTGTCCAGGGGGTGGTGGGGCAGTCCAGGAGGGTGGAGGTTTTCTAGGGGTTTTGGGGGTTGTCCTGGGGGTGGGGTAGTTCATGGGTGTGGGGGTGTCCATGGGTGTGGGGGCTATCCAAGGGGTGGTGGGGAAGTCTAGGGGTGGGGGTGTCCAGGAGGGTGGGGGTTGTCCAGGGGTGTTGGGGGCTATCCAGGCGGTGGGGGTAGTCCAGGGGTGTGGGGGTGTCTAGGGGTGTGGGGGGTATATCCAATGGGGTGAGGGGGTTCTGGTTTGTTTTTGGTAACTTTTTGGTCTATTTCAGGGGTGTGGGAGGGTTGTCCAGGGGTGTGGGAGTGCTGTCCAGGGGGTGGGGGTATACAAGAGGGTGGGGGTTTTCCAGGGGGTTGTGGTGATTTCCAAGGGTGTGGGGGTGTCTAGGGGTGTGGTGGGGGCAGTCCAGTGGGGTTAGGGGGTTCTTGTTTGTTTTTGGTAACTTTTTGTTCTGTTTTAGGGGTGTGGGGGCTATTGAGGGGGTGGTGGGGATGTCTAGGAGTTTTTGGGGATGTCCAGGGGTCAGGGTAGTTCAGGGGTGTGGGGGTGTCCAGGAGTGTGGTGGGGGTTTTCCAGTGGGGTGAGGGGGTTCTGGTCTATTTTTGGTAACTTTTTGGTCTATTTCAGGGGTGTGGGAGAGCTGTCTAGGGGTGTGGGAGTTCTTTCCAGGGGGTGGGGGTATACAGGAGGGTGGGGGATGTCCAGGGGGTGGTGGTGATGTCCAGGGGTGTGGGGTTGTCCAGGGGTGTGGTGGGGGCTGTCCAGTGGGGTGAGGGGGTTCTGGTCTGTTTTTGGTAACTTTTTGGTTTGTTTCAGGGGTGTGGGAGGGTTGTCCAGTGGTGTGGGAGTGTTGTATAGGGAGTGGGGGTATACATGAGGGTTGGGGGTTGTTATGGGGTGTGGGGCTGTCTAGGGGTGGTGGGGATGTCCAGGGGTGTTTGGGGTTGTCCAAGGGGTCGGGGGGAAGTCCAGGGGTGCGGGGGTGTCTAGGGGTGTGGTGGGGGATGTCCAGTGCGGTGAGGGGAGCTGTTCAGGGGGTGGTGGGGGCTATCCAGTGGGGTAAGTTTTAAATGCTACCAATGTAAATGCTTAATTTTTCTTTGGTTCTTGTTTTTTTATACTTCTGTTTTTCTGGTACGAATTCTTGATTTGGTTTCTGGTTGTTTCTAAGGAGAGTAGCGGACTGCTTTCTATTTTAAAAAAAATTGGTTTTCCACGTTAGTTATTTTATAACTGACATGATAAAGGAATGGGGAAGGGTTTATCAAGTCAGTTATTTGAATAACTGACATTATAAACACCTTTGGAATGGTTTTTCACATCGGTTATTTAATAACCGATGTGATAAAAGGCATGGGAAATGCTTTATCACATCAATTATTATATAACTGACGTGATAAACCATTTCCCAGGGGTTTATCATGTCAGTTTTTTTATTAACCGACATGATAACACCCCCCACACTGGTTTATAATGTCAGTTATTTAATAACCGATGTGATAAAGGCCTGGGAAATGGTTTATCACATCGGTTATTTAATAACTGACATGATAAACATCCCCCGCGCTGGTTTATCATGTCGTTTATTTAATAACTGACGTGATAAACCCTCCCCCCTATTTTATCACGTCGTTATGTAATAACCAATGTGATAAAGGCTTGGGAAATGGTTTATCATGTCGGTTATTATATAGCCGACATGATAAACCATTTCCTAGTGGTTTATCACGTCGTTTATTTAATAACAGACGTCAAAAACACCCCCCACACTGGTTTATCATGTCAGTTATATAATAACTGACGTGATAAACCCTCCCCCCCTGGTTTTTCAACTCGGTTATTTAATAACCGACATGATAAACACTGAAATGTTCTGTTTTTACGTCATTTTTTAAATAACCAACATGAAAAAAATATTTATAATGTCGTCTGTATTAACGTCGGCTAAAAACTGACGTAAAAAATAAAAAATAACCGACGTAAAAAACGTTTTTTTCACTAGTGCTTTCCACTAGGAGACATAGTCTATGACGCATTCGTCAGGCCTATGATTACACTTAAAGAGTTCTGTAATACTCATCTTCCAGGAGGTAGATTTGAACTAGTAAAGAAACTACCTATGGTGATCTTTTTAGCCATTTACTGGCCTGATGGGTAGCAAATTATACCAGAAAAATGCAGGCCCTTCCAATGTCTGTATGAAACACTGAAGTTTGGCATCTTCTTTCTGCACTGAAGTTCCCAACATGGGTCTACACCTTGAAATGAAGTGGTCCATATGCTGCAATGGGTCACTCGTCCCGTTAAAGGGTGATAAGGTGGGATTTCTGAAACCTGGGGGTATTGGCATATCATCCACCCATGCCGAATATGGATTTCCATTAAGCTAGATTACCACCTGTCAAGTTTCCAATGCCTCAAGGTGAGCAATGAGTGCTGTCATCGGGTCATTTGGAAGGGGGTCATGTATTGAAGAGGATACCTAACCACCAGTGCATTTCCAGGTTCTTTAATATGATAATTAGGCTTGGCTTCTCGTGGAGTGGTTGGTGGGATGACCTACGGAGTGGCTGGGGGAACATGCGATGGGTCCCAGGGATTATCACGTCGCTCAAGTGGATTTGGTGACATATACCACACCATCTTGTCGTAAGTTCCAGCCTTTATCCTGTCTATGTGGGCAGGATGGTCAGGGTCACCTGGGGGCAACTTGCTAGGGGGAGTTGACTTACCCCTACAGCCCCAGCTGAGGATCGTTGTAGTCTAGCCACCGCTCCCTGGAACATTCAGCAAGAAGTTCATCAACCATCTTCTTCTTCTCCGCAAGTTTTTTTTGAAACATGGATTTTTTAGGACCATCCTTCATCTTTTTTACTAATCCAGATAGGTCAGAGGGTTTGAGGACTCTGAGGTGATCTTTTCCCTTATTGAGATTTTGGCTAAGGATTAATGCCTTGGTGGGAATGGGAAGACCTAATAGATTTTTCTTCTGGAGAGTAACCCTTCCTAACAGATCTAATAGTTATGGAACTCCCCTAGGGGGTAATTTCTCATCTAGGAGCTCCAAATTATTCTCCCCATTTGATAGATCGGGCATATTAATCATGACTCTACTTGGAGGAATATCCTCAATATCGCCTGGAAAATCAGGATGGCGCCAAATAGAACTAAAATGGAGGGCAGCATACTTCTCCCAACAACAGACCTAAACATGGGTGGAATCCTCCTTGATTATTCCTCAAATCATTTTAATGGTCTGAATGCATCGTTGATGGAGGGTCCGATGGCGACCAGGGGGACTTAGGCCGCTAGGCCATAGGGAGCACAGCCAAGTAAACCATACAGCATAACTGGCCAATTTCCTCAAAGTGTGCCTAAATCTTGGGATAAACCACTCACTGATAATAGAGACAGAAGTTCATCACCCATAGATATTGGAAAAATCACGTGACTTCTTCCTGGGTAAGTGATTCTGGTGCACTGAAGTTTGCAGTCGCAATCAGCCAGAATATTTATAGGAAATGTTCTTCTATAAGGATGTCCCAAAAGATCCTTGGCCCAGACATGGTATCTAGCCCTTGGTTTCCCCACTCATCAACTGGGGGAGGATGGGGGATTGGTAACGGCACTAAAGCAGACCTCTGAGACGGTAAACTGGTCGGTGAAGAATACGATGAACAAGATGAAAAGCCACCATATCTCAGGTTTTCCTACGATGAATGTGATGACTGATCCACTACATCTCATTAATACAGGATGGCTACCACGAATTCCAACATTGGGGATTTGGTCACTGATAGCGGGTCATGTTTTTGTTCATCCTTTACCAGTCCCCATAATAACTCTCCAAGATCTATGGTTGAGGTAGAGAATGACCTTGTTGACAATAAAGAGGATTGCACGGCCAGGCCCTGGGAAGGGTCCAAATCTTCCACATCCTAGATGTATCTGTGGAGGGAGGTTGTAATCTGGTGGACCTCTTCTTCCAGAAGGATGAGGCTGATACATCACGTTCCTACCACAGCCCTCGACACAGAGGATCGAGGTGAGGGTTCCATTGCCAAATTGCATTCCGCCTCGGAATCTGAGAAGTAGAAAGGATTAATTTTATTTTTAATCTTCTTAGCACTCTTTTTATGGCATTGGAAACCCACCCTCCTAACCCAAGATGGCTCTTCAGGATAGGGTATATTTTTGTCTTGGGATGGACCTTCGGCCAAATTAACACTGGGGCAGAGAGGACTTCCACTTAGGTGAGCTGGAGTGCAATGAGAACCTGGATATATGTCAAAGGGGACATGGGTAGTACCTCCATGTCCACTGGCTAACATGTGTAGGTAATCTCCATGGGAAGTGGTAGAGTGGGTAGGACCTCTCCTGGAGCTGGAAGAAGCATGGGTAGGGCCTCCATAATTATTTTCTTTAGCAGCATCGTTGTGAGGAGGGTCCTCATAATGATCGAGCTTAACATGGGTAAGACCTCCATGTTGGGTGTCCATGAAGTGAGAAAAACCTCCACTTCTCTAATTTCTGGGATGAGGAGGACCTTCACTGGTTTCTATAAGGACATGGATAAGACCCCCACACTGATGTTCATCCAAACGGGTAGCATCTTCACATTGGCAACCCGCGATAGGGGGAACGGCTCCATACTTGAGGTCATGGGTGAGGAAGAGACTTCCATACTGAGAATCACTACAGTGGTGAGGACCATTGTTTGGATTGAATATGGCATGGGGAGGACCTCCATGTCGAGCTTTGGAGTAGGACAAACCTGTGATATCATTGGTGTTGGTAAGGGGAGGACCTCTATACTGGGTTTCATTGTTGTGAGTCGGCTCGCAGCGGGCACTACCTATGTCAATGACCAGGATATTCGACCCATCCTACCTGTGGGGTGGTTAGGGTCTCGATCTGGGATGAGTGTATGAGTGACCCCGCTTATCAAAAATAGGGGACTGATGGTATGTGTCAAATTTGAAACGGGCCACAGTAGTCATTGATGTTGATTCCCCTCAGCGGGCATCCCCCTTAGCCCACGCCTGACACTAGCATCAGGTTAACCGGACTAGGGATGGTAGTGCAGGCACATAGCTTACCTGCTCCTCAGCCCATGGGGCTAGGTGACAGCATTGACGCAGCCTGGTGGGAGATCTCCTTGGGAGCCCTAGGAATGGGATTCTGTCCAGGCTGACCTGGACATCCCTCACCACATTGGCGTAGGGGAGGGAGTCATCAAAGTGATCTAAGGAGAGGCTCCCAAAAAGATTATATGTCAGGGTGGAGAGAAGTGGCTCCCTACGCAGCCCTTGGGGCGGTAGTGATGATGAGGCACAGAATCCTCTAAGTCTTGTCAGGCCATATCTCAGGTTGGGACAATCCCCTCCTCCTCGTATCATTGAATGAGGTCATTAATCACCCTTATCTGAAATATTTCAGTAGGAAAGATGGGGTGTGAGTGACCAGAAGTTGTGGACATGGAGGCTACCATGGGGGAGATGAGGCCATGCAATATTATTGTGTTGGGATTTCCCCTACCCCTGTGTCAGTGGGTGGGCAGTGACTGGTTTCCTGTCATGATAGCTTGGGTCCTGCAATGTAGTGAGATTTAACCATTAGTGCTGAAAGAAGGAAAGCGACATCCAGTGTCCCAATGTCATTCCATCTTCCATACTCGGTAATAAGGATCCATGCTGACAAAGTTATAGACTGAGATGTCTAACGTTCTACTGCCCCAATTTTTGGTGAGTTTCAGGCAAGGCACACTATTTTCTTGGCGGGACCTAGTGCTAGATTCATGGATCTAGTGACACACTAATCCACGGATGTCTCAACCACTACTAGTCTCCACATTGAGGATAATAAATTCACATTGGGTTCACCATTTCTATTTTTGATGATTTCGTTGGAACACGCATCCGTCTATCGAGCATGCGCAGCTTGTTTCCCCGCATTCCCGCTTTCCAAAGCTAGGCATCAGCTTTCTCTTATTTAGGGAAATTTTCTCCTTCATCAAAATGGGATGATGGGATGTAGGTCTCTCCTTTTGTGGATTCCTCCTTGGAAATATTTATCTAGTCTAGGTATCCCTCATAGATTTGAGTCGTGGTTCGTGAATCTCGTTCCCAGTGCCATGTCTTCATGGATGCCAGTTAATTACGCTGCATCTGTCAGTACATTCCAGGGGGTCAAGTCAGGGCAGCAACCTTTTTTCAGGGGAGTAGTCACATTGTACATCGCCGGCATGTCTGGACACTGGAACATTGATGTGTCTGAGTTTCTTCCCCTTATTATAGGGCTTCTCGAGGGCGCGGAAGCTCGAGGTATCCCACGTAGAATGTGAGAAATTTTATACCGTAGGCATGTCTTTGAGGTTTTCCTCTACTTCCCATGTTTGACACAGGGTATGATGCAAGTTTAATGTCTAGAGGAGATGGATCAGACTGATCAGAACACTAACGGGAGTGGAACATATTAGTGCAACCCCTGGACACTGATGATGGGGCTAACGCGTGGTTAGTAACTTGATTGCTACTAGGCGTAGTGAGAAAGTGGGTGACATGATCTCACCGGGATGTATTGGCCTATGTAATAATTGGTATGGATATGGATTATTGAAAGTCGATGTAGAATGAGATGGAGCCGATGTGAGAGCGATAGTGATGTTGGGCTTGACCCTTGAAGAGACTTCCTACGTATCTTTGTGGTAGGGAATCAAAGTCCACGTAGTTCAGCGGGGTGATGGGATGCCTGAGGAGGAGTACCAGAGATGTGGGTCCCAACAAGGGCGACACCAAAGTTTACTAGTGTTTGGGGTTGAACCTCAAAGAGGATTCCTACATACCATGTCTAGGAGACAGATATCAAACCCACGTAGTTCACCTGACATCGGCTTACCATCATGTGGGGTTAGCAATGAATTACCAATGGATTAAGTACACAACAGCTTACCACTGGATGGGATACACAACAGATTACCACTTTATGGGGTACACAATGGCTTACTGCTAGTCAGGGTACAAAATGGATTATTTCCGGATGGGGTACATAACGACTTACTATTGGTCGGGGTACACAATGGCTTACCACTGGTCAGGGTATACAATGGCTTATCGCTGGTCGGGGTTGGACCTCAGGGAGGCATCCTACATACCTTTTCTGGGAGATAAGGATCAAATCCCATGTAGTTCGAATGGGTATAGTTTAACATCTTGTGGGATGAAAGGGGGAGTACAGTTTAATGTCATGCAGGACGAGGATGGATCGACGTGAAGTGGGTGGGACCAATGGGTGTGGGGATTTAACCTAAGGGAGGATTCCTACATACCTTTCCTTGGAAAGGATCAAATTCCACGTAGTTCGGAATGGTGGATACAGTTTAACATCATGTGAGATGCAGGTGAACCGACATGAAGGGGTTAGGGCAAGTAGGTGTTGGGTTTGAACCTTAGGAAGGCTTCCTACATACCTTGTATTGGCAAGGATCAAAGTCCTTGCAGTTTGGAAGGGAGGATACAGTTTAGAATCATGTGGGATGAAGGAGAACTGACATGAAGGGTTTGAGACAAGTAGGTGTTGGTCTTTAACCTCATGAAGTATTCCTACATACCTTGCCTTTGAAAGGATCAAAGTATATGTAGTTTGGGATGGTTTGGGGAATACACACTAAGGTGGCCCCGAGATGATGTCATGGTTGATGCTTAATCTATGCACACGTGAGTCATGCTCTATGGGAGAAATAGGAAGCGGCAAAGGCCTGATGATCAAGTCGTGAAAGGTGTGTCTATGGGAAGTGGAGTGGGGATTACACGTGGTTAGCAACCCAAAGAGGAAATAGGGGATTATGCATGGTTATAAGCCTAGCGATATGGAGATTGGTACTTACTCCCGGATGGAGGCCCAATGGAAAAAAATCCCATAGGGAGAGTTATGGGATAAAAAAGTCCTTGTGCCTATCTCTCCAATGGTATTCGGCATGGAAGAAGAGAGGAGGAGTAGGGGTGTTGCCCCTACAAGAAAGGCTAGGGACTTACACCAAGATGGTTTCCATTCCCCATGAATAGGTGCCACTCTAGTAGCAAGGATATCATTCCATGTGAGGAAGATCTCACTCACTTGAATATGAGAGGGCGTAGAAAATGTCTGAGATGGGGAACCACGTGTATGATACATGGGGATAGGCCACAGTTTAATGTCATGTGTTGGGGATGACGGTGCTTAAGAGTTTAACATCCTGCAGCTTGGATGATGGATGTTAACTCCTCACCCCTAGGACTTGCATAACTGAAACCTACCCACCCTTGGGGAAGGGAAGGAATCAGCAATGTTGTAGTGAGGGGGTGTTGTGGAGTGATCCATTGAGGGTGTCGTGTTAGCGTGGCTATGTGAAGAAGAAATATCCATTAGTGTGCTTATGAGAAGAATCATAAGGATAGGCAATGCAATGTAAATCACCGCTCTAGGGACCTTGAAATAACTTCATACAAACATATAGGGTCATATGAGAAAAGGGTTTGCAAAAAAAATGGGCTCACAGGAAGGGTCCTTGTGAAGATATGGTGCTCCATGTAGTGAAGGAGCTTCGTGAAGGGGTATGCTTTGCGAAGTGGAAAGGCTAGGCCAAGGAATAGGGCATATGTTCATGGGGAGGGTACTTCATGAAGTGGAAAGGCTCTTGTGGAGTAAGACTTCATGAATCCAAGGTACCTTGAAAATCATATCACTAAGAAGAAATGTGCTTCATGAAGCACAGTGACCCTGCCTTAGCATGTGGTTCACATGTGCATAGAAGGTACTTTGTGAAGCATAAGTTCTTTGTGAAGACATGAGACCCCATGAGGATCTCCCTCCTTTGTGGTGGCCTGTGGGCTCCGTAAAGGGCATACCTACTTGAAGAGGGGTTGTATTTGAGATAAGGGGAGGGCACTTCGCAATGATTAAGTACCTAGAAGAGCTCATTTTTTGTAGATCAGGAAGTGCTTCACGATTTGAGATATGAGAAGGCGAAAGGTCAGAGGATCCATCCTTCAGGCTCGAGGGGAGCCTAGTATTTATAGGCAGGAGGTGGAGTGAAGCAGGGAAAGCTCAACATGAAGCCACGTGGTGCTTTTTCATAACCATGGAGCCTCTCATCACATTTACTCTATGGTGGCTTCTCAAACGTCTTTCAGATTGTGAAGCCTCCTGTCATTTTACTCTACAGTAGCTTTGAAAACATCTTTTGGATCACGGAGCCTTCCATCATTTTACTCCATAGAATCCACAGAGGGAACCCAGGATTTTCGCTGACCATGGGGCTTTAGGGATCCTCAAGAGCTGCCATGCTTAAGGGCTCCATGAAGGGGCTTTGTGAGGTAGCCTCTTCGGTCTTGGATTCCTCTTTTCATTTTATTTTCCTCCGAACACATTTTGGTGCCAACAGTAGCAAAGTGGAAATATGATATGAAATATACTATGGAAACTAGATATGGATATAGATATCCATTGTGATCATATACTTGGACATTAATCATTTATTTACTATGGCTAGGTGATAAATGTATCTTTTGAATGGTACTATTTTAGGAATATAATCATGCATCATACAGTTGCATGTGGATCATGATTACTACGTGTATTTCTTTATAAGTTTTTTGTTATTAAGAGAAATATCACGTGATATATTATTCATATATTTATACCATTTCATTAAGTTTTATTGATTTTGGTTGTTTTTGATATTTGAAATTTTTTTAGTAAATTTTAGAGAGCTACTTTTGAGGAGGCTAGAGTAGTGTAACATGCACTAATGATATCTCTTCGTCCGTATGATGAGGTTTTTTTCAGATTTTGATAGTGTGTAAAAAATTATAAAAACTAAGAAATATATTATACTAGGTGATCATAGGACAAAGAGTTACAAGGATCCATTTTTTATTGCCTAGGATGAGAAATAGGTGAGTAAAATCAATCATTGGCTAGTTAGGCAAGATCTGGGTGTATAATGTGGGTACAAAGCATATTATACAAGCACTGTATGTTAGAATTCAATATGAATGAAATGGGATTTTGGTGAAAATTTGGAATGAGGTGAAATAAGAAATTTTAGGCACATGTTAATCACATAAGTGAGAAATAATTATAAAATTTTTGGGAGGATACGGGTGAGCACGCACACATGTGAGGGTAATGGTAAGATTTTCTGAAAAGGACAAAAAATGATAGTTCACAAATTATGGAAAAAAGGATGGTCATAAGGGTTAAACCCCCAATTTGGGGGATTCTAAAAAGACACCTATACCACTTTGATGCATGCACACCAATAGTGTAGAGTGTATTACTTTCATGTTTTCAATAGAAAAACATGTTGATCTATTTTATAAGTATATTAAACCTAGTTGATTAAAAGTTACTAGAATTGATTAGAGGAATATTCAATATTTTTTTGAACTATTTTTATTCACATGAGGCTTTAATAATTATTTTATATCATGGTGTGGTCTTGTAGTGTTAAATTAATTGATATGTGGGAGAATTTTTCTTATTCTCGTCTTGAGTTCCTTGATTATCTTTGAGAATTGTCTCATTCCCTTAAAGTAAGTAGTTTGTGTCCATATAGACATAGATAGGGCCTTGTATTCTCTAATGAGGTTATATGATCCTCGATTAGGTTATGACTAATCCTTAAAAGATATTTAGAGGAGGATAAATAATTATATGGTGACAAATAATCTTTATTATTTATTTTAGAGGCCTATTTAATTATAGATTTCATATAAAAAAAAGTATAAAGAACACCATTAAAATTTTAGGTTTTCTATTATGGTAGGATATAAAAGAGGTTCTTAGTTAGATAATTCCTTTCAGTAGGAAACATAAGAAAAATAGGTGCATTAAGGTGGAAATTAGTGGAGTTATTATAGATGGGTAGTTGGTAGTGATCCAATAAAGTTATTCCCTATATCTTATGGTGAGTTGTGGGAACCTTTTTACGATTTCTTCTCTATTTAGACTAGAAAAAAAGGTAGGCTTGATCATATAGTGGTATTTTTTAACAACTCTAAGTATGTTTGACCATTTTAATGCATGGTATGAGTTGTATAATTTAATTAGATAAAAAAATGTATATGTGTTCCTTAAATGTTTAGTTGGGTATAAATATTGATTTTATTTAGTTTTTAGTCATTTGATTCTTTCTTATAATTTTTTCTAGGATTTAGAGGTTATAAAAATTATTCTTTGAGTTTTTTATGTTATATGGTGGTAATTTAACATAATATTAGTGTTTTAATCCCATGGGGTTCAAATTTTGGTAATGTTATATCATTAAATATTTTTTTATTATAATTTTTTTAAGTATTTATTTAGGTGTTTTATTTATTGTGTAATTTTTTGGGTTTAATTAATCTCACTAGTTTTTTCATTGGTTAAAGTTTGTGGAACCTTTATTTATGTATCTTATTGACCTATGGTCTCCCTTTTTTTTGGATGTGATTTAAGATTCTTGATAATGGATATTTTTAAAGGGGTGGAGGAAGTACAAAATTGTATATTCCTTTTTAGGTGGATTTATAAAACCCCAAGGGTATTTGGACCTTCTATAGATTAGAATAAAATTAATCATTTTATTATATAAAATTGGTTCATATTCTAAAATCAGTAAATCCATTGGTCATTAAATAGGGAATTTGTCCTAGGGGTTATATTTATATCATTATAATATAATGTTTTATCTAGTCATTTTTATTATCTATTTTAATTAATAATTTTCATTTTAAATAGAGGATGAGTTCTTTATTTCTTTGATTCTTATTCATATAGTTTTCTAAAGATTCAATATCCCTCTAGGGAAACTTTTACCTCCTCTGGGAAAGGTGATCAACCTCTAGGAAGATGATCATGGTAGGTGACCATCAATTATATCACCATTATTCTCCTTATCTCTCATTATATGTATTTATTGAAGTTATTTTGATAAAATCATGATAATTATATACTAAAAAATCATTAATCATGATCTAGTAATAGTTGTTTGTTCTCTATTAATAATTATTTATGGATCTGAAATATCATGATATTTTTTTATGTATTAAAATTCAATATCACTCAAAAAATGGAGTTTCTATTTAAGGATACAATTCATTTTTAAATTATCACCTTTTCAATTATAATAGATTATACAGAAATATTTTTTTTAAACCATTGAATTATTTAGTTCATGACCATTAGGTATTTTGGTGATCAAATTAATCATTTATTGATCAATCGCATTTATATTCCTATAAATTCTTCATAAAAGATACACATTATTTATTCTCTATGTTGGGATCTTATCTAAATTCACATAAAACTTTTTGATTTTATTTATTTTTTATTTTTTTATATTGTACTAACATTTCTTATTGGTTATTTCATAATTTTATAGTTGAGACATTTGGTTTTCAAATTAAAAATAACATTTCTATCTAATATAAAATGTATTATTGGATCTAAAAATTTAAA
This sequence comes from Viscum album, assembly GCA_963277665.1. Taxonomy (NCBI): domain Eukaryota; kingdom Viridiplantae; phylum Streptophyta; class Magnoliopsida; order Santalales; family Viscaceae; genus Viscum; species Viscum album. The sequence continues at coordinate 1,947,796,282 of OY728130.1, forward strand.
TTTAATTATCTTTTGTATCTTGATAAAAAAAATATAGTATAAATATTATTGTGATTCCTGGGAATATATAGATAAATATGATAAAATTTAATATTTAATGAAACAATTATTGATATGTAGTATTAGTTTTATTTCATTAATATTCCTTATTGTTCTTTATTAGGATCTTGGAGTTTTTGATATAATTATTGTGATTGAATGATTTTAATTTTTTTATTTAATTAGATAAAAATGTATCTTTCAAATTTCATATTAAATTTTTCATTTCAAGGGTGTTATGGTTGAATTTTGGATTAGAATCATGGATGAGGATACCTAGGTTTTGGATATCTAGTGGTCTATTATTGATATTCTAATTCCACAAACCAAACAATCACACCCCACTGGTTACCCGACAAGATCGCAAGGGACTGAACTAACTCATTTTAGTGTGGTATTATGTAATTTTCATCAATCTGTTATTTTGAGGCCTTATTGGAAAATTGAATGGTGGGTTTAAGTAATAATGTTTATCTATTTTAGTTGGTGTTTTTTGTTCTTATTTCATGATATGTTTTATAATAAATTCTTCTCTTCTCACTTTTCTCATATAAAATATTAGAAACACATTTTAATAATGACTGAGTGTAGTTTTTTAGATCAGTGGGTTATCTAAAATGAATAGTTTTTAAGGATTTTCTTTAATGGATAGAAATTTTTTTCTCTTGTTTTTTATTTATGGGATATTTCATTGGATTCACTACCTTTTATAAAATTGTTTTCCTTCTAATGGTGGTAGTGATTTATCTATTTTCCATTGAATGTTAAAAGTATCTAAATCTTCTAGTGAAGTCTCAAAGTTATTTCATTCCTCAAATGATAATGAGTGTAAGGTTATATTGGTTCTTGTAGTCTCAATATTCTCTCATTTAGTATTGGTATATTATTTTTTCTTTAAATAGTTTTTCATATTATAATTTAATCAATATGTTGTTTGATACATATTATAGATCCTATAGAGAAGGTTTGTTGATAACAAATCAAATGGTGTAGGGATATTTATTTAATATATGATTGTTATGAAAAACCCATTGTAAATTTAGTCATAAAGGTGACATAATTCCCAGGATATGTTATATGTGTGTATAATTTTTATTGATATCTCCCTAGATCTTATTTTAATTGAAATGATTTGGAAAGGATAAAACTTATCCAAATGCAGTGGAAAACATTATCCAAAACCTATTATCACACAAGATATCTCTATACATTTGGACTAAAATAAATAAAATGAAGAATTAAATACCTTTTTCTCTAGAGATACTAAATATATACAAGGAATTCACCACAATACTGATAGTGATCACTAAGAATTATCCAATATGATCCTTACTCCTAGGGCATCGATAGGATATATGAATATCCCAATGATTGGGAAAGATTACCTCTTCCTCAAGATTTACTATAACCTTAGAGTTATAGAGAGATAGAGAGATAAGTTTTTATTTGATGAGTTTTATAGTATTCAAATCTAGACCCAAAAAAATCAAAGAAAAAAATTATAAGTCCATCCAAGGAGACCCTTTGGATTTCATAAATTTACCTATTTAATGAAAACTTTCATGAGTTTCAATAGCTATAACTCTAGGATTATAATTTTCAGTAAAAATATTAATATATGAATAATTAGGTTGGATGTTCAAACTCATCTATATTATCATAAAATTATAATAAACTGATAAAAATATATTATATTGAGAGAATAAGGTCAATACATGAGATATTGTGTATCTTATAAAACTACTATGCATGGAACCATTGCATAGTGACCCTCAATATTCCATGGTTAACACCAAAATAGACTATGAAATGGTCTGAACCACCATGTTTTGGTTGTATATTTAATGAATATTTTTAAAAAACTCCCACTTTCACTAAATAATCATAGACTTAGTGAACTTTCACCATATGTCACATTATATGTAACTTGTGAAACCATATCCAAAACTCCCTTTGGATATCTTCCAAAACCCTTCTTAGAAAATTTATCATTCATTTTCACCACATGTTACATCATATTTAACAACTTGTGATGATATATCTAAAACTTTTTTTAGACATAATCCAAAACACTTATAGGGTATCACTTAATGTTTTATATAAATACCTTGTAATAAATCTTAATCTAAAATTTAAATAACCATGAAGTGTGACCCCATAGAACATTATTGTGTTAAAAAAAGTATGAATTCCCAAATATATAATCATTAGAAAATAAAATCATCTAGAAAATTATCAATTATACTCAAGCTACAAATGGATTTGACATGATTTATTTCAAACAAAAGTATCACCATACCAATACCAACAGGATATATCATATACTAGTGAATGAGAACATCACATACCCCTCATCCAAATAGATAATAAAATCACAGATACTTTATCTATTTATGGTCGTACACTTTTTTATTCTATCTTTATAAACATCTTAGACATTATATTCATCATACGAGAGGACGTATCCCATATTTATTAAGCCTTAACCAAAAACATGGTATGAAACAATCCCAGCCACACCCATATTATCTTAGACTCAAGGATAACATAGTAATGGTATCAAAGTATAATGTATATCATGCTAGATATCTTTATAACCTCAGGTATATGGATTTAATATGAAACATTCACCCCTATCATACCAAATTCATAGTGTATTATACTCCATGTGGTATACTTGGAAGGTTATTCATCGTGTAATACTTCTTTTGTACTGATAATCATATTATGTATCTCTATTCAAAATCATACCCATGTTAACCTTAAAATTTAAAAACAACTAATAATAATCCATAATGAACATTTGTTAGGGATAACTCAATTTCATACTTTGAAATAAATTCAATGTGAAATAATGATAAGGTAGAGACTACCTTTTTATAACAATATTCTTAAACTCCTTATAGAATAAAAATAAAATCATAAATAAGTTCTTTTATAATAATATATTATATGATATAACACCATAGATAAATTATCTTTACAACACTTTTAATATTTTATTAAACCCATTACATGTGAATATAATTCTAGAAACATCTATATGTGACCATTTGATAAAAAATCTCACTAAACTATTTTATTGAGTAACATTAATGAAGAAATGTTATTTAAATAATAGAGGGATTGGATTCATAATCCTCATGTTAAAATCCTTGAACATAGTATTAAAACTTCTTTACATTACACCATCTAACGTTATTATTTTAATAACTTACATAGAATTTTTTTTTCATCATCTTAAAATTTGTAATATTTCCATTTATAAATTTCTTTGAGATAACTTTGGTAATAAAATGTGGCTCCCTACATTATATTATTCAATTAAATCATTAAATATTTTAGGAAACAAAGTTACATTATCTTTGATTTAGAATTTTATAATATTTTACATATTATAATTTAACTTTTATAAGTCTAAAAAACTCCTACTTACCTCTTAGAAACTATATTCTCTCCAAAATATTATGTTGAGATAAAAAAATCCCCTTGTGTAAGGAAATAACATTTATTTCTTTTAGTGGGTATATTTAAAAAATAAAATATATTGTCCATATCATATATGGACTTATATTTTTTTACAAGAATATAATAAAAATAATATTTTATTATTTAAAATATTCCATTTTTTGGTGGTGGGAACTCTTTCCCTCGTATTTTAACAAATAACTAGGATAGAAAATTTTTTCCAAGATAATATATTTTTATCATTATCTTCTTTTAGGCATCTCATAAAATTGTATCAATCATAAACATATGTACCAAATCATTATTTATTTATAAAAACAATTGTTTAAAATAACATCTCTTATCATAAAAGTGTAAACCAAGATGAAATTGAATATTATTTATTTTGATACAACAGATATTTAATGTAATACATTGTATCTAAATCCTCGATTTATAAAACCCACAATCCTTCTCTTGAACTCATACTTTATGCTCTAAGAATCAATCCTACATCAATTTTAAACTCTTATAAATATTCACAATAGTTATTTAATGTATATTTTTCTTCATGTATCCTTGTGTAACAACCCCAAAATTTACAAGTTTTTTATTTATAAGTGTTGATGCTACTTTCCGTAACAGAGTCTGAAGGAATGAAAAGGAAAATACCTTGAACCAAAACTAATTCATCCTTTGAAGAAACATCAAAAATTGACAAAGTCATGAACCAAGATTCAAATGCACTTGGGTCGCGCAAGTTCCACTAAGGTCACCCAAGTATAATTGCGCACCGCCCATTGGTCATGCAGGTGACTTGCGCGCCTTCTTTGAAATTCACCTAGGGTCTTCTCCAGCCTATAAATACCCCCTGTGGGCCCCCCATTTTAAGAGAGGAAAAATTCCAGAAACTCATATTTGATCTCCCGGTTCCCTAGTCTCTTCTCAAAGCTTACAAACACTTCTAAGGTAATTTCTTACCTAGAACGGAAGATCTAAATAGGTGGATTAAGGCCTAAGTGTTGAAACTCATCAACACTTGCGCGTCTAAGTGGCCAGCCCTTAAGGGAAATGGACACACTTGCGCACCGCCTTATCCCTCCAATAGAACTTGCACACCCCTCTTCTGTAATCCTATAGGGATAGTACCAAGGGCTTGAGCCAGGTCTCTCCCAAGTATTACCCTAAGGGTTGACTGTCGTGCAAGTACCCCTGTGTCGCGCAAGTATACTTGCGCGACCAAGACTTGCGCGCCCACGCAGGACTTGCGCACCACCTTATTTTTGGGTTCCCCTTCTGCCTATTTCACCTCTCTTATGCCTATCCACTCATCCTCTTAAAGATTAAGCCTTTAGAACTCTCTTCAAAGTCATTTAAGACCTAATTTCCTTGTTGGCTTCCTTATCTGAAAGGAAATATGTGCAACATCTTTTAAAACCTAGTGATTTACATATCTTCATGTCGCTAAGGTTAGAGATTTCATTCATTCAACCTCATCCTTTACAATGAGAATCCTTAACTTGGACCCCCTTTTCAAGAGTAATCCCTAGTCCAAGTTTTCTTAATTTGGGTATCCTCCTTAAGAGTAAGCCCCAATCATAATTTCCTAACCTGGGCATCCTCCTTAGGAGTAAGCCCCAGTCATAATTTTCCAAATATGGGCATCCTCTTTAGGAGTAAGCCCTAGTCTCAAAGTCTCAAATATGGGCATCCTCCTTAGGATTAATCCCCAAGTCCCTTAATTTTTCAAATCCCTTTCACCTGGGCCTCCTTCTCAGGAGTAATCCCCAGTCTTAATTTCTCTTAACCAGTCTTAATTTACTTTTGATCTGGGCTTCCTTCTCAGGAGTAAAACCCAATCATAAGTCCCCTCCTAATTTGGTCATCTTCCTCAGGAGTAAGCCCAAAGTTAGAGTATCCAAATCTCCATGAAGTACATATACCTTTATGGACCTTGTTCCCGGGTTTCTTCCCTGAAGTAAATCCTAATCTTCATATATTTTGGGCAGTCATACATACATAATCCCCACATCATTTCTCATGATGGCACAATTGTCTGGTTTTACCAATATCTCTTATTTCTCACACCGAGCATGACTCACGTGAGCTTAGAGTGTAAAAGTAATTATGAAATCTTTCTTTGATCCATAAATCATACATAAACATCATACTCACCACTCAAACTACTTGGGTTCTGATTCCTTTTCTAAAAAAAGGATACATAGGTAGCCCATCTGTGGGTACGATCCCAACTATGAAATAATTCATGTCCTTCTGAATGACAATAAACTTCAAGTGCTCCGCCGAGTGGCTTTAAAACCAGTATGGTCATTATAATGACCAAGGAATTTTTATAATGTATTAAAGGATACAATTGACTAAGAATCTCTAAAAATATACAAATTATTCTCTATCAATGAATAACCTCGAATACATATAAAATATTCTCTAAATCCCATTCATATTAATCATTGATTGTCAGATCTAAAGAAAAGCTTATTTTCATACTTGGTAATGTAAAAAGGATTCATGAACATAACTTAAATCTATAAAGAGAGTCCCGGACTAGACAATAATTCCCTTAAAAAAGGTGTGATGAGTCCGACCTCCCATCCTCTTGACCAATGCAAATTCTTAAGTCTCATCAGTTCATAACTAATGAGCACCTACCTTTGGAAAGTAGGTCTAAATGGATATGGAATCATTGTATGTTTCCAGTTCTATGAACAAACCCATTATAAACTGCTTGGAATGTTTGAATCTTAAATCAATGAGATCATCCCCAATTCCAGAGGAAACAAAAAATGGTGAACCCGACGTGAATCCTTAACCAAGTTAAAATGATGTTTTACTTATTTGTTAGGCCCCTATTTAAAATTCAATGAGAGGGCCAACAAAACAATCAATAACGTATATACTTATCCAAAAGATGTAGTGGCCAGACTTATCTTGATTATGGCTGTTATATCAAATAGGCACTCTTTTCCAAAATCTTCTGCATTACAAGAATGGCTTCTCTTAAATTCACACCTGTGAATACCTCTACTGTGAATGCCTCTGTTGTGAAGGCATCTGCTACTACTCCTGCTAGATTATCATCCGCTCTGAGGGAGACATCACCTACTCAGCATCTTCAATGTTGGGTATCGAATGTGCTGGTTAAGGAGTACTGTGAACACGGTACCATTCCAACTCTGGAGGCTGCTCGACAAGCCCTCCAAGTGAACAATTCACCCTGGTCATCTGGATAGCAACGACCAGTGATCAAGAAGTAGGCGGTGCTAACCACCATCTCCAACCGTTTCAAGACGTTATCCCCAGAACGCAATAACCATTCCCTCCCATATTCTGAGTAGGTGAGTGATAAGTCCACTTAGGGCCTTAATTTAAGGAAACAGTAGTCCTTCCCAAGAGATCCTACCAACAATCGCCGCCAAACTCATGCGACAGTATGCCCACAACATGATGAGGGTGTCATCTCCAGACGTTCGGCTCAGGTTCCTCAAACTCAATCAAGAAAGATGAACCACCAAAGGTGACAGCTGGTTAACAGTGAGCAGGTTCTTATCTCTGCTATTTCCAGAGAAGTCCACCAACCTAACTCGGTGGCAAGCAATGAGCGGGCACACACACCTGTCCGTTTTAATTCCGCTGTCCAGCAGACTTGTCTGGAAGCAGCATGCCAATCCCGCTAGGAAATTCCGGCGGAGTACTATAGACAGGAACATACACCTATTTATAAATCATCGGCTAGTCAAAAGGCTCATCCGACTACATGTGATGGAGCCCACCAACCCAATGTCTTGACAACTAGTAAATAGGCACATACACTTGCTTACACTCATCAATCCCGCCAGTAACCTCATCTGGCAGTATTGAAGGAAGTTCATCAACCACGTTCGATGGAGTTCAATCAGTAGGCACATACACCTTCTAGTATTGATCAATCCTACCAACAATCTCGTTTGGTAGCATTCGGAGAAGTCAGTTGGAAAGCTACGGCGACAAACAGGAGGCAAACTCAACTCTCTGCCCCCACACATGAGTACTGTCAGAATTCACTGACAGGAAAAGGAGGACATGAGCAGGAACATACACCTACTCCAGGCACAAAATGGACGTATATCCCCATTCTAGTCGCTGAAGTCATCAAGAACATTCTGTCAATATTGAAAGAGCAGAAACAAATCCCTACTCATATTCTGGTTACCTGCCATGATATTATAACAGCTTCAGCATCATCTTAGAGAAAAACACATAAATCTATCCCTACCAATGGAGTGGCACATCAACAGTTCACTCCAGAATAGAAACACACATCTGTTCTAGTCCAAGAGGGTTGTGGGGAGAAATCCCCCATATCATACAGACAGCAAAGTCAGGCACATACACCTGATTTGAGTGGAGATAATCAGCCTAACCTGATCATTTCTCCTGAGTAGGAACATACACCTACCCATAATGACCACTTTCTTCAAAAAGTGGTTCCCAAAGTGAGTAAAAATGTTTCTAAGAAGAATATCCACCCAGCACAGTCAAGAAATCAAGGGCCAACTTGTAACAAGACCTTAATCGATGATGGAGTTCTTGATCCACTCAGACAATTATCTGTTAAAACTCAAGATTCTACTCTCTCAGTTCCCAATAGTGGGAACATTAATTCCGAAGGTCTGCATCAGATACTTCCTCATGAAGGCTTGCTTCATGACATTGCAGTCGATCTCGAAGTTTCATCTTCAGATGAGAGCCACAGGAACCCTCTGTGTGGTCAGAAGACCAAGGATCAAAATGTTTCATCTTTTGTTGTAACCCACCATGGTGGTCCTCTCCATGATGATGAATTTAGCTACGAAAGTCCTCTCCGCACTAATAATGAACATTGCCTGGAAAATTCTCCAACAGATAATGTAGTGACAAGAAAGCCCTCTTATCTTGAGGCACTTGCAAATGTGAAGCCAGTCACGTCTAATGCTTTACCATTATCAGGTGAAACACTTTCTCAATCAGAAGATAGATTGGGGTGTAGGTCATTCTTTGAACCACCCCTGGATCGTTCATCTTCTAGTTTGATCAATGAATTCTCTACCAATCTTGTTGAATCCGATGAAGCAACAAGTAAGCACCAGCTCTGATCTAATCAGGTAGAAAAATATTCATTGATTGATAAATAGGAAGTACTGAATATGAGAAAACAACTGGAAAAAGGTGAAGTTCCAGTCATGTTTTGGCCTTTGTCCAACTCTCAGTATGATATTCCAGAGATGTTGACGGAAGATGGAATTCATGATATTCGTCTCAACATATGGAAAACTCTTTGTCAGTTGAAAAATAAAATATTATCTTATGATGAATATGAAAATCATGTCAAGATAATAGTAGGGTTACAACACCAAATTGATTTGGCATCTCTCTCAGTTTCTCGATATCCGAAGGCTGAAAAACAGTAGAGAGCCCTTCAGCGTTCATGCCTTAGCGGACTAAGAAGATTGTGCCAGTTAATTGCCAATGCCCCATCTGGTATTCATATCAGGGGATGGGGTATTCATAGAGCACTACATTTCACTGTGCTCTCTAGTCAGTAAAGTCTGCCTAAAATGTTCTCATGCAATGTTATTTCCCATGGTCGGCTACAGTCAATGGGTTTTGTTTGTAATCAAAAGCTTTCCCAGGAACAGGCTTCAACTAGTTCCTCTCAAAATCAAGCATACAGAGAACAATTTGTTGAATTACCCCTGCATCAAGAAAATGAGAATATTGAATAGGCCTCTCGTTTGGAGAAAGCACATCACCAAGTGACAGAAGTGTCAGAAATCAGCCAACGGTCTTTTGAGTCGGGTGATAAAAGTGGATGCAGGTTGATGTATCCTGCTAATTTCTGGACTAAAGTCCACAAGATCAGGAGAGAGTTCAAAAATTATCAAATATAGAATGTCAAGAACCACCCCATCTTTCCAGACTGGGGACTCTTTTAACCCAACCCTCAGAATCAACAAATAGGATTCGAGGAGTTGAGCAGGAACAACCCACTACTAGAAAACTAACCTATACCAATGGTTTGGAACTGCTAGTATAGGCCTCCAAACCGTTGGTATAGCCTATACCAACGGTTTGGAGAACCGTTTCCAAGTAAGCCGTTGGGATAGGTCTATACCAACAGTTTTCGGAAAACCATTGGTATAGACCTATCCCAATGGTTTTGGAAATAGTTGGTATAATTAATATGAAAATCTATACCAACGGTTATGAAACTGTTGGTATATGTATTTCAAAAAAAACATTCACTGGGATTTGATCCCAGGACCCCTAGTTTATTATTCAATGACTTAACCACTAACCTAACATGACTTTTGTGAATATAATTACATAAATATATATATTTATTATCATAATGATTTAAAAATTTTATTTATATAATGTTCTGGGTAAGAAGAAATGATAAAAAATCAAAGGATCTATACCAACGGTTGTCAAAACTGTTGGTATAGGCCTATACCAACGGTTTTGACAACCGTTGGTATAGATTTTGATTCTGGATTTTGATTTTGGTGTAAGGTTGATTTGTGGGGGACCTTTACCAACGGTTTTGGCATGCCGTTGGGATAGGTATACCCTTTCCCAATGGTTTTGGCCAAACCGTTGGGAAAGATGTGCACAAAGTGGACTTTTCCCAACGGTTTGGCCAAACCGTTGGGAAAGGTGGCCACAATGTGGGTTTTCCCAACGGTTTGGATAAATCATTGGGAAAGGTGGCCTCAAAGTGGGATTTCCCAACGGTTTGGCCAAACCGTTGGGAAAGGTAACCTATACCAATGGTTTTTATGAATCGTTGGTATAGAAGCGTTGAGAAAGGTTAGATTTCTAGTGGTGACCCCAGTCCACCGGACTGGGGACTTTTTCAAATCCTCAATCCATCCCTTAGAGAAAGTCAATATTCTCTTGATTGGGGAATAAGACTCAAGAGGAACGAAGAGCCAAATTATCAAGAGATTCCCTCCAAATTTCGGTTCGTCAAGAAGTTCCTAAGGGATCGAATCAACAAAATTCAATGTCTCATCTAGGACATGTAAGAAAAAAATATCGTAGAAATGCCGATAGAAGGGATGCAATGCATTATGCATCAATCAATTTCATCAATGCCATAGTTGCTGATCCACCAGATGAGGCTCACTCAGAGGGATCAGATGAAGAGGTTCCTACTCAAGAAGTTGTAAGCACAGACACAAATGAAGAATTTGTGCGTACACGAAATCAAAGGATTACTCAGAACCTAGGTAATACTTCAAGTAACCCACTTCCTCCTATCTAAAAGGGATCCAAAAAGGGGAAATGAAAGAATCAAGTTACATACCCTTCCTCTAGAGAAGGCCAATCTCTCTCACTAGAGAAAAGATTTGCACAACAAGAGGAATAAATGAAGGAATTAAGGAGGATGAATGCAGAACTACTTCAAGGTAGTCTTCCTCCTAAGCATGATGGAGTCAGTCAGCCAAAGGAATTTGTTGTGGCTACTAAGATGGATCAAGAATATCCTCCTTTATCAGTACACCCTCACAGGTCTAATCCTACGGGTCAAGTTCAACAACAATCGGCAGTGCTGCCATCAGTTGCAATACCAGCTTCCACATCTGTCCAAGCTCCAGTCATTGCACCTATTCAGGTCCAAGCTCAACCGAATGTTTCTAAAAAGTTAATAACTATTATTGAGTCATTAACAGCTCGGTTGGAGGCTATGGAGGGAAAATGAGATCAAATTAAACCAGAAAATAGAGCTTACCCTAAATGGGTTGATGCAATTCCTCCCCCATCAAATTTTGAATGTACAACATTCCCAATATTTAATGGTTCGGGAGACCCAGAACAACACTTAACACATTTTGTTTCTCATTGCGATCCTATGATGGGAACCCTTAGACAACAAGAAGAAGTTAAGATCAGGTGTTTTGTACAGTCATTACAAGGACCTGCTTTTGTCTGGTATACAAGCTTGAAATCCCGGTAAATTACTAAATGGGAGGATCTTCGCCAAAAATTCCTTCTTCAGTTCAGCTCAACATTCCCAAAGACAACAGTTTTTTATCTTACAAACTGTATGCAAAGGGAGAATGAAAGGGTCTCAGATTTCATTACTCTCTAGAAAGGATTAACATATTCCCTAAGCTTAGAACTCCCTCAAGAGGAATTGTTTCCAATCTGTGTGGCAAATTTATGTGATGAGTTGCGCACACCGCTGATCCCTATGAAATACACAGGAGGGTTTCGAGACCTTACTTCAATCGCTCAACAGATTAAAGATTCTCTTATGAAGACTAAGGATAAAGCTCATATAATTCCATCAGCTCCATGAAGGAGAGAATGGGTAGAGCAGAGACTACTACAGTTATTCTTAAACAAGCACTTGTACCTACTTCTACTTCAAAACCTTCATCTTCTCAAAGGGATCCACCTCCTGAGTGCCAACAAAAGAGGTCGTTTCGTCAATATGATCAAAGAGATCAAAGATGAAAACAATTTGAGTATTTGAAGAGCAAATTTTACTCTTTCTGAAATGAACAAGTTCCTGGTTATTTCATTTCAGCTATAAAAAATAATTTGGTTCAATTGCCAAGGCCCAAGAGGCCAAACAAGGAAGGAGATGAATATTGTCCCAACTATTGCCTGTTTCATCAAATGTTGGGGCATCCCATTCAGGATTGTTTTGTTTTCAAGGACCTCCTGCAAAAAATGATCGATTTGGGAAAAGTCAAACTGAATGGTTCTTCATCTCAGGTAGCATGTGTTACTACTACAGATCCAGAGGAGTAAGGCGAGTGGCAAGAATTCAAGAACAAAAATGCAAAAAAATATGATGATTGGATGGTTAGAAAAAAGATCAACCGAACTCATGCTATTTTGCGAACACAATTGAAGAAACCAATTGTGTCTTCTACCATGAATGTCGCAGCAAAACCCTCTTCATCAGAGGGAAAATCCTCAAAGAAACGGCATAGTTTAAAGAAAGAAGAAGAATCATAAGAACATGAGTATGTGTCAAAGCCTAAGTTATCTTTGACTCTGGCAGATTTTATGCCATCTACTTCGAAGCACCGGGCACCTCCCCACCAAACAGCATAGCCTAAACAGGCTAATCAAGTAGAGTCTTCATCGGATGAAGAGTTGATCTTTGGTTCTGTTAATATGATTCAATTAACAGATCCATATGCCAGTCACAGTTTCGATTTTCATAAGATCGATTTCCCTGTAGAAAACAGAGTAATCAGAGGAAGTTACAGAGGCTCAGGATACAGGGGAAGACGTGGAACTTTCAGAGGCCACTATTCTAATTCTACCCCTGCTAGAACTGTGTATGTGGTAGAAACTCGTGGTAGAGCCCTTCAACGAGCTCAATAAGAACAAGCAAGTTCTTCTACACAAGGAAAATTCAGTCCTGGCATAGTTATTCTAGAAGATCGGTTGGAGGTTCCATATTCTTCTTCTCAGCAAATAAATAGGCCTAATCAGTCTAATATTCCAAACCTAGGAGTATTACCAACTTCTATCCCAGTAAAAAATGCATCAACTTCCAAGGCACCTGCTAAACCACATGTTCCTATTGGGAAAAGCTGACCTTTGGATCAAAAGTATGATGTATTGAAACACCTGGCCCAAGTACCGGCAAAGTTATCAATTTTGGATGCTTTGAATTTATCAAAGGATCTTCAGGAGGCACTCATCGAGGCTTTGTCGAGTCCTCAGGAGTTTGAAACTAAAATTATTGCAGCTGGAGTCTACCATGTAGATAATAATCTTACAGAATGTCATGCAGTGATATATTTTACTAATGAAGATGAAGATTATGTCATGCATGGACATATTAGACCTTTGTACTTATCTAGCAAGTTCAATGGTGTAGACGTCTGAAGAGTTTTCATTGATAATGGTTCAGGAGTCAACCTCATCCCCATTCATACACTTCATCGATTGGGCCTCACAGAATCTGATTTATCTCCTTCTACTTTGATGTTACAAGGATATGACAAAAATGAACAAGAACCACTGGGCGAGATTACACTCAGAACTCATTTTGGAGATCTTGTATCTAATTCAGATTTCATGGTTGTTGATCAAGACTCAGCCTTCAAAATCTTTCTTGAAAGACCCTGGCTACATCAACATGTGGTTATCCCTTCATCATACCATCAATGTCTCAAATATTGTTTTGATGGTCAAATTGGGACATTGTATAGTGATAAATCCCTGTTCAAGACATGTGAATCTCAATATATTGAGGTAGAATTTTATCACATTAAGGGAAATGAGAGATCCATAATAAGGGAGATTACCAAAGTTAATGCTCCATATGGTTTGGAAAAGATTCCAGTAAACCCATTTACACATGTGAGTACAGATTATGTGTTTCCTATCATTAAAATTGATAGGATAGACCCAAATCAAAATACTCTTATGGAAACTTCCATAATTTCAATTACGGAAATCAAGCCAGACAGCATGGGAGAAATTGGTGATTCACCAAGAAATGATGAAAGCTCAAATGGAGATGTCTTCATTTCATCTGTTGAAATCCAACAAGTCTATACTTTGCCAACCAGGCCAGAAGAAGTTATAGCAATTTCATAAGTAAACGATGATGTCGATTCTCAATCCATCATCTCCTCTTTATTACCCAAAGAAGACCCTTCATCATCAATCGAGTGGGAAATGGAAGCTTCTTCTTCAAGATGTGAAAATTATAATGTCTCTTCTGATCATGAAAATTTTGCTTCATCATCTACTATGAAAGTAGAAACCGAAGAAATAACACATGTTGAAGAAAAAGAGGAAGATCTCAGGGATGCTCCTCCAGCATTTGAAGAGGGTATCTCTACCACTGTGGATGAACTCAGAGAAATAAATCTGGGTACAAAAGAAGATCCACGCCCCACTTTAATTAGTGCGGCCATGACTCTTGAAGAGCAAGATATGCATATTTCCTTCTTAAATAAAAATCAAGATATATTTGCTTGGAACTATACAGAGATGCCAGGGATTGATCCTGATGTTTCCACTCATCATTTGGGTTTGACAGAAGAACATCGAGGATTCAAACAAGCCACTAGAAGAACACACCCAACCTATGCTTCCAAAATTGAAGCTGAAGTGGATAATCTCATCAAAGCTAACTTTGTCAGAGAAGTTTAATATCCCAAGTGGTTGGATAATATTATCCCATTGAAAAAGAAGAATGGGAAAATTATAGTTTTCATTGATTTCAGATATCTTAATCGGCATTGTCCTAAAGATGATTTTCCAGTACCGATTATAGAACTCTTAATTGATGCAATAGCTAGCTATGAAGCACTTTTCTTCATGGATGGATATTCTAGATATAAGCAAATCTGAATGGATACAGAAGATGAATAATCTACAACCTTCAGGGCCCCTCAGGGTGTGTTTTACTATCAGGTAATGCCCTTTGTCCTGAAGAATGCAGACACAATATATCAGCGTGCCATGCATCGTATCTTCAAACCCTTTTTAGGGAAGTTTATTGAATGTTATTTGGATGATTTTGTGGCTAAATCCAAACAACGTTCTAATCATTTAGCTAATTTGGAAATCATATTCCACAAACTTTGGCATCATAATTTGAAGATGAACCCCTTAAAATGTGCTTTTGGGGTAACCTCAAGAAAATTTCTTGGCTTTGTTGTATGCCATCGTGGTATCGAAGTCGATCCTGAGAAGAAAAATTCAATCCTTGGTATGTCACCTCCTTGAAATTTGAAAGAATTGAGAGGAATTCAAGGACACTTGGCCTATATTCGTCGTTTCCTTGCCAATTTGGAAGGAAAAATTTTACCCTTTACCAAATTGATGAAGAAGGGAGTCACTTACCAGTGGACTAAAGAATATCAAGAAGCATTCAATATTCTCAAGAAGTATCTCTTGAGTCCATCGGTGTTAATGCCACCTGTTGAAGGAAGGCCACTTATCCTCTATGTGACAGCTTTAGATCGATCATTGGGTGCCTTTCTTGCCCAGAAGAATGATGTTGGGAATGAAAACAGCTTCTACTATCTCAGTCGGACTATGCTTGAAGCAGAAACCCGATATTCAAATATTGAGAAGTGCTACCTAGAATTAATATTTGCAGTTCAGAAGTTGAGACACTACCTGTAACATCACGAGGTCCAATTGGTATCTCGCAATAACACGCTCAAATTCATCCTTAGTCGTCCAATGCTTACAGGACATCTGGCAAGGTGGGCAGTTATTTTGCAGCAATTTGATATTCAATATGTGTCCCAAAAGGAAATAAAGGGCCAAGCTCTGGCTTATTTCCTTACTGAACATCCTTCAGTAGAAGATACATCTTCAGATATTGAACTCCCTGATGAGGAAGTCTTCTCTATTCAAGAAATTCTTCAAACATGGGAAATGTACTTTGATGGTGCTTCCAGAAGTCCAATAGGGAGGAAAATGGAAAATCCTAAATTCAACAAAGTTGGGTTAGGAATTGTACTCATTTCCTCGGAAAAGGCATTGCTACCTTATTCCTTCTCATTATTGGGAGGTGGTACAAATAATGAAGCAGAATACCAAGCTCTTGTCATAGGATTGGAGTTGGTGCTTCAAGAACGAGTGAATCACTTAAAGGTGAAAGGTGATTCAAACCTGGTAATAAAACAAGTCAATGGGGATTATGCAATCAGAAAAGAAGAACTAATCCCTTTATATGATTATATCAGAGAGTTAATGGCGGATTTTCCTTTGGAACAGACATTTTCTTATGTCCCAAGATCACAAAATTCCCAGGCTGATGCACTGGCTAATATAGCCACAGCTCTAGCAGATCCAAATCGGGACGAGACAACCATAAGTATTTCCCATCATCATACAATTTCACCTTATGTTCAAATCAGAACAGAGTAAATCAATGAAATTAGTCCCATCTCTGAACCATATGGTCATACTACAGGATGGATGACATCTATCAAGGAATACCTTCAAAATGGAACACTTCCGCCTGATAGAGCTGGGAAAGAACAAGTCCAGAGACGTGTGGTCAATTTCACTCTTTTTGATATCCCAGATCACTTAGAGAAAATTCTCTACAAGCATGGTTTTGATGGAGTTATCTTCAGATGTATTGATGGTGAAGAGACAATGGTTGTCATAAAAGAAGTGCATGCAGGAGTCTGTGGTGCCCATCATTATGAACATAGACTATCTGATCAAATTCGAAGGCTTGGATATTTTTGGCCTTCAATGATACAAGATTGTGTTGCTTTCAGAAAACAGTGACATTATTGCCAAGTACATGCCAACTTTATTCATTAACCCCCAGAGTTTCTTCATACAGCTAAATACTCGTGGCCATTTTCCACATGGGGAATGGATGTAGTGGGACCTTATCCTTCGGCTACAGCCAAGCAGTTGAAGTATATTCGTACTACTACTGACTTCTTTTCCAAATGGGCAGAGGCAATACCCCTCAAAGAAGTCAGTTCTAAATGCATTGTTAGCTTTATCAAGTCTAACATCATTACCAGATTTGGCATCCCTCATACCATATTGACGGACAATGGCACCAACTTCTGTTCATCCGCGGTGAGGAAGTTGTATCAAGAATACAACATCAAATACAATCATTCATCTCGGTATCATGCAGAGGCCAATGGCCAGATAGAATATTTCAACAAGACTCTATCAAATATACTGCAAAATATGGTGGATAAAGATAATAAATCATGGCTTGATAAACTCTTTCAAGCTTTATGGGCTTATTGGACCACCACCCGCACTGCAACGCAGTCAAATCCATATTCATTGGTATATGGAACAGAAGCAGTCTTGCCAATTGAGGTTCAATTACCTTCGCTCAGAGTATCCATTTGTGATCAGTCATCTACAGATGAACAATCTCAAAAGCGATTGAATGAATTGGAACAGTTACATGAGAAAATATTGTGCACCCTGCACCACTTGGAAGTCTATCAGAATCTAATAGCACGAGATTTCAAAAAAAAATTCATCTTCGTTCATTCATTCAAGGAGAATTGGTATTAGTTCTCAAAACTCCAATGATACCAGAAAAAACCTCCCAAGCTTGAACCAAAATGGGAAGGACCTTACTCAATACATAAGGTCTATTCCAATGGAGATTATTCTTTAATCTCAATGGATTGAGAACTCATCACTACTCCAACCAATGCCATATTTCTAAAGAAATATTTTGTATAAACACAAAATACATCAATGGTCCATGCATATGGCCTTAAACAATTTTTATTACTTTCATCCCACAAGATGTTAAACTGCACCATATAGGGTCCATGCATACGAATTTAAACTATTGGCACTTACGTCCAACATGACGTTAAACTGTGATGTCCTAACTACATGATGTTAAACTATACAGAAGTCCCTTACATCCAGCAAGATGTTAAACTGCATAAAAAATGCTCCATGCATACGACCTTAAATTGTTGTCATTTCTCTCGTCCAGCAAGACATTAAACTACATCATCATCCATGGTCCATGCATATGAACTTAAACTATTCGCACTTTCTTCTAACATGATGTTAAACTGTATCCCTTTCATCGTCCTATACAACATTAAACTATACATCAATGGTCCATGCATATGACCTTAAACTATTCACACCATCATCCTACATGACGCTAAACTGTATCGTCCCTTTTTTGTCCAACATGACATTAAACTGTGAATAAGTCCCTAATACGTCCAACATGACGTTAAACTGTGTCCTACTTTGTCCTTACTGCATGACATTAAATTGTATAGTCCCCCTTTTTTTGTCCAACATGACATTAAACTGTAT
This sequence comes from Viscum album, assembly GCA_963277665.1. Taxonomy (NCBI): domain Eukaryota; kingdom Viridiplantae; phylum Streptophyta; class Magnoliopsida; order Santalales; family Viscaceae; genus Viscum; species Viscum album. The sequence continues at coordinate 1,947,814,591 of OY728130.1, forward strand.
TTTGTCTCTGCTACATGACACTAAACTATGCAGCACCAATATTCCTAACTGCAAGACTTTAAACTACATAGTCCCTTCATATGTCCTACATGACATTATACTGTGCATCGTTAAGGTTGCTTCTACCTCTTGTTTCTCACACCGAGTATGAATCATGTGAGCTTAGAGTAAACTTGAACCATAACACCCTCTCTAGGTCGCTAACCATGTGTAAGTCCCAACATCATTTTTTAGGTCGTTGTCTCCAAGAACAACTTGATCACTAATTCATTCTTAAATTTAACTACGCAGACTTTGATCCTTGCCTTCTAGTCTGGGTACGTAGGCAGCCTCCCAAGGTTCAAGCCCAAAATCAATCTCTTTACATTGGTTCACCTTTGTCCTTGCTACATGATGTTAAACTATACAGCACCTTTTTTCCTGTATGATAGTAAACTACAACATTATTTGATACCCTCACCTGAGAGGAAATCAATATTTACATTGATATCCAATCATGTTATATTTCAAAGACTATCTGCATACATGGTAATGCCTGAACCTTTTATCTTGGGTCAAACCATCATTGCACTAAAGTCACCTTTTTCACTCTTCACTTGAACGAATCAAATCTATACAGGGGTATTTCAAGAACTACGTGCGTCTTGATTACCATCCTTATGGGATACGTAGGAACGTTCGAGTGTCCCTCGGATCCAGCCCCAAGTCTTTTGGGCCTAACCCCAAATTCCACTTTCAGTCCCCTAACTGAAAAGTCCCTGTGAAAACACACACTGTGTATTTCTTATAATGGTCCGAGTTCTATGACCCTAAACTAAGATCTCTTACACTTTCATCCCACATGAAGTTAAACTATATTCCAATAACTACGTATGGATTGATTCCCATCCTTATGGGATATGTAGTGAAGTCTAATATTTCAATTCAGGACCCATCCACAACATGATTATGGTTAGCATTGGTCTGTGTATTTCTACGTGCATTGAACAAATGCCCATTTTTATGTGTCATAATCCTAGTCTTAAATACTTCTAGATCTTCATAACCCTTTTCTTGACTTCTGGTCACAAAATGTCCAATTTCTGAGATTTCTTTTTCCTGACTATGCAGCACGTGCCCTTAGGCGGCCTTGCATAAACAGTCTACATAACAGACTTTTCATCCAAAAGATAATATTATTTGACTATGCAGCCAATGCCCTTAGGTGGCCTTGTATAATTCAACCCCCTAACGGGTTTTTTAAATAATGGTAACTTCATTCTTGGGAAGAAAACCTCTTTTTTCCTTATTGGTCTTATCAACAATATGTAAAGGATCCTTAAAAAAATAGTCATCCTTAACATATTTGTCCCATATTCTTTTTCATGATCTGAAAGTATTCAAGTCTATGGTTTATATTTCTCTTCCCTACGTCTGGGTCAGACCTTCGTATGAGTGATATTCATCCAGTTCTTAGATGATCTTGCTTGGAAATATCTTCTCCATATTCAAGTACCTCTCTCCATACAGCAAACTCTATGCTTTGGAAAATTTGAATCCCCATAAACTTTCACTGGCTTTTTAGCAGTAGAAAAGTCAATTTCTGAGAGTTCTTTTGCCTGAGTATGCAGCACGTGCCCTTAGGAGGCCTTGTATAAATAGTCTACATAACAGACTTGTCAGCTAAAAGATATTATTATTTGACTATACAGCCAATTCCCTTAGGAGGCCCTGCATAATTCAACCCCCTAACAGGTTTGTTAAATAATGGTAACTTCATTCTTGGGAACTACCTCTTCTAATTCCTTTTATCCCTTTTTTCATGTCATCCCTCATATTCAAAATTTCTTAAGTCATAGTTTACAGATTTTCCCTCATAATTGAGTCTGGTAATATGTTTTCAGATAAATTGTAAAGGAATTGAGTCAATTTTAATTCATTCGATCGAAGCTATTTTGACCTTAAACATTAGCCTTTTATGTCTGACGTGCATGAATTTAAACTGCCCACAACAGAAAAGGGAACTCTGAATAAAAGTCAAGTCCCTACTCACTAAACATACATTTTTGTATGATTTAGGTAATATTGATCAATTAAAAGATTCAAAGTTTGTAGGGTTATTTAATAATCCTAGAAAAAAAATCAAACTATGCTTACTAGGCCCTTTGGCTTAGGTAAAAATTTATAGAAGATAGAAAGAAAATACAAGCACAAATGATTGAGGATGAAATTGTTTTTCATTGATGCACAAGAGTTAGAAGGACATCCACAGACTGGATCCTCTTCTCTTTTTTTCAAGAATTACAAAAGGCTTTCAATATAACTCTTCATTTGATTTATGGCATCCCGAGATTCATCAACAGCCACCTGGAATTCATTCATTCAACTGGATACAATAAGAGATGTAGTGATACTATCTCTTCTTGGAACAACTGTAAAAGAATGTTCTTGAGTGCGGTTTGAGAAAATTTTCTGTTGATCAAACAGTGACTCTGTTTTCTACCCAAGAGACTTGGAAGATGGATACATGGATTTGAGAATGAATCATTGGAAGTAAAGAGCCATTTGGAGAGATTAATCTTTTCTGATATTGTTCTAATGCCATGTTTGTCTTCTCTCCACCAACCAGTAGTGGAAAACATTTCAGCCTATGGGTTTTCCATTTTCATATCTGCAAGGAAATGGCATGGAGGAAAAATTTGAAAGTTCACACCATTGTTGTTTATCTTAATGCACAACGTAACTAAAATAGAGGAGTAACAGTGCAGCTTCATCTCAGGAAAATAATTATTTGAATTTGGAACATTTACTCCTTGCAGATGACCATGACCATGCAGATCTAGGTATATGCTCTGTGGGAAATTAACATGATATTTCTTCAAGTACTTAGCCAAATCTGGGAGAGTGTTGTCATAGATTTCAAAGTAATCATGGCCAACAATGTTCATCATATCATCAATTCGCTTGCTAGCTAGTTCATCAGCCGTTCTGATTCTCTTGGGATCCATTGAATCTTCACAAAGGTTGAATAAATTAACTCTTAAATGGGTTTATTTTTTATAAAATTTGTGAAGAAATTCGAAAAAATGGAAAAGGCATTAAGGCGCGCAAGTCTAAATTTTGGCGTGCAAGTAAGCATGTGTCCCGCAAGTTTTTTTCATGCAGGTATCACCATGCAAGTCCAAATACCTTGACAGCAGTGCGATAGTGAAGAAATAGTGGGAAAATAGAGTAACTTGCGCGGCGAAAACAACTTGCACGGCGAGAGCTCAAAATTCTGAAATTCAGTGCTTTGCGCGAGAAATGGCCGCATATATATAGGACAGGCCGCACCCTTGCGCGTCAATGCCTATATGGCTCACCACTTGCATGCCGCAATTTGTGCGCTCAATAGAACTTGCACACTGCATGTTCCTTTATATTCTTCTTTTCCTCAGAGTCACATCCTTATTTCTTTCGGATCCAACTCTGAGGGGGGACTTTTGTTGATGCACCTTTCCATCACAGATTCTAAAGGAATGTAAAGGGAAATACCTTGAACCCAAAGTGATTCATCCTTTGAAGAAACATCAAAAATTGACAAAGGCATGAACCAAGATTCAAATGCACTTGGGTCACGCAAGTTCCACTAAGGTCGCACAAGTATACTTGCATGCCACCCATTGGTCGCGCAGGTGACTTGCGCGCCTTCTTTGAAATTCACCTAGGGTATTCTCTAGCCTATAAATACACCATGTGGGCCCCCCATTTTAAGAGAGGAAAAATTCCAGAAACTCAGATTTGATCTCCCGGTGCCCAAGTCTCTTCTCAAAGCTTACGAACACTTCTAAGGTAATTTCTTACCTAGAATGGAATATCTAAAGAGGGGTAGTAAGGCCTAAGTTTTGAAACACATCAACACTTGTGTGCCTAAGTGGCCAGCCCATAAGGGAAATGGACACACTTGCACACCACCTTATCCCTCCAAAAGAACTTGTGCACCCCTCTTCTGTAAGCCTCTAGGGATAGTACCAAGGGCTTGAGCCAGGTCTCGCCCAAGTATTACCCTAAGGGTTGACTATCGCGCAAGTACCCCTGTGTCGCGCAAGTGTACTTGCGCGACCAAGACTTGCGCGCCCACACAGGACTTGTGCGCCACCTTCTTTTTGGGTGCCCCTTCTTCCTATTTCACCTCTCTTATGCATATCCACTCATCCTCTTAAAGATTAAGCCTTCAAAACTCTCTCCAAAGTCATTCATGACATGATTTCCTTGTTGGCTTCCTTATCTGAAAGGAATTCTGTGGAACATCTTTTAAAACCAAGTGATTTACATATATTTATGTCATTAAGGTCAGAGATTTCATTCATTCAACCTCATCCTTTACAATGAGAATCCTTAACCTAGGCCCCCTTTTCAAGAGTAAGCCCCAGTCCAAGTTTTCTTAATTTGGGCATCCTCCTTAAGAGTAATCCCCAATCATAATTTCCTAACCTGGGAATCCTCCTTAAGAGTAATCCCCGGTCATAATTTCCAAATATTGGTATCCTCCTTAGGAGTAATCCCCAGTCTCAAAGTCTCAAATATGGGCATCCTCCTTAGGAGTAAGCCCCAAGTCCCTTAATTTTTTAAATCCCTTTCACCCGGGCCTCCTTCTCAGGAGTAATCCCCAGTCTTAATTTCTCTAAACTAGTCTTAATTTAATTTTTATCTGGGCTTCCTTCTCAGTAGTAAAACCCAATCATAAGTCCCCTCCTAATTTGGGCATCTTCCTCAGGAGTAATTCCCAAGTTAGAGTTTACAAATCTCAATGAAGTACATATACCTTTATGGACCTTGTTCCCAGGTTTCTTCCCTGAAGTAAATCCTAATCTTCATTTATTTTGGGCAGTCATACATACATAAGCCCCACATCATTTCTCATGATGGCACAATTGTCTGGTTTTACCAATACCTCCTGTTTCTCACACCGAGCATGACTCGCGTGAGCTTAGAGTGTAAGAGTAATTATGACATCTTTCTTTGAGCCATAAATCATACATAAAAATAATACTCGCCACTCAAACTATGTGGGTTAAGATTCCTTTTCTAAAACAAAGGATACGTAGGTAGCCCATCTGTGGGTACGATCCCAACTATGAAATAATTCATGTCCTTTTGAATGACAATAAACTTCAAGTGCCCCGTTGAGTGGCTTTAAAACCAGTATGGTCATCATAATGAACAAGAGAATTTTTATAATGTATTAAAGGATACCATTGACTAATAATCTCTAAACAAATTCAAATGTTTCTCTATCAATAAAGAACCTGGAATACATAAAAAAGATTCTCTAAATCTCATACATATTAATCATTGATTATCATATCTAAAGAAAAGCTCATTTTCATACTTGGTAATGTAATAAGGATTCATGAACATAACTTAAATCTATAAATAGAGTCCCAGAGTAGACAATAATTCCCCTCAAAAAGGTGTGATGAGTCCGACCTCCCATCCTCTTAACCAATGAAAATTCTTAAGTCTCATCAGTTCACAACTAATGAGCACCTACCTTTGGAAAGTATGTCCAAATGGATATAGAATCATTGGATGTTTCTAGTTCTATAAAAAAACCGTTAGAAACTGCTTGTAATGTTTGAGTCTTAAATCAATGAGATCATCCCCAATTCTAGAGGAAACAATAAGTAAATTTATATTTTTATTCTAGAGAAGGGGTGTTTTGAGAATTTGGATTCGAATTGAAATTGCAGTCATTTAGACATCTCTAAGAGGTGGTTTTGGGTTTGGTTAGAGTCTCATAAGTTAGATAGGGTGATCAAGTGAGTGTCGTAGTAGGGTCGAGGTGTATATAATGGTGGAATTATAGTAGGGGCCAATAATTACATGGTATAGAGGCATCGAGTACCAAGTTTCCTTTATAAGGGAGATAGTTCCCCTTGGACCACCACCATCCACCAATTGGTGGTGTACTGAGTGGAAAGTGGAAGAATGGGAACTTAGTATAACTAGATAGGGTTCCCTATGGGTCCTGACTAGATTTTTTTAACCAAGGGAAATACCACAATTTTAGATTTACAGCCCTTTAAATTTTAAGGTAAATGGGATGTTGGAGAAGGTCCATTTGTCCATCTTCTTCTCGCCCTCTTCCCCTCTTGGATTTCCTTTAATGATAAATGGTATTTGGGAGTTTATTATAATGAATCCTAGGTATGTTTTCTCATTTCTTCTTTAGTTATTTTTCTTCTCACTCATCCTATATTTTTTTAGTGATTTTGGTTTAGGGTTTGAGTAAAGATTCTACTAGATCTAGGTGGAATCATCCGGATCGAAGGGTATTTTATATACAATGGATAGAGGATATCCTAGTATGATTAAACAACATCATTTATCTTTATTTTTGTTAAGTTAAATTTCATGATGAATTTATTTGGTGAATTTAATTTAATTTATTTATATTGTTGATTGGTCAGGTGTCAAATGATAGGTATTTTTCTATTGGAGGTGTTGGGGGTGTTTTATGGACTTTATGCACGTCGTTGGACATAGTTATAGTGAGAGGATTCCACTTGGTGAGTTTTTGGTCAATATAACTATACAATTTAAGTTACATAATTAATTATAAATTTTTATAATTAAATTAAATGGATGTTGTGGCTTGAGATTGGGGATCAAGTGTTGGCATGTATTGGCGTTTGCTTTTCCAAGGATGAGCAGAGCATAATAATGGGTGTAACTCCCTCTATGAGGTCAGTGGTCCCTATGATACTAAACCATATGCCTATTGATGCATTATTGTGAATTATTTCTTCGGTATTTTGGTTTGAGTGATATTTATAGGGGTGGGGTGTGCCCTAGGAAAAGTAATAGGGTAGATTTGAGACACCTAGTGTCTATGGAAAGTAATCCTTTAAACATTGAGTACTTTTTAAGTTCCCATCATCATTACATCAAGGATTATTAGTACCAATTTATTTTGTGAGAGTACCAAGATAGGTTTTGATACTGGGATGAGTGGGGAATATAATAGGTTGGATCTACTAGGGTTGGTATCACATTCATGAAGTTCTTAATCCTAGGGATGGATGGTGTGATAGTCGTGCATCATGCACTTAGTTGGTAACAACCTCTTAGGGTTGGATTAGAGTGTTGGTATATAATTTTAGTGGGATAATAACTATGAGGCTTAATGTGGTGTGATAGGGAGGAATTCTTCTTGGTGATGGGATTTAGGTCTCCCCTAAGGGATATGTATGATGTGACCTAGGTATGGGTTGTGGGAATTGTCTTAATGGAAAGGTAATGAGTTTTGAATAGGCCTTGAGGGAAAAATATGGGAAGGGTCATAGGTATTGAGACCATGAAATCAATGTGGTAATTATAAGGGGTTTTTACCTGACCTCTTGAGTCGAGTAAAATTTAGGGAATGCAGGTCATGAGGTCATCATTGAGTTATAAGTGTGGGTTGGTGTGAATGAGTAGAGACTAGGTTAGATCTGAGAAACCTATAGGATTTCCTTATGGGTGAGATAGGAATTTTTAAGAGTTATACATTTCAAGAATCCATGTATAAATCCATCTTTGGATGTCTAGATTATGAGACTAGGTATATGAGGAGTTGTGCTCTGATGTGCTAGTCTAGGTTATCAGTGACTAGTGTTGTGTTTCAAACTATTAATGTGATGCATCAATGGTATAAAAGGTTTGATGGGGGTTAGTTCCTGACCATGTTAGATAGTAGTTTGAATTTTGTATGGGATATATTTCCATTATTTTTTCTAAGTGTTTGTATAAAATTGTGATTATGTGGTTAATAACGGGGAAGGATGCTTGGAATCACCCTGAGTGAGAGAGTATAAGAAATAACCACTCTAGGTGATAGGGTATTGGTCTATGTTTTCATTATGATAACCACATAGAGTGATAGGGGATTGGTTGATTGGATGTGGCATAGGAATGGATACTTTTCTTCACCCTGAGTGAGAGTGTGTTGGTAGGGATCACACTGAGTGATCATTTATTGGTCCAAGTTGTATGTGAGACCCTACCTAGGATTGGGGAGTATTAGATGTGATGTAGCATAGGACTTGATTCTTATCCTCACCCTAACTAAGAGGGTACTAGCATGTATATCCCAAAGAGAGTGGGTATGGTACCAAGATGTGATTTTGGGACCCTTACCTGGGTGAGGGGATAGAGGCCAAGATGAGGTATGATATGACTGAGGTTCAGTATGCACCCTACCCTAAGTGAGAGGGTAGTGAGAGGGAAATGGTATGACACCCACCCCAAAATATTTGGGTGTGGTTTAGGAGTGTGTCATGAGGTGAATTATTTTTCATTATTTGAGTTAGGCATAGTTGGGTGTCATTGTGTCTTTTTTATCACATAATGACCCAAAGTGAATGTTTGTATGTTGGGTGTTGTGTTTATTTACCTTCCTCATGAATATACATGTATATGATGAAATATATTAGGGGAACTTGGTAAGAACCTATTGAGATGTATTTACCACACCCTACATGGTAACCCTAGTACATGTGAAGGCCTTATATTTAAATTTTTGGTTTTTGGTTATACAGTGTATCAGGTTAGAGTAGCTTGGCTTGGATTAGAGATGGGTTTGAGGTTATGTAAGGGTTTTTAGGGGTACTCCTTGATTTTTTGTTTCCTTTTTTCATTATGTGTGTGTGATTATAATAGTATAAAATTAGTTGGTATATATGACTATATGAATACTTTTTTTATTTGTTATATCATGGGTTTGTTATTTATTTATGAGTACATTGATAATATATCATGGATGGTGTTGGTTATTTATTATTATTAATTATACTGCTATAGTGAGTATAGTATACCCAATGTTTATCAAATAATCTCACTACTAGTTGGAAGAATCTAGCATATGAGGAGGCATGCCTAAGGTCATGTTTCACTCTAGCTAGTATATTTTTGTGTGATTTTAGATGAATCATTAAAAAGTGGTATAATAAAAATTATTACTATTTTCGGAATATTAATCATAAATATAAATGTGTCAAATATTTTGATGGACCTTGGGATGGTGAGTCATAAACACCTATCTGGTGGGAATTAAAGGTTACTAGGGTTAAAATATTATTTTTATTGGTTTTATCTTTTTAATTTAGGAAATTTATTCAAGTATTATGTGTTTATTTTAGATTAATATTTTATAGTTTTTATCTAGTCCACGGTGTCATTTTATGGGTTTATATGTAGTATACTTGGAACATAGGATTGAATTGACATGATTGTATTTCTATGTGGTTGATTTTACTGATCTTAGAGGGTTTGGTTGTTTAAAGTTTCAATAATAAATTATATTGTTTTTTCATATATAACATATTGATGAAATTATACTCAGTTAAACCACATTATTTTTTTATGAAAATTCAAGTGGATCCTATTGAGGTATATTCTCTAATGAAGGTTATGAAGTCCCTTTTGAAAGGGATATATACTGACCCTTGGTGGGTTTAGTTGGTTTAGGAATTAGAATCTTTATTAAAGGTTTGATTTGGGTGGGGTATTCCTTATAGATAGTTCAAAATGGTTAGAGGTTTCCTTGTTTGGTTGAATACCCATGATAGGGTTGATAAAGAAATGTGTGATGCCTTGGTATTTTAAGATATAAAGAACATTCATTTATTGTGGTGTTATGGTTGTGTGTGGAGGGAAGGATCAGTTCAATGCCAAGATTTTTTGTTTTAGGGTTTATCTTTTTATGGTATGGTGATTGGTGATCCTAGATGGCTAGGACTATGATGGGTAGATCATGGGTAGGTGTTTTGTGGTTTTATAATGATGGTATAGGGGTTTTTCAGCATAAAATGGACTTGGCATGGGTGGGATGTCTTAGGTTTTGATTAACGAATCACCAAAGGTGATTTTTTTTCTACATAAGATTGATATTCAAGGGATTAATGGTCAATTGTTTAGTGGTGTGTGACCCATGGAAGAATGATTCGGGTGAGGTGATCAGGTGATACGAGAGAGTGTACCCATTTTATTTAGATGAGATCAAGATAGATAATGGTTATGAACCTATTAAAGGGTTATTTATAGGACCAATATAATTTATAAGTAAAATATTGGTTATTGGTGTAGCTTTTATAGGATTCCTTGATCTATGAAGGTAGGTGTACATTGGTTATGTGCATGGATTCCTTGAGTATGGATTAGTGGAAAAAATCATGTACAGGTCTTTTGGTAATTTTTTCAGTTACAATGTAACTTAAGAGATGTAGTGGTGATGGTAAAAGGGTGTATACCCGTTTTCTCCAAAATACTTGGAAAAATCATGGAAATATAGTGGGTTGATATGTGATTACACTTGGGGTGTGACCATGCTTGAGATATGGATTTTTGGTTTATTAATGTTATGAGAACTAATGTAATGGGTGGGATGCCTATGGACATGGTGACCTGGGGTTATGATGAGAATAATATGTTTTCTATATGTGGTAAGATAGTTCATCTGTGAGAAATATGAATGTAATAGAACAAGATGAAATCCTAATTGGTGATGAACTCATTCAGTATGGGATATGTCTATTGAGATGTCAGGGATGATTTACCACTTCCTTTGTAAGTACATGGCTTATAGAACCTTAATGTCATATATTTAAGTGCATAACTCAATCAGATTTTCTAAAATGAGATAAACATGCCTCAGGATAAGTTACATGTGTTTGGTGTTAGGACCTATCTAGGTTGGTGCTTAGGGAGTAGTGGTTTAAGGGAATCCATATGGTTTGGAATTAGCCATAGGTTTTTGGAGGGTGTAACCCTCATTGTGAGTGAATTTTGTAAAATAATAAGAATGATGTTTCTTTTAAGCCAATAATGGGTGGAGATTAGTAATTTTGGTTGTTTCTCAGATATGAGTAGGTTTATCGTGTATAGTCATAGTATTTTTTGATAAACATAGAATGATCCTAAAATATCGGGTGTTTTGGTTTAGTAAGGAGATGATAAAGAAACTCATATGGTGGGGATCACCTTATCATTCTTATTGGTATGACTATATTGTAACAGGGATACTTGATTTGGTGTAAAATGGTGGCATGGTGGTTGAGATCATGCATGAGATACCGGTTTGTAGAAATAAAATTCTAGCTAGTTCTTGAAGAATGCCAAAATTTGAAATTTAGATATGGTGTTTCAGTGAAGTTAGTGACTTGGGAAGCTATATCATGATGAAATTTGGTGTGATATAAGAGTAAGTCAAATAATAGGTATGTAAGTGTTCACGGGTGGAATGAGTGATGGATTTGGTTATTAGAGGATCAAACCATGGAAATTGTACCAGGTGTCGGGTTTGGACTTTCGTGTGGGTGTTTGGATGATTCTGTGATGGTTAGGGAGTAAAGGAATTATTATCAGGATGATGTGGTGGTGAGTGTGTCATGGGAGGTCAAGTATTTTCAAAAAAGGTTTTCCATGGTAGGATCGAATAGTTTTTTATGGTTATTGGATGAGGTGAGTTATAAACTATATAATATGTGTTGTTTTGGATGTGGTTTTGTTTTTTTAGGATTGTGAAAAGGATTTTTGGTAAATGATGGTGTGTTAGAGTTAAGTGTATAGATAGTGTAACCAAATTTATTTTGGCTCAGAATTAAAAATGGGGAGAAGAATCCGATTTTGATCCATGAATAGGTAGTCCAGATATGTTTCTGATTTATTCTTAGGAATGATAATCCTTATTATTGGGAGTTTAAAATGACCCAAGAATTTAAAATTCATTGATTTATAAGGAAATTTTAATTTTCATTCTGAAGTAGGTGAATTTTGAGAATTTGGATTCATATTGGGAATCTGTGTGTTTGGACATCTCTAAGAGATTTTTTTAGATGTGGTTGGTGGCTTAGGATGTGACTTAGGTGATCATGTGACTGAAAAAATAGGGTTGTTGTGGCCTTGCTATTGGAATTTTAGTAGGGAGCCACCAAGTACCTAGTATGAATGCACTAGGTACTTGGTGTCCTTTCCAAATGGATAGTACCCTTTAGACCAACATCGGCCACCTATTGGTGGTGTACCAAGTTATTGGAATAAAACTAGGTACCCTATGGGCCCTGGAATAGTTTTTTTAACCAGCGGAATGATCATAATTTTACACTTAGGGCCATTTCAATTTTAGGGGAAAGGGGCTATTAAGGGAGGTCCATTCAGTTAACTTATTCCCTCACCATTTTTCTCCTTATCCTTTAATTAGGGGTTTTATTTAAAGATTTTTTTAGTGATTCATAGTCATAATTTATCTATTATTACTCAGTTATTATTTTTCTCACTCATCCTCTATTTTTTGGGTATTTTTTGTCAGGTTTGAGTAATGATTCTACCATAACATGGTGTAATTATCCTAATAAAATGGTATTTTTTATGTGGTGGATAGAGGATGTATTGGAATTAATAATGTATATGATTGTTTTCCATCTTAGTTAAGGTACATTTCCTGCTAAATTTATTTTAAAAAATCACTTTAATTGATTTAAATTAGTGATTGATCAGGTCTTAGATGATAGGGATCTTTCTCATTTAGGTATCAGTGATGTGTCATAGATTAAATGAATTATCTTTATCATAGTTATAGTAATTGGATACCAATCAGTGAGTTTTTTGAAGTTATACCTATTTGGATTAACTATTATAATTAATTATAAATTTTTATAATTAATTTAAATGGATGTTGTTGCTTTAGAAAGGGTCTTAGGTGTTGGAGTTCCTTGAAACGGGCTTGGATGAGGATGATAAGAGCATGGTAAAGGGGGTAACTCTGTGTATAAGGTAGGTGGTCTCTATGATACTAAAATATATGATTTTTGATGTATGATTGTGCATGATTTTTTGGTATTTGTTTTTAGGTGATGTGGATAGGGGTTTAAAGTTCCATATGTAAAGAAATAGGGTGTATTTAATCCTCCTAGAGTTGGGGCATGTGCTTCTTTGTACATTGAGTACTTGGAAACTGCCTCATGGATTTCCATCAATGGATTGTGGATTCTAATTGAGTTTGCGAGATTCCAGGGATAGGTTATGGTCCTAGGATGAGTGGGGGATAACCTAGAATCGATATCTTAGGGTTAGTATCCTATAAAGGAGGAGCTTAGGCCTAGGGATAGTGGGTGACACTATCATACATCTCACACTTTTTTTTGGATTCCCCCTTGGGGTGGAGTGGAGTCTTGGTGTGTGATTTGAGTGGGATACACCCTCTAGGGATAGACACGTGATGGGTGGTTTATTTTATGTCTATCATGAGGCATGGAAAATTTGAATTTATATTCTACTAATGTAGCATATTGAATGACCAAGGATGTATCTCAAGGATATTTTTTTATCAATCACTCACTATTACAATCAATTATTTATATTAATTATATTTTTAATATATTTACAAAAAAAAAGGAAAATGGTGGGGGTTTTATTTATGGTGAATTAAAGAATTAAATAATATAAAATATGGGAAAATAATGAAATGCAATGAGTTAGCAAGAAAGAGAGTGGATCCTAGTTTTGGATACATGGGTTCCTTTATTATCAATTTTAATTATTTGGAATTTATTAGATAGCTAATCCCATTGTACTTGATCTATCATCCCCTATATAAATTGTGAGGCTTATTGAACCTAGGATATCTCTTCGGCACATCAAGTAAGATCTCCTCTAATAGTAAAGAATAATATTCACATCTCAATCAAGTACACACTTCCATTCTAAACCCATCTCCATCGTATTTCATTTCAACCCTCAGCCAACCCAGCTTCATCATATGAGTAGAGGGTGGTAAGAAAAGAATTAATGATGTTTTGGTTGATAATAGAATGAAATTTTGAGAGATTCTAAGGAAAGATGGAATATTTCTAGACATATCCTCGACTAACCCACTAACTCATTATAAAGGAATTAAAAACATTAAGAAAAAAGTGTGTAGATTTAGTAACACCATTAAATATCCCACAGGATCACTCCTCAGGTTACACTAGTAAAAATTTATTTTCCTAACACTTTTTTCACATTGGTTATTTATAACTGACATGAAAAATAAAACAAAAATTTATTTCACATTGGTTATTCAATAACTGACATGGAAAACTATTTTTTCACATCGGTTATTGAACTACCAACCTGAAAAAAAATGGATTTTATAAAATAAAAATAGAATATTTGGAATCTATATTTCAGGATATTCATGAGTCGATGGAGGATAGAATAATATATTTGGTATAATATATGATTACAGACATGAAAAGACAGTTTTGGGTTGTTGATCCCACTCCTCCACCTCCTCCTGTAGATCACACTCTTCCTACTTATCCAAATCCTACACCACCTCCCCTAAAGATTCCCATTTATTGTGAGTTATATGTTGATGATACCTAGAATCATATTATTTCATATGGAATGATATATTATATTGGAGAAACCATTAATCATTAAAATATAGATATATAGAATCATAGGTTCAATAAACATCATATTATAGATAGATTAGCAAGAATATAATTTCCTACAGATGAGGTTAGTATAGTTTGACAAAGTATCAGCCATTTTTTAGTTTTGTCATCTATACTTGTTTAACAAATTTCCAAAGAGGTATATGTATATTATATCCTTTATTTTATTTTTTTATTAAATTTGTTTTAACATTTTTATGTTTTTATATTTATCTATTTTTTTATAGGAATGATTTAAAGGTAAATACATACTGTGTAGACAACAAAAAATATAGGCTATTATGACTTTAGATGCAACTTCTTCTAATGTTGATAGATTTTCCACATATTCAAAAAAAATTGGATGTTTATGAAATTACAATGGAAGCTAGAATTTTTGGGTGTGAAATGACTATGACGATTTTTAAAAATTATATCATGAAACTTGGAACTTGTGGTGAGTTTGGAATCAACGTTGTGAAAGTCTTTTCCATGTAAGTCGATTAACATATAAATTTCCATTATTTTAATTTATTGAAAATTTATACTTATGTTTTTTTTGTATTAGGTATATTTATATAATTTTTATGCAACATAACATGACAGAAGTATATGTATTTATAGAAACACAATTTATTTAACGTATAGCATGTATAATGACTGATATAAAAAGAATGGTTTATATTGTTTAAATACTTAAAAAGAATGCAATTATTCAATGTGGTATGCTTCCTTATCTTCAAGAGTTTGAAACATTTATCTCATAAATTATTATTTATCTCTTAAAATAATAACCACTCACATTATATTTTCTTATATATTAGTGTCCATTGAATGTTGGGTGTTTTTTTCTAAGGGGTAAGACACTTTACTGGCTATGCTCTAACCATGGATAAGTGTGAGAAAATATTATGAATGTATTTAACACTTAGAATATTTTAATACATTTATATATTATAATAAAAGTTAAATTTATTTCATACATATTATTTTCAAATAGGGAATGGAATTACTTTCTAGATATAATAAGAATGAACAGTGAAAAGATCAAATATGAAAAATCAAAGGTGAGTTTTCATTTACAATTACTATATTTTGGCTATAAGTATTTAAAATTTTATTTTGAATTGAAAATTTATTTTAAATAGCAGTTTCATAAACAAGGAGTAAAGGAATGTGGATACTATTTTATAAGATTTATTTTTGAAATAATTTCAACTAGGATAGTTATAATATTCTAGAGGGTGATATTTTTGTTATAAACATCTCCTTTAATTTTTCATTATTTTTTTTCATAATAAATGTTAAATGATTTATTTTTAATTTTTAGCTTTTTATGACCCTTTTACTTATATTAGAAAAGAGATAAAACTCATACAAAATGAATTGGTGAATCATTTTATAGTTCAGATTTGGTTTTAGTTTATTTTTAATATACATTGTAAGATTGAAATTTCAAATTGTAAATGTTTGTGTTGCTGCTATTTTTTTTTTTTTGCTGTTGATTTCTAGTATGCTACTGCTTTTCTACTAATGATCTATTATATTGTTGGGAGGGGATGTATTAATAAAATCTTATTTAAAAAATATATTTTTTTCATGTCAATTATTTTATGATTTATGTGAAAATTTTAAAACAATATTTTCCATGTCAGTTTTCTTTAAAACGGTTGTGGTAAAAGATTTTTCACATCGATTTCAATACAACTGACATAAAAAACCATGAATAATATTCTTTTTAATGTCAGTTTTCATATAACTGATGTTAAAAATGAATTACGATCGATCTTTCACATCATTTATGAAATAATCAATATGCAAAACTTCCACTAAAATATATTTATAGCATCTATTTTTATCAACTGGCATTAAAAACTTAAAATTTCGCCTGAAAAAAAATCACATATTAACCGATATTAAAAAAACTAACTTGAAAAAATCATTTTCACTAGTGTTATTTCTCAATTGTCGTGTAGTTAGTGAATAGGTATAGTAGAATAACAAAAATATAATGATAGAAATTGAAAATAACAAACACTATATTAAAAATGAATGAAATAAATTACATTGAGAATAAAATGAGTGAAACCTTACTCTACAATGGGTCAAGACCAAAGAATTTATAATGGTGGGAATAGGGTGTTTAAATAATAACCTAAAAGGATTTAGTAAAACTTTAATGAAGATGAGATATGGTTCCAGATGAGAATAGTTTAGTAGTATTCCCATTATTCATATCATATTTCTTTTATTTTAAATTATTTAAAATCCTCTCATAGTCCTAAAATAATTTCCTTATTTAAATATCCCATGATATTTTGTTTCTTTTTTCACTCTCAGAATAAGATAATGTGGGTAAATAATATTAATATGGTAAAATGGAAAGTATGGATAAATATTTTTTGGTTTAGAATATCATATCTCATTCCATGAATCACTGGGAAAAAAATCGATGGATTGGGTATATCTTCTAGAATTCTATGGAATGCAGAGAGTTCTAAAAATTATTTTTCATGGACATGTATCATTTGTTGGGTGTTCATCATCATATGGTAAATATAGGATCATGGGGAATTTGAACAGTGATGTAATAATTGAAGGTGATATATAGTACGGTTCCTAGGGATTAGAATTTTTCTAACATGATGAGAGTTTTAATCAAATGCGGTTTTCAAAATTTATAGTTTAATCACACATAATTCACATTTTAATATCATGTAGCGACACCTCTGTTTGATCTATTCCTATGTTTCTCCTTCTGAAATCATTTAATATGATGTGTGACTCGATGTGGGTGATATTTTTTTATAGCCCCATGAGCTTGGGAGTTTGAGAGTTATCCTTATATAATGTAATGAATTTTTGAATTAATCGTCTACAATGACTAGATTTTAGGATTTATTTTGATGTGATCATTAGTGTGTCTTGTTAATCATACATAGTGCTTAGAGACGGAATGATTCTTACATAAGTGGTTGCCTACAAAATTTAATCTCATGAAGCACCAAGGGATCCCTTTTAATCTCCCATGATTCTTTCAGATTCTGGTTTAATTGAACATGAATTCAATTCCACTCAGGATTATCTTCTCTACATAAAAATTCATTAAAAACAGAATTTAATAGGTATGAACATTAATATTTAAATTTTTAATAATTATATAATAACTAAAAATCAATATTTAGTCCATTTTTATAACAACCCCTAAAATAAAATAATATACTGAAAATCTTATTTTTACCCAAATATTGTGAAAAATGTAAGAATAAAGCCAATTAATTATGATGAAAAATATATGAAATTTCTTATTTCGTCACTCCCCCAAGCATATCATTTTTCACTTTAGAAAAATACCAAATGTTTGTATCAATTCCACACAAAAATAAATAATGAGATAATTTTTTAATATCTTTTCAAAATATAATTTATCATGTCTCGGTTATGAAAAACAATTTCCTTTCATTTTCTTCACTTGAATTTAATTTTTTTTTCACCTCAATAATCCATCCATGAACAAATCACAACCTACCTCACTTTTAAATTCGTGTCAATCTTCACTCAATAGAAATTTAAATGTAGAGTTATACTCGTAATTATAAAATTCATGTATCACCATAGGATTGGAAAAAAAATCTAATTCTCTACATTATGAGGCATAAAAATGTTTTTAATCATGGCATATTTTTCAAGGAAATTTTAGTGGGAAAAATCATTTAAAATTTTCATGGTTGGAAATAGAAAGTTAAACTCTCAAATATAAATCATGAATATTCACGTGAAATGATAGAAAATTCATCATTAAATTCCACTCAAAATATATAGCACCACACACCCATTTCTTGATATTTTCCATAAGTTAAATAATAAATTCAATGAATGATTTCATCCTTAATCACCTATTTTTTTCTCTTTTTTATTATTATTTTTTAATTTCTATTTTTTCCAAGGAGGATGAGATGAAAATTGGGTATAATGGATGAATGAAAATTCAAGACCTTTTATTTTTTATTGAGGTAATGAGTTATACAATTATCATAATGAATAATTTAATCTCATATATATTTTTTCCTTTTTTCTTTTTTTTTATAGAATTGGATGAGAATAATGAAATATGTTGGATGATAATGACTTATTCCCATTTCACTCTTTATATTCCAATAAAGATAACAGTCACCCTTCATGTCACCCAACATGGAAATAATTCCAAAAGAAAACACATGAAATGTCCTTCCCCCACACTCAAACTTTAAATAATCATGAAACTATATTAAGATTGAAGGTAGGTAAGAGATAATTATCTTGTAATGTAGATTAAACCTATATGTAAATTTATAACTTCTAAGGGATAAAAAAGTATTGACGTAAAGGTTAGGTATCAAAGTAAAATATGTTGTAAGACAAAGAAATGCATTAATCATATTAAAAACAATTTATTAAATCTAAAGATTTGAAAAAGAAATAATCACAAGTTCTATTTTTCATACAAGTCCCAAGTTTATTTGAATAAAGTGGGAATATTATGAATAATATTTCAAAAATATTTAAAATACCTATCAAGATTGGAAACATAATTTGGGTTAGTGTTTCATGGATACGTTTTTCAAAAAAATCAAACTCATAACATAATGTTTGAAAATCAAAGTTTAGGAAAAGATTCTTTATCAATAATCATTTAAAATATATATTTAGAAAACCTAGTGAAGTATCTAAAAATAAACTCAAGTGTGAAAAATGATAATAGATATTAATTTATGGTCAAATTAACTAAAAATTAAAAAACATTAAATAACTCCAAAAATAGGATAATAATCTCCTACATTTAAATGTTACTTCCCATTCATTAAGTGAAAAGTAAAGAATTTAGTTAGTAAATATAATAAGTTTTAGAATAAAACATGGTTTGATTATTTATATGGTGTATTGATTTAAGATCCTAAATTCTACCTTATAATAATAAAAGAATAAAAAATAAATAAAGTATGACAAATTTATTTAAAGAAAAAATAAAAAATAAAATAAAATAGAAATAAGACTTGGTTTGAACCCCCAAGTGGGTACAATGTTTTTACTATCCCTAGACAGATAGTACCAATTATTATCCAAAATATATGGGAGGATAAGTCTTATATGATGTAAACAACCACATCATTGTTATTCCCGTGATCATCTAAATGCACTGGATATAAAGGTTTCCTTGGATAGAATTTTTTTGGTTCCACCCCCTTCATAGAGAAAGATTTCTTGGGTTGTGGGAGTGAAAGAAAGTAAGGGTCATATTCCTCTTATAGAACCACTTTGGTGTATTCTTTTTTAAAATATAGGTCAAGTAATACTAGTGTTTCATCATGTAATGTCCCGATTCCGAAAGCCGCCCAGAGGCACCCCTTACCCAGTTGGTCACATGGCCTCAAGCGCATTTCCATGAACATTAGAGGCTATTGACTAATAGTGAGGGACTTGGATGTGATAGTGGGGAAACTATTCCCTCATTGGCAGAGTAACACAGCGTAAGTAAAACAGATAGAAATAGCAGAAGCAGTAATAATACCATACCAAAAGTAATTAGCAGAAGTAATAAACAGTTGGAGCTCACATATCTAAATAATGCATGATACATATGTCTAGGAAAGCAACCAAAAAAATCACAATGCTGGAATACAGTACTAAACCAAAGTACAAAAGAAATCAGTAAATAGCTTCACAGCATCGCAAGCCTCAGCTTGGTCTCATTATCCCCAGCTTCATAGCAATCATATACCTAAAGTAGAAGGGTGATTTCCCTTATCTATATCTGCAGCAATATAATCTGTTTGGGCCCAAAAGAATGACCCAAATAGGGTGTGAGACTAATCCCAGTAGGCAACCACCCAATGATATGTGCCTAATAGTTAGTGAATATATATGGCAGGCAATAAAAAAATGAAGCAGTAAGAAATTAAGTACACATAGTAACAATCCTACAAATTCAATTGCATTCATTTTCATATATCAAGTAAGTATCTAATCAAAGGCAGTTAAACCCCTAGGAAGTACTCACATTCTAACCCCTCTAGTTCAACCAAACAAACACAAGCAACCCTCTGGGAAGTACACATAGTCTAACCCCTATGTTTTAGCTTTAGAAAAGACACTCTAAGGAAGCACTCACTGCTAATTCCCCATGTGGTCTCGTATTGGTAACTAATAGACACTCTGAGGAAGAACTCAATTTCAAATTCCCCTATGGCCCATATTAAGGAAACTACAGACACTATGAGGGAGTACAAAGGCCATCCGCCCCATGGTCTCGCAACTTAACAGTTCACAGACACTCTGGAGAAGTCCTCAACGTCCATTCTTTCTATGGTCTACTACACCAGGTTCTCACAGCCCTGTGTAAGTCAATTGTGCACAACGATACATGGCAGCCAAAGTAAACCTCAAGAACTACTTGGCTAAACAATCTACAGTATATCATATCATGTCAGGTAATAATCACTCCATCCTAACAATACTACGAATGGGGAAAAAAGAAACCGCATAATATGAAAAGCTAGACCAAATGGTCAAAACAAGAAAACATGGGAAAAACCTCCATAGCATGGAAAAATTAACCCTATTCATAAAAAATAACCTCTATTCAAACAAATAAGGTATAGAAGCCAAAACATGGCTAAAACCATAAACACGCAATACCTCATTCTTGGGTATTGGGCACTTTTTCGTATAAAATTCAAAGACTATCTATGGAAAGGCACAAACCACCTACCTTGGCATCATGAGATCAATATACGTGAACATCAGGCCTTGAATCACCCTAGAAAATCGTAGATCTACAAAAAATGCTTAATATGTTCGACCAAGGATAACTCGTGAGAGAGGAGAAATCATGAGATAAATTTCTAGAAGAAGGAAGAACTCATCGTGGTGATTCCAACGCAATGGATGGTGGTTGAATCGGAGAACGGACGGCGAGTCGAGGGCTCGGTGAAGATATGAGGTCGTACAGTCGCTCCTAGATGAGGCGAACAAAAGAGAAAAATTGTTCTTTTGATTAGAGGTGACCCTAGTTCGTTTAATGAAAAAAAAGTACATGGCATATATTTTAAAAGTACATAGTGTGTACTTGCCTTTTTTGGCCTCCACTTTAGGCGGTATCCAGGTCACCACACACGGCCATGTACTCAACCATTACACAGTCATTACATAGTCAGCCACGGCAACTGGGTACACGGTGTGTACTTAAAGTACATGGAGTGTAATCCTAAAATTTCCAAAAACTCTTCTTTTTCTCAAAAACAACAAGAAAGGAAAAACATACCTAAAAAGAAGATATAGGTTCTTACAAACTTCCCCCCTTAAAGAAATTAATCCCCAAATTTTCATAGAAAGGTGGCGTAGAAGAAGAATCCTCAAACAGCTTCGGCCACTGCGATCGTACATCAGCCTCCCTCTCCCAGGTCTCATCGTGTACTCGCCCATGCTTCCATAGCACTCATACCAAAGGAATAGATCGACCATGGAGAACCTTCACATTTCAATCAACAATCCGGATAGGACACTCCTCAAACGAGGTGTCCACCTTGAGCTCAACCTCCTCGGGTTGGAAAACATGAGACAGGTCTGAGAAGTAATGTCGAAGCTGACAAACGTGGAAGACATCATGCATTGCCCAGTACCTGTGAGGTAATTGCAGCCTATAGGCAACCAGTCTGAATCTCTCTAAAATCTCAAATGGTATGACGTACCTCAGTGAAAGCTTACCTTGCCTCCTAATCCTCCTGTGTCCCAACCTCAGTGTGACACACAGGAAAACCTGATCTCTGACCTCAAACTCTAGAGGTCGTCTCTGTCGATCATCATAAGACTTATGTTGAGACTGTTCAGTAGTCATCCTCTTCCGAATCAACTTTATCTTCTCTGTGGTCTCCTGGACAAGACGAGGTCCCCGCATAGCTGCCTCTCCTGCCTCCAGACAACATAAGGGTGATCAGCATGGCCTACCATACAAAGCCTCATACCGTGCCATCTGAATAGTTGCTTGAAAACTATTATTGTATGAAAACTTTATAAGAGGTATGTGTTTCCCCCAAGAACCTCCAAAATCCAGGATGCATGCACTACGGGAAAAGTGGTTTTTTGCGACGGGGCAATTGCGACGGGAATATGTACCGTCGCAAAAGGTCCGACGAACTGCGTATTTGCGACGGGGAAAGACTCCCATCGCAAATAGTAGGTTAATTGCGACGGGAATAGGCGAACCGTCGCAATAGGTTTGGCGCGGTTTGTGCTTCAAAAGGCGGGAAGGGTATTTGCAACGGGAACGCATCGCCGTCCCAAAAGCCCAGGGGCGGTAAATACCATTTGCGACGGGAAAAACCACCCGTCGTAAATAGTATTTACCGCCGTCGGGCTTTTGCGACGGGTCTCGTCGCAAATACCCTTTTATCCGCGGACTGTAATTAATGTGGCGAGGGTATTTGTGACGGGTCCCGTCGCAAAAGCTCAGCGGCGGTAAATACTATTTGCGACGGGAAAAGCCGCCTGTCGCAAATAGTTTGTCGGCAGGTGGTATTTGCGACGAGACCCATCGCAAATACCCTTTTAACCGCCGACTGTATTTAATGCGGGCTAGGGTATCTGTGACGTGGCTTGTCGCAAATACCACCATTTGCGAAGGGATACCCGTCGCAAGTAACTCCGTCGCAACTAATCTAACATATATATACCACCATCCGTTTTTTTTTTCAAATCACTCAGATCTTAATCTCCCTTTCTCTTGATTTTCCAGTTTTAAAGAAAAAATTTCTGTTAGTTAAAATTTTTTATACGAGAGCAATTGGAAGGCGCCAACAGCTACAGAATATCAAAGTTTAAGGTATTTATATTTTATTTTATTTTTTATTTTATTTTTTTTATTTTTTTTATTAATTTCAATTGTTGTTTATTAGTTGTAATTAAATTAGATTTGAATTGATTTTTATTTATATTTATTTTTAGTAAGAAATTGATATTGTTAGTGATAATTATAAATAATTAGTGTTAATTTGCAATAATTAGAGATTATTATAGATAATTAGCGGAATTTAGTCATAATTAGGGATAATTAGTAATAATTAGATATAATTAGAAATAACTAGATATAATTAGTAATAATTAGATATAATTAGTAATAATTAGATATAATTAGTAATAATTAGAAATAATTGGTAATAATTAGAAATAATTAGATGTAATTAGTAATAATTATATATAATTAGTAATAATTAGCAATAATTAGGTATAATCAGCAATAATTAGGTATAATTAGCAATAATTAGGTATATAATTAGCAATAATTAGGAATAATTAGCAATAATTGGGAATAATTAGCAATAATTAGAAATAATTAGCAATAATTAAGAATGATTGGGAATAATTAGCAATAATTAGCAATAATTAGGAATAATTAGCAATAATTAGGGATAATTAGCAATAATTAGGAATAATTAGAAATAATTAGGAATAATTAGCAATAATTGGGAATAATTAGGAATAATTAGCAATAAATAGAAATAATTAGGAATAAATAGCAATAATTAGAAATAAATAGCAATAATTAGGAATAATTAGTAATAATTAGGAATAATTAGCAATAATTAGCAATAATTAGCAATAATTAGAAATAATTAGCAATAATTAGCAATAATTAGAAATAATTAGGAATAATTAGTAATAATTTCCAATAAATAGCAATAATTAGAAATAAATAACAATAATTAGCAATAATTAGCAATAATTAGAAATAATTAGCAATAATTAGCTATAATTAGCAATAATTAGTAATAATTAGGAATAATTAGGAATAATTAGCAATAATTAGCAATAATTAGCAATAATTAGGAATAATTAGGAATAATTCGCAATAATTAGGAATAATTAGGAATAATTAGGAATAATTAGGAATAATTAGGAATAATTAGGAATAATTAGCAATAATTAGCATTAATTGGAAATAATTAGGAATAATTAGGAATAATTAGGAACAATTAGGAATAATTAGCAATAATTAAGAATAATTAGCAATAATTAGGAATAATTATCAATAATTAGGAATAAATAGCAATAATTAGGAATAATTAGGAAAAATTAGGAATAATCAGGAATAATTAGCAATAATCAGGAATAATAAGAAATAATTAGAAATAATTAGCAATAACTAGCAATAATTATAAATAATTAGGAATAATTAGTAATAAATTGTAATAATTAGAAATAAATTATAATAATTAGTAATAAATTGTAATAATTAGTAATAAATTGTAATAATTAGTAATAAATTGTAATAATTAGTAATAAATTGTAACAATTAGTAATAAATTGTAATAATTAGTAATAAATTGTAATAATTAGTAATAAATTATAATAATTAGTAATAAATTGTAATAATTAGTAATAAATTGTAATAATTAGTAATAATTAGTAACAATTTAAATAATTAGTAATAATTAGAAATAAATAGTAATAAATATTAATCAATAGTAATCAATAGTAATAATTAGTAATAAATTGTAATAATTAGTAATAACTAGTAAATATAATTATATCTAATTATTAATAATAATAAAATTATATTATCAATATCTATGAAAAAACAATATTAATATTATAAAAATAATAAAAAATTTATAAAATATTAAAATTATCAATATTCGCAACATGCTTTGCTCTATTCTTAACATGTTCAAATCTCAAAGGGTCTCCAATTGTCAGGTCATGCGCAATAAAAATTTTGTGTCAGCCATGTCCAATGTAAACTCTATAATTGTCCTTACTTGGTTGATCACCTTGCAAGTAGCGTTGCAATAGGATGACCCAAGTCATTCCCTTCTCATCTATAAGAATTATCTCAGATGACCCTTTACATAGACCATTCTTCCTTGAAAATTTAAGGGAAAGATACTGATGTCCCATCAAATTTTTAAGGAATAATGATCTATGTAAAGGGAGTGAGATGATTCTTAAAGACGATAATGACATTACTTTGGTCGTCCTATTACAACACTACTTGCGAGGTGATCAACCATGCAAGGACAATTATAGAGTTTACATTGGACATGGGTGACACAAACTTTTTATTGCGGATGACCTAACAATTGGTGACCCTTTGAGATTTAAACATGTTAAGAATAGAGTAAAGCCTGTTGCGAATATTGATAATTTTAATTTTTTATAAATTTTTTATTATTTTAATAATATTAATATTGTTTTTTCATAAATATTGATAATATAATTATTTAATTAGTAATAATTAGTAAACAAAAACTACTTAGATAATGAAGGGAAAATTTGTAATCATCTCCACAATGATGATTACCAAATTTTCTTTCATTTTTCAAGCAGTTTTCATTTTGCTAAGTATTTCTAAGTATTGCTAAAATAGTAATAAATTATAATAATTAGTAATAATTAGTAGTAAATTGTAATAATTAGTAATAAATTGTAATAGTTAGTAATAATTAGTAATAATTAGTAATAATTTGTAATAATTTGTAATAATTAGTAATGATTAGTAATAATTAATAAAAATTATCAATAATTACCAATAATTAGTAATAATTAGTTAGGAACAGTTAAGAATAGTTAGGAATAGTTAGGAAGAAATTTTAATAAATTTTAATAAATTTTAAGAACTTGGCACAATTTCCAGTGGATTGACGACACTCATTTTGCTCGATGAATTTTCTCCTTTCAACTCTCACCGACTCAAAACATTATGAAAAATATGCTGCTATGTAGACATATTCAATCTTGTATTCATGACATTAAATATGCAGTCATAGGATCATATTTTTCATAATGTTTTCAGGTGGTGACAGTTGGAAGAAGACGATTCATCGACAAAAAGGGGGCTCTTTTGTCCAATGGCTCATTTACTTGCATCTTTCTCACACTGAAATCACAGTGAAGAATCTGGTTGGAGGTATGCATATTCATTCTCATGTATAAAAAAATGAATATGCGTACCTCAGACCAGATTCTTCAGTGTGATTTCAATGTGAGAAACATGCAAGTAAATGAGCCGTCGGACAAAATAGTAGTCGTCAATCCACTAGAAATTGTATCGCCCTTAATTAATGGTAATTATTTAGAAGTAGTTGTAATTATTTATCTTCTTTTTTTAGATAGTGTTTTAATAATTTCCAATTATTCAAAAACAGTGATGATTTTATATTTTATGTAGAAAAATATGGAACAAGGAAGTCAACATCAGTCATTATTAGATGATCGCGCTTGGATAAATCAGCACAGAAATCCAAATGGTTCTTGTTTAAATCCTGTATATATTGAGGGTGTTGAAGCTTTCTTAAAATTTTTATCATCAAAACCAGAATATGTTTTAGAAGGCACAATTAAGTGTCCTTGTAAAAAATGTGCTCTGAGAACATTTGACACAATTGACAAGGTTGGGGGACATCTCTTGCGGTTTGGTTTTCAACCAGATAGTGTTTTTTGGTATCAGCACGGTGAGCAAAGTTCCAGAGAAGATCCTAATAACTTGATTTTGGATCTATCATGGTTTCATAATTTAGTACATGATGTTGCAGGTCCATCTGTGCAACAAACTGAAACTCACGATGATATTGATTTAACTCCTGAGTTGGCACCATCCAAATTTTATGAGTTATTGTGGTCTGCTGAGGATGCATTATATCCTGGGTGTAAGATAAGCAAATTAGAAGCGGTTGCAAAATTTATGGCTATTAAATCTGATAATGAAATGTCAAACAACTATTTTGATCAGATATTTTCTTTGGTTAAAACACTGTTACCTGAAGAAAATGTGTTACCTACAAATTACTATGAGAGCAAGAGGTTGGTTCATAATATGGGCCTTAGTTATCGGAAGATTCATGCACGTCCAAATGATTGCATCTTATATTCTAGTGAAAATGAGTCATTGGATAGTTGTCCCACATGTGGACAATCTAGGTATAAAGAAGCTCAACCAGGGAAGTCTAAATTGATTCCAGTAAAACTGTTGAGATATTTCCCCCTTACAAACAGGTTGTAGAATTTATTTATGTCTCATAATACAGTCTCAATGATATCATGGCACAAAACCAAGATTTCAACTGATAGAAGCTTGAATCATCCATCTGATGGTGATTTATGGAAACATTTTGACCGTCTGCATCTGTCTTTTTCTATAGAAGCCCGAAACGTGTGATTGGGTCTTTCTACTGATGGTTTCTGTCCGTTTGGTTCTTATGGTAGTCAGTATTCATGTTGGTCTATCTTTATAACTCCGTACAATTTGCCTCCATGGATGTTGATGAAGGAGACCTATATCTTTTTGACTCTATTAATCCCAGTGAAGTTCCCAATCAGGATCTAAGTATCACTGAGAGGGGGAGGGGTGAATCAGTTATATCTTTTTCTTTTTAAGTTTCCCCCTTTTTGAAACAACCTTCGCCTCCTGTTAAAGAGTTTCTTCCCTACTGAACACACATAACCACAGGAACACAAGATTTACAAGGTTCACTACTCAACAAGAGTAGCTACGTCCTTGGTATGGTACGGAAACAATCCAGTACCACACAATCCACTAGAAAACAATCCTTTGATGTGGAATACAACGAGTAGGATATACCCTTACACTCGTGCAGCACTTTAAAAACAATCTAATAGTGCATGTGATCCCTCTTAGCACAAATAGGGTAACACAATGTTTCAGTGCTTCTTTAAAATTGAACAGATGTATTCTCTGAAGTACAAATCTTCACTTTCTTACCCAGAAGCCGGTAAGAACCCTCTTACGCAAAACTGAATACGTGCGAAGACCCCAAATATTTCGCGCAGCCATTAGGGTGACTTGCGCGCAATTCAAATGACTTGCGCGTAAAAACTCCTTTTGGCGTGAAAAACGTTTTCGCGCAACTTTCCTTTTGCGCGCAACTTTCTCTCTTTTCGCGCAACTCGCTTAGCGTATAATTTACGCGCACCAGAGCTCGAGATTTCTTCTAAGTGTCGAGCATTAACAACTAACAAGGGTTACCCTCATATTTATAGGCATTTTTGAACCCGCGCGAAAAACACTAATCCGCGCGTAAAACCTCCTCCATGCGCGTAAAAACTCTTTTATGCAACTTCATATTTCACGTCATGCTTCAAGTTTTCGCGCACCTCATGCCTTTGCCATTTTTCATCCTTCTAAGCATGAAGCACCAATTGCGCGCAAAATTCTTCACCGCGTTCCATATTACGCGCAAACCCAATCTTTCTTGCAACATCAGATTTCGCGCACTGCTCCAATATTTCGCGCATTTTATGCCTTTGCCAATTTTCGATCTTCTGATCTCGAACCATCATTTGCGCGAAAACTTCATTCCTCAATTTCGCGCTCCATGCCAATATTTCGCGCATCCCTCAGATTTTTCGCACAACCCGCTACTATTTCGCGCATCCCGCAGATATTGCGCGCACCACTTTATTTTTGCGCGAAACATGCCTAAATTTCCGCGCACTCCATTCCTTTGTCATTTTTCAACGTTCTGACCTTGAATAACTCTTTTTCACGTATAAACCATCTTCAATCTTATGCGCAACTTCCATTACCAAGCACATTTCTTCATCTCCCGATTTTCAGGCCCTAAAATTTGGCAAACACTGGAAAACGGCGCCACCTTAAACTGTGCTTTTCTGCCATCCCCAGATTGCCTATTGCTTTGCCATTTTATCTCTTTACTGCTTCCCATAACCATTCTTCTGCTCTTATCATGAATCCCACTATCGTGATATTTATCCTTTGATAGATCAGCTTAAGCATCGTCAGAGTTGCAATGGGAACTGAATCTTTCCTATCTTCCAGCAGCATCATTCCTTCCAATCAAAACATTATATGACTGGCATCATCATTTCTCCCCCTTTCCTTCATAAGGCTTGCATCACAAGTTCTCCTAACTCATGATTTGTGTGAAATACATACCAGCAAAGCATCGTCTGATTTATGATCCTTCTACAAAGTGAATTGATTTATCACCTTTGACAACAAAATACAACACTCTGCAAAAGCTAACTCTTCAAACTTTCATCTTCATTCAACTTGGTCCCAACACCCAGGACATCTGAAAAAGAATATTGATGTTTATTTGAAACCATTGATTGATGAGTTAAATGCATTGTATAGTGATGGTGTTAATACATATGATGTTGCTGTGAACCAAAATTTCATATTAAAAGCTGTATTGATGTGGATGATTAGTGACTTTTTGGCATATGGCATGTTATCTGGTTGGAGTACACATGGTCCAAAATTATTTCATTACTGTATGAAAGACAACAAAGCCTTTATGTTCATCAATGGAAAAAAACCTTGCTATTTTTATTGTCACCATACATTTCTTCCAACCTATCATCCTTTTCGATGGAACAAATCTCATTTCAGAAAAGGTGAAATTGAAAGGGATGAACCTCCAAAGATGATCTTAGGTACAGATTTAAAATAAGTTGTATTTTCATTACCTCCTATCACATTTGGACCAATAGTAAACCAACAGAAAATTCATGTCTTTGGGAAAGAACATAATTGGATAAAATGGAGAATTTTTTGGGATCTTCTGTATTGGTCTGATTTTTTGGTCCTCCACATGTTGGATGTTATACATATTGAGAAGAACTATTTTGAAAATTTATTTCATACAGTTTTTGATACACCAGGTAAGTCTAAAGATACTATAAAGGCATGATTAGATCTTGCCCAAATTTATAGGCGACCAGAACTTGAACTATTTGAAAATGTCAGATCACATAGGTTAATGAAGCCAAAAGCAGCTTATACATTGTTCAAAGAGATTTGCTTATTATTTTGTCAGTGGATTGTAGATTTGAGACTTCCAGATGGCTATGCTTCCAATTTGGGCCGATGTGTTAAGAATGGTTATATTACTAGATTAAAAAGTCATCATTGTCATGTTATAATGGAAAGAATAATGCCAATTGGATTCAGAGGTTTATTGAATTCTATGATTTGGGATTTGATAATAGACATATAATATTTTTTTCAAGACATTTGTGCAGTGAAAACAGACTATGATGTGCTAAGAAAACTGGAAGAAGATGTCGTTGTAATTATATGTAAATTGGAAGAAATCTTTCTGCCAGCTATCTTTAACTCAATGGAACATCTGATATTACATTTTCCACATGAAGCTAAATATGGAGGTCTAGTATAGTTTCGATGGATATACCTATTGGAGAGATGCATGTAGAAATTGAAAAAAAAGTACGTAACAAATCATCAGTTGAAGGCTCAATTGTTGAAGCTTATTTTCAAGAGGAAATTTCTTTTTTCTACTCTCATTATTTTGAATCTCAATATCCCTTAAAAAACAATCGCATGGGATAAAATGATGGGAATGTTAATGAAGAAATGGACAATCAATTAATAATTTTTAATCATACAAATCTTGGTTTCGGTGGAAATCGTGAATTATGGATTTTAGATGATGAACATCACTGAGCTCATACATATGTTCTGCTCAACTGTGAAGAAATGACATCACTTGTCCTGTGAGTGCTTCTATCACTTATTTTATAATTTATGTTATAGTATTTAAACTTATTTTATTTGCAGGTTATATGATAATCATATCAAGAAACAACTTCCATAAATTACAGCAGCTGCTCTTGAAGAACGCAGAAAAAAAATTTATCAATGGTTTCAAAAACTGGTAACATAAATTATTGATGGTTTAATATCAATTCTGTTTATTATTTATTATATTGATAATTGTTTTAAAAAAATTCAGGTGTCTCAATATACTGATAAAATTGATAAGCGACTGTGTATATTGAGTAACCCACCATCCAAAATGGTTAAATATTATAATGCATATGTGGTGAATGGTTTTCGATTTCATACACATACATATGGGGAATCAAAAAAACAATGAACAGTGGAGTTTTCTTGATAGGATCACATCACATAGAAATTGAAGTTGAATTTTATGGCATTTTGGATGAAATTATTGAGCTGTGTTATCTAGGACAGAATTACATAACAATGTTTAAATTTCAGTGGTTGGATACTGAGAGAGGATTGCATGTTCATCTGACTCATGGAATCATCTATATTAAATATAAAAGTCTTCTTGTAGTAAATGAACCATTTTTTCTGGATAAAAAGGCACATAAAATTTATTATGCAAAGTATTGTGCTACTTCAAGAGACTTGAGAAATTGTTGGAGCATAATAAAAATGAAATCTCAGGAAAATCAGTTTACTCAAACTGAATGTGGTTCCACTGAAGTGGAAGGAATTGAAATTTTTCAAGAGACTACTCAAAGTCCATCTAATTCACAAAGAGACGTGAATATCGATGATGACACCCTACAATTAAGGATCGATGGTGATGAAGATGTTAATGATGTTACAAATGAATTTGAAATGACAAGAGATGTTGAAACTGAAAATCATATGGATATTGATGAAGCTAATGAGGAAGATGAAGACATTAACATTTATAGCTATGGAGAAGAGGATGAAGATGAGCATTGACACAGTTAAATGTTGGTTATAATCATAACTAATCTATATCTATATTAAATAGTTATTTTCAACTATCTGCTAACAACAATCATTTTGTGTTTCAGATGGAATCTGATATATTTCGTGAGTTGTAGGAGGCTGACCTACCGTTGGATGAGGGAGATTTTGGATCATCTGACCCTCAGCCTACTGGTGGTTCAGGGGGTATGCGGAGGGGGCACGGTCTTGCATGACTGATGATTTCTGACCCTATCCCCGAGCGATGTCCACATATTGGTTTCGATCCACACACACGAAGGTATGGTAATATATATATTTTAGTTATCTTTAATTTATTTATTTATATATATACTAATTTTTTGATTATTTATTCATTTTTTGCAGTTTTGTGCATGTAGCTATTGGACAGGGGAGCGCTATCTTGCGCAATTATTTTTCTTAGCCATGGATCACATGGGAACAGATTCCCATTGATGTGTGACGCGACATGTTCCATCATTAGCTAGTACATAAATAAATAATATTTATTTTGAAATTTATTTTATTAATAAATTTATATTATAAATTATTTTTAGGGTTTATGGTATCCTATCAATGATAGCATGCACGATGTTATCCACGCGGCATGGCAGGTTTCTATGCGTGACCGTTTCCATCATTTTTTGCACAATTTGAGAAGGACAACCATTAAGAAAGTAGGAGTGAAAGAATTTGATGAGTCGTGTAGAGCTCACCGACCAGAGTACATTTCATCTCACGTTTGAAATGGATTATGTTTACACTGGTTGGGTGGTGGATTTCAGAGGAGATCTTCAGTGGGATGGCAGAACCGGGGGAGATAGGAGGTGACGCATCGATCTGGTAGTCGTACATTTAGTTCGTATAGAGAGAATCTGGTAAGTATATTTTTTAAATATTTTATATTACTTTAAATATAAACAGTTTATTTTATATTTCTGTAGGCAGTCGATCATCTCGATATTATGGAGTTCAACATTTATCAGAGAATGTACAGTGATCCAGCCACTGGAGATATTATAGGTGATCGCCAGCGTCAGATTGTGGTTATTATTATTCTTTTAGTTTTAAAATTAACTACATATAATACTTTCACAATTTTAATTTTAAATTGGAATTGAAGGAGTCATATGAGGCTATGACCTCTCAGACACAGGCTGAGAGTCAGGATGAGACAACTGAGCAGACTGGTGCTCACCATTTCGATGAGGCAGCATGGATTCAGGCGACTCAGTATGGCTTTGAGAAGGGCCGAGTAGTTGGTATCGGCTCTCATTTGACTCCTATTAATTATTATGGTACTGTTGCGATGTTGGCGTCCAGCTCAAGAGGAGCTCGTGGAGAGGCATCATCTCCTGGCTCACAGTATCAGGAGTAGTTGCGAACTTAGGCTGAGCTTATAGAGACTTTGTAGAAGCAATATGAAGAGATGTGTCGGTGGTAGCAGCAACAGGAGCAGCATCATGAGGAGGAGTTACGTCGATTGGAGCAGTGGCGACAACAGCAGTATCATGAGTAGATGGAGTACATGGGTCGTCTGACTCGTAGTTTAGGGATGGAGTTTCCTCCACCTCCTCCACACGACCCCCCCTAGTGATTTTTTTTTATGTTAAAAACATTTGAATTAAAGTTTTGTAATAATGTGAACTATTTACAGTTCCTGTCTTTTATATTGGTGGAAATATTGCATAATTTGATTTTTTTTATAATATTTTATTATTTAATATAAGTATTATATTTTTTAATATTTTTTTATTTTGCTAATAATAATAATAATATTTTATGATTTTTTTATGTTTTTTTGAAAATATTGAAACTTATAATAATTTTTTATTATTTTATTATTTTATTAATATTAATATTAATTTTTTATTAATCATAATTTTATTAAATATTTTTTTTAGTATTATATTTTTTAATTTTTTTTTATTTTACTAATAATAATTATATTTTATATTTTTTTATTATTTTTATAATAATAATATAATTTTTTCATTAATCATAATTTTATTATTTTTTTTAATTAATTTTAGTTTTTGCGACGGGGAATTTTGCGACGGGGTCTCGTCGTAAATAAGTGAAATATTTTTTTTTAAGACTAGTATTTGTGACGGGACAACGGGCCCATCGTAATTAGTATTTGTGACGGGCTCGTCGCAAAAGGTTTATGGGTATATAATGTATATAATCAGAATGCTATTTGCGACGGGTAAGTTCCCCATCGCAAAAACTACTTACGACAGACCTGTCACAAAAGGTTTCTTGGGTATATAATGTATATAATCGGGAGGTTTTTTGCGACGGGAAAAGGTCTTGTCGCAACAGATATTTTTTGAGATGATGTCGTTTTCTGCAACGGGCTATTTGCGACGAGATCCTGTCACAAATAGCATGTTGCACAAAACTAGAATTACAGTAGTGATTCTCGAAGCATGACCTCAAGCACCTAAATCGTACGCTCAGACTAGCCATCTTTCTGGGGGTGGTAAGTTGTACTCATAAGTACCTGTGTACCCAAATCCCTCTAGAGTCCCTGCCAGACCCGATAAGTAAAACGCACATCCCTATCTGAAGCAATGGAGTGTGGAACCCCATGTAGATGTACAATCTCTCAGATGTACAACCTTCCCAGCTCATCAACACTAAAGGTCTCCTTTATCAGCAAGAAGTGAGAAACCTTTGTGAGTCTATCAATGACAGCCCAAACTACATCATTCCCTCAAGGCGACCTCAGAAAACCTGCCATGAAATCCATTGTGACATCATTCCATTTCCACTCAGGAATGGGTAACTACGGAAAAAGACATGTTGGTCACTGATGCTCCGCCTTCACTTGCTAACAGGTGGAATACCTCATGAAAGAACTAGAAACATCTCTCTTCATACCTGGACACCAATACTGACGGTGTATATCTCGATACATCTTGGTGAAACTAGGATGAACTGCCCAAACTGAGGAATGAAAGTCTCACATCAACTCCATACGTATATCTACTGGAACCCACACGCATCCATGAAAATGCTGGATCTCATCCTCACCTTCTGTTCATCTAGGAATAGGGTCCTCTCTTGACACACTCTCCCGTAGGACTAGGCCTTATGAATCTGATTGTTGCCTCATTTGCACTCAATCAAGAAGAGTAGTGGTAATAGATAAAGGAGATAGAAACGTATGCCCCTTTCTATCATGAACCTCCAAATTCATCTCAAAGAACAGATCCATAAGCTGCCACTCACTACTGGCCTCCTGAACTGCCTGTATCTGAGTTCTTATGCTCAATGCATCAGCCACTGCATTGCCTTTCCCAGGCGTGTAGGCAAGTTCAAAGTCAAAGGACTGAAGGTACTCAACCCACCTTCATGTTGAGTGAAGATATGCTTGGGACTCTTGTGGTTGGTGAAAACCAAAAAATTCTCTCATAGAAGATAATGTCTCCAACAGCATAAAGCATGAACAATTTCATCCAACTCGAGATTGTATGTTGAGTAGTTCCTCTCATGTGGCCTTAACCGCCGAGACCCATATGCAACGACCCCTTCTCCCTGCATAAGCACTACTCCCAACCCGATACCTGATACATCATAGTAAGTAGTATTGCTCTTGCCCGGCTCTGGAAGAACAAGTATCATTGATAAAGTCAACCTCTCTTTCATCTCCTGAAAGGCTAAGTCACAAGAATAACTCCACAAGTACTTCTCAACCTTCTTAATCAGACCCTTCAGTGGTGCTGCTAAGCGTCAAAAGTCTTGTATGAAACGTTTGTAGGAACCAGCCAGCCCTAGAAAACTCTGCACCTCAAAGATTTTCTTTGGATGCTCCCAGGAAACTACTACTCTCACTTTCTCTAGGTCTACTGATACTCCTATCTCTGAGATAACATGGCCCAAGAAGTGAATTTGGACCATCCAAAAGTAGAATTTTGAGAGCTTAGCATATAGAAGATTCTCTCTCAGTGTGCTCAAAATGATCTCAATATGGGTAGCATGGTCGCGTCAAGGGTGGGAGTACACCAAGATATCATCCACAAAGACTACCACAAAAGAATCCAAGTATGGATGGAACACTCGGTTCATCAGTTCCATGAAGACTACATTCATGTTCTTGAGACTGAACGGCATAACCATGTACCCGTATAGACCATACCTACTTCGGAATGATATAAGAGGTATATCAGATGGTCTAACATGCAACTGATAGTAACCAGACATCAATTCAATCTTTGAGAACACCTGGGCTCCTCGAAGTTGATCAAAGATATCATCAATACTTGGTAAGGTATATCGATTCTTGATTGTCAACTGGTTCAACTTCTGATAATCCACACAAAGTCTAAGGGTACCATCTTCCTTCTTCACAAACAGGATAGGCAAACCCCAAGGAGAATTACTAGGTTGGATGAAACCCTTTGCCTACGACTCCTCCAACTATTTCTTGAGCTCCTGCAACTCAGGTGTAGCCATCCTATAAGGAGGAATGAACACCAGTGCCGCTCCTGGAATAAGCTCAATATAAAATTCCACATCTCGATCTAAAGTAAAACCTAAAAATTTCTCTAGAAAGACATCCCTAAAATAATCCTCCACTAGAGAAAAGTCCATCTATGAAGTCCCCTAGTAATCTATATATAGACTAGCAATCTGAGATATAACTCCGCCCAACCCATGATGCTCGGGTCATGCTCTACTTTCTTGGACATCCCATTTTCCCTTATGAATAAATGATCTTCCCTCTAGTTATGTGAAACTCACCCTATGGAGATACTAATCGACAACAGCCTAGTAGGGAACCAACAAGTCCATTACTAGAATAAAATTGTAGCCCATCATCTCCAAGACATATAGGTCTTAGAAAATGTGACACCCATCAACCTCAAGAGGGCACTCTTTACATTGACGTACACTAGTCGTTTTAGTTCCCAACAGAGTGTCTAGTATTAAGATATTGGCAGAAGAAAAGATATAGAGCCCAAGGCTATCCATAAAAGAAACATATATAAAGCTATGGGAAGCCCTTGTATCGAAAAGAGCAGAATCTAAAACTGAGGAAATTAGGATCATACATCGAACTGTAGAGGGTCCGGGATCCTGCTTCTGCTGGGTCTGCTCCACTGCAAAAGTCTGACTTATACTACGGCCCTACGACTCTGCCCGACCACTCTGAGATGATCCACCCTTTTGTTTCTGAAATCTTGGTGACTGGCTACCACAGCCGCAACCTCCACCTCAGCCTAAATGTCCGGAAGAACTACAGTTCCCTGCCTGATGAGAAACTGGTGGTGTTGCTCCTAAATGAGGAGTCATAGAAGAACCCCTATCACCAGCTTCTGGTGAGAAGATATGATAGAATCATTAAAGAGGACCCATCTTGCTGCATGATCAGCACTCCACTAGGTCTCTCGGTCAATGTGGCCTCGTATGCCCGCTCTTCCCATACTGGTAGCACACCACCTGGATACCAGAAGATGTATCTCTCCTACTAAGATCTTTGCACGTAGACTCCCGGCAGTGCTTCCTGCTATCATTAGAAGGGATACCAACTCTAGATGTCGAACCGCCCTATCTCACAACTCAAAAATCCCTCATATTGTGCTCTGTGATTAGCGCCTAGTTGACTATAGCAGTGACGAAAGTCAATCTGAAGATGTCCACCTGAGATCGAATGTCATGCCTAAGACCATACCTAAACTTCCTTACCATGAATAACTCTTCACCTCCTAGGATAGGTTTGAAGTACTGCATCTCAGTGAAATGAGAAGAGTACTCCATTAATGAGAGAGTACCCTGCTCCATACTCATGAACTCTCAGGCTCGATTGGCCCTCAAATTCTCTGGATAGAAGTAGTCATAAAAGGCATGCTGGAACTCATCTCAAGACATAACCTAATGGAGTCCCGCCTGTGAGATTACATCCCACCATCTCTTGGAGGAATCCTAAAGCATATACGTAGCAATCTTAACCCTACTCTCTCGAGGCGTCTTCAGATGCTTGAAGATAGAAATCATGGATTCTAACCATGACTTTGGAGCCTGAGGTCCTCCTTCCCCTGTGAAGGTGGGAGGATGCTGCTATTGGAAAACCTACATCAACTCTACCATAGAAGGGTCAGGATACGGTACTCCTCGGAAGGTCTAAATAAACCTCATAAATCCCTCTCAGAACAGTGTGTCAGCACCTGTGTCCAGAATGACGGTTGGTGCCAAGACTGGAACAATTGGAGGACTCACTGTTAGTCCCTAATCAGCCATATATTGTATTTGATCACTGCCCTGTAACTGTAGGACAACCAGAGGACGTCTCAGTGTCATGACTCTGCAAGGTCAAGCGTACACCTTAGATCAAGATTAATAGGGACTGGAACTTAGAAGTGTATGAAGGGAAAATGAGAAAGGAAGCATTAAAGTTATTCAAAACATAGATACACGGCATGTTCCCTTAAGCCTTCACATGGGTGTGTACTTTTGCCAACCCAGGTTGTGTAACACCCCAAACACACAGCATGTTGTCCAAACACATGGCGTGTACTTGAATCCTCTTTCCCTGCCTGAGTTCTTCAACACAGCTAAGCCACACAGTTCTCCTAAAACAATACTGCATGGCGTGTTAGTGCTAGACACGGTGTGTACTAGACAAACTTCACCAACCTGTGTTGTTCGTCACACGGCCAGTTACATGGCCCACTCTGCACGGTGTGTTTCATATGGAAACAGCGTGTAATAGAAGCATTCCACCACCCCATGTTGTTCGTTAAACGATCGGATACATGGGTTATACTACACGGCGTTTTCAAGGTTGACATGGTATGTATAACTTAAGCTTTATCCATCCGTGTTGTTAGCCACACTGGTGGACACATGGTCTACACAACACGGCATGTTCCACCAAAGATTTCCCAACCCTGTGTCTCTGCCCACACAGCCAGTGACATAGTTAGAGATTACACAGTGTGTACATACTGTACATGGCGTGTACTTAAAAAATAAATCCTTCTCGAAAAGAAGGACACATGTCGTGTATCTATCATTACACGTTGCGTATTCTGGGTTTTTCCGGACGGTAAGCCTCAAAAACTACTCTGAAACCCATAAAAACACTAAAACGAACATTAAAGTGCCAAATTCCGATTTGTGAGGGCCCATAATCTACACGAATCAAAGCTTGGCATCTTATACATGTCATACATGATGAATAACAATACAATGATCCACCAATTTCCAATCCATGATGGACTATAACACCTCAATAACCAAATTTTGGCGTCCATTCAAACAAAACCTTACACAATCCAATACCTTATCAAAAAGAAGGTATTCTATCAAGGCATCTATCATAACATTATGCATATCTTACACAACATCTATCACAACTACATGCATTCACTAATGCACCCTAAATGGAATGGCAAGAATGCATGACATGTGATTTATAGAAAGTGAATATATGATGCATGAGATGGAATACCCTCATATCATTGGGTTTCAATGGAATAGAACCTCAATAATATCAACAATAATATCACAAAACATGTGAATCACCCAATGGTGAAATCAAATAAACTGTAAAAATTGAAAAATTAGAAAAATTACAATAACAAGGTAAATTGGCTTTTCCCTATACACGGGTTAGCTACTCCCAGGCACAACTTATTACCAAGTACTTATTTCCTTCCTATACATGGCTATAGGCTCCAAATAGTAAGTCAAGAAGAAGAAAAACCCTCTGACACCACTTTGTAACATCTCAGTTTTGGATGTCTCCTATAGGTGCCCTATACCCGGTTGGTCACATGGCATCAAGTGCATTTCTCCAAATGCCAGAGGCTACCGACTAGCAGTGAGGGCCTTGGGTGTGATAGTGGAAAAACTATGACCTCATTGGCAGAGTAACACAGTGGAAGTAAAATAGATAGTAATAGCGGAAGCATTAAGAATACCATACCAAAAGTAAATAGTGGAAGTAATAAATAGTTGGAGCTCACATATCTAAATAATGCATGATACATATATCTAGTAAAGCAGGAAAACAAATCACAATGCTGGAATATAGTACTAAACCAAAGTAAAAAAAGAAAATCAGTAAACATCTCCACAGCATCGCAAGCCTTAGCTTGGTCCCATGCTCCCCATCTCCATAGCAATCATGTACCTGAAGTAGAAGGGCACTTTACCTTATCTATACCTACAGCAATATAATCTATTTGGTCCCAAAAGAATGACCCAAACAGGGTGTGAGACTAATCCCGGTAGGCAACCACCCAAATATAACTACCTAATAGTTAGTGAATATATATGGCAGGCAATAAACAAAATAAAGCAGTAAGTAAGGAAGTACACCTAGTAACAACCCTACAAATTCAACTGCATTCATTTTCATATATCAAGTAAGTATCAAATCAAAAGAAGTTAACCCTCTGGGAAGTACTCACAGCCTAACCTATCTAGTTCAACCAAACAAATTCAAGCAACCCTCTAGGAAGTACACATAGTCTAACCCCTCTGGTTCATCTTTAGAAAAGACACTCTGAGGAAGCACTCACCGTCAATTCCCCCTATGGTCACATATCAGTAACTAATAGGCACTCTGAGGAAGCACTCAACATCCAAATCCCCCTATGGCCCATATCAAGGAAACTACAGACACTCAGAGGGAGCACAAAGTCCATCCCCCCTATGTTCTTGCCATGTAATAGTAAACAGACACTCTATAGAAGCCATCAACATCCATTCTCCCTATGGTCTACTACACCAGGTTCTCACGGCCCTGTGTAAGTCAATCCTACCCAACGATACATGGAATCCAAAGTAAACCTCATGAACTACTTGGCTAAATGATCTACAACATATCATAGCATGTCAGATAATAATCACACCATCATAACAATACTAGGCATGGGAAACAAAGCATAAACCTAACAGGAAATGCTAGACCAAACGGTCAAAACAAGAAAACATGGGAAAAACCTCCATATCATGGAAAAATTAACCCTATTCATAAACAAAAAACCTCTATCCAAACAAACAAGTCATAGAAGGAAAAACAAGGCTAAAAACCATAAACATGCAATACCCTGTTCTTGGGTATTGGGAACTTTTGAACATAAAATTCAAAGACTGTCTATGGAAAGGCACAAACCACCTACCTCGGAGTCATCAAATTGATATACATGAACCTTAGTCCTTCAATCACCCTATAACTCCATAGATCTACAAAAATTCTTAAAATTTTCAACCACGGATAACTCATGAGAGAGGAGAAATCAAGAGATGAAGTTCTAGAACAAGGAAGAACTCACTGTGGTGATTCCAACGCAATCGACGGTGGTCGATTCGGAGAACGGACGGAGATTAAGTGGATCGGTGAAGATATGTGGTCATACGGTCACTCTTGGATGAGACGGATGAAGAGAAAAAGGGTTTTATCGATTAGATGTGACCCCGGTCTGCTTAATGAAAACAAAGTACACGGCATGTATTTTAAACGTAAACAGCATGTACTTTCCTTTTCTGGCCTCTACTTTAGGTGGTCTCCAGGTCACCACGCATATCCATGTACTCAGCCATTATATGGCTAGTACACAGTCACCTGCGGCAACCAGGTACACGGTGTGTACTTAAAGTACACAGTGTGTACTCCTAAAATTTCCAAAAACTTCTCTTTTTCTAAAAAATAACCAGAAAGGAAAAACATACCTGAAAAGAAGATCCAAGTTCTTATACATCAAAAGTTTCATCAAATGGGAAATTAATTAATGATTCAAATTAAACATAATTAAAATAAGATAAATCAATATCAAAATATTCCCCTTCAATCATGTTAGCATGTAATTATATCTCTTTATGCACAACCACTGGGAATTATTATTCTTCATGTAATCCTTCTAATAAATATTCAATCTTTTTAGGGAGATCCATATGTTCCTCAATAGGTGCATCTTCTTCTTCTTCATCACTCCCTAGGTAATTATATTTTCTAACAAAATCTACAAATTCTAAATAGTTGGATTCAGTACCCAAATCAATTTCAATAAAATTTAACAAAAATGGGTTTTAAAATGGACTATCACAACGTATTAGCTTGGATTAAATTTATTCTTCATTTAATTGTTCATCCAAGAGGTGTGTGATTAAAGTTGGAGGTAGGTAGTTGATCTACTCCATACTTTATTTAAATATCACAACTTTAGTGGTTTCTTCTTCTTCCAAATCTAGATAATCTATAAGGGTGGTTATTCTCCATTATTGAAGATAGTAGGATAACTTGGAATGCAACTTCTTACTAAATCATTTTATAGCGCAACCCATAGATTTTTATCGACTGCATGTGTATTAGTAGGTAATTTTTTTAGTGGTCTCTTATTGAAGTAATAGAGTGATTTCCAACTATAGATATTAAAATATTTCATTCTTAACCTCATTAGGTTCTTAAATATAGAAAATGAGTGGGTAAATCTCATTATCTACTTGTTTTTTCTCTAAGTGTTATAGTTTTTGTTCATTCTGTGCTTAGAGGTGCTTAGTTATCATTGAAATTTTCCTCCTCATCCCCCACATCTCTTTATTAAGATTTTGTAGCTAATAACATCTATAATCATAAACTTCTTCTTATTTCACCCATGATTAGTTAATCCATGTATAACAATAATCTAAATTTGAATATATTATAGAAAAATACACTATTTTTGAATTTATTTTAAGAAAAAAATAAATATTTACAAAGTGTAAAATAAATAATGAATGGTTGTTTCTATCCCTAATAATGGTAGAAATTTTCTAACATGCCTATCATGAGGCATGAAAAATAGAATTTAATTTTCCTAACACAACACAATGGTTGGTCAGGGTTATCTCTCAAGGTCATTTTTTATGAATCAATCACTATTCCAATAAATTATTAATATTTTTTTATATTTTTAATATATTTGGAAAACAAATGAAAAATGGTGGGGGTTTTGTTTATGATGAATGAATACTTGAAATGATATAAAATGATTGAAAAAAATGAAAGACAAAGAGATATTAAGAAACTAATTGGATCCTATATTTGGATACATGGGTACCATTATTATCTATTTTAATTATTTAGAATTAATTTGATAACTTTTCCCATTTTACATGATCCAATTATTTAATTTTTATTCTTTGTGCACCAAGGATATCTCTTCATCACACCAAGTCTCATCTCCTCCAATAAAAAAGAATAATATTCACATCTCAATGAAGTATGAGTTGTCATTATAATCCTAGCTCCATCGTATGTCATTTCAACCCTAAACCAATCGAACTCCATCATATTTATAATAGGTTATGAGAATGTAAGGAATGAATTTTTGGTACAAGATAGAATAAAACTATGAGTGATTCTAGGGGAAATTGGTCAATTTATGCACCTGTCCTTGATAAACTATTTGCATCATTACAAGTGAATTAAAAACATTAAGAAAAAATTTGAGGATTTCTAAACACCATTAAAACTACATTGGGATCACTCCTTGGATTAGTTATCCATAATTGAGGAGCTATAGAAAAGGTATGGTGGAAGAATAGAAATTAAACAAGAGAAAGAGAAAAAAATAACATTGTATTAAAAATGCATGAAAAAAATTATAGTTAAATAGAAAAAAAATGAAACCCTACTCTAAAATCATCTAGGATCAAATAATTTAAAATATAGGGAGTTATGTTTTTAAATAATAAATTTTAGGGCTTTATAAAAACTTTGAATTTCATGGGAGATGGTTTCACATGGTAATAGTATAGCTATAGGATTATTCCACATAACAGATTTTCCAGATTTTATCAATTTTAAATTCTTAAAAATCATATCATAATATTTAGTTTATTTTCTTCTTTAAATTTCATGTGATCTTTTTTATCTTTATGCTATTTTGGATTAAAATCATTTGTTTAAAGGATACTTATATAATCAAATGTAAAATATGGATGATGCTTCTTTTAGATGAGAATCTCTGATCGCGTGCCATAAAGCTTGGGTAAAATGATCAACGTATTGGGTATATAATCTAGAATTTGTGGAAATGTGTTGAGTGGCTGAGATTTCATTACAAGTAAATGTATAAAGTCTTTTATATTCAACGTGATTCCCAATTCATGGAATTATAATAA
Organism: Viscum album; assembly: GCA_963277665.1. NCBI lineage: Eukaryota > Viridiplantae > Streptophyta > Magnoliopsida > Santalales > Viscaceae > Viscum > Viscum album. Next base: position 1,947,858,658 of record OY728130.1, read on the forward strand.
AAAATTTATAGTTTTAATATGAAATTCATTTTTGGATTTATGTTTTAATCACACCCAAATAGTATTTCAATCTCATTTAATGGCACTTACAACTGATTAATTTCTACAAAACTCTTATCAAGGACATTTAATATTACATTTGACTCAGCGTAAGTGATATTCTGACATAGCCTCTGGAGTTCAGGAGTTCAAGAGTTATAATTATATGACATGATGAATCTTTAAATTAATCTTCCTTAGTGATTAAATTTGGGGGGTTATTCTGACATTAACATGGGCTTGCACGTTTAATCTAATGCAGGAAAAATTCTTACCTAGCTATCTCCCCATGAAATTTAATATCACATAGGTTCTAGAGTGACCTTTTAATATCACTCTATTTTTTCAAATTCTATTTTAATCACACACAAAATCATTTCCACATAATATTAACTTCTCCACTTTAAAATTCATTAAAACATAATTTAAAACATATGGATATTAACATTTAAATTAATAAAAAAAATCAATAAAAATAATATTTAGGCCATTTTTATAATAAACACTAATAAAAATAACATGATGAAAATGTGATTTTAAATCAAATATTGTGAAAAGGTTTTTAATAAGAATAATTTATTATGATGAAAAATTTATTAAAATATGTATTTCTTCAGGTTCCTCTAGGTGGTGGTTTGAGAACTCTCCTAGTGGAGATGTGAGATGGTACCTAGGTATGGGTCATGGGAATTGACTTGATAGATATGAATTGAGTTTCTAACATGCCTTAAGCGTGTAATCATGGTAGATCCATGGGATTGAGACCAAGATGTTGATATGGTAATTAAAAGGGGGTTTGGACCTAGCCTCTTAAGGCTAATGTCAGGTAAGTATGATGAGTTGTGGGGTGATGAGTGAGGGTTGATATCAATGATTAGTGGCCATGTTAGGTTTGGGAAACCTAGAGGATGGCTTAATGAGTGGGATGGGAATGTCTATGGGTTCAATTTTTTTAGATTACATTTTTGAGGAAGTCTTTGTAAGTCTAACCTACAAGGCTATGTGGGTGATGAGTTATTCCTTGAGGGGTTGGTCTAGATCGTCAACAACTAGTGTCTGGTAGTGAGATAAGTATGTGATGTGTTTATGGTATGAGAGGTTGGTTGGGTTATAAGGCCTAACCATGTGATCCAATTGTGTTCAAATAGGATAGGACATGTTTTTATGCTTATTGTTGAGTGTGTATGCCTGATTGTGATGTTGTGATTGATGAAGATATTGGATGTTTTGACTCAACCTAAGTGAAGTGGTTTTGGCTTGGTCTACCCTAAGTGAGAGGGTATTGGTCCATGTTGTGATTGTGAGACCCTCCTTGAGTGATATGGGAGTAGTCAATGTGATACAGCATGGGACTGGATGCTTGGCCTTACCATGGGTGAGAGGGTACTGGTATGGACCACCTTGAGTGTGAGGGTATTGGTCTATGTTTTACTTTTGAGACCCACCATGGGAGAGGTGAGTGGTAGATGTGGTGTGGCACAAAACATGATGTCTTACCTCACCCTAAATTTGAGATTTCTAGCATATAATACCCAAAGTGAGAGGGTATTGGTCCAATATGTGGTTTCTGGACCCTAACCTAGGTGAGGGGATCGAGGTCGAGACATGGAACGATGTAGCTATGATTTAGTGTGATCTTTAACCTGACTAAGAGGGTAGTGTACAAGACATGTTATGACACCCTAGAATAAACATTTAGGTGTGGTTCGGGGTTGTTTCATGAGGTGACTTTCTCTAGAATTGGTTGATCTAGGTATGGTCAGGCACATAGTGGCTTAGTTATCACATGATGACCCAATGCACATGATTATATACTATATATTTTGTTTAATTTCCTTACTCATGAATACACGTGTATATTTTTGTGTATATTAGGGTATCTTGGTGAGACCCTTATGGTATGTATTTCCCACACCCTATATGGTCACTTTGGTGCACATATAGACCTTATATTTGACTTTAAATTCATAGGTTATATAGTGGATTGGGATGGATCATCTCTACCAAGATTTGAGATAGGGTTGTTGAAAAGCACAGGGTTGTAGTGGGAATCCTTATACATTTGATTCATTTTTTTATTGTGTGTGGGATCAACCTATTAGGTGATTGGTTGGAATGTATGATTGTATGACTACTTTTGTTCATCTATTATAGCATAGGTGTTTTGTTGATTTATACGAACTCTGATTATATATAGTGGATGATATTGGATATTTATTATTATTGATGGTATTGATATAGATATTATATTCTTCCCAATGTTGATCATGGACTCTCAAAGATAGTCATAATCCATTGGTATATGAGGAGGTGTGCCTAAGGTCTTGTAGATCTCCATATAGAACATTGTTTAATGATTTTAGTCTAGGTGTTTCACCTTTAAAATCTATGAATTTATTTCTATAACATAAATACCTGAATATAACTATCAATTAAGTTTCATTCACCCATTTTTATATTTTCTAAAATTTATTCTTCAATGAATATTTTTACCATAGGTAATACATTTTCATTCCTTAAAATATCCTTTATTTAGATTAGAAGTTAGTGTGGGCTCTCTATGACCTCTCTTATTTTCCTTCAGGAAAAAAAATTTCCTTCAGGAAAAAAAATTTCCCTTTCCTTTCTGCACTATCTTTATAGAACTTGATCTTGAACCTCCTATTTATTTCTCATTAATACTCAACAAATCCAATATATTGGGTAAACTTTATTCAATTCAATCACATTATAATTCACAATAAACTATTATAACCTTTATGGTAGAAATTGTAGAATAGATTATATGGTTAAATCAATCTTGAGTGATGAATAAAGTCACTCAAGGAAATTTACATTCCCTATGATATTGATTAAATGATTCTAGATATAATTACCCTCATTAAACTTAAATCTAAATAGTGTTGTTGAAACTTCATGTCTCTCATTTATTGCCTATTCTTGATAGATTCTTCTAAGGTTATCTAAAATCCTAGAATCATCTATATTATCATAATAATTTTGACATTTGGGATCCATTCAAATAATCTTCAATATAGATATGTCAAGAGAATATTCACAATGATTACTATAAGCATCTTTCTCTTCTTGTTTAGCTTCATCTATAGGCGGTTTATCGGGGGATTTTTGCTCCAACACATAGAACATTCCTTTTTTACTTGATAATTACTCTCAAGTTCGTATAAAAATCTAGAATATTTCTTAAATTAATCCTTTTTTTATAATAGTGATCTCGAAGTCAATTTGGATGATTTTGATGTCATTTATTTACAATGGAATCTTTTATCAAATAGTATCTTGTTTTACATTCATTTAATAAGGACTTTTATTAAACGTATAACTACTAAAATGATGGTACCTTTTTAATTTACATCATATCCATTAGTGGTCCAAAATATATACTTAAAAAAGTAATGAGTATGATTTAGTGTTTCTCTCATCTCTTAGTTATTTAGGTCGACAATCCTGCCAATCATATCGTATATGACTCTTGGATAGTTAAGTAGGAAACTCTTTACCCAATCCATTATATGGATAAACTCAACTCTATTCCTATGGTATGATAACATTTAGGGTTCTCCCAAATAAGTGAAACCCAAATAATACACAAAATATGGGAACCTGATACTGTTAGGGTCACCCAAAACTTTCTTTCCTTACACAAGATAATCCATGTGCATCGTACTTTTATAGAACCAACCCTGTTGGATGATTGAGGTCTTGAAAATAATTTAACACTTGGTATTTTTAAGGGAATTTAAATATCACCATTTTATGTCTTTTATTCCCTTTAATGTATTAGTTATTCTAGTGATTTAGTTTTTAATCCTATTTACTTCCACTAAATCAATATGTTAAAATCATATGGACATGTGTCTCTTTAAAAATTAACATCTTGTGTTATTAACCCAAAATTAAAAGCTGATTATATTTACACATATCCAGATACATCACATGAAAAAGTAACATGAAACCCTTTCATGTAAATTATTATAATAATATGAAATCAATAGTCCCCACAAGAGTAATCATGGAGTGATAGGTAGTCAGCCCCCACTTTTTAGATAGAGCCAAAGCTCTCGAGCCAGTGCGTTGTCTAACCCAAAGTCCCTCTACCCACATTTCCTTATATAAGAGAGACCATAATTACATCATAATTATAATACCTAATATGTATAAAAAATAATCAACCTTTAAATTCAATATCATATTTCATAAACAAGGTAAAATTGCAGTAGAAGAAAAACACATCAAATATTATACCAAGTTGTAACTCTTTAAATGCATGTATGATAATTTATAGAATCATATGAACACTTTAAACTAAATCATATATCATAATTCATAATATAAATAATTTATATCTATAAATAAATAAGGGAAACAATTAAATAAATATTCAATTCATATATTTATATATGAGATAAACATTTATAACAATACATAAATAAAGAAAATTACAAAAACAATATAATTTAATATTCACTATGAAAATTCCATAACATAAATAAACATGAATTTTTTTTTTTAGTATGAACTCCTTTGTATTATAAATTTATATGTAATTTTATATAAACTTATTTATACTTAAAAATATGTGATTTTTTATGAAAACTTTTATTATCATAAAAATATTTTATATATTATGTAAACATTTTACCTAATTTCAGTATCAATTTTTTTAAAATCATTTAGAAAATAATCCAAACCAACTTTTGTAATGCTTTAAATAATTTCATTTGTTTAAAATAAAAAAATTAAAATTAAAATTTTTGTATTATTATTTATTAATAATTAATAAATAAATATAAACACTTTTATATTTTTCATAATTTTATAATTTATAAAAACTTTATAAATTATTTACCATGAGAATCCTCTTTAAACCTAGATCAATTTTACCAAAACATTTTTGGTTTGGTTTAAATTCCCACTTTGGATTTGGAATGAGCCCAGAGGGCCTACATTGATGAAGGTTTTTGTGAATTTTAGCCAAAATAATTTTTCATTATAATTATAAAGATCACATCTTATCACCACAGTGTGGTTCCAAACTATTCTGTTCAATTCCCCATGGTATAGTCTATGTAATTTTTATTATGTGTTTATATCATAACCAAGACCATTTTTCAATCCATTTTGGGAAAACTACACTTTAGTATTTCTTGACCGCATTGTTGTAATCTTATAGAATCAAATTCCATACAATCCATGACAATTTTACACTAAATCCATGTTTTTTTAACAATGAATTTTCAAAACCTACCATGACATGGTTTTTTATAATGGTGTCAATCACCACTCTATAGTGATCTCTTGACCATGTCGTTATTAAGTTGAAAAACTACAATTTATTTTTTTCAATTCCTTTCAATTGTTATTTTGTATAAACTATGGAGTGATATTGTAACTTTTATAACACCATGTAAATTTCACATAACGCGTATGTCATGGTTCTATAAATATTCAAGAACTATTCCTATTTTGAATTGGGAAATGTTGTAAAGTCTGGAATTATTTTACCAATTTATTAATCTATAAAAACAACCAATCAAAATGAAATTTAAGTGGGTACAATTTAATTGAAGGATTTTTATAGGGATAAAACTTATCTAAATACATTGTAAAACATCAACCAAAACCTATCACACTAAATTATCTCTCTATTCATTTAGAATAAAATAAATCAAATGAATAATGATATCCCTTTCTCTCTATAGATCATGAATATAACCAAGAACTTCACTATAATCTTATTATTGATCACTAAGAAATATATAACTATCTCCTTCCTCAGATTATATCCATGTTCTATGTGAATCTCTCAATTCTCAAGAAGGATTTTTTCTTCTTCGTGGTTTTATAGAACCCTAGAGTTAGAGAGAGAGATAGAAAGAGGGATTTGTCTTTGGGGAATTTAATAGAATTCAGATCTATACCCTACAAAAACTAAGAACCAACTTATGTAGACATCTAAGGAAACCCTATGAATTATGTAAATTCAGATTTATTGAGAAAAAATATATATACATTTCATGTGTTACAATAGTTGTAACTTTTGGCTTCTCATTTATAATTAATTTTTTAATGTTTTACCAATTAGTTTTATTGTTTAAAATCCTTTAGAGTCTCAACACATGATAATCAACCAATCATGATAGCTTAGAGAAAGTGAATAATATTTATCCACATGATATTACGTTTCATATAAAAATATCATGCACAACACCACAACATAGTGACTCTCCATATGTTGTCAAGACCCATAAAATTCAAGGGAAATCTTTTCTTAATTTTCTTTGGAATTTTACAAGAGCGCGGTTTCTTACGGCACCTGATTCCGAGGCCCGGTGTGCCTGGAATCAATTTCTGAAGTATGGCTCGGGTACGTTCAGTGAACGAACGAGCGGTAATTTCTAACTTTTGAACCGGTGCCCGGAATCGAATTCTGAGGGCACCGATGAACTCATAGCACCGATATTCGCTTAAGTAGACCTTTTCCGAGGTTCCGTTTATTGCGGGTTGAAAGTTATTTTTGGGAAAAATTAAAAGAAGTTAAATAAAATGTGGAAACACATTTTATTTTTAACTTGTTGGTTAACTCCTCCCAAAGGGAGTTAGGGGTGGGACCCACAACCACTTAACCTCCCTTGTGATGATTAAGTTTGGTGGGGCCCACACGAACCCTAACACTTCATCTTCTCTTTTTAAACTCCCTATAACTCCTCTTTAATTAACTTGACAACTTGGTTAATTAATTGAGTTGAGTTTTTTGAATTTCAAACCTTTGAAATTCAAGTTGATAATTGTGTAAATAAAATAAGCCTTAGCTTATTTTATTTTGGTTGGTCTCCTTAGCCATCTTGAGAGAATTTGAGAGGTTCTCTCCACCTTCTTCAACTTTGACGAAGAACACGAAGAACACTCAAGCTCCGACGAAGAACGCCACTTCTCCCTTCTTCGTAGTCGGTGTGTTTCCGAAGATCGACAACGCCGCTTCTTCAATCTTCTTCCCGTGTCAACGAAAGGAGATGTCGTTCCCTCCTCGTACTATCTCCGTCAGCTTATGAAGATTCTCCAGCGACGTACCTCTTCGGACGCACCTCGACGTCAACGGAAACGACGATAGGTTTCCGCGACGCCCGACCTCCGTGACCCTAGTCTTCCACGGTTTGTTGACGTGCTCCGCACTTGAAACCGAGGTAGGGGTTTGTTGTTGTTTTATTTAATTATTCTCGTTCTTGGTTCTAGTATGACGATATTTGAGGATAAATGATTAAGTGTTGTCGTCTAATGAGAGGGGGTGTCGGACCACACAAACACGGCCGAACCCCCCTCCTTTGTTCTTGAATGTTTCTTGCGGATGAAACGAGATGGCGTGGTTTCGTCGCGCCACGCGGGAATCACAAGGCAATTATTGCGGGGCGCCGTCGCGCCGCGCCGTGGAAAGAATTTCATGGACGCGACGCCGTCGCGCCGCGTCGAAGGAAACCGAAGGCGCCGCGGCCGGTGCGGGGCCGCGGTGGAGGGGCGCGGTGTTGTCGCACCACGCCGGACGAAGAAGGTCGCGGCCGGTTCCGGGCCGCGGCGGAACGTGATGACCGGCGGCCAGCCGGGCCGCCGGTGTCGGAAGACGAAAGAGGACCGGCCCTTGCCGGTCCTGTTGAGAAGAAGTCGGCCGGCCAAGTCAGGCCATCCAGGATGGTGGAAACTGGGGGAATTAAATTCCCCCTGGCGGTTTAATTGGCCCCCCATAATGAGGGGGGATGGTTTCACAAAGGGGGGCGGGCGGCCCCCCGTTTTTTCCAGTAGCTCAGCTTTCGGCCGAGCTGGCAGCGCGCCCAACGCGCTGCCTTGCGCCGAACCGGCGCGCCTGGCCGGTTCGCCAGGCCAGGCCGCGCCGGGCCGGGTCGACCCTATCCAGGGCGCGTCGACCCAGTTCGGGCCATCCGGGGGGTCTCGGGCTGGGACGGCCCGGGCCCGAAACCCCCGTTACCGAGCAGTTTGTATTCAAATGCCCATAACTCGGGCTACGGACCTCCAAACGACGCGCCGTCAGCGGCGATGTGATCCTTGGATCGAGACGATCATTTTGGTGTATCTCACTCAAGGTTTCGGAATACTTTGAGTTCGGCCAGGTTAGTTCGTACACGAAACCAACCGGGCCCTCGGAGCAGAAACGCTTATATCTTGAGCTACGGACGTCCGTTTGACGTGCCGTCAGCTTTGTTAAGTTCCTCTTAGTGAGACGGATCTTTTGGCATACTCCGCCCGAGGTTTGGATGGAGGTGGAGTACGGTCGGGTTGGTTTTGCCTTAAAAACCAACCGGGCCCCTGGGACGAAAAAGCTAATAAATCTCAGACCGGGCGTCCGATCGACGCGCCGTCTGTTGCGTTGAGTTCCTGTTGACGATACAGAACTTTTAGATACATCAACTCTGGACTTTGTGACAGTTGATGTATCAGCCTCTCGGCTCGTGGAGCGGACCCTCCCGAACGAGCTTGCTGTGTGCGGGAACCCTAGAGCTGGTTGCGACTGCTACTGCTACTGCTACTATGACTGCGACGACGACAGTACAGAGATCCTTGGTGGATTCGACGACGACGACTACAGCACTCGGCGATCCTACGTGGATCAGTGCTACAGGTCCTGTGTGGGCCCGATCCTGTGTGGGTCCGATCCTGTGTGGGTCTGTGCTCAGCGGTCCTGTGTGAACCAGCGCCTACAGATCTTGTGTGGGTCTGATCCTGTGTGGGTCTTTTCGGGGGTTAGTACCTATCGATCCTTTGTGGGTCCGAAGACTTAGATGGATCAGTGATCATCTCTATCGTCTACCGAAGAAGTATACCTGTCTGAGCTGAATCCTGTTGCTTTCCTGTGTGGATTGTGTTGTGCTATCCTGTGTGGATTTCGTTTTACTTTCCTGCGTGGAATACGTTTACTTTCCTGTGTGGACTGAGTTGTACTTGGGCTCGGAGGTTGGAGCGTATTGGAATTGATTACTTAGGTATATGTATGGGCATATACCTAAGCAGTGTTGGTTGTTACTTCGTGATTGTATCTTTATTTTGTGGTTTATCCTTTGTGGATTTTGGGAGACCTTCGGGGGTCTCGGGCTCCCTACTGAGTAGCTTATACTCACCCCTGCACGGGCTATGCCCGCACTACATTTTGTTGGTTACAGACGACGGACAGCATTGATCGTGGTTGAGGCTTGCAGAGCAGGACGGTACCTGGAGGTGGACCACTGGGTGGGACGTGCTCGGAGCGGACAGCGGGACCCGAGAAGTAGTGGAGCTATCTGTACCCACCCTTCAGGTGGGATTTCCAGTGGATAGCTCGGTGTAGCGGCTTTTACTTTACAGTTGTTGTTTTCCCTTTCGAGTTGTACTTTACTTTCAGTTTGGGTTTGTATACTAGCCTATTTGCTTTTCCGCACTTTCAGTTGTACTCTGTTCTTACTTAGTGTTTAATTTTCTGCTTGCTTACTTTGTGGTGTTTGTTTACTTTACAAAGGCAATGTCTTCCCTTTTTACCGGGATTTACGACTTGGTGCTAGTCGCCAGCCCCTGGCCTATGGAAGGCGGGCTTGGGGTAGTCACGGCACGGGCCCCGAGGGCGGGTCGTGACAAATTGGTATCAAAGGAGTTCGGTTCTATCACGAACTCTGAACTTTTCTATGTGAATCAATAATGTTTAGCGTATTGAGTGTGGTTATCAGTCCAGGGAGTCCAGTGTTGGTGCAGCGGCCGACGTATCCGTACACCAGGACCCTGACTTCTGATTTCCGACTTAATGCACGAAAACATTGATTGCGTGTGTGTTTAAAAGTTTTCTTTGTGATTACTTTATATCAGATCACCTGGTATACTGTTCTGACCGTGGCGCACCTGTTTCCTTTTCAGGATGGCCCCACGACGGCAGCCATCTAGGGTTTCGAGATTCGAGCGTGATGACAGCCCACCGAGCGACGAGGCCTCGGTGCAGGGCCCTTTGTCCGCAGTGGCACCGGCGGTAGCACTACCCGCCGAGCCCTCGATACTTCAGTACCAGCCGCTGACGATGCACGTCGCCTCAGCGCACTGCATGAGTTTCAGCACCAGTGACCGCCTAGGTTTCATGGGGAGATGGACCCCCTTTCAGCAGAGGACTAGCTGGAGGTAGTGGTACGAGTTTTTAGGCTAGTGAGGACACCTGCAGACCTCATGGTGATCCTCGCTGCGAGCCTACTGCACGCAGCAGCGGGCCGATGGTGGAGCTTGATGCTCCAGGTGCACGATGAGGCATCTCTTCTTTGGACGGACTTTGAGAGCCTCTTCCGCTTGGATTTCGTCCCATCCACCCTCTGTGCGGTGCGTATACAGGAGCTTCTTCAGCTGCGGCAGGGCAGCATGACGGTCACTCAGTACTCGGTGAGATTTACTGATCTCTCGCGCTACTCGAACGACATGGTACGGGACCCATTCTTAAGGGACCGGACCTTCGAGCAGGGATTGAGACACCAGATCAGGGCATCGCTGATCTCCCTCAGCATACCGACTCAGACAGGAGTACTGTAGCGGGCCCTTTTGATCGAGAGCTTCCTTGCTGAGTCTACACCAGCGCCGAGACCCACCGCAGGGCGGCACATTGCAGAGTCTTCTGCAGCTGGCAGTCGACGGATGACTCAGGGGTCCAGGCAGACCAGACCTTCAGGCAGACGACCTCAGGACACTGGCTCAGCAGTGCGGGGAACACAGCGTAGAGCCAGTCTTTCGAGAGGCATACAGTGCTACTCGTGCGGCGGGCAGGGCCACATGGCTCGTGATTGCCCGACCCGCCGTGCCGAGGAGCAGCAGACGGTTGAGGGACCACCGAGGCAGAGGTAGAGGGTCGACAGTGGCAGTCCGCAGGGAGGAGGCGGATGAGGCAGAGGAGCTGGTCGAGCAGCAGGTGGTGGGCGACGCTTTGAGGCTCTACCACCACCACCACCAGGAGGTCCACCCCGACCACAGGGAGCTGGCGGGCAGAGACAGGCACAGCTCCAGGCAGCAGAGGCCTATGACCACGGCGCACCCTATATGATTCGAGGTACTATCTGTGTCTATTCCACCCTTGCTACAGTACTTATAGACACAGGGGCGAGTCACTCTTTCATAGCTGCTGCCCTTGTTCGGAGCTCGGAGATTCCGACAGAGCCGTTGGCTCGATCCTTACGGCTAGAGACTCCTACGGAAGCAGACTCGACGATTACACACTGCTGCCGGCAGTGTGAGCTTACTCTAGGAGGTGAGAGCTTCGGCTGGGATCTTCTTATAGCAGCGTCGAGGCCTTACGACGTCATCTTGGGCATGGATTGGTTATCTAAGGTCTATGCCCAGATTGACTGTTTTAGGCGCAAGGTGCGATGTGTACGCACCGACAGGAGCAGGTTCACCTTCACCGGTGAGAAGGGAGCCTTAGCAGCACAGGATGGACTTCTGCGGAGGAGAGGACAGCCCATCACTCATCAGTTGGCTAGCCTCATCCTTGGAGCAGTTGACGTGCGGAGTCCTGGTTTTCCTGCAGTGGTGGATCAGTTTGCAGACGTTTTTTCCCGACGATGTTCCAGGGTTACCTCCGCGTAGAGAGGTAGACTTTTATATTGACTTGTACCCCGGGACAACCCCGATATCGACCCTAGCGTATCGGATGGCCCCCGCCGAGCTTCGAGAGCTACGGGTACAGTTGGAGGACTTGCAGGGCAAGGGGTTCATCTGACCCAGTGTTTCACCCTGGGCTTCCCCGATATTGTTCGCCAAGAAGGAGGACGGGAGCTTGCGACTTTGTGTTGACTATCGTCGCCTGAAACAGGTGACAGTGTGGAACAAGTATCCGCTACCAAGGATTTATGACCTCTTTGATCAGCTCAAGGGATCACGGTGGTTCTCGAAGATAGACCTCAGGTCAGGCTATCATCAGCTCAGAGTTCGAGACTAGGATGTTTAGAAGACGGCCTTCAGATGTCGGTATGGCCACTATGAGTTCTTGGTTATGCCTTTCAGTGTAACCAATGCTCCAGCAGTGTTCATGGCCCTCATGAACAGGTTCTTTCAGCCATACCTCGATCGATTTGTCATGGTCTTCATCGACGACATTCTGATTTACTCGACGACTGGGGAGGAGCACGCCTACCACTTACGGGTTGTACTAGACACACTCCGAGAGCACCATATTTATGGTAAACTCTCGAAGTGCCAGTTCTGGATACGTGAGGTCCACTTCTTGGGACACGTCATCTCTGAGGCGGGAGTTGTTGTGGATCCTACGAAGATCGAGGCAGTGTTAGCTTGGGAGCCACCCAGGAGCATGAAGGAGGTGAGGAGTTTCTTGGGACTAGCCGGATACTATCGGAGATTCGTGCCAGACTTCTCTAGATTTGCGGCACCACTCTCAGATTTGACGAAGAAGGGGAAACCCTTCGTGTGGTCAGACAGATGTCAGCAGAGCTTCCAGGAGCTGAGACAGAGATTGACCAGCACACCTATCTTGAGGTTTCCTGAGGAGGGAATAGGGTACGTAGTCTACTGCGATGCATCAGGGACCGGACTCGGATGTGTTCTGATGCAGGAGCGGGCAGTGATCACCTATGTATCACGACAGTTGAGACCGCATGAGCAGAACTACTCTACCCATGACCTGGAGTTAGCAGCAGTGGTCTTCGCTCTGAAGACATGGCGATACTACCTGATGGGCGAGCGCTTTACAGTCTTTTCTGATCATCAGAGTCTCAGGTATATATTCTCGCAGAAGGACCTGAACCTGAGACAGCGACGATGGCTCGAGTTCCTCCAGGACTATGACTTTGAGATAGTTTATACTCCTGGAAAGGGGGAAGTGGTAGCCGATGCCCTCAGTAGGAGGACGGGCATTCAGCTACTTGAGGAGGCGATGGAGCAGCTAGACTCTTTACAGATATCCTTCGTGGATAGAGATGGAGAAGCCTTCCTCCAGTCTCTCATAGTCACCCCTCCACTACTGCAGCGGGTCAGAGAGGCACCGTGTGAGGACGCTGACTGTGAGACACGGCGTGCACAGATATCCTCGGGACAGGCACCTGATGGTTTCTCCCTTGGAGCAGATCATGACATCCTTTTCAGAGGACGTACCATGGTACTAGTCACTTTGCGATAGGATGTGCTGAGAGAGTTTCACACTTCTCCTTTGGTGGTACATCCTGGAGTGGCAAAGATGTACTAGGATCTCAGACGACAGCACTGGTGGCCAGGCATGAAGAAGGTTGTAGTAGAGTTCATTTCTCGATGTCTCACTTGCCAGCGGGTGAAGGTAGAGCATCAGGTACCAGCAGGCTTGGTACAGCCCTTGGAGGTTCCGATGTGGAAGTGGGACAGAATATCTATTGACTTCGTGACTGGACTTCCACGCACTTCCAGAGGTCACGACTCCATTTGGGTGATTGTCGACTGACTCACCAAGTCGGCTCACTTCTTACCCATCAGAGAGCAGGGCTCAGTGGAGAGCTTGGGGCGTCTCTACGTTCAGGAGATTGTGCGGCTTCACGATGTGCCATCATCTATCGTCTCCGATCGAGATGCTCGCTTTACTTCCTGGCTATGGAAGGGATTGCAGGAGGCATTCGGGACGCAGCTACATTTGAGCACAGCCTTTCACCCTCAGACGGATGGTCAGACGGAGAGAACCATTCAGACTCTCGAGGACATGCTCCGCGCATGTGTCCTCAACTTTGGTCGTAGCTGGGAGGACCACCTACCCTTGGTGGAGTTTGCGTACAACAACAGCTATCACTCCACCATCGGGATGGCACTGTACGAGGCGTTGTACGGCCGACCTTGTAGATATCCTTTGTGCTGGACAGACCCTGGGGAGTCAGCACTTGTGGGACTGGAGACGGTCCAAGCCACGACAGAGAAGGTCCAGTTCATCCAGGAGTGGATGAGGACAGCTCAGAGCCGGCAGAAGTCATACACTGACAGGAGGCGGAGGCCACTAGAGTTCGAGGATGGCGACCACGTCTTCTTGCGGGTCTCACCTTGACGTGGTATACGGAGATTTGGCCGTGGCGGCAAGTTATCTCCGTGCTTCATCGGACCCTTCCAGGTCCTCAGCAGGATTGGCGAGGTGGCTTATCGCCTAGCTCTACCACCTCAGTTGCACTGGGTGCACGACGTCTTCCACATGTCTCAGCTGAGGAGATATATGCACGACCCGACACACTTCATTGACCATGGGGAGCTTGACGTTGACGATGGGGCGACTTTTACGAAGGTCCCGGTGGAGATAGAGGATCGACAGGAGCGGGTCCTATGTGGGCGGTCGAATCCTCTAGTGCACATCAGATGGAAGCACGGGAATCTCCAGGAGAGCACTTGGGAGCGAGAGGCTCAGATGCGTGCTCAGGACCCTCATTTGTTTCCCTAGTTTTGATGTATCTTTACGGGGACGTAAAGCCCTGAGGTGGGAGTAATGTAAAGACTCGTAAAATTCAAGAGAAATTTTTTCTTAATTTTCTTTGGAATTTTACAAGAGCGCGGTTTCTGACGGCACCTGATTCCGAGGCCCAGTGTGCCCGGAATCAATTTCTGAAGTTTGGCTCGGGTACGTTCAGTGAACGAATGAGCAGGAATTTCTAACTTTTGAACCGGTGCCCGGAATCGAATTCTGAGGGCACCGATGAACTCGTAGCGCCGATATTCTCTTAAGGAGACCTTTTCCGAGGTTGCGTTTATTGCAGGTTGAAAGTTAGTTTCGGGAAAAATTAAAAGAAGTTAAATAAAATGTGGAAACACATTTTATTTTTAACTTGTTGGTTAACTCCTCCCAAAGGGAGTTAGGGGTGGGACCCACAACCACTTAACCTCCCTTGATAGGATTAAGTGTGGTGGGGCCCACACGAACCCTAGCACTTCATCTTCTCTTTTTAAACTCCCTATAACTCCTCTTTAATTAACTTGACAACTTGGTTAATTAATTGAGTTGAGTTATTTGAATTTCAAACCTTTGAAGTTCAAGTTGATAATTGTGTAAATAAAATAAGCCTTGGCTTATTTTATTTTGGTTGGTCTCCTTAGCCATCTTGAGAGAATTTGAGAGGTTCTCTCCACCTTCTTCAACTTTGATGAAGAACACGAAGAATACTCAAGCTCCGACGAAGAACGCCGCTTCTCCCTTCTTCGTAGCCGGTGTGTTTCCGAAGATCGACGACTCCAATTCTTCGATCTTCTTCCCATGTCAATGAAAGGAGACGTCGTTCCCTCCTCGGACTATCTCTGTCAGCTTACGAAGATTCTTCAGCGACGTACCTCTTCGGACGCACCCAGACGTCAACTGAAACGACGATCGGTTTCCGCGACGCCCGACCTCCGTGACGCTAGTCTTCCGCGGTTTGTTGACGTGCTCCACACTTGAAACCGAGGTAGGGGTTTGTTGTTGTTTTATTTAATTATTCTCGTTCTTGGTTCTAGCATGACGATCTTTGAGGATAAATGATTAAGTGTTGTCGTCTAACGAGAGGGGGGGCCGGACCGCACAAACACGGCCGAACCCCCCTCCTTTGTTCTTTAATGTTTCTTGCGGATGAAACGAGATGGCGTGGTGTCGTCTCACCACGCGGGAATCACACGGCAATTATTGCGCGGCGCCGTCGCGCCGCGCCGTGGAAAGAATTTCATGGACGCGACGTCGTCGCGCCGCATCGAAGGAAACCGAAGGTGCCGCGGCCGGTGCGGGGCCGCGGCGGAGGGGTGCGGTGTCGTCGTACTGCGCCGGACGACGAAGGCCGCGGCCAGTTCCGGGCCACGGCGGAACGCGATGACCGGCGGCCAGCCGGGCTGCCGGTGTCGGAAGACGAAAGAGGACCGGTCCTTGCCGGTCCTGTTGAAAAGAAGTCGGCCGGCCAAGTCAGGTCGTCCGGGATGGTGGAAACCAGGGGAATTAAATTCCCCCGGGAGGTTTAATGGGCCCCCCATAATGAGGGGGGCCGGTTTCACAAAGGGGGCAGGCGGCCCCCCGTTTTTTCCAGCAGCTCGGCTTTCGGCCGAGCTGGCAGCACGCCAAGCGCGCTGCCTTGCGCCGAACCGGCGCGCCTGGCTGGTTCGCCAGGCCAGGCCGGGCCGGGCCGGGCCGGTCCGGTCTGGTTCGACCCTGTTTGGTGTGGGTCGACCCAGTTCGGGCCATCCGGGGGGTCTCGGGCCGGGACGGCCCGGGCCCGAAACCCCCGTTACCGAGCGGTTTGGATTCAAATACCCATAACTCGGGCTACGGACCTCCAAACGATGCGTCGTCAGCGGCGATGCGATCCTTGGATCGAGACGGTCGTTTTGGTATATCGTACTCAAGGTTTCGGAATACTTTGAGTTCGGCCGGGTTAGTTCGTACACGAAACCAATCGGGCCCTCGGAGCGGAAACGCTCATATCTTGAGCTACGGACGTTTGTTTGACGTGATGTCAGCTTTGTTAAGTTCCTCTTACTGAGACGGATCTTTTGGCATACTCCGCCCGAGGTTTGGACGCAGGTGGAGTACGGTCGGGTTGGTTTTGCCTTAAAACCCAACCGGGCCCCTGGGACGAAAAAGCTAATAACTCTCAGACCGGGCGTCCGATCGACGCGCCGTCTGTTGCGTTGAGTTCCTGTTGACAATACGGAACTTTTGGATACATCAACTCTGGACTTTGTGACAGTTGATGTATCAGCCTCTCGGCTCATGGAGCGGACCCTCCCGAACAAGCTTGCTGTGTGCGGGAACCCTAGAGCTGGCTGCGACTGCTACTGCTACTGCTACTGTGACTGCGACGACGACAGTACAGAGATCCTTGATGGATTCGACAACGACGACTACAGCACTCGGCGATCCTACGTGGATCAGTGCTACAGGTCCTGTGTGGGCCCGATCCTGTGTGGGTCCGATCCTGTGTGGGTCTTTTCGGGGGTTAGTACCTATCGATCCTTTGTGGGTCCGACGACTTAGATGGATCAGTGATCATCTCTATCGTCTACCGAAGAAGTATACCTGTGTGAGCTGAATCCTGTTGCTTTCCTGTGTGGATTGTGTTGTGCTATCCTGTGTGGATTTCGTTTTACTTTCCTGCGTGGAATACGTTTACTTTCCTGTGTGGACTGAGTTGTACTTGGGCTCGGAGGTTGGAGCGTATTGGAATTGATGACTTAGGTATATGTATGGGCATATACCTAAGCAGTGTCAGTTGTTACTTCGTGATTGTATCTTTCTTTTGTGGTTTATCCTTTGTGGATTTTGGGAGATCTTCGGGGATCTCGGGGTCCCTACTGAGTAGCTTATACTCACCCCTACACGGGCTATGCCCACACTACGTTGTGTTGGTTGGAGATGACGGATAAAGTTGATTGTGGTTGAGGCTTGCAGAGCAGGACGGTACCTGGAGGTGGACCACTGGGCGGGACGTGCTCAGAGCGGACGACGGGACCCGAGGAGCAGTGGAGCTATTTGTACCCACCCTTCAGGTGGGATTTCCAATGGACACCTCGGTGTAGCGGCTTTTACTTTACATTTGTTGTTTTCCCTTTCGAGTTGTACTTTACTTTCAGTTTGGGTTTGTATATTGGCCCATTTACTTTTCCGCACTTTCAGTTGTACTCTGTTCTTACTTAGTGTTTACTTTTCTGTTTGCTTACTCTGTGGTGCTTGTTTACTTTACAAAGGCAATGCCTTCCCTTTTTACCGGGATTTATGCCTTGGTGCTAGTCGCCAGCCCCTGGCCTATGGAAGGCGGGCTTGGGGTAGTCATGGCACGGGCCCCGAGGGCGGGTCGTGACATATGTAGTGGTCTATACCAGCACAAGCCATGATGTGGTATGAACCACCATGTTGTGGTGGGGTATGTAGTGCACATTTACAAAAAATATATATAGTTTTTCCTAGGTATAGGGTAGTGTGTTTTCTATTTCTAGTTAGGAATGTATCATGAACAATGTTTTACTCGATTATAAGTTGGGATACCCTTAGATATTGCATCTGACATTAGTCATGTTATTCTTATCCATCAAGGATTTCAAATCTCCTTATTAAAAGTTTTCCTTTAAGATATGATGATTCATTATTAGGGATGATTCCATGTTATAATATAATTATAAGAGTGGTTTATATCCCCTGTATTGATGGATTATTTTGATTTTTTATATATTTTTCTTGGACTATTGATATAACTCTAGGGGTGGGTAGTACCTTATAGTTGGGGTTTAGTGAGTAAATGGGGTGTATTATTTTATTTTATAGAGATCACTACATATGAGCATCACCAAAAGATTATTATTAGTATAACCACCTTAAAACTCAAATATTCAAGATCGTCTCATGATATTGATCGATGTAACTACCACTAAACTCTAAGTTATGTAATCACATTGATGTTGTGACAAGTGAGATCGAATTTAAATTTTTATTCATGTGATATTTATACAAAGAAATGAATATATTGGTATAATTGGTTTGTAAGAGTTAATGGATAGAGTTTGTACCCTTTTGCCAACACTTTCCTTAATAGATTGAGATCCTCTATATGATATCTACCCAATAATATGATGGGTCTAGTGTAATTTGATAACTATGGTATGTATCACTCTTTTCTAGGTGTGATACTCTATTTTTAGAATATATTATTCCCTCATAGTTAAGGGAGTGTTTTATTAGGGTCATATTTTTAGTTTCCATGTCATATATAAATATACCTTGTGATTTGGTGATAGTTTTTCTTAGTGATCTAAAAGGTGGTAAAACTTGTTTTTTGAGGTTATTTGGGCCTATTTTATATAAATTTTACCATTGTATTAGGATGTGATGTGATTATGTTGACAATTATTTCCTCTCACCGATGCACTAAATACATAGAACATTTTGTTATATTTATGAAAAAGGGAATCCCCTAGGAGTGGTTTTTTCAAACCCTCCACTCAAAAGGAACCCCCCTCCCCATGAAGAGGTCATAATTCCTCAGCCAGGAAGGATTCATTGTTATCCAAGATGGTAGAGCATCCCATGGGGTAACACCTCGATCAGTGATGGTTCGACACATCAAGTCGTCATCTAGGTGAAGTGCACCCATTCTTCCCACTCGATGAGACACCGGGTGACCTAGCAAGAATATAGATATAGGTAATTGTATTTATAAGGTATTTTCCCAATTATAAGGACCTATTTTTAGAAGAAAAGAAAAAAAATGATTTTAGCCCAGTTATACTGTTTTCAGTAGTATTTTGAGGTGTTTAGTAGTGTTAATTTTTTTTGCGAAGTGTATAGAAGTGTTTGGAGGTGTTTATAGATGTTTTTATATATTTTTAGAGGTTTTTTGTGGTTAAATGAGAGAGTACATCATAGTGTGACCATACATTATTCTTGGTAATAATACAATGGGTTTGAGAAGAGGCATAAAGATATACAAGGTCAGTTCCATAGTGATTGGGATTGTGCAAGGTAATTGTGCATATTAGAAATTTTCATCTAGAGAGGATTGTATATTCACCTATACGATCATGGTGAAAATGCAGTCAGGGAGTGTAGCCTCATGAAAATATGCCTCAAATTTCTATTTTTACCAGATTTTTCTAAAGAAGGTCCCATTTTTTCCCTTGGACATAGAGATATTGACCATAGGGTTATTTTTGATGATTTTATATAATCCACTCCTCTAAATATTTTATATCTTGAATCTTGGAAGGTTTGGGTGTTAAATCGATGGTATATCACTCTTTGTTCTTCCTCTATTCAATTTCTCTTTGGATGTAAAGTTTTGACGAAGGGGGATTCATTAAGGCATGGAGAAACCCTCTTAATTGATAGTGATTTTCTTCATGGATTATAAAGGGGGATGTGGTTTGGGGTATTCATTTCATTGTATCACTGATTAATGTTTTTATGTTTTCAAGTGAGTGTTTCTTAATTTCTATATATGATTAGGGATTCTCCAGGAATACCTTTGATGGAAATTGGGTTTTTTTCTTAAGATAACATTATATAATGTTTTGGATTATTGGGATTAATGGGAATGGAATTATGGAAGTGATATGAGGTAGGTGGGTTCTAATTTTTACTATTATGTTATAATTTGTGTTGTATTGATTATTGTGTTTTAAATAAACCTTTTAAATTAATTTTAAAAGGTTTTTTAAAGTTTTTTTATATATTTTGATTCTTATTTTGTTTGTGTGTGGTTTTCAAATATGGTAAAAATTTATTTTCTAGGTGCGAGAGTGCTTTTTAGAAAGGGTGGAATTTGGAAGATGTATGGTTATGACCTTATGGATTATTTCTTAGTGAATATTGTGTGTAATATTGTTATGGTTATTCTTGAAGAAATTTTAGATGGTTTAATATAAATGAGTAGTGTTAATGATTTGGTTGTGAAAACTATAATTGATTATGAGGTACTTTTTGGGTTAGGTGAGGTTGGTTGTGGAAAATCTACTTGAGTGTAGGGCCCTTGTTAGGTTTGGTAAGGATTATTTGGGAAAATTTACTTAAGTGTGGGGGATTTATCAAGTGAGGCTAGTTTGGTTTTAGAAACTCCACATGAGTTTGGGGGTATTAATTGGTTAGATGATTTTGGTTTTGGAAATTTCACTTGAGTGTGGGGACCTCAATAGGTTAGGTGATTTTGGTTTTTGAAACTCCTCTTGAGTGTGAGATGATGCCCATAATTTTTACATCAAAATTGTATAATAAAATGTAATGATTTTTTATGATTAATTCTAATATATTAATAGATTTTTCATTTTATTGGAATATTTAATTATGAATATTAATTCTTGAAAAAGAAATAAAAACATGTTTTCAATGTAATTTTAGTTGTTTGGTTTTTTTACAAGTGTTTATTTTATTTAGGTAAAAAATGGGCCTTTTTTACTTGGTCTAAGGAACTAAGACGCAAGTAATAGCATGCACAAGCATGGGTTGGTAAAAAAATATCTAAGAGAAGCACCGAGGGTACGAATAGGTTGGGCCAAAGCCTTCTAGGCCCGTGCATGTTGGCATGATCCCATGTGATGAGTGTTCAGGGTATATGGGGTCCCATCCCCACAGCAGGCTTCTAAGTTGAGGAAGAATTAGTCACATATTTAAAGGTTGTTGCTCTGAAAGTCACAGCTGATGTGGGACTCTCAAATTCACTTCATTTTTCATCATTTATTAAAAAAAAGACATCCCGTTGTGATCACTCATGACTTAGCTAGAATAGGAATTGTTGTTATCTACCACCTTTGATATCTCTATGCCACCACTTTCAAACATTGTAAAACCCCATTTTTTCTACTATGGAAGATCGGTCTTGATCCAATGAGCCACTTAGAGGTTGGTAGAACCATGGTTGGACTTTAGGATTTCGAATGAGCCTTTGCAAGTCCCTTTTGAGGATAGTGGAGTCTTATTTGAGAATATGTATGGAATGGATGATCCAATGGTATACGAATATTAGTAATGTTGTAAAAGGAGACTACAAGATCAAATAGGTTCTGAAGAGAGATGTGAGATGTGTTCCATGTCATGGTCAAGTATGAAATGTATTTGGGTTTTTTCTAATGATGTGTTGGAAGTATTGTTTGATATGCATGCATGAAGAATAAAATAATGAAACACTCATATTAATTATATTATATCTTGTCACTACCATAATGTTGAATACCACTATCTCTCACTACCATTGGAGTGCTTCTATCGAATTTTCTACTTTTAATTTCTACTATCACTATTTTTCTTCTACCACCAGTTGTTATGCTTCTACCACCAGTTGATACTAAAAACCACTACCATCGAGATTTCCTACCATCAATAGCTACTACTGCCAGTTACACCACAAGTGTTCTTTCTGCCTTTGGCCATCCTACTCCTCTACCACTTTCTCCACTACCAACGAGATGCACTTCTTTCAACATGTGATTGTTATCATGATATCATCAGTAATACCATCATTAGACTGCTACTGTCAAAGTGATACCAGTGTATTACTACCATAAGCTTAATTTTATTATTGGTTCCATGATACCATCAGTCGGTTATAACTATTTCATGCTACCATTGCCCTAATTTCATTGCTACTATTTCCAGCTTCTGTCAACTTACAACTGTTACTCCTACATCCATCATATTCTACCTTTTCAACCATGATCCCACTATCCCACATCTATAATCCTTTGTCCAAGAAGATTTGTTTGTTCATCTGAGTCTTATGGCACCCATTTGAGAAGATTGGTTGTTCCTAAATCCACTTGAGCCTTTAAAATTGAAGAAAGAAGATGCATGAATCCATGGATTTTGAGGCTAATTCATGATGGATTGATTAATTTTGAAAACACAATTGTAATATGGTAGAGGACAATAAATTGAGGATGGAATCTTAATCCAAAAAAAGGAATCAAATAAGAATTTGAATCCAAAGATGATGAAAATACTAAAAATGATGGATAAATGTATGAAGAAAATATTAGGACCTAAAGAGGTATATTTAAATAACCTAAAATGAAGACATATTATGCACATGATAATTTTCATGCATTAATAAAAATCAGTTCATCACAACAGTGAAACAAGGTTTTTATTGGTTTTTAAGAGGTCCATGCATGAGTTCTACATCACAGGAAGCATAATAAGATTTCAAATCAATCTATGCATGTAAAGTAAGACCAAAAAATGCATGAGGTAATTTTCAGATGTGGAAATACTTGTATAAGAAATAATTTCCAAGATGAACATGAATACGTCATGGTCACTACATTCACATGCGAATTAAAATTATTTGGAGAAGATATCACGTGATTTCATGAAAGGATGGACAAAGATTTTTAAATCTTCAAGTCATGAGGATTTTAAGATCTCTAAAAGCCTAAAAAATGTAAATAGATAAAATTTGATTGAATTAAAATAGAGATAAACTCAAGGGTTTGAATGAGAGACTTTGGGATCTAAGGGTCAGAATTTGGATATATATTTATACTTTAAATACAAGGATAGCCTATTGTGCATGGGGAGATTAATGGAGGGGGGTCATTGAAGACTCTTCTAGAGAAAATAAATCGTGTAATTTGGATTTTTTCTACTTTATTCTATTTAGTTTTTTATATTTCATCTACCCATCAAATATTTTTTCTATATTTAATGGAGGGGTAGCACTCTAGGGTGATTAGAGAAAGAATCATGAACCTATTATGACTCGTGAGTCTATGATATTTCAATGAAAACAATTTTTCCTTTCTATTATTGATTGATTTCAATATTTAGTTATAGATTTAATCTTGAATGAAATTGTGTTTGAATTAATTTTGTAATATTTTTTATTTGTTAATGATCTATTATCTCCCTATATTTGGTTTTATATCCTATCAATTGAATAATCTAAGGCTAAATAGTGAGTGTTTATTCATTTCTAACATGTGAGGAAGTTATAGTGGTTAAACATGGTTTACTTGGTAATAAAAATATCTGATTGGGTATTACCTAAGTGAATTGAGGGTAATTCATTGTGTATTTCACACATTTAAAGGAGGCTAGACTTAAGTAATGAATTTTTTAGGCTAGACTCACTATAAACATTCAATTAAGGGTGAAGAGGTGAAGAAATTTTGGAACCTCTCACTTATCAAATAACAAGGGAATGATATCTATTTTAAGAAGACTATGATAGCATTATAATTGGGAAGCCAAACATGACCAGATCACTTTTCTCTTAATCTGATTTTAAATTATTTGTTTCTTTTCTTTCTTAGTATTAAAAATCAAAACACCATAATTATTTTATTTTTTGTGAAAATTATATTTACATCAATCCTCTACAAAGAAAACCTAGGTTACCACTACTAATACATTAACTAAAAAATTAATTAGATTTTTTGACACTTTATATCAAGTCTACATCAAAACTTGGCACCGCTATCAGGAAGGTAGTGCTAATATAACTTTAGGAATTACATGACTAAGAGTTATAATGAAGATCTATTTCCTTTTGATACAGAAATAGAATTAACCTTAATAAAAAGTCTTAAGAACATTCATTTATATACTAATTTTAACGAAATAAATATTTTAGATACAAGTGAAACTTTTAATGTTCACTCTAAACATGTAGACAATACTATTAATCCAAATCAAACTTTAAGTGACTTGTGTGCCCCACAATTTTCTAACCAACAACACCAGCTTGCAATGCCAGAAGAACAAAATTATTTCAAATTAAAAATTAACATGATATAAGTAATACCTAAATTTCATGGTATTCTTGGTGAATATCCTAATATAAACATAAAATAATTCACTTATGTTTATTGAACTTTCAATCCTCAAGGTGTAGATAAAGAATAATTCAAGTGGAGGGAATTCCCCTTTTCACTTGAAAGAGATTACAAAGAGTGGTTGTACAATCAAGAACTAGGGGAGACTCATGATTTTGATGACCTAAAAATATGTTTTATACATATATTTTTTCTATTATATATAGTTATAATGATATGTAATAATCTTTATTCCATCTGAAAAGCATCAAAAGAGACTCTTTATGAGTACTGAGAGAGATTCAAGAAGTTGTGTGTCAGTTTTCCTCATCAAGTTGTGGAAGAAAATAACTTCATTTAGTTATTATATAAAGGAACACTAGAAAATGATAGGAACATATTGGATTCATAATCAAGGGTAAATTTTATTGAAAAGTCACTAGTATAATCTAGGATCCTGATTGATAAGATTATACAAAATTCACATCAATTCAGAACAAGAGTTATGGTTACAAGAGGTATTCATGTGGTAAAAATTTATAAATAAAATCATTTGATAGAAACTAAAATTAAATATATAATTAGATTAGTGAGATATATGTTTATGAAACAAGTGAGTGAAAAATAAGAACCGCCTTAGGTATGTGGTTTGTGCTCTTCACTCAATCAGACTGATGTGCTGAATTACAGGCCATGGAGAGTTGTGTAGAATCTTTCCAACCTAGAAAATTCAAAAAAAAATCAACCATTAAATGATAAACCACAAGACCAACCTAGATTTAGAATCCAAAATAACTAGGCTATACCCCCCTAGAACCAATACTCAACCCAACCCCCATTCTAGCAACAAAAATTCCAAAACCCACCTCTATTTTAACAACCCTTCCACTAGAAAGCTTATCAACCACCCCATTTACAAAAAAAATATTATGATTATCTCTTGACTAGTGCGCCATAAACTAAATATCCTCAGTTATAATCTAAGGTTTAAATGATTGCAGATAAAATGGACAAGATATCAACCCAATTCGGTAGCCTGTTGGAGCTTCTATCCAAAAATACAGGAAAATTACCTTCCAAAAAAGTCCCAAATCCAAGGGAGAATGTGAGAATGATAATAATAATAATTGTAAAAGAGATTCAACCACCTGAATCTAAGATATTTCAACCAAGAATTGATTAAATCAAGATTGTAAATTCTATATAGATTCATGAAAATAATCCTTACCAAGAAGAAGCAAGAGAATAGAAAAAGAAAGAAGAAGGAAGGATAGTAATGTAAATGAAATAAATACTAGAGAAACCCTTATAAAGGAAAAAAGGATAAAAATGAACTTAAACTACCATTCCCTTCCATAATGACCTAGTTGAAGAAGTTTTAATAAGAATAAATTCAAAGGTAGATACTGGAAACCTATAAAAAGTTGAAATAAATATACCCCTTCTTGAAGGCATCAATAAAATTATAAAATATACAAAATTTATCAAGGAAATTTTTACTAAAAATATAAGTATTGATGGTAATGAAAGAACTATATTAGGAAGAAGTGTTTTGGATCTTATCGCGCCAATTTTACCCACCAAATGTCGGGATCCTAGGACATTCTCTATTCCATTCACCATTAGATCTTTAACTTTTTCTAATGATTTATGTGATTTAAGAGATTTGATAAACATTATGACTCACTCTATGTTTTCATCTTTGTAGATGGGAGAACTTAATCCCACCAGAGTAGTGGTACAACTTGAAAATAGATCTATTTTTTTCTAGCATGATTTTTAGAAGATGTGTTGTTAAGAGTTAAAAGCTTGATATTCCCAACTGACTTCTATGTTCTTTCCATAGAGGAAGATAAACAACCAGTCCATTCACCCATCATATTGGTAATAAGAATATTGAAGACATCCAAGACAATAATCAATGTGCATAAGGGAACCATCACCATGGAGTTTTGTTACAACACTATCCAATTAAATATTTTCAACTCAATGAGACACCTTTAGAAAACCAATCACTTTTTTCACTCTCCTGTGTTGAAGATACTGAATCTATAGAATAACCAGGTATGTTTCATAAATGTTTGACTTTACCATAGTAGTTATTTCTTAAAAATTCCAAGGAATACAATATTATCCATAATTTAGGAAATTTTAAAAAATCTATTTTTAAATTATAAGAAGAGTTAATCTATGAGTTTTCTGATGAATCTATTGATTTATTTCAAAAATAAAAATTTGATATATTATCTGGTGATCAGAAAATTAAAGCCCTAGAAGTATGGAACATTGATTTAATTTTATCACTTGAACAACCCCCAAATTTGGAATTAAAACCTATTCCTAGTGAGTTAAAATATGTGTACCTAATGGAAGGATAGAATTTACCAATGATCATTGATAATAACTTGTCTATAAGCTATGAGAAAACTTTTATCAGACTTTTTAAATGAAATTTCCAATCCATAGAGAAGATCTTAGGTGATATCCTAGGAATAAACCCCAAAATCTTCTCACACAAAATTGTTTTAGAGGGAGGTTCTAGACTAATAAAATAGTCCCAGAGAAGGCTCAATACCACCATCATGGAGGTAATAAATAAGTAAATAGATAATATATTTGTAGAAAATATCATTTATCCTATATATAACACAAAATGGGCCAACCCCATCCATGTAGTTCTCAAGAAAACTGGTCTAATCATTATGAATAATGATCATAATAAATTTATTCCCATGAGAGTACAAAATAGATAGAGAGTGTGTATTGATTATATAAAGATTAATCAGTTCACATAAAAATTATTCTTTCCCATTCCATTTATTGAACAAATTAAAGAAAGGTTAGTAGGAAGAATGCGTTATTATTTCCTAGATAGATTTCAGGATATTTTCAGGTACCCATTACTCTGGAAGACCAAGATAAAACAACCTTCACATGTACATTTGGATCCTTTTCTTAAAAAGGTTGTCTTTTGGGTTATAAAATTCCCCATGTAAATTTCAAAGGTTTATGGTAATTTTATTTTCAGATCAAATTGAGGACTGTTTCGAGGTATTTATGGATGGATTTACTATTTCTAGTAAGTCATTTGATCACTGTTTGGGAAATATATAAAAAATTGAAAAGATGTATTGAAAATAATCTTATTTAGAGAATAAAAAGGTAAAATTTCATAATAGAGAAAGGGATAGTATTAAGTAACTTAAAATTAAAAAAAGGAATTTAGGTGGATAAATCTAAAGTTGAAGTAATAAATTCTTTACTTATCCACCTTGTGTGAAACATATTAAATATTTTTTAAGACATATAGGATTCTATATAAGATTTATAAAAGGATTTTAGTAATATTTTTATCCCTCTTTCTATGTTACTTTTAAAATAAGATAATTTTAATTTTAATGATGAATGTAGTGAATAATTTGATGAGCTAAAAAGAAGACTAGTCACCCTACTAATAATGTAACCACCAAATTAAGACCATCCATTTGAAATAATTTGTGATTATTAGAACCAAAATTCGGGGTTGGATCTCTCAAAAACAATTGAAGGTAGATCACAATTCATTTATTATACCTCGAGAACACTAGATGCCACTTAGCTCAACTAAACCACCACTGAAAAAGAGTTCCTTGTAGTTGTTTTTTTTCATTAGATAAAATCATATTTTATTTTATTGGAACTGTAGTTCCTTTATTTTCTAACCATGAAATTCCTAGGTACTTAGTGAAGAAGGTAGATGAAAAATCTACACTGGTCTGGTGGATGTTACTTCTATAATAATTCAACCTATAAATAATTTATAAGAAAAGAGTTTAAAACTAGGTGGAATATCATTTTATAAGAGACCACCTTTACATAATGGAAGGTGAAGTGCCAACGTATAAAGATATAGTGAATTATTCAATGAACTAATAGGCACCATATCATATTAACTCCCATAAAAAAATTAAATCTGAATATATATTTTATATTTTGGAGGATCAATTCCTTTAGAAAATTTTCAATGATCAAGTAATAAGGATATGTTTTCCTATAAGTTAAATTTAATTTGTTTTTGAATTCTATGACACACTAGTATATGGAGGCCACTTTGGACCTCAAAGAATTGTAAGAAAAGTATTGGAATATAGTATTTATTGGGCCACATTGTAAAAATATACACACGAATATTGCAAGAAGTGTGAAAAATGCCAATTTTCTAAAATTATTTCAAAGAGACAATAGATTCCTCAAAGCCCATTATATTTTGTGAAATTTTTGATGTTTTTTTAATTGAATTTATGGGACCCTTACAATGTAATTGAGAAATTATGATTTTATTATTATTATATATTATGTCTAAAAATATATGGAATCCAAATCCACCAAAACAGATGATTCTAAAGTTTTATGTGATTTTTTGAAGTCCAACAATTTCTGTAGGTTTGGAGTGAAAAGTTATGTCATTAGTGAAAAAGGGACTCACTTTTCCAATAAGATAACAGAGGATATACTCAGTAAATATGGAGTACATCATAATAAATCTATACCCTACCATCCTCAAACAAATTCCCAAGCATAATATTCGAATATGGAAATCAGAGGTATTCTAGAACAGATAGTGAAACCTAATAAGAAGGATTGGATATAAAGGTTGGTAGGAACCTTATGGTCCTACATGATAGCCTATAAGAGACACATAGGAATGAACCCCTATCGGTTGATTTATTGAAATATTTTTTACCAATCTATGGAGTTGGAGCACCAAGAATATTGGGCTATAAAAAAGATAAATCTGGACTTCAAAAGTGCTGGAAAAGATGGGAAATTCCAATTTTAAGAGCTGTAAGAAATTTGAAGTTAGTATTTTTGAAATTTCTAGAATTTATAAATAAATAAAATGAGTATATCATGATAAGATAATAAACAAAAAAACTTTCTTCTTAGAGACCAAGTTCTTCTCTATAATTCCAGACATAAGCTAATTCCAAGTAAACTTTATTCCAGGTTGGCAGTTCCATTTATAGTCACTCACGTCTATCCTTTTGGTGTTGTACAGATTAAGAATTTAGTTAAAGAAAACTTATTTACTGTTAATGTTAATAGTCTGAAATGTACCATGTAAATTTACCCCATGAACTGGTAAGAGAGATTTCATTTATCTAACCTATCTATTGATCACCTCTCATCAGGTTAGGTCAATCCAATGATAATAAAAAAAATCTTTTCTATGAGGTAATCTGAGTTTAAATTCGTTCTTAGGATTTAAGGATTTAGGGTGTATATATTTTTTCCCATTTCTTTGAACTTCAAATTAAATGGTCCTTACACTTTTATGATTTGTTTTATTATTAAAGGGCCATCAAGAAGGTATAAGGTAGTAAAAAATCTTTGATAATAGAAGGTAAAGATAGAAAGATATTCATGGAGAAATTTTATTTCACTTTTAAATTCATTATATTTTTAGTTTCCCTCATTTTTGTTGTAAAATCTATTTTGAGATTTAAAGGATAATTTCATGCCCACACTTAGACATTTTACTTTACTTAACTGATTAAAGAGACATAAGAAAATTTCGTAGGAATCTTATGATGTCATGTTATATATTACTAATATAATTATATTGAGTTAATAAATTGGGATATTGAATTATTAATTATGAAAATATTGTGTTGATTTTATGAATCATGATTTGAGAGAACTTGTTGATTCATGTAAATGAAATTTTTCTATAATTTTCATACTTTTAATTTCATAAATTCATGTGGATTGATTTTTTATTATTATTTTATTACTTGGGTGATTGTATAATATTTTATGTTCCATTCCTAAGATGTATTCTAGACCTAATATTTTCAATTCAATCTTGAGCATATTTCTTGAGAGATCTTGGGCCATGCCACCTACTAAAACTATAAGTGTAAATTTTCAAAGCTATGATTGTATAGAGTCAAACTTAATATGATTTATTCATTTTTTATTTATCCATTATCCTTGAGACCAACTTTTACATTAACCCTTGTTTTTCCCATAGAATTCATGGATGACCTTATTAGGAATGAGCCATATTAAAAGCCAATATTTCCCATTCCCACCCTTGTATTTTTTATGATATTTTAAAGATGAAGTGTGTAGGTGAGTGAATTCATGGTAGAATGGATTAATTACATTGAAATTAATAGGTTTTTGGGTTCTCTTTTGGTTATTGGGAAAGTTCTATGTTCATTCATTCATTGTATTCACTTGTTACCCATCTTGAAAAAAAAATGAAAAAGTAGATTAAAAATGGGTCTTGACTTAGGAGAATCAAAAATCACTATTATTAGACCAATGATTCAATCATATGAGTTTATTTGGTGTATATGATATTCATTCAAAGCATAAATTTTAGAAAAGTGAAAAAACTGAAAAATTAGTTTGAAAAATAAAAAAAAAGGAAAAGTAGAGGTAAAAAAATAGAGTAAAAATAATTAATTAAGATTTAATTTTTTTCATGAACTTACTCTAATTTATAGGTAAATTGGATTAATCACTTTGAGAAGGTATAATTTCATTACACTTTACATTTTAATATCACAAATTATGCTTAAGAGATAAATATTCTCTTTAATCCTTAATGTTTTAAACATCATTACCCACCAACCCAAAGCCTCAGAGTCATTTGAACCATATGATATGCCCTCATAATTATTTATGATTTATGTATATATGGTATGGATAAAGTAGGTCCTTTAAAAACCTATGGAAATAGATAACATTCCCATTGTGTGAACATAACTCTACTTGAAACTACATTATGAACGATGAGAGAAAAGAATTAATTTTGAGGTGAATCGCAACTTGGAATGTTTAACAATAATAAATTATGATATGTGAATGAATTAAAGGATATGATTCACCAATTTCTAATGGGATAAAGAAAAAAACATGGGTTGATTGGTTTCTTTGAAAATTATTGTGTTTTATTAATATTATATGTGGTTCTTGAAAGTTTTATTTTTCCATTGATAACCATTTGATTTTATTTCATTGAAATTTGAGTAGTGGTATCATTAGTGCCCTTTTAAATTTATTATTGAGATTCAATGCTTGAGGATAAGCATATAAGTTCTATTTTGGGGTTATTTGATGCCCATAAAATTTACATGCATAAAATTTAATAAAATTTAATGATTTTTAATGATTAATTACCATATATTAATCAATTTATCTTTTTATGAAAATATTTAATTATAAATAATGGTTTTTTAAATAGAAATAAAAACATGCATTCAAAGGAATTTTAGTTGTTTTTATTTTTGATAAGTTTTTATTTTATTTAGGTTAAAAAAATTAGGCCTTTTTCTACTCATCCTAAGGTTCTATGAGAAAATAAATATGTTGCGTGGTCATTGGTCAGTGGAAATAAGATCCAAGAGAATCATTGGGGGTACACATAGGGTGGGCTGAGGCTTGATGATCCCATGAATGTTGTAATGGGACCATGTGGTGAGTGTGTAGTGTATGTGGGATCCTATACCAATAGTATGTTTCTGATCCAAGGAAGAAGTGATTGCATATTTAATGGTTTGCACTCACAAAGTCACAACTGATTTGGGACTCTCAAATTACCTTAATTGTTAATCATTTATTGGAATGATTATGTCCTTCCTTGTACATGTGTTCCTCAACTCGGATTGGACATGTTGTCATCTTTCAGCTTTAGTCTCACCAGAACACCAATTCTAGACATCTAAAAACACCATTTCCACCATTAGGAAAGCTCGGGCTTGATCCAACAAGCCACTTTGAGGTCAAGAGAACCATTTTTGGACTCTAGGATTTTGGATGGGTGTCTACAATCCCATTTTGAGTGGAATGAATCCTTATTTTAAAATAAGTATGAAAATGATGATTCAACACCATAGGAATCTTAGTCTTGTTTGATAGGGAGACTTTGAGATCAAAACAGATTCTAAAGATATGTGATATATGTTTCATTCTATGCTCTAGGATAAAATGGTTTCAAGTTTTTCTAAAAATGTGTTAGTGGTAGTGGTCTACATGGATAGATAAATTGGAGGGGAATTAAATAGCCATAGAAATTCCACAACTGCTAGTTACTACATCTATTCACTACCACCACACTTTTTACCATCATCACTCGCCACCATTGGAGTGCTTATTCCATCCTTGTTACCACTAGTTGACACCATCTATTTGTTGTCATTTCTTCCAGTTTCTACCACCATCTACTACCATCAGGATGTGGTACCACCACCATCCACTACCTCCGGTTATGCTATCAGTGTGTTTTCTACCTCCAGTCATTCTACTCTGTTACCACGTCCACTGCTAACATAGGATTGTGATTTCATCGACATGTGACTATTTACATACTACCATCAGTATTCCACTACTGTACTTCTACCATCAAATTGATGTTGGTGCCTTGCTGCCATCAACTTGATTCTACTACTTGTGTCATTATACCACCAATTGGCCTATTACCATCGCATTCTACCATTGTCCTACTTTCATTTCTACCATTTCCATCTTCCAATTCTTTGTAACCACTAATCCTACTTTCATCCTCTTCCACCTTTCCATTCATGATTCTATTATTCCAAATCTATGATCCTTATTCCAAAAAGATCCCTCTATCGATCTGAGGCTGAGGGTGCTCATTTGGGAATATTGGCCATTCCTAAAGTCACCCAAGCCTTTAACTTTGAAGAAATGAGCAACACAAAGTCATGGATACTAAATCTGATACAATATGTCTTGATTAATTTTTAAAAGAAAAGGGTGATAAGGTTAAGGATGATAAATTTAGGAAGGATGATCAATCCAAAACCAAATGGAAGACACTAAGAATATGGATCCAAAGTTGAATAAAATATTGGGACCTTAAGAGTTTGAAAAACCTAAGATGAATATACATTGTGTGCTTGATAAATATAATGAATTAATAAAAATAAGTATGTCACAATGGTGCAACAAGGTCATTCTTGGTTTTCATTAAGTTCATGCATGAGTTCCACATCATAGGAAGATCAATAATATTTTAAATCAAGCTATGAATTCAAGGAAAACCCATAGTATACATGGGATAATTTTCAGATGTGGAAATACTCATATAAGGAATAATTTTCAAGCTTCACATGAAGAAGTTGTTGGAGTTGGTTTTCTAAACCAACTTTTTTAGTACTTTCTTGCATGATTTTATTATTAAAGATGTTTTTTATTAGCATCGTGATTATAATTTCACATAATATTTGTATGTGATAATGTCCTTAGAATATATGTCTTGCTTAAAGGTCATACTAGTTCCCCGCTATGATGAGAACCTAGAGGTTCTATACCATTATTCTTGAACCTTGTTCTATGGCCAGATGATATTTTTTATAGGAAATGAACAATGTAAGATATTAAGTGTGGGAGGCTCATAATATATTGAGACACATTATCGTGGTGTTTTCCCGTGGTAATCTATAACATAAGAGGTTATGAAAACATTACCATTAATAAGAAATATACATTTCCATGTGTCATTAGTGTTCCTTTATGTGTAAATGTGTCCTTAGACTTTAATATTATCATTAATGGATATCATGACTCGCATATTTTTATTTATTTATGAAAATTTTGATGACATATATATATATGTCAAGGTAGGATACGTTGGGCGTGTTATTGGCCCATCAGAAACTGTTGGCCCCTCTATGGTTTTAATGGTTTTAATAATCACAAATCATGTAAAATCATGTCCATTCATTTCAATAATAATTTTCAAAATGTTTAATTATGATTATATATGATCAACTATGTATTTAACACATTCTTTGTATATTCATGTTGTATGATAGTTAAAACAGTAAATTGTCTATATATGAGTCACTAACACCGATAGTGTGAATGTCTCACCGACAGTTCAAAATGACTCACCGACAGTTCAAATATGTCTCACCGATAGTACAAACTGACTCACCAATAGAAGACTCACCGATAGTACAAATGAGTCACCGAAAGAAGGAATGACTCACCTATAGACAAAATGAGTCACCAACACATTGAGTCATTGACGCATGGAAACACCGACAGAATGACTCGCCGATAGAATGAGTCATTGATACCAATAGAAGGACTCACAGATAGAAGAATTCACTGATAGAATGACTCACTGATAGAATGGGTCACTGATACTGATAGAATGAATCACCGATAGAAGGAGTCACCGAAAGAATGTTTAAATTTTCTTTTATTTGAAATCATCTCTAATGGTGATATTTGAGTGTTTTAATGATAATGATTAAAATAATGGTTTTTGAAGAAAACATTAATGACCATGTTAGTTGACAGTATGAGGTAACTCTACATGCTTATTGTCGGGCTATAGAATATAAAAAGAGAAAATCATGCAAGCTGATATAGAGATATATATATATACAGCAGAGGACTCACACGAGAACCAATACTGAACCTATGAACAAAAGGAAGAAGAACACACGAGGAATTATCATTCTTGATAACCAAACACAAAGAATACCTTGTTGTGAACCAAAGTTCCTACACCTCTCCAGCAAACAAAAAATAACCGAAGGAACAGAACTTCATCTTCTTGAAAACCAGAACACAAAGCTTCATGACACTCATTTTTTAGTGTTTATTTCTAGAAGAGGACTCAAACTTCACATCTACTGCATCCAAAGAGTCTAGAACTGAATTTCACAACACACATATCCTTCTATACTCTATCTATATATTTCTTGCTCTGTTGTGTGTATTTTTATTACATTTCGAGTAGTGTATGTGTGTGTGTTTCTGTAAAACACACACTGTCTCCTACTCTAAACTAAAGGATACAAGATATATTTACACAAACATCATTTTACACCTTTTTTCATACACGTATAAATGTGAAAGAGTTCCTATGTTACCTAGATATTCTTTTTTCCATGAAGAATAGTGGTAGAGGTCAAGGGACCTGGAAAACACTGTATTATGTTGTAACCCCCGATCTAGGGTGTGGATCAAAATTTAAATATAATTTTTCTTGGTGGTAGGTGATCACCCATTATAGTGGATTAGGTCTCATCTTGAGACTGAACCACTTGTTTTAATCTACTATGTTTTCAAAATTAGTTTACTTTGTTATTAACTCATATTTTAGAAAACTAAGTTTCACTTTGATAGTTAGTCTTGGATAATGTTTATAAATATTTTGATTTAGTAAATTATTTTCAAAGGTTATATTAATATATCATAATGCTATAACTGAGAAATAATAAATCTTTTGAGAAATTAATTAAAGAGATGTACTATTATAAATTTACTACTTTGATTAATTGGACTGTTTTGTTTTCAAATTGGGGGATCTTTAAAAAATGTTTTTAACAAAAAAAACTATAGGAACTCAATTCACCCCCCCCCCCCCCACCTCTTGAGTTTCCTACTCTAACCAACATTTGGTATCAGAGGATTTTTTAAACTACTATTTTCAAAGGCTTCAAAGATTTTTCAAATCTTTTCAACTGTGATTTTAGTTGTGTTTTAAAGATCTCTAAATTTTTGTTAGTTCTAAATTTCTAACTCTTTAAAATATAGCATTTATTCTTTATTATGGATAATAGATAGGAAGGTGTTTCTACCAACATACCTCCCTACTTTAATGTAACAAATTATGATCAGTGGAAAATTAAAATGAAAATTCCCTTAGAGAGTATGGGGTTTGATATTTGGATAGTAATAGAAGATAAATATGAAATACCAAACACTCATGGAACTACATGGAGTGATGCCACAAAAACTTCTTACAATAATAATTTTAAAGCTATAAATTCCCTATTTTGTGATTTAGGGGATAAAGAATTTAATAAAATATCTGCTTGTAAATATACCTATGAAATTTGGGATACCTTAGCTATCTCACATGAAGGAACTAATAATGTTAAAGAAATGAGAATTAATACCTATACTATTATGTATGATAACTTTAAGATGAAGCCTGATGAGCATATTTCTGATATGTATATCATGTTTAATGAGATAGTCAATATAATGAGCTCTCTTGGAAAGCTAGTGGGTTCTAAACAACAAATCATGCGGCTAATCAGATGTCTACCTGAAAGGTGAAGAGGATCCTCGGTATCAATTAAGAAATCTTGTGACATCAGTAAACTGTTATTCAAGGAGATGAAAGGTAATTTTACTATGTATGGGGAAGATTTAAATGTAAACAAAGAGGAATAGGATGAACCAAAGATAAAGTCAATGGATTTTAAAACCACTAATTCAAAAAATAAAGAAAATGAAAGGATACAAACTCATTGTGATAGTAAAAGTAATGATGATTCACTATCAGACAATGATGAGGAAATAGATCAATTATCCAGAAGGTTTGATAAGTTTTATAAAAGGAAGAAATTTTTCAGGAAGCCTCACTACAAAGGAAAATATGACAATAAAGGTAACTGGAAAAAGGATTAGAAAAGGAATGAGAAATAAAATTAAATATTTTTCTATGAATGTAATAGAAAGGGAAATGTAAAATCTGACTATCCCAAGATAAAGTATAAAAAAGAAGTATGAGGGAAAAGATAGAAAGTACAAAAAGGAAATGAAAGCAGCATGGAGTGATTTTGAGGATAGTTCCAGTGATTCAGAATCATCACATGATGAGAAATGTGACAAGGAAAACATGTGTTTCATGAAAAACACATCAAAGGTAAACCTTTAGTATTTTATAAAAAAATCATATTACTCTAGAGATGAAAGGGATTCTGAAAATATGAATAGTGAAGAAATTTTTGAATTCTTCCAAATGCTTTAAGATACATGTAATGAATTAAAAGATAAATATAAAGCTTTAGAAAAACAATATCCTGTTACCTCTACTATTAAATATGATCTTACCATGGAAAAGGAAAAGAATGTTCAATTTCTTAAAGAAAACAATGACCTTAAATTGTCTAATAAGCAATTGAAAAAGGATTTAGAAATTTTTTCCAATGGAAAAGATATCTTGGTTTAAATGCTTGGTAAACAAGTTGTACCCAAATCACTATTTTTATTGGCTATCATCCTCATAAAATAAATTTTTTCAAAACCAATTCTATACCCAAATCTAAAAAATCTTGTTTTATTCCTAGTTTCAGAACATTTTCTACAAGTTCCATCTATGGAACATCTTCTACTGTTTTAAGTTTTTTTTACACAAATAAAGTCTATTTTCCAATACTTTACAAACTATGTATAGAAAACCCATGAAACAAATGTGGGTTCCCAAATCTCTTATTACTAATATTTCTAGACCCAAAAAAATCTGGGTACAAAAATATTTTCTTGTCTAATCTATTTTTATAGGAAATCTGTTAGAAGAGCTCCTATAGAAGTCTATGGTACTTTGACAGTAGATTTTCAAGACACATGATCGGAGATTACTCATTCCATAAGAATATAATAAATATTTTTGGTGGACATTTCACTTTTGATGATAATGCTAAAGGAAAAAAAATTGTCCTTGGTCAGATTGGTAACTCTAATTCAGTTTTAATTTCTAAAGAAATTTTTGTTGATGGATTAAAGTATAATATACTTAGTATCTCTCAATTATGTGATGATGAATTTAATGTTAAATTTGAAAATGATGCATGCAATGTTTTCAAATCTAAAAAAATTAATATTTTCTACTTTTTGAAATGAAAATGTTTATGTTGTTAACTTAGACTCCTTAGTTTCTCAAAACATTTCATTCTTAAGTTTCTTTCACAATGATTCTTGGATTTGGAATAGAAGACTAGAACATTGTATCATACACTCTCTTAGAAATCTTACTAGAAAATTTTTATTTAAGGATATACCTAATATTGAGTTTCCAAATGAAAAAAGTCTGTAATCCTTATCAAAAGGGTAAACAACATAAAATATCTTTCAAACCAAAGAAATTAGTTTCAACTTATCAACCTCTTGAGTTATTTCATATAGACTTGTTTGGACCATCTAGAGTTTCGAGCCTTAATGGGAATCACTATGTCTATGTTCTTGTAATTACTATTCTAGATATACTTGGACCTTTTTCCTAGATCACAAAAGTAAATCTTGTTCTCATTTCACCAAGTATGCTAGAATATTAGAACACCTAACTGGTTTTAGAATCAAATCCTTAAGAATTGATCATGGTCGTGAGTTTGAAAACCAAGAGTTTGAATCTTTTTTCTCACAAAATGGTTATAGTCATAACTTCTCTGCTCCTAGGAAACCTTTAAAAAATGGAGTTGTAGAAAGAAGAAATATAACCTTATTAAAAATAGTAAGAACTATGCTCAATGAATATGGCCTACCTATCTACTTTTGGGATAAAGATGTCAATACATATTTCTATATTATTAATAGAGTCTTAATTAGACCAATTATTAAGAAAACTCCCTATGATTTGTGGAACAATAGAAAACCCAAAGTTAGTTACTTCAAAGAATTTGGTTTCAAGGTCTTTATCATTAATACTAAAGAAAATCTTGACAAATTTTCATCCTAAATTAATGAAGTAATTTTCCTAGGTTATTCAATATCTAGTAAATCCTATATATTCTTTAACAAAATAACCAAATGTGTGAAAGAATCTATACATGTCAAATTTGATGAAATAGATCCACATTATCCTAATACCTCCCTATAAAACATTGAGGATAATGTGTCAAATCTGGACATAAATGTAAAATATTTTGACCCTACTATCAAGAAATCTATTAAATCTTCCAGTTCTGGAAATTCTCTAGATTCTAGACATAATGAACTCTGTTGAAGAGCCAGAAATTACTATCTCTTCTTTTTCTAGGTCTATTAGAACCCTTAATAATCATCCTTTAGATTTTTTTGTTGGATATTTAGATAAATTAACTTATACTAGAGCTTCTCTAAGAAATTAGGTTGAACATAAAGCTTTCTTATCATAGCTTGAGCCTAATAACATCAATGTTTCAATCAATGATGAATTTTGGGTGATGGCTATAAAAGAAGAGTTAAATCATTTTGAAATAAATAAAGTCTAGAAAATTGTAGATATACCCAAAGACACCTTGACTATAGGAACTAAATGGGTGTTTAGAAATAAAGTAGATGAAGTTGGTAATATTGTAAGAAATAAAGGTAGATTGGTGGCATAAGTTTATATTCAAGAAGAAGGAATTGACTATGAGAAAACTTTTTCACCAGTTACTAGACTTGAATCCATTATAATATTTCTTGCATATGCAGTACATATAAATTTCAAGTTATATCAAATAGATGTTAATAGTACATTCTTAAATGGGTATATAGTTGAGGGTGTTTTTGTTGAACAACTCCCTAGTTTTAAAAACTCTCATTTTTTAAATCATGTTTTTAAATTAACAAAATCTTTATATGGTTTAAAGAAATCTCCAAGAGCTTGGTATGACAGACTAAGTAGTTTTATTATTTCTAAAGTTTTTACAAAAGGTATGTATGATACTACTCTCTTTATAAAAATAATTTCTAAAGATGTTTTAGTTGTTAAAATCCATGTTGATGATATTATTTTTGGATCTTCAAAAAATTCCTTATGTGTTGATTTTTCAAAGATGGTGCAAAATTAATTTGAAATGAGTTTAATGGGGGAACTCTAATTATTTCTTGGATTTAAAATATTTCAAAGTAAAGAATGTGTTATTTAAAATTAAAGTAAATATACTAAATATATTTTAAAAATGTTTTTATTTGTTGGTATAAAAAGTTGTGATACTCTAATGAGTTCCACATGTAAGTTGGATCTTGATGAAAATGGTAAATTCGTTGATCAAAGCACTTATAAAGGAATGTTTGGGAGTTTACTCTACTTAACTATTAGTAGGTCTAATATTATGTTTAGTGTGTGTATTTTTGCTCATTTTCAATCAAATCCTAAGTAGTCACATCTTCTTACTATTGAAAGAATTTTCAAATACCTCAAATATACTACCAACCTAGGATTGATCTATCCTAGAGGACAAATTTTTGATTTAGTGAGTTATTCAGATACTAATTTTGGCAGTTCTAAGTTAGATATAAATAAAACCTCGGTAATATTTCACTTTTTGGGAAAGTCTCTAGTATCATGTTGTAGTAAGAAAGAAAATTTTTATTTCATTATCTACTACTGAGGCTAAATAATTAGTTTTTTATAGTTGTTGTGTTCAGATTTTGTGTATTAAACACACTTTACTGGACTATGGATATCAATTCATACATGTCCCTATAAACTGTGATAATACAAGTGTTATTAACATTTCAAATAATATTATTTCTCATTTTAGAACAAATCATATTGATGTAATACATCACTTTTTGAGATATCATTATCAAAAAGGTGATATAACACTAGAGTTTATTGGTATTGAACATCATCTTTTTAACATATTCACAAATCCAATGAACTCTAAAAGAATGAATTACATAAAACATGAATTAGGGATGATTAATTTGTAAGGACCTTATATTAATAACTCTGTGAAAAATAAGTGTAGATGTCATACTGACACTAACAATGTTATGCATACAATGTCATGCTGACACCGATACTTTGTCATGTTGACATTGACACTTTGTCATGCCGACACATTTGCCATGCCGAAACCGATAGTGTTATGAAAAAATATTTCATACTGACACTAATGACTCTCTCTTTTATTTGTCTTATGTGTTTAACCAAAATGACGTTGTTTCATTTATTTCTTTGAACCCAGTTCACAATTTTAAAATCTCTAAAATCTAAATAATATAAATTTGAGTCGATTCACTCTACTACTTACCCTTTCACTTTAACCCTTACACTTCTATTATTTCTCTTTACCCTCAAACTTTCACCTTCCAACCTTAAACTAAACCATCATAAATGGAAATGATGAAGTGCGCCCTTGAAGGAGGATCTATAGATGAGTCACAACCTACTAAGAAGCAAAAGGGAGAATTGAGAAAGTATGTGCTTGTCAATACTTCTCTTATAAACCACGTAGTGACACCAAAAAATGAATTTTTCATAGAATGTTTTTTGGAAAGTAAGTAGTTGTTATTGAAGGTGTTTCAGACTCAGGGATGGATAGAATGGTTTGCAAACAGTGAAAGGCCCTATTATCCCAAGATGATACATGAGTTTTATATGAAATGTTGAATTTCTTTTGGAAGGCAGTGAAGTTGGTTGGATTAAATATATAGTTAAAGTAAGTTGAATTTCATTTTCTTCTAGGCATTGGGAATAATGCCTTAAGGTGCCTCATGAAGGAATCTACAATGACTACCAAGGAACTTCTCCACCTGTAAGTGATATGTTTTTCTTTGAGATAGCTTTGAAGGAGCTGACTAAGAATGAGGAGCATAGGATACCAATTGTTATTGAGCTAGATGGTGAAAGTAGGGTTATTTTTAAGTTCATTTAGCACCAGCTCTATCCTAGGAAATGGGACTTTTCATCCTTTAAGTATCAAGATGTATACTTGTTGTATTTGTTAAATAAATAAGTTAAAGTGAACTTGTGTAAATATCTTATAGTTCATATTATTGAAATGATTAAGCTCTACTTTAATAAAAATTCCATGTTATACCCAAGAATGATAATGGATAGAAAGTATAAAAGGATATAGAAGGGATGATAAGGAAAATAGAAAGATAGAGGTATATACTAGGAAATAAGTCATCTTCCCCGATACGCTCGTTTCCTCCTGCCCGTTTTGAGTAAGGAGATATGCAAGAGGATAAAAGTCCTTTGGAACCCATGGAAAAAAGAATGGGTTGGTGATGAGGATAAGCTTTATGAAAAATTCATCCCAGTGGACCATTCAGTTAGGACAATATATTTAGTGGATCCTATTCTAGGACCATAAGATGATAAACGTATTTATTCTAATGAGGAAGAGGTTTCTAGTCCTAATAGAGATCAAGGGTTTCCAGTTGATGATTGAAGTGACCCTGACACCAATGAACCTCCAATAATAATGAATTATGGACCTCCTAGTCCACCTCTAGCCTTACCTTCAGATAAACCAACTCTTGGTGATAATGGTGATGAGGAGATAGAAGTGTCTAGAAGTGTTGATTATGTAAGAAGATATAGTGGTTCAGATGGAGAATCTGGAGGAGAAGAAGAAGTCATAGAAGAAGAAGAAAGTGACAGTATCTCTGTAAGTGGGAAATAAAAGTAAAGAAATAAATATTGTGATAGAAATGATGAAGATGGTGAAGGAAGTGAAATTGGAAATGATAGTGATCATCTTGATGATGATCGGGGTGGAAATGTTTATCTGGTTGAGGCTGTAGTTCAAGAATAAGTTTTAGAGTCTTCAAAAGTTTCTACTATAAGTGAGGTAGTAGTTAATTTTACAAGAGAAGTAGATGCTATTATTGGAGAAGATAATCAGTTGTAATTGATGGTGTAGTGGATGCTCAAATAGTCTCTACACAACATCTGGTTTATGTTCGAATTTCTAGAAGAAGACCTCAAATTGATGGGGAGCAGCAAGTGAGAGGAGATCCAGTTGAGGGGGAGCTTCAAGATAAAAGAGCTCAAGCTAAGGGAGAAAATAAAGTTGGAAGAGTAAGACTTGACACTCTCA
Organism: Viscum album; assembly: GCA_963277665.1. Taxonomy (NCBI): domain Eukaryota; kingdom Viridiplantae; phylum Streptophyta; class Magnoliopsida; order Santalales; family Viscaceae; genus Viscum; species Viscum album. The sequence goes on from OY728130.1 coordinate 1,947,901,482, forward strand.
CCCCTTTGGATGATGATGTTATGTCTGAATGGGAAATAAATCTTAGATATGTAGCTCTTGTCTTGGACTATGAAGATTCGGATAATAAGGTGTTTGTACCTATTGCAAGAGAATCAGTGGCTGAAACCCTTCCTAGTGATAATGTCACTAAGGATAACTTTGAAAGGTTTAAGGAAGAAATGTGTTCAGCTATCATAGAATCTGTTCAAGATAAAGTTTTGTCCATTCCTACTCTAAGTGATAAGGTACACTCAAGTCTTTTATAGGATAAATGAAGCAATCTTTACAAGATTCTCCTATTTCAGTTCAGAAAGTTGGTGTGAAGGAGGCTGATGCAGTAAAATTTTCATAGAAAGTAATAGCTGAGATTCAACCAAATTTAATTTCAATGACCGAAACAATTTTTTCAAACAATACCAAGCTAGGAAAAGAGATGATAAAACTAGTTTCTTCCATAAATGGATTAACCTCTGAGTATAAAGGATGTTTGTAAATAGTGATTAAAGCTCTTAAGGAACACACCTAATATCCTGAACCAGGCCGGGTCACCATCTGACCTGGCACTCGACCCGGTCCGTGACATGGCCCAAAGGGCGTTCCCGATCCCCACGGGCTGGCACGAGTTCTCGGGTATCAAACATTACATGGGAATGATTTACTCGAAATAAAAGATAGAAAGACAACTGACAAGATAAACAAACTAGAACTTGAAACCGGCAACCAAACACGCCTTTACACTATAACTAGGTTTAGAGTTTAAAATTCAACTAAAACCCAAAGGGAACTACAACAAAGACAGAAAACTAACAACTCTAACTCAAGACTCAAAACGACGTGAGAAGTCATACCTCCAAGCTACCCACACCAACCTGCATGAGGAGACCGACAACAATCTGAACCACCATCACTGAGCACAATGTCACAACCTGGAATACACAAGAAACAAAGTCTACATGCACCCAAGGGTGTATGTAGGGTATGAGCCAAAAGCCCAGTAAGATGTCACCCAATAAAAAGGTTCCACGTATAAAAATTAAATGAAAAATACATTTATAGGCTAAATAAATGAAAGGACACAAAATCTTGAACAAATTTAAAGAAACAATCTCTATAAGGAAAACATTTCTTTTCAAAGAAAACAACTTGATTAAAAATAAATCACCATTGGAGTTAAGAAACCCCAAACCTTCAAGAAAACCCAAAATCTACACCGTATGCCAACAGTGAGTGTATAGTAGTCCAGGAGTACCAAAAGTGGGAGAGGCCCTATTAGTACTAGTAAAAGAATGGGACCCTAGAACATCGCATCTCGGTGAACAGTAGTATAGGAACCACAACAAAATATGTTCTCGTGAACGAGCCACTAGTAGGGAAACACATCCATAACCTAGTGGTCTCCAATCATCATCCAATGTTTAGTTAGTTTTGTAATCGTCAAACCAGCTAAGTGAAACTGGGCCAGAGCCGCTCCAGAATCACTAGCACGCTAGATCTAGTCCACCCACTTAGTACCCAGGCATCCCCTTTTGTGCTCAAGATGTTCCAATTTCACATTTCATGTAAAACTCAGACAAACAAATCAAAAGGGTGTTACATAAACCCAACGCCACACTTTCTCACACACAAAAAACCATCTGTCAAAGTACGCATGCCAAAAGACTTTAGCCAACTCAATTAAAACAATTTCTACATTTCTAATAATTGTTTTTTTAAAAACACATATTAAATTTTTATCGTTGATAATTTTATTAAATCATATTAAATTCTTTGTAAACAGATTCTTTGAAAAGAAAAATAACATGGCTTTAACACTCAAAACCAACTCAACCCTCTTTCATGACCAAACACACCCAACACCACATCAAGAACACAAACCGCACACTTTTCACATTTTCAAAAAACAAAACAAACCTTATAAAAACACTAGAACAAAAACATTGCACTTTGCACATTTTTACAAAATAAACACGAACTTTATAAAACACTAAAAGACAGATCACATAGGTTTTCATAGCAACAACCTACTCAACCATTACAAAACCTTCACTTACGACCAAGAACATGCAATGTTATGTCGAAACACAATTAACTCCACTTACAAAAATGAAAATCTAATAGCACATATGATAAAACACTAACAATTGACTAAAGATAAGTTTTCATCCAAATGAACGCAACCACCCATATAAACATACTACCAAAAAAATTTAACACATGAAAAACTTCAAGAAAACCAAAACCGCACCCAAAATAATTAATCAAAGAACATCATAAATTAACTAAGCTAGAAAATTAACTTGTCAGATAATGTTTAAACATGGAACCACCTACCTCGGTGTAGACCGACTTCACAAAATTGGTGTGCAAAGTCCATCGCACTTCAAATGCACTGCAACAACATAATTAAGCCCTACAGTGAGGGTGCGAGAGGTTGGCCGAAGCTCCGAGGAGGTTGTCGGTGCGCTGGAGGAGGTTGTGGTTAGTGCTTTGGAAATAAAGAAGCTATCCGGGACAAGAGGGGGGTGTTCGCTGGAGTGGGAGGCCGGCGAGGGCAGCGCTGGCTGGTAAGGAGGTCGGCGGTGGGGAGCATCACCAAACAGAGTAGGGGCAGCGGTGCGGTGCTTCATCGGACGGAGAAGGCGGCGAGGTGGTGCATCGCTGGATGGAGCAGGCCGGAGCGTCTTGGAGGGCGGTTTGTCGAAGTCGGAGGGGCGCTGGTTGGGGAGAAACAACGGCAGTGGAAGGTGCCGGCCAAAGGGGAGGGTGAACCGGTGGGTCACAACGCCGGAAGAGGGAGGCGGCAACGAGAGGTTGGGATAGGGGGGCATGGCGCAACGGCGTGACGGGGGGAGCAGGGGTGCGGTCCGAGGGTTCTCGGGGAGGAGAGTTTCAGCGCGATGGAAAAAAATGGGGAAGAAGGGGGTAGGAGGTGGGTGTGTCGTGACGGGGAGATGAGGAAAAAGGGGTGTAGCGCAACCCTAGCTCCAAAAAGAAAAGAAAATAATAAAAAAATAAAAGAAATTAATAAAAAAAACAAAACAATAATAATTGTAATAAACTAAAATAGGAATAATAATAATAATAATAATAATAATATTCTCAAATAATAATATTATTATTACCATCAAAACAATTAATTTTAATTTGTATCCAACTCTTATTATATTATATTATTTTTATTTTATGACTCTTAATTTTATTTCTTAATTATTAATTCATGTCATTTAATTATTTGGACACTGTCAGGTCACCCAGTGGACCAGGCGAGGCCGCGCGGTTTCAAAATCGTGCCCTGCTCGAGTCGCGCGGTCTCAAACATTCATTGAATTTTCATTTTATTATTCATCATGCAATTTTCATCTACCTTGAACATCGGGCAGGCTGAGCGGTGAACCAAATGATGTCATGTGGTGACCCAGTCAAAGTCGTGCAGCTTCGACCATTCCCCGCCCGTACGTTGGACACCGCCAAGCCCAAAATATTTATTTATCTGCAAAACGTAAAATTGAATGACGGGCGGGTCACATGGCAGCACTGTCGAAGCCGCAAGGCTTTTCAATTATGTTTCGCCTGTGCGTTGCATGCTTTCAAGCCTCGATGAGCCGATTGAGGTCGCGTGTCAAAACCAAAACGTGTATTTCTTTAAATAAGAACCCAAAAGTTTTAAGTCGACTTCAACCCGAACTACCCAATTCCCTGAAAATTAATAAAATAATTTATTTAAAGACGACGGGTGTGAAAATTCTCCCCACCATAAAGATTTTCGTCCCTGAAAAGCCACAACTAAAGTTGAGACCCAAAGTAGGAAACGACACCCCCTTGGGGTTCAGAAGGTATCCCCATGAAAATCAAGTGAAAAGAGGCAAACGCACTGTGCTCAGAGATAGAGACTCAAATGACAACCTCAAGGAACCCGTAAAACACTTTTTGCTAAGTGTCACCCACCCCAGAGCTCTAGAACACCTCAAGTTGTTTTCTTAAGGAAAGGAACTCTCGCACCCACGGAAACCAAATTCAAGAATCGAAACACCTCAAGCATCATTGAACAAAAATCACACCATTTTACCAGAACGAAGAAACAAGACCAAACCACATCCAAAGAATACTCCAATAACCTACCACTGAACCATCTCTAGGAAAAAAACTAAAAGGTCCAACATGGGAAAGCCCGATGGGCTCCCCACCATTAAAAACTTATCGATGCCCGAGACGAGACTAGAAAATCGACACAAGGAGGCCCAGGTGGACTCCCCACCATTATGATAAAGGCCAACACCAACTCATTCTAGAGTCACTTGTGTGAGACCCATTGTGGGTCTCCCCACCATTAGGACTGAAAGAGGGTACAAAACTTTGAAAATTCTCCAACGGTGACCAAACACCCCACCACAAGGGCGGGGAGGGAGGGGCCCAACTACCGGGGCATTAAAACCACAACCCAAAACAAATCAACATCTTCACGTCCCTAGATGAGAACTATTCAAATTTGAGACCGCTTAACCCAAATGACCCCATAAATACCACTAAAAGTGATTACATCTGGTGGGATCCAACCCTCAGGACTTTAAGGTGATGAGTCGAACATGCCTCCACATAGTCACGGAAACCTTACGCAACCAGACGGTTCATTCGAAATGGAAAAATCATAGAAAACAATTTAAATTTCCTCTACTTTAAACATCAATGACAGAAATAAATTTGGGGTACCATACACTCCTGGGGTTCCTGACCATGCGTCAGCTTCACTCTGAGGCCTATGGCTGGAGCCTTGATGTTTGAAGCATCTTCTGCCTCGCAGTCAGGTATTGAAGACTCCCGAATGGAGCTTCTCTTTTTTGGAACCACACGCAACCACACCACAACCGAGACAATGCCAACAACCACAACACATTACGACATCCAACTAACCATCCACGGAACATTCACCAACACAATATCTGAAATGGTGCATGCGCATCACCCTTTGTCACACTGGATGAGAGCACGACACCACAAATCGTCACATGAACATGACCATTGTTGTTGAGAGGAACATTATAAGGAGAGTGACTTAGAACTGAGTCTTAAAAAACATGTGATTCCTGCAATTGACCGTAGCATCCCCAGGTGAATGGGTCTACCACACTAGTGGCCTAACGTAGACCCTTTCTTAAATGAAACCAACGAAGGACCAAAGGTCATTTAGAATAGTGGCCTACACCGACCACTCTAGGCTGCTTCCACCTTTCCCCCACTGGAATCTCCTTCACCGTTTCCAAACAGAACTTTCAAATTAATGAGGTCAAACTTCACCCTTGACAATCAAAGAGAACTCACACTACAAGACGTCACTGAACATGACCCTTGCAGCTGATGAAAATACTACAAAGCCCTTCAAGGCACTGGTCAACACTGAAAATTCTGAACCACCTTCACCCTTCCCCGTTGGAAATTCTTTTGCTGTTTCTAGGGGGAACCTTCAAACACGACAGTGTCAAACATCATACCCGACGAGTCAGACACTCAAAAGACCAAAACTCTCTTCAACTCCCCTCGCATCTATCATCCCGCTGCGAGAGGATTCACTTAGTTGTAAAAAGGAGAGGTGGGTTCAATTCTAGAATTAAAGAAGAGATTCCTCTGATCAACTGGAGGGCCGACTAATGGAGAATTACCTGTGGCCACACTTCAATCGCATGTTAACACTCTATGGGGGTGTACACTAGTCAAGAGAGAGAACCGCAGACCCAATCAAACTGGTCCAATAGCCAAGATATATTGCAAGCAAACATTAAGCGTGCAGGGGGAACCACTGCAAGGAATTCCTGAAGCACTTTTCAAAAGAATCCATTAACTACACACTTACATACCAACTTACAAATAAAAATTTAAACTCGAACACAATTCAGTCAAAAAGGATTCTCGACCCAAAATGCCTCACATCCAACATGTCAAAATCAAAAGGACACACCATGAAATCACTGATTACTAAAACACCAAATTTTCATTTAACAAAAAATTTTGAAAATAGGCAAAGCTTGTGGGTTACACAAACACCAATGGTGTCCCATGGGCCTCGCACATGCATGTTCTCGTGCCACACCGGCACCCACCTCATGTCCATCCAGGCACTCATCCACTCGTGCCACTAACCATTTCTCTTTCCCATATACATTCATGCATGTGGTTGCCCATGAGAACACCAAGAATAAAAACCAAACCTTTCCATTTTTTTTCTTCAAAACCAAAACATTCAACCCACAATTTTCAAACCTTACACATCATCTTTTTTTAAAACACTTCATTTCAAAACAATTTTCAAGACCGAATCTCTTTTTTTTCTTAAAAACCATATTTCCATGAATCCAAAACAAAAAGACGAGAAACAATGTAGGAGGAAACTAGTGTCAACGGGTGATTGGAACATATGGTTGGCGGCCATACGCCAATCACGCCACTGGCCACAGAGAGTACTTTAGGATAGTGTCCCCGGCTCCACAAGGCTTGCTAGACCCTGTGAGCTCACTAGGACCACTAACTATACTCCCTTTTCATTTCCCCTAGACAAGATTAACCGCAATGACCAAAAACTCAGACAAACATCAACATACTTTGGTAACTCGAGTCCCGCCACGAGGTGTGCTGGCCAGGAACCTTACTCGTATCTAGGATGTCGAGTCCCGAAAACCTTAACTCCAGTCTACTGTGACTCTATCCCAAAAGAACGTGACCCAAGAAGCAAAACCTCCTCTAATACCATTTTGTCACTAACCAGGCCGGGTCGCCATCTGACCTGGCACCTGACCCGGTCTGCAACATGGCACGAAGGGCGTTCCCGATCCCCACAGGCTGGCACGAGTGCCCAGGTATCAAACATTAAATGGGAACGATTTACCTGGAATAAAAGATAGAAAGACAACTGACAAGATAAACAAACTAGAACTGGAAATAGGAAACCAAACACGCCTTTACACTATAACCAGGTTTAGAGTTTACAATTCAACTAAAACCCAAAGGGAACTACAACAAAGATAGAAAACTAAAAACTCTAACTCAAAACTCAAAATGAAATGAGAAGTCATACCTCCAAGCTACCCACACCAACCTGCATGAGGAGACCGACAACAATCTGAACCACCATCACTAAGCATGATGTCACAACCTGGAATAAACAAGAAACAAAGTCTACATACACCCAAAGGTGTATGTAGGGTGTGAGCCAAAAGCCCAGTTGGACGTCACCCAATAAAAAGGTTCCACATATAAACATTAAATGAAAAATACATTTGCAGGCTAAATAAAGGAAAGGACACAAAATCTTGAACAACTTTAAAGAAACAATCTCTATAAGGAAAGCATTTCTTTTCAAAGAAAACAACTTAATTAAAAATAAAGCACCATTGGAGTTAAGAAAACCCAAACCTTCAAGAAAATCCAAAATATACATTGTATGTCGACAGTGGGTGTATAGTAGTCCAGGAGCATGAAAAGTGGGAGAGGCCCTATTAGTACTAGTAAAAGAATAGGACCCTAGAACATCGCGTCTCGGTGAACAGTAGTATAGGAACCACAACAAAATATGTTCTTGTGTACGAGCCCCTAGTAGGGAAACACATCCATAACCTAGTGGTCTCCAATTATCATCCAATGTTTAGTTGGTGTTGTAATCTTCAAACCAGCTAACTGAAACTGGGCCAGAGCCGCTCCCGAATCACTAGCACACTAGATCTAGTCCGCCCACCAAGAACCCAGGCTTCCCCTTTTGTGCTCAAGATGTTCCATTTTCACATTTCATGTAAAACTCAGACAAACAAAGCAACAGGGTGTTACATAAACCCAACGCCACACTTTCACACACACAGAAAACCATCTGTCAAAGTACGCACGCCAAAAGACTTTAGCCAACTCAATTAAAACAATTTCTGCATTTCTAATAATTGTTAGTTAAAAAAAATTATCATTAATAATTTTATTAAATCATATTAAATTCTTTGTAAACAGATTATTTGAAAAGAAAAATAACATGGCTTTAACACGCAAAACCAACTCAACCCTCTTTCATGACCAAACACACCCAACGCCACATCAAGAACACAAACCGCACACTTTTCACATTTTCACAAAACAAACACAAACCTTATAAAAACACTAGAACACAAACATTGCACTTTGCACATTTTTACAAAACAAACAGGAACTTTATAAAACACTAGAACACAAACATTGTACTTTGCACATTTTTACAAAACAAACATGAACTTTATAAAACACTAAAAGACAGCTCACGTAGGTTTTCATAGCAACAACCTACTCAGCCATTACAACACCTTCACTTACGACCAAGAACATGCAACATTATATCGAAACACAATTAACACCACTTTCAAAAATGAAAAGCTAATTGCACATATGATAAAACACTAACAATTGACTAAAGATAAGTTTTCAGCCAAATGAACACAACCACCCATATAAACATACTACCAAACAAATTTAACACATGAAAAACTTCGAGAAAACCAAATCCGCACCCAAAATAATTAATCAAAGAACATCATAAATTAACTAAGTTTCCAAATTAACTTGTCAGATAATGTTTAAATGTGGAACCACCTACCTCGATGTAGACCGACTTTATAAAATTGGTGCGCAAAGTCCATCACACTTCAAATGCACCGCAACAACACAATTAATCCCTATGGTGAGGGTGTGGGAGGTTGGATGAAGCTCTGAGGAGGCTGTCGGTGCACTGGAGGATGCTGCGGTTAGGGCTTCGGCAACAAAGAAGTTTCCCAGGACAAGAGGGGGGTGTTTCCCAGAGTGGGAGGCCGGTGAGGGCGGCGACGGCCGGTAAGAAGGCCGGTAGTGGGGAGCATCACCAAACGGAGCAGGGGCAGTAGTCTGGTGCTTCACCGGACGGAGAAGGCGATGAGGTGGTGCGTTGCTGGATGGAGCAGGCTGGAGCGGCTTGGAGGGCGAGTTGCCGAAGGCGGAGGGGCACTGGTCGGGGAGAAACAACGGCAGGGGAAGGCACCGGACAAAGGGGAGGGTGCACCGGCGGGTCACAGTGCCGGAAGAGGGAGGCGGCAATGAGAGTCCAGGACAGGGGGCTTGGCGCGACGGAGCAACGGGGGGAGCATGGGTGCGGTTCGAGGGTTCCAGGGGAGGAGAGTTTCAGCACGACGGAAAAAAAAAGGGGGAAGAAGGGGGTTGGAGGCGGGTGTGCCATGATGGGGAGAGGAGGAAAAAGGGGTCTAGCGCAACCCTAGCTTCAAAAAGAAAATAAAATAACAAAAAAAAGAAAATAAATAAAAGAAATTAATAATAAAAAAAATTAACAAAACAATAAAAATTGTAATAAACTAAAATAGGAATAATAGTAATAATAATAATAATAATAATATTCTCAAATAATAATATTATTATTACCATCAAAACAATTAATTTTAATTTGTATCCAACTCTTATTATATTATATTATTTTTATTTTATGACTCTTAATTTTATTTCTTTATTATTAATTCATGTCATTTAATTATTTCGACACCGGTAAGTCACCCGGTGGACCAGGCGAGGCCGCCCGGTTTCAAAATCGTGTCTCGCTCGAGTCGCGCGGTCTCAAACTTTCATTGTATTTTCATTTTATTATTCATCGCGCAATTTCCATCTGCCATGAACATCGGGCAAGCTGAGCGGTGAACCAGACGAGGTCACGCGGTGACCTGGTCAAAGCTGCGCAGCTTCGACCATTCTCCACCCGTGCATTGGACGCTGCCAAGCCCAAAATATTCATTTATCTGCAAAACGTAATATTGAACGACGGGCGGGTCACACGGCAGCGCTGGTGGAGACACAAGGCTTTGAAATTATGTTTCGCTCGTGTGTCACCCGTGCGTTGCATGCTTTCAAGCCTCGATGAGCCGGGTGAGGTCGCGTGTCAAAACCAAAACGTGTATTTCTTTAAATAAGAACCCAAAAGTTTTAAGTCGGCTTCAACCCGAACTACCCAATTCCCTAAAAATTAATAAAATAATTTATTTAAAGACAACGATTGTGAAACCTAAGCTACTGTTGTTACATCTACCTCTGCTCAGACATCTTTGGCCTTGGACATTGAGGCAGTTATAACTATTGTTAAAGGAGACCTTTAAGCCCTATTTGGTGCCTCTGGTTTTGAAAGCCTTTCTAAAATTGAGAAGAACACTGATCATGTGCATGATATGCTCAGATTTTATACCAAGGAAGAATCTTACACTTAGGAAGAGCTTACATAGAGAATTAATTCATATTTCTTGAAGATTTACACCAAGTACTAGATGACAAGTCACTTTAAGTATTTGAAAGAGAATTTGACATTAACCCCAATTATAAGAGCCTTTAAGGAACAATTCAAGCAATTGAAAGAATACACACCTCTTCTTGACAAGTTTATGGAGAACAATGATGATTTTTAAAAGGACATGAAATATGGTGGTGAAATAATTTAGGATTTCATCAAGATGTTAAATCCCTATCTCCATGTTCAAAGTGAAGCCATCATGGTCCCAACTATTGCACCTCTCAGACCCTCTGATGACTCTCCTTCCACATCCGTCCCTCCCTAGATACATTCCATGTTTGTCTCTCAGGATTTGAGTCAGATTCGGCCAATTATCACAGCATAGACTCAACCTCATGTTTTTTCCTAGCATAAACCATCCAATTCATTCAGACCATCAAATTTCTCATACTCCATCCACTGAACCTACCATTGATCCTTCTGATAAAGGAAATGAAAAACTAGATCCTAAAGTGTAGTTTGGATCACTTTTTGATAGGGTTGATTGATTGTACTTTTGTTGTATTCCACTATATTTTACTTTATATTATTTATGAAATTAACTGATTGTTCCATTCTATATGTGTGTTATGTCTTTGTCTTTATTGATTTTTATTCTTTCCTATCATTAACCTTTTTGATAATCCCAAAAGGGGGATAAAGATTAAGGGAATTATTATTATTATTTTATTAATCATCACATAATTTTACTTTATAATGCCATGATTTTTTATCATCAAAACGGGGAGATTGTTGGACCATAGGAAATGGTTAGCCCCTCTCTGGTTTTAATGGTTTTAATAATCACAAATCATGTCAAGTAATGTCCAATCATTTCAATCATAAGTTTCAAAATGTTTAATTATGATTATATATGATCAACTATGTATAACACATTCTGTGTATATTCATGTTGTAAGACAATTAAAACAGCAAATTGGCTAAGTATGAGTCACTAACACCGACAGTGAAAATATCTCACTGATAGTTCAAAATGACTCACTGATAGTTCAAATATGTCTCACTGATAGTACAAACTGACTCACCAATAGGCAACTCACTGATAGTACAAATGAGACACCGATAGAAGGAATGAATCACCGACGAACAAAATGAGTCACCGACGCACTGAGTCATCGATGCATGGAGACACTGACAGAATGACTCACTGATATAATGAGTCACTGATACCAACAGAAGTCTTATCAATAGAATGAGTCATTAACTGAATGAATCATCTATAGAATGAGTCATTGATACCAACAGAATAAATCACTAATGAAGGAGTCACTGGTAGACTGTTTAAATTTTCTTTTTTTTTAAATCATCTCTAACGGTCATATTTGAGTGTTTTAATGTTATTGATTAAAATAATTCTTTTTGAAAACAACATTAATGACTATGTCAGTGGATAGTATGAGGTACCTCCACATGATTATTGTCGGACTGTAGAATATAAAAAGATAAAATCATGCAAGTTGATATAGAGATATATACAAAGAGTAGAGGACTCTCATGAGCACCAATACTAAACCTGTGAACAAAAGGAAGAAGAACACATGAGGCATTCTCATTCTTGCTGACTGAACACAAAGGAGACCTTATTGTTCCCCAAAGTTCCTACACCTATGCAATAAAAAAATAGAACAGAAGGAACAGAACTTCATCTTCCTAAAAACCAGAATACAAAGCTTCATGACACTCTATTTTCAGTGTCTGTTTCTAGAAGAGGACTCAAACTTCACATCTGCTACATCCAAAGATTCCATAACTGTATTTCACAACACACAGAGCCTTATAAACTCTATCTATCTATTTCTTGCTCTATTGTGTGCGCTTTTATTACATTTCAAGTAGTGTGTGTCTGTCTGTCTGTAAAACACACATTGTATCATGCTCTGAACTAAAAGATACAAGATATCCTTACACAAACATCATTTTACACCTTATTTCACCCATGTATAACTATGGAAAAGGTATTGTGTGACCTGGATGTTTTTTTTCATGAAGAACTGTGGTAGAAGTCAAGGTACCTGGACAACTCTATATGTTGTTGTAACCCCTAATCGAGGGTGTGGATAAAAATTTAAATATATTTTTTCTTGGTGGTAGGTGATCACCAAGTAGATTGGATTAGGTCTAGTCTTGAGACTGAACCACTTGTTTTAATCTGCTATTATTTCAAATTTAGTTTACTCTATTATTAACTCATATTTCAGAAAACTAAGTTTCACTTTGATAGTTAGTCTTGGATAGTGTTTATAACTATTTTGATTTAGTAAATTAGTTTCAAAGGTTATATCAATATCTCATATTACTATAACTAAGAATTAATCAGACTTCTGAGAAATTCATTGAACATTCAGACTATTATAAATTTACTACTTTGATTAATTGGCCTATTTTGTTTTTAAATTGGGGGATTTTCAAACAAAGCTTTTAACAGAAATTTTTATAGGAACTCAATCCACCCCCCTCTTGAGTGTCTTAATCTAACCAAAACATTCCATGAGTGATATTACATTAATGGATAATAAGAGAAATGATTTATCCCTTTTTTCATTTTATGTAAGTTGATATCTCAAGACCTTTTATAGAAATGGAATTTTCTGCATAAATCCATAACTATGGTGTTTTTTAGGCGAGTTAAATTCTAGAAAGTCAAAGAAAGATACATCAAGCACATAGGTTGATAACAATAGAAAGAAACTAGCTTGATTATAGATATCACAGTAAATGGATTATATTACATAGTAAACATTCATAAGAGGTTGGTCATTATTACAATATTAATTAACTTTTTTCTCTATAGATGTCTCAGCATGTTTATAGACTCTAACCTTGGACTTTAGGTAGTTATGCATAATTTCACTAAGAAATATGTCTAGAGGGTCACACACTAAGTGTGTTTGCAATCTTAGATAAATTCAAGTATTGAATTTAATGAGTAAGAATAAATAATATTTATTTGGGTTTGGTTAATCTCTATAATTTAATCATAAGTTATTCAAAAAAATAAGTGGGTTAAATAATAATAATAAATATTTATCAACGTCGTTCTTTGAGAGGTTTAGGGTTCGAATCCTAGGATTTCGCTTTTGAGACGAGCCTCTCCCCCGGGATCCACCCACCTTGTCGGGTCACCTGGTCTCATCTAGGCGGGCAAAATGAGGCGCAGCCCAATCACTGACGGATCACTCGATGGACCATCGCTGTCGGGCTGTCACCCTCCGGGACGCTCTACCATCTCGGCTGGAAACGGCTCCTTCCCTAGCTGGGGCACTACCTTTGGAGGGACCTCTTCATAGGGGAGGGGGGTTTCTATGTGTGGAGAGTTCAAAAAGTCCACACATGGGAATTCCCTTTTCTAAAAAATAATAATAATAATAATAATAATAAATATTTATTTGAAAGATTGGTGAATATAATATTTATTATATTTATCTTAGAATAATTTAGTGACATTTATTTATTAAATAGTCATTATTTGAGGATCAGTAAATATCGATGAGGGAAAGTGAACTAGGTATAATGGTTCGATTAGAAATAATATAAATGATATTTATATATTATTAAAATTGTTGCACATGTCAAGTGATTAACAAAGTTATTATTATTATTATTGGATATGGGGAAAATTAAGAATTATAAATATGGAAAGGGTTTAGTGTGTAATTTACCAACCTTAAACATGTCATAATAAATATATAATTATATCACTTTCCTAAAACATAATTGGTGCGCACATTGGATAGAGTGAGACTCTCTCAATCCTTGGAGAGAGGTCTAGAGTACTCTCCTCCCTTACATTCTCAAGAGAATGAGGGGACATCAAGAGTTATTCCTATCTCAAGAAGAATTCGACTACGATTAATCATGGGCAATGCAAGCAATCCGGATCGGTTGTGCTAGAACTTGGTGATTCTATGGAATCATTCAAAGTTTATGGTGCACATATGGATCACCACTAGAGGGATTCTATACTTGGATACTACAATTAATTGATGGTGAAACAAGTTATATTCCATTTAATCATTAATGAAATAGTAATTACAAAGTGAGGTAATTTAATATCTATTTATAAATTAATTATAAATTAAATGTGTAGATCCTTCACTTTTGATTCCATAATTTTAATCTAGTTAAGTAATCTACAATTTTCATTAGAAATGATGTTTTCTTCATGTAAAGTAATGAATACACTTGATTTACAACTAAAATATGAGTTATTCATAACTTAAAAGGATGCTTCCACTGCACCAGAAACCTAAAAGTAGTGTTAGAGCGTTCACATGTTTAATTTATAATTATTTATTATTCATTTATTTTTCATGTGTTTTAATTTTATTTTACTTAAATTGATTTGTTTTAATATCTGAAATCATTGCATCTTCCCTCTCTTCATTATTAAAAGCATAACTAGTAAATGATTAAGTTTTAAAAACAAATAATCATCCCAATAACACAATCTAGAGGTTCCAAAGGTTCTTCCTAGACAAAAATAGAGTACATGACATGTACTTCCTATATTCATGTTATGTATTATGTTTTTTCATTTGTATCTTTTTCTATCAAGTCTGATCTAAAAAAATTGGATTAAAGAAGTGAATAAAATAGATCAATGTGTATATATGGATATGATGGAACAAGAAATGCGGAACTACACGCTATGTAATAATTTCACACATTGTTTAGTCCATGTATTCTCATGGCTGAGAACACAGGGTGTCCTAGTGAGTTGTATATCAGATACATGACATAGGGATAGACACGTCATGTAACTTTGAAGTTACATGTTTTGTATGTTGGACTATGCACCATGTACCTCAAGGATGCATATGGAAAGGAACACTTCCAGAACCAAGGGGTGCATTCTGAACATGGGAAGAAGACAAGTGCACACCATGTACTTTTTTATATTCCATGCAGTCTTCTTCTGGTAGTGTTCTCAAATTTTCATGAAAAGAAGAATTAAATGTATAATTAAAATTATTGATTATGTTTTTTGTGTTATTTTCATTTGATAGTACACACCATGTCATTGGATTAATAATTATATATTAAATTAATTTCTATGTTAAAATTTTCAACAAACACACAAGGTTGCCTCCAAGTACACTTGTGTACTACATTAATTTTAAATGAAAGTAATTTCATTTAAAATTATATATGATGGTGGGTTAAAGATACTTGGATGGAATTAAGATAAATTGAATTAATTAGATTAATTCATGGCGGATTCTCTTAATTAAATAATAGATTAAAATAATTGATAACTAGATTGAAAATATAGGCACAAGGTTTCTTTTATGTAAACCCTATTTATCCAATCCATTAGATCCCCTCACCTATGTGTGAGAAAAATCTTATTTAAGGATGGATATCCCAAGAGAGAGGAGGTATACTGAATCAAGGATCTGACCCAAAAGCAATCAAGGTGATACATAGGATCCAACTTGGAATAATATAACATGAACCAAGCTACAGTTCAAGGTGTTTCCCCCTAGGGATTATGGTTAGTTTTTCATCCACTAGATAAACCAGCTATAAGAGAATCTCATGATCATTTCCCTTATATTTTATTTATATTAGTTTCATGGTTAATTATTTATGTATTCTGATGTTACACAATCACCTAATAAATGAATTAACGAGCATGCAAGATGGAATAAAATATAATCAGATTATGTGTAAATATTTTATCAAACATGGTTAATCACTTAATTAAAATACACATAACATTAACAAGGAATGTGAAAAGATAAAATGGGATTTACGTATAAGGAAAAAATTCCTCAAACTAAAATATTAAGTCATCTTATCCTTCAACTACTTAAGTTATAATTGACCTCATAGTTCAAAATGCTTGACCAACCCAGGTTGGGGTGCTTTCAATTATCATGAAAATTTTAGCTTGAAGTTTTGGGTTGGATTGACTTAGTTAACATTAAGGGATAACTACCCAAGTAGGATTTGGTGTAACTAAGAGGTAAAGGTTGAGAAAATCTTAAAATAGGATTTCGGGATTGGAGATTCCATTCAATGGATCAAGTAACTATGAGTTAAATCGGTTAGAAAGTTATTCCTACCTAAAACCTTTCAAATAACTTTTCAGTCCAAAATATGGGTTATGAGAAAGGGAATACAAATTATTTACACTATAATATCTAAGAAACAAGATATTCTAAAACCGATAGTGAAGGATATTGGGTTTTGAAAAATAATGGCAGATTAATAATAATTTAATTAAATTTAAATTTATCAATCTATTTTTGTAATCAAAATAAGTACTAATTATCTGATCTTAATTTGTAGAAATGTAAAATCAAACAAATTTGACAATATCATTGTGATCCATTCTAGATAAAGATAACATTATCACCAATGTGAATTTTTAAGAATGGTATAGGTGCTTTCATGTTATACTACGCACTGAATGGAAATTATACATGTTGAAAGACCCACTTCCTGAGTTAATTTTCAATGAGGCTAATGAGGAAGAATTATCTATCTATTTGAAGCATTTGTAATGTGATATAGATGCCTAATGGTTTATTCTATCCTCCATATCCAATGAGATTATAAAGTAATATGAGGATATGGATGCACATAGCATCATTTCTCACCTTAAGAATATCTATCTAGAGAAGGTGAGATCATAGATAGATATGAGATCTCTAATGTACTGTTCATGTACAAGATTATAGATTTGGCGTCATATGGGGAACATGTGGCGAAGATGATTTGATACATTTATCATATTGATATATTGGGTTTTAAGATCCTTAATTATTTTCTCATAGATTCCATCTTGTCTTCATTACCCAAAAACTTATCCAACATTATTGTGAATTATAATATGAGCAATAGTGATAAGGCACTTCCATAACTTATTACACTTATTCTCCAAGTTGATAAATACATGGGGCATGAAAAACCCATTATCCTTATGGTGAATAAGAATAAGTGGAATAAGAAAAATTATATGAAGACCCACTCAAAGTCTAAGGATTTAGAGAACCATCCCTCCAAAAAGAAGAATATCCAAAGTAAAGGAAAGGAATAGAATGTGGTAGGTTTTCATGTGGAAAGAAGGTCTATATAAAGAGTAATTGAACTCATACAAAGAAGAAAAGGGAAGCTTTAGGTTTTTTTATTGAGTTTAATCTTTCTATATTTACAAGTTGGGTATTAAATACTTCTTGTGGTGATCACATTTATATCTAAATACAAGAACCATGTAGATTTAAAAAGATTACCAGAGATGAGGTGGAGTTATAGGATGCCAATGGAGCAAGTCTGGCTACTCTAGCCACTAAATACTACCATCTTACATTTCTAATAGGATTGATTTTTGTTTTAAATGACTATTATTATGTTCCTAGTGTTACCAAGAACATTATTTTTGTTTCTTTCTTAGATATGGATGGATTTATTTTCATCTTTAAAAATAAAGGTTATTACTTTTATAATGATAGAATATGTTGTGGTATGGAACGATTTAATAATGGTATTTATGTATTAAATCATTAAAACCAAATATTAGAAATATATAATGAAACATACATGCATGACTCATATAACAGCTAGTCGTGACATCATCGTCTTGGTCACATAAATGAGAAACATTTGAGAAATATTTATCAAGAAGGTTACTTAGACTCTTATATGCTTAATCAACTTGAAAGATGTCATGCTTTTTATAAGGTAATATTACCAAACCAGAATTTTGTGGTCAAGGTGAAAGAGCCATAAATCTTCTAGAATTGGTACACACTGATGTGGGTGGAACTTTTCAAGTAGAATATAGAGGTGGATTATTATACTTTATTACTTTTACTGATGACTTAAGTAGGTATGGTTATATATAATTGATGAGGTATATGTCTAGATCCTTTGAGAAATTCACAGAGTTCGAAAATGAGTTTGAGAATCAGCTTGGTAAGAAGATAAAGAAACTTTGATCAGAATGAGTCATTGAATATCTTAACCAAGACTTCATCAACTTTCTATGGGAGTATGGGATTCTGTCTCAACTCACTCTACCTTATAAACCATAGTGGAATGGTGTTAGTGAAAGGAGGAACCATACATTTTTTACATGGTAAGGTCAATGATGAGTCATGAAAGCCTTCTATTATCCTTTTGGGTATATGTATTATAGAAGGCATTATATTTACAAAATTGAGTACCAAATAAAGTGGACAACAGTATTCCCTTTGGGTTATGGAGTGGAAAGAAACCCATTTTTTCAGATATTCGAGCCTGGTTTTGTGAGGAATTTATTGAGGCTAGTTCAAGTAAAAAACTAACATCCTGAGGAATGATGTGTATCTTTATAGGGTATCCCAAGGAAACAATGGGATACTACCTATACAAACATTTATAAAAGAGAGTAACTGTTATAATATGGGTTGTTTTTCTTGAAAGGGTCATATTCTTAGGAAGGATAGTGGGAGAAATATTAAATTAGATGAAGTTGATGCTCAAGATACACAAGAGTTGGTACGGGACTGATTATACAGGTCCCCATGTAATAAGTTGTTCCTAAAACACAAGTGTTACGTAGGAGTGAAAGAGAGATGAGAGAACCAAAGAGATGTGGTTTTCTAGTCACTGATGATGGTGACTCATTATTAGTTAAAAATGGTGATCCTATCTCCTACAAGGAGGCATTATATAGCCCATAATATATAGGGTGGAAAGAATCCAATAATTCTAAGGTGGATTCCATGTATCAAAAGCAAGTTTGGATTCTGATCAATCCACCGGTTGACTGAAATACTATTGGATGGAAATGGGTATTAAAGAGAAAAATGGACATATAAGGTAAATTAAATACCTATAAAGAACGGATAGTGGATAAAGGGTTTAGAAAACATTAAGTCATTGACTATGATGAAACCTTTTCTCCAGTTTTCATGTTTAATTCCATCATATTTTTTACTTTCCATATAATCTTACCATGACTATGGGATTTGTAAAATGGATGTGAAAACATATTTCTTTATTCTAAACCTTTAATGGGATGTGTATATGACACAAATAGAAGGGTTTATTACTCAAAGAAGTTCCAAAAAGGTATGAAAGTTGCAAAGATCAATTTATGTATTAATAAAAGCATTCAGGTTATGAAACAGTTGATTCAATGAGTCCATAAAATAATTTGGTTTCATTAAGAATGAATGTGATCCATATGTTTACAAGCAGTTTAGTGGGAGTGAGGTTGTTTTCATAGTGTTATATATTGATAATATATTACTAATTGTAAATTATTTACTAGATTTACAAGAGGTTAATGCATGGTTTAGAAAGTTCTTCTGTATGAAGGACTTGGGTAAAGGGGCATACATTCTAGGGATCAAGATCATGTGTGATAGATCCAAGAGACTTCTTGGAATAAGTCAAGGTATATATATCGACCATATATTGAATAGGTTCAGTATGAAATAATCCAATAGGGGATTGGTTCTAGTGTCACATGGTATACATATTTCTTAAAAAAATGTGTCCTCAGACACAACAGGAAAGAGATAGAATCAGTAATATCCCATAAAATTATATGATAGGATCTATCATGTATGTCATTTTATGTATAAGTATTTATGTTTCCTATGATTCGATAATGGTAGGAAGATATCAATAATATCCAGGTGAATAGCATTGGACTTCTAATAAAACTATCCTTAAGTATCTAAGGTGAACTAAGGATATGTTCCTGGTGTATAGAGGATATGAAGCGATAATCATTAAGGTTTACATAGATGATAGATTTCAGATATATCATAATGATCTAAAGTCATGGTATGGATATATCTTTTGTCTCAATAGAGGACTTGTGAGCTGGAAGAGCTTAAAGCATCCAGTTGACACTGATTCTATAGTAGAGTCTCAGTATATTGTAGCTTCCAATGCATCCAAGGAAGAAGTTTGGATTTGTAACTTTATCTTAGAGTTTGATGTGGTACTTAATAGTAAATATATTATCGCAATCTATTACGATAACATTGTACTGGTAAATCTCTCTAAAGAGCCAAGGTCACACTAAAGGGAAAAGTACATACTTCAAAAGTTTCATCTCTTGAGGGATTTTTCTCAATGATGTTAAGTTGTATTGAACAAAGTATCCATGGAGGAAAACATGGAAAACCTATTAATGGATGATTTATATTAGAATAATCATGAGTTTTATGTGAGAGCTAGTGGATTGAAAGTTGTTTTCAGTTGGATCTAGTGCAAGTGGAAGTATGTTAGAGTTGGTTCCCTAAACCCGAATTTTCTTAATACTTGATTACATGATTTTCTTATTAAATAAGTTTTATTATCACATCATGATTGTTATTTTGCATAATATTTATATGTGATAATGTCCTTATAATATATTTCACACTGAAAGGTTATAGAAGTTCCCTGTTATGATGAGAACCTAGAGGTTCCATGACATTATTCTTGAACCTTGTTTTATGTATGGATGATATTTTTAATGGGACATAGAAAATATAGGCTATTATGGGTAGGAGGATCATAAATACATTGATACACCTTATCATGGTGTTCACCCTTAGTAATCTCTAAGATAGGAGGTTATGATAACAGACTCGTTAATAGAAAATCCACATTTCCATGTGTCATTATATGTTTTTATATGCGGACGTGTGTATTGATCCTTATACTTTAAGATTATCATTAATGGATACCATGACTTGCATACTTTTATGTATTGATGAAAACTGTGACAACATATACTTGCATCAAGGTATGATATGTTGGGTGTTTCATGAGTGATATTACATTAATGTATAATGTGAGAAAGGATTTATACCTTTTTTTATGAAATTTGATATCTTAGGACATTTGATGGAAATGGAATTGCCTATATAAATCCATGACCATGGTGTTCAATGGGTGATTTAAATTCCACAAATTCAAATAAATAGACATTAAGCACATAGGTTGATGGCACCGGCATGCAACTTGCCTGATTAGAGATACCATGATTGAGAGATTATATTACACTGTAAATTTTCATAAGAAGGTGGGCATTATTTCAATGTTAAATTATTTCTCTACAGATGACTTGGTGTGTTTCTAGATGTTGACCTTGTAATTTAATTGATTATTCCTAATGCCACTAAGAAATATTCCTATAGGGTCACACACTAAGTGTATTTGAAATCTTAGTTAAATTAAAGTATTGAATTTATAAAGTAAGAATAAATAATATTTATTTGGGTTTGGGTGATCGCCATAATTTAATCACATGTTATTTCAATTAATAAGTGATTCAAATAATAATAATAATAAATATTTATTTTTAAGTTTTGGAGAATATAATAGTTATTATATTTATCATAGAATAATGTAGTGGCATATATATATTAAATATTCATTATTCAGAGAATGAAAAATATTGATGAGGTAAAGTAGACTGAGTCTAATGATCTGGTTGGAAATAATATAAATGATATTTACTTATATATTCTTAAAAGTTTTGAACATGTAAAGTTATTAATAATAATAATAATATTATTATTATTATTATACATGGGGTCAAGTAATCATTATAAAGATGGAAAGGGTTTATTGTTCAATTTTCCATCCCTAAACCTACCATAATAAATATTGAATTATATATCTTTACTAAAACACAATTAGTGTGCACTATGGATAGAGTGATACTCTATCAAACCCTAGAGGGAGATCAAGAGATCTAGAGTGCTATCCTCACTTACTCTCCCAAGTGAATGGGATAACATCAAGATTTCTTCCTCTCTCGAGAAGAATCCTCTTGCGATCAACCATGAACAATGCAAGCGATCCAGATCGATCATGCTAGAACTCGGCGATTCTAAGACATCTTTTAGAGATTGTGGTGCATGTGTGGATCACCACTAGATGGATTCTTCAGTTGGGTCCTATATAACAATGATGGTGTAACAAGATCTATTCCACCATATCAACAACCAAAGTGGAATTAAAAGTTGAGGTAATTTTATATCTATTTAAAAATTAATTATAAATTATATTTGAAGATATTTCCCTTATGGTTACACCATTTTAATATAGTTGATTAATATAATGTTTTATTTGGATATGATGTTTTGATCATGTGAAGCAATAATTTCACATGATTTATGACTAAAATATGAGTTGTTCATACCTTCAAAGGAAACTTATGTTGCACCCAAAATCTATAAAATTCATGTGTGCTACATGCACATGAAAATTAAAATTATATAGAGAAGATATCACATGATTTTATTCCATGATGGATAAATATTTTTAAAGTTGTGAGTCATGGAGATTTTAGGATCTCTAGAAGTCTTTAGAATGGAAATAGAGAAACTTTGATCGAATTCAAAGAGAGAGAAAATCAAGGATTTGAAGGAGATACTTTGGGGTATAAGGGGATGAAATTTTGATATTTATTTTTTCATTTAAATATAGGGCCATGTTGTTATACATGGGGAGATAAATAGAGGAGGATCATGGAAGGATCAACTGAAGAAGATCAATTTTCTGCTTTAGATTTATGTTCTTTTCTTCTATTTACTTTTTAATATGTCATATACCCCTCCAATATTTGTTCCATATTTAATGGAGGGGTATAAATATTGTGTGATTGGGGAAGGAATAGTGAACCTCTGGTGATGCTTGAGTTTGAAAGCTTTTAATGAAAACAATATTTCATTTTTATTGTTGATCAATTTCCATATTTAGTTGTAGATTTAAACTTGAATGTGATTGTGTTTGAATTATTTTTATAATATTATTTATTGCTTTTTTTGAGGATCTATCATCTACCTCTATTTGGTTTTATATCATATTAATTGAATTATCTGAGGCTAAGTAGTGAGTTTTTAGTGATTGCTAACATGTGAGGAAGTTTTAGTGGTTAGACATGGTTTACTTGGGAATCACATGACCTGGTTGGGTATTTCCTAAGTGAATTGAGGGTAATTAATTATGTCATTCACACATTAGAAGGAGGGTAAACCAAAGAAAAAAATTTAGGATAGTCTAACCATAATCATTCAATCAAGGGTAAAGAGGGGAAGTGAGCCTATAGGGTCATGGTGGAGTGGTTTCAGCTATGGTGCCCTGACCCTGAGGTTCCGAGTTCGAGTCCTCGCAAGGCAACACCTGATATACCTAATTAATAATTGCTCTTGGACCCTCTACCCCATTAGGGAACTGGCCCAAGCCCAAATTTTTCCACTTTGGGCCTCACTGGGGATGTGTGGCACGCAAGTGGTGAGGCTACACATATACCTCACTACCCATAACAACACGTTTTTAGGGGGAATTTCCGCCTCTCGTGCTCGGCTTGCCTTGTCGGGTCACCCAGTGTCTCGTCAGGTGGGAAGAAGGGCGTAGACCACCTAGCTGACGGATTGTTGTGTCGAACCATCTCTGATCGGACTGTTACCCTATGGGATGTTATGCCACATCGGCTGGCAACAGCTCCTTCCCAACTGGGGCTTCTCCGGATGACCTCTTCATGGGGAGGGGGGTTTCTAGGTGTGGAGGGTTCGAAAAGGTCACTCTCAGAGATTCCCTTTCCAAAAATGAAAAGAGGGAAAGTGGTTATGGAAACTCTCATTTATCAATTAACAAGAGAAAGAGATCTATTTTAAGAATATTTTGATAGAATTATAATTGAGAAGCCAAATCTAACCTGGTCACTTATCTATTAATCTTATTTTAAATAATTTGTTTCATTGGTTTCTTATTTCTAAAAATAAAAACACCATCATTACTTTTCTCACTCATGAAAACTAGATTTAGAGCACTCCTCTCTGGAGACAACCCAGGTTACCACTAATACTAAATTCCCTATGAAATTAATTAACTTTTTCCACACCCTACGATAGGTGTGCGTCATGGGGATCATGGTTGGTTTTGGAATCCCACTTGAATATAGGGGTTATCAACATGATAATGATGGGTATGGAATGGGTTTAGAGTTACTTTGGGTTGAAGGTGGTAAGGTGTGTATGATTTAGATTGCACAAAGACTGATGGGTTATAACTTGTTTGGTTTTTTTTCTTTTAGGAAAGAGAATTCCCAGGAGTGGCCTTTAACTTGTTTGGTTATTATTCTATGTAAAGTTGTTTATATTGTGGGTGAATTATATGTTTTTTTTGTTATATAATTTATCATGGGTTGGGAATGATTTCATAAAACATGTAAAGACCCGTAAAATTCAAGGGAAATTTTTTTCTTAATTTTCTTTGGAATTTTACAAGAGCGCGGTTTCAGACGGCACCTGATTCCGAGGCCCGGAGTGTCCGGAATCAATTTCCGAAGTTTGGCTCGGGTACGTTCAGTGAACGAACGAGCGGGAATTTCTAACTTTTGATCCGGTGCTCGGAATTGAAATCCGAGGACACCGATGAACTCGCAACGCCGATATTCTCTTAAGGAGACCTTTTCCGAAGTTGCGTTTATTGCGGGACGAAAGTTAATTTTTGGGAGAATTATAAAAAATTGAATAAAAATGTGGAACACTTTTTATTTTATTTTTATGTTAGTTAACTTCTCCCAAAGGGAGTTAAAGGTGGGACCCACATCCACTTAACCTCCCTTGGGAGGATTAAGTGTGGTGGGGCCCACACGAAACCCAACTTTTCAACTTCTCTCAAAACTCCCTTTAACCCCTCTTTAAATGTTTTGACAACTTAGCTTATTAATTAGGTTGAGTTGTTTAACTTTTTCAAACCTTTGAAATTCAAAAAGGTTTGGTTGAGTTAATAAAATAAGCTCTTAGCTTATTTTATTTGGTTAGATTTGTTTAGCCATCTTGAGAAGTTTGAGAGCTTTTCTTTCTTCTTCAAACTTTGACGAAGAATGCTCAAGCTTGACGAAGAACGCTCAAGCTCCGACGAAAAACGCCGCTCCTCTCTTCTTCGTCTTCCGTGTCAACGAAAGGGAACGCCGCTTCCTCCTCGGACTACCTTCGTCGGCATACGAAGATTCTCCAACGACGAACCTCTTCGGACGTACCTCTTCGTCAACGGATTTGACGAACGATTACCGCGACGCCCGACCTCCGCGACGTTGTCTTCCGCGGGACGTTGACAAATCTTCGAACTTGAACCCAAGGTAGGGGTTGTTGTTATTGTTTATTTATTTATCCTTGTTCGTGGTTATAGCATGACTAACGTGAGGATTTTAAATATGTGTTTTGTTTAACGTGAGGGGGGCTGGACCGCATGAACACGGCCGAACCCCCTCCATTGTTCTTGATTGATTTATCTTGTGGGTGAAACAAGATGGCGTGGTGCCGTCGCACCACGCGGATATTCGCATGATTATATTGCGCGGCGCCGTCGCGTCACGCCGTGGAAGGATCATCAAGAACGTGACGTCGTCGCGCCGCGTCGAAGGGAATCAAAGGCGCGGCGGAGGGGCGCGGTGCCGTCGCACCGCGCCGGACGACGAACACCGCGGCCGGTTCCGGGCCGCGGCGAGACGGGAAGACCGGCGGCACGCCGGGCCGCCGGCGTCGGAAACCGGAAGGGGACCAGCTTGCCGGTCCCGTTGGAGAAAAACCGGCCGGCCAGGTGGCCGGCCGGAAGGTCAAAGACCGGGGGAATAAATTCCCCCGGTTAACTCTCTAACCCCCCCCCCCCATTTATGAGGGGGGGGGGGGCGGTTCCTTTGAGGGGGGGCAGGCGGCCCCCCGGTTTCCTCAAGCAGGCCCCCACGAGGGGGGTCGGATCTCCAAAAGGCGTGGCACTTAAGCCGCGCCGCCTTGCTGGAAGCGGGGGCTTAGCCCCCCGCGCGTGACCCCAGCGGCGCCAGGCCGCGCCGCCGCCGGCCGGGCCGCACCGCCGCGCCGGACCGCGCCGCCGCGTCGGTCCGCCGCCGGCCGGGCCGGGTCGGACCCGGTTCGGGCCGACCCAGGGGGAGTCGGGCCGGGTCGGGCCGGACCCGGACCCCCCGTTTTCGAGACGGATTCGGTCTTTTTGCCATAACTTGAGCCACGGACCTCCGATTGACGAACCGTCTGCGGAAACGCGATCCTTGGATCGAGGCGGTCGTTTCGGTATATCGTACTCAAAGTTTCGGAATACTTTGAGTTCAGCCGGGTTGGTTCGTTCACGAAACCAACCGGGCCTTCGGAGCGGAAACGCTCATATCTTGAGCTACGGACGTCCGATTGACGTGCCGTCAGCTTTGTTGTGTCCCTCTTAGTGAGACGGATCTTTTGGCATACTCCGCCCGAGGTTTGGACGCATGTGGAGTACGGTCGGATTGGTTTTGCCTTAAAAACCAACCGGGCCCCGGGGACGAAAATGCCAATAACTCTCAGACCGGGCGTCCGATCGACGCGCCGTCTGTTGCGTTGAGTTCCTGTTGACGATACGGAACTTTTGGATACATCAACTCTGGACTTTGTGACAGTTGATGTATCAGCCTCTCGGCTCGTGGAGCGGACCCTCCGAACGAGCTTGTTGTGTGCGGGAACCCTAGTGCTGGCTGCGACTGTGACTACTACTGCTACTACTGTTACTGCTACTGTGACTGCGACGACGACAGTACAGAGATCCTGTGTGGATTCGACGACGACGATTACAGCACTCAGCGATCCTACGTGGATCAGTGCTACAGGTCCTGTGTGGGCCCGATCCTGTGTGGGTCCGATCCTGTGTGGGTCTTTGCGCTCAGCGGTCCTGTGTGAACCAGCGCCTACAGGTCCTACGTGGGCCCGATCCTGTGTGGGTCTTTTGCGGGGGTTAGTTACCTATCGATCATTCGTGGGTCCGACGACTTAGATGGATCAGAGATCATCTTTATCGTCTTTCGAAGAAGTATACATGTGTGAGCTGAATCCTGTTGCTTTCCTGTGTGGATTGTGTTGTGCTATCCTGTGTGGATTACGTTTTGCTTTCCTGTGTGGAATACGTTTACTTTCCTGTGTGGACTGAGTTGTACTTGGGCTCGGAGGTTGGAGCGTATTTGAAATTGATGACTTAGATATATGTATGGGCATATACCTAAGCAGTGTCGGTTGTTACTTCGTGATTGCTCCTTTCTTTGTGGTTTATCCTTTGTGGATTTGAGAGACCTTCAGGGGTCTCGGGGTCCCTACTGAGTAGCTTATACTCACCCCTGCACGGGCTTTGCCCGCACTACGTTATGTTGGTTGCAGACGACGGACAGCGTTGACCTTAGCTGAGGCTTGCAGAGCAGGACGGTACCTGGAGGAGGATCACTGGGTGGGACGTACTCGGAGCGGACGGCGGGACCCGTGGAGCAGTGGAGCTATCTGTACCCACCCTTCAGGTGGGATTTCCAGTGGACAGCTCGGTGTAGCGGCTTTTACTTTTCAGTTGTTGTTTTCCCTTTCGAGTTGTACTTTACTTTCAGTTTGGGTTTGTATATTGGCCCATTTACTTTTTCCGCACTTTCAGTTGTACTCTGCTTTTGCTTAGTGTTTACTTTCCGCTTGCTTACTCTGTGGTGTTTGTTTACTTTACAAAGGCAATGCCTTCCCTTTTTACCGGGATTTACGCCTTGGTGCTAGTCGCCAGCCCCTGACCAATGGAAGGCGAGCTTGGGGTAGTCACGGCACGGACCCCGAGGGCGGGTCGTGACAAAACACATATGTGATAATTGGTTTTCACATGGATGGGGTGCATGGGAAGTCTTTGGAAAATTCTATTGAGTTATCATACTCACCTCCTACATGTACATCTTGGTGCACATGAAGATGATGTTTCTTAAGATGCAGGTTGTAGGGGTCGTTTATTCATTAAATGGGGCATAGTAGCATAGAATTTTTGGTATAGGTCATGTCATTGGTGGTGGGTTGGTTATTATATTGGGTTGTATTTTATCAAGGAGTTTACAGTATTGTGATTGTATTTATGAATTGAGATTGTTGTTGCATTATATTCATGGGATTCCACTGCGTACTATCTTACAGGGATATGGTTGTCATGTGAGATGGTTTTTCATACCATTCCACATGGTATGTGGTGTATGTTTTACTTTTATTACTGAGCCCTTGGCAGTCAGAGGATGGTGCCAAGGGTCGAGTAACATTCTGATTTGACTCGGGGTCGAGTTCGAGTAGCCGAATTGGGTCAGGATTTTCCCTCCCTTGGGTTTTTCATTATATGGTACATTGTAGTTATTGATGTCATTTCCTCTATAAATTGGTTATATGTTCACGAAATTTATGCATTCTCCTTTGAATTCATTATAATTATTTTAGGATTGTGTGAATTTAGCATATGATTTTGGGTTTACAAGCAGTCATGTTTAGATATTACATATTTCTTATTATTGGGTAATGTCATCTAAATGTGTGATTATACCATCAGTGTTAGTCATCAACCCCTAACGTATTCGAGGTGGATTTGGGGAGGCATTTTCAGTCCCATGACTAACCCATGAGGGGGCCCCAGCAGGGTCAGGTCATGTCAGCACCTGTCAATTTACATTAAAAATTTCAATAGAATTATATGATCTAATAGTTTCCATTGTGTATGCTTTAATGATATTTTACCTAATTCATGTGCTAATCATATGTATCCATGTCACATATTTTTGTAAATGATAACATTGCATCATTTTGAACCAATTTAGAGGTAGCATATATCATTTTAGGGTGCTTGATGTGTCTATGGGTTCATCTACCAAAATAGAAAATCCTTACTAACATGGTCCATAATCCATTTGTCGTAAATAATATTTGTTAGAAGAAATTTTTTTAGAATATTAGAAGACTAAAATCATCAATGTGTTTTATATTATTTATATCTCATAATATTCCATGAATAAACACATTATTGTTTCCCACATTTATATATCTCTATGCCCTACCATATGTGGTGGAACCCTAAATCTATCGGCGGTGGGTCGCACAAGTGTCGAGTCAACCAAATCATCATGCAATAATAGTCTCAAAGGTGTTGATTCAATAGAAACATAGAGTTGATCTATGAATATACACTTATATAAACTGCACATTCTCTCTGATTCCTAGTATTCTATCCATCTCATTCTACCATCGACGATGTTGTCTTGTTCGCTAGAGCATGAGATGCACAATGATACACATGTCGTCCATTGATTTGGTTATCATGTGAAACAACACTAGACTTTATTGTGTATATCCTGCTATGAATATCCAATTGATTATTTCAATTAATTCCAACATTTAATATAGGAATAAACAATTTCATAAATGAAAATTTATGAATGAGAGAGATTCCAATATAACATCCTCAAATTTCATACATTCTCTCATTTTGGTTAGTTCAGTATTATTCAATTTGTCTTTTGGTGTATGAATTCTCAAAAAAAAACATGCATTTAAGGTATTTAAATAACGAATGACCTCCCAAATAGGCATAGAACACAAAAATACAAAAAAGACTCCTCTCATGTGATGTTTATTGCACTAAACAATGTTGGGTAGCCATATTTTCTATTGAATGTCTGATTTATGAGATATATACATTTTATTTTCCTGAAATTTAGATTCCCAAACAAAAAAAATCATCATTTAATCGCACATTTTAAACTAAATTAGTTTGACTACAGACATCACGCATCAATATTATGATTTGGGAATTAGTTATACTTAAAAAATAATGAAAATTTAAATTACAAACACATGAAAATAAGGACAATACGATGAGTACTTGCATGTCATTTATATTACTGGGATAACACATACATCACCTTTAGTATTAATGACGTCCTTCGTAACTCACACGATATGTAAGTTGTACATGATGTTTCAACTCTTTCTGTTGACTTACTTGTCGTGTTCCTTTCCATCTATGCACCTTTTTCATTAACTGCACTAGCATGTTATCTCAAATGATAAACACAATGTGTTAAAATTCTTCAAATGCTTCAAACATATTCCAATCTCATCTACTCAACATCCCACGCTTCAATAATTGCATGATCATATGTGTTTTTTCATGGTTGTTCAACTGTTTAGTCAGCTCAATAAGAGTCACGGGCACTCTGTGTTGCCCAAAAATGAAGGTCTCTCAAAATTGGCCTTTTGGAAACTTTGAGACAAAAATGTTTCCCATTTGTAACAAAATTCATCAATTCATTACTGATGATCCAAATTTACCTTTTCAAACAACAATAGTATAAAACAAAATGATCTAGTATGACATTAAAATTTATGAAATATAGATGCATTAATGGGTGTATCAAGAATCCTTGGTACAAAATGAAGTGAAATATTATTTTTCTAAAATAATGATGATTTTGAAACCATTAAAATTTGATCGAAGAACGTGGTACGATTTGTTTTATGGGTGCCAATAGATATCCTTCAAACCCTCACACCATGGTTCTTCCATTTCCTCATTAAAATTTATGAAATATAGATGCATTAATGTGTGTGTTTTGTGTGTGTAAATCTACCATTATTTTATTCTAGTTTATTTTATATTACTAATTATTAGTTTCATTTTTATTATCAAAAACTCAAACATAATAAAAATAAATAAAAACACATTATTACCGTGGAAAATAGTAATAATATATAAATAAATAACTCAAAACATAAATCAATCAAGAAAGTTTGGGGAGGGGAGACTTCCTCGGGCATTGACTTCAAGTCAGCGCATTTCATTAATAATTCTTTTCAAAAAATATTATTTTGTCAACAAATTCCTTTAAATTAAATAAAATTACAACAAATCAAAAATCATAAAAAAAAAATATTTAGGATAATTTTTTTAAAATATTATTTAAAGTGGCCAATACTATCAATAAAATATTTATATACTTCTAAATCTAAAAAAAAATAGAATGCAACTCATTCAAGTGAAAATAAAATTTTAAATTATAATTACTAAAGTTTAAAACCACAAAACATATATTTCACATTATTTTTATATCATAATTTTAATAAAAATACCAAATATATGATTTGTAATTAAAACGGAAAATAATATTGAAAAAATATATTTTTATGAGAAAAAATGATTAAAAAATAAAGAACGTCAGTTTTACCCATAATTTTATATGAAATTTAAAATAAAATTTTAAAATAGTATACCTCATTTAAAAAATAATAATAATATAACATATACTCTCATTAAACATATGCAATAGATTGTAAAATATATGGATAGAAAAATTATTTTATTTTAAAAAAACCATCAAATAAAGATATGTTATTTAAAAAAAATAAATGAACAACTAACATGTGTTTTATCATTAATTTTATATGAGATTTAAAATATCTACAATAAAAAATATTGCAGCAAAACATTAAAAAAATGGAACATATGGTGTCTGTATTTTATTAAAAAAAGCCGCAAAAACATAAATCAGGAATAAATTAACACAAAAAATATAAGCAAACAACGATTTAAATTCAAAAAATATTTTAAAAAACATGTTATAACATCATTTACATACAAACACCAAAATTACTATTTCAAAATAAATAATATGTATTTTCCGCTATATAATAAGGATTTGAATCTATTTAATCCTTTTCTTTATAAAAATGAGTTTAACATTATTTTTTAATCACATAATGATTTTTAATGATTGCAAGAGTAGAATAGTCAATTAAAGCTGAAATTATTTTTGAAACAATGAGCCGAAACATTATTATTTATTTGTTTATAATTAAATGAATTTAATAGAGCTGAAAGATAAATGTGTCGCGCGTGATGGATTTACAGTATTCATTTCAAAAAAAAATTAATATATTTGTACATGCAATTTTTTTTTTTCATGTATTAAATGTACGCCAACTCTCAATTCATATATTGATAAAAAATAAAAAATATCATATCGCTTTCTTGAGTTGTGTCGGACGCGGCAGGCGTAACCTTAAATGTATCTAATAAACGTTTTTATTTTTATTTTTTAGCTTCACTTATCAATTTATCCTAATCATTTGCTTTTTTTTTATCTTGATTTCCGTTAACTATTCGACAAACTATTTTTTTTTTTTAAAAAAAAAACCCCACCTTAACAGAAAAAACCCAAAATTATAAATGAATCTTTAAATTTAAAAAAATATATTTTAATGCAAACATAAATTTGTAAACAAAAATATTGAGCTTTTTGGATGATTATTAAACAATTGCCCACCCCTATATATGATTTGTGGTGGAATGGATGTCACCTGGATGATTTTATTTGTGACCACATAATTCTATACATTAATTACAAATGTCTGTATATAATTAATATAAATATGATATATTAATATATTTTAATAATTTAAACAATTATATAAATATAAACGATGTATTGTTGATATGTGATATTTGAAATTATATATTTATATAAATGTCTGTGCTTAAATGTGTATGCATTATGTTGTGTGTACATTTTGTGTACGTGTGTATATATATGTTGTACATGTACATATGTATGTATGTGTACGTATGCATGCATATGTGTATGCGCACAAGTGTATGTGAGATGTACATATATGTGTATATATGTGTATGTGTATGTATAAGACGTGTATATGTGTATGTATGACACGTACTATTCATTTTAATACTATTCCACATTTAATATATATATTTTTTTTCATTTTTTATATAATATTTTTTTAAAATTTATTCATTTTTTAAAATTTATACATATTTATTTACTAAGTATTATTTATAATACGCTATTAATTTATATGATAGATATTTATTCAATTTTATTTATTAAGTTGTAATATTTTTAAAATTTTGAAATTTATATAATTAAGTTATTTAAATGCATTTTTTAATATTTTATTCACTTTTGTACGTGTTTACAATTCATGTAGTTAATCTTATATGAATTCATTTTTTAAAATAGTTTTGTCTATTAAAATTTATTTATTCATTTTTAATATTCTTTCATTTAACATTATTTATTCTTTTTTAATACTTATTGATTTTTATATCTGTTGTTTTCTAATCATTTTCTAATATCCATTTATACATATATTTATTTACTATGTAATATCTTCAATATGTTTTTAATTTATATGAATAATATTTATTCATTTTTGTTTATTAAGCTTTTACATTTAAAATATGCTTGAAATTTATATAATTATTATATTTAAATGATTTTTTTAAATAATTTTGTGATTTAAATAGTTGATATTTTTTTTAATTTATTTAATATTATATATGCATTTTTAATATTGTTTCATTTAATATTTATTTCCATTTTTATATTTATTAATTTTTAATATTTTTGGAATTTATTCATTTTTTTAAATTTATACATATTTATTTAATAAGTTTTAATATTTTGAATATGTTTGTAAATTATATGATTAATATTTATTCATTTATATTTAATAAGTTTTGATATTTTCAATATGTTTGAAATTTATATAATTGATTCCTATAAATGCATTTTAATTTTAATTTTTTGTAGTCAATATAATTCATTTTTAATAATTTTGTTATTTATATAATTAATAACAAATATTTATTCAGTTTTATGTGTTTTTAATTCACACAGTTAATGTCGCAAATTCACTTTTTTAATTTTTTTTGTAATTTATTCAATTTTATTTTTTCATTTTTAAAATTCTTTCATTTAATATTATTTATGCATTTTTAATATTTATGCATTTTTAATATTTTTGGGATTTATTCATTTTTAATATTTATTTATACATAATTATTTAGTAAGTTTTAATATTCTTAATATGTTTTTAATTTCTACGATTAATATTTATTTGATCATATTTATTAAGCTGCAATATTTTTAAAATGTTTAAAATTCATATAATTAATTTTTTTAAATGCATTTTCTAATATTTTCTTAATTTTTGTACGTGTTTACAACCAATACAGTTAATCTTACGAACTATACATAACTGTTTACTAAGCTTTAATACTATTAGCATGTTTTTAATTTATATGATTAATATTCATACAATTTTATTTATTATGTTGTAATATTTTTAAAATATTTGACATCTATATAATTAATCCATTTAAATGTATTATTTATTATTTTCTTCATTTTTTTGTACGTGTTTACAATTCATATAATTAGTCTTGTAAATTTGTTCTTTCTAATAGTTTTGCTATCTATTAAATTTTATTCACTCATTTTTAATATTATTTTTCTTAATATTATTTATTAATTTTTTATATTTGTTATTTTTTTATATTTTTTTGAAATTTAATCGTTTTCTAATATTTATTTATACATATTTATTTATTATTTTCAATATATATTCATTTGCATTTTAATATATATCCATTTTTAATTTTTTTAATAATTTTTTATAATTAATAAAACTTATCTATTTTTTAATATTTTTGAAGTCTCCATTTTTAATTATTCAATTTCACTCATTTTTAATATTCATGTATTTTTTTTTGCATTTGGGATGACGCCTAAGTGGTAAACCTTGCAATCCTGCATCCAAAAGACCAGAGTTTGAATCTTGACAAGCCTCTTGGGGATTTATGAAACGGGTGTTGACATTGGGGTCGATGACGAAAACATGATATGGGCTGGCTGTGACAGAGACATAACGCGGACAAGCGACGACGAAGACATGATGCATATGTAACACCCCAGAATGATAAAGAGTCAAATGACTAAATCATATGAGTCATGTCAACAAGGTGTACATTCTTTTTTGGGAGTACTTGATTAGAACTTTACAGTTAAACGTGCTTGACCTGAAGTAGTGATCGAGATAAGTGACATTCTGAGAAGTTTCTCAGGGTGTGTGTGAGTGAGGAAAAAACACACTAAAAAGGATATGTGTTGGTCTATGAGGACTGTCATTAGTTAGATGACCCGTTCGGGCACGTGGGTGAGCCCCAGGGTGGGAACGACATGTCTGCGGGGCAACTAGTGGTACCTGGCGGACCAGGACCCGACGACCATGTTAAATCGGAGTGTCTGTGCTGTCACCGAGACCCAGTTGTTACATTTGGTATGAGAGGAGGAACTCAGCCTTAAGTATGGTGCACTGCCTGAGTTGAGATGTAGGGCCCACAACGAGGACAAATGTGTTCTAAGGGGGTGGGGGGAATGTAACACCCTAGAATAATAAAAGGTTAAATGATTAAATGATATGACTTATGTCATCAAGGTGTGCCTTCCTTTTCGGAAGACAATCTGATTAGAACTTCACAGTTAAACGTACTTGGTATGAAGTAGTGATTATGATGAGTGACCTTCTAGGAAGTTTTCCTGGGTGTGTGTGAGTAAGGACAAAACACACTAGAAGGGACATGTGTTGGCTTGTAGGGACTGCCATTAGTCAGATGACCCGTTCAGGCACGTGGGTGGATCCCAGGGTGAGGACCATGTGTCTGCAGGGGCAACTGGTGGTACCTAGCGGGTCAGGACCCGACGACCATGTTAAGCCAGGATGTCTATGTTGTCATTGGGACCCAGTTGTTAAAACATACAACATTTCCTTGGACCTATGAGCTATGTAATGGGTCACCTTCCACCCAGATAGAAAGAGGTATTTGATTTCATAATAAAAAGATGTTTCAACCCCAACTTAAAAAAACATTCACGCATTTAAGATTATATATAGTGGCGATTACATCTGCCACTGCAGAACGCAATGCAATGAAACAAATTGCATTGAACTTGTAGGCTCAGAGACTTGACCCTGCGACCTGTCCCTCACCCCAAACCCATACCACCCCACCACCAATGGTGGGACATGCATTTAAAATTATATATTCATTAATAATATTAATTGTTTTTTATTTTTGTCTAATTTATTCATTTTTAATATATATTCGTTTAATATCTTTGAATTTTATTTTAAACATTTTTTATCAGTGCTTTAAAAAAAGTGCTGATAAATATGTGTTTCATCAACGTTATAATATAAAGTGCTGATAAAACATATCTTTATCAGTGCTACAATTTTAGCGTTGATAAAGATAGGTTTTATCGGCGTTTATTTTTTTAGCGCTGATAAAACCCTTCACGATCTTATAAATCAGCCCTAACAAAACCCATTTCTTTCATGCCGCTCAAGCTCTCACAAAAGTCGGCCTCTGTCGCCGCTCCCCCTTAAACTTCTCAAACAAATCGACCCTCTCATAACCTAAGGTATTTGATTATTTCTACACCTCTTTAGTTGACATCACCTATTATCTCCTTTATAAGTGTTCAATAGATTCAGCTTGATTCTTCTCAGCCTCACTGTTTTCTTTTGATTTTATCCGCTCACTGATTTTTTTGGATCTTGTATGTCTATTTAATCATATGAGATATCTTTAAATTAATGATATGCGAGATATTCTTTTGCAAATTTCTCATTCCGATTACATAGAGCTCCCGACTCAATGAGGTTGTGGATGAGATATATAAGCCTTCATAATGAAAGGACCATATGTGCACTGTAAAAACTCTTCACACTTATCATGTAAATGATAAGTAGACAGAATTTTTGCAGTGCATTGATGGTAATCCACTCCAAGTTCCAGATATCCTTCTTTCTCTCATAGATTAAAATCAAACAATTATGCCCATTTTCTTCCATTACTAGGAAAAACCTCAATCATTTTTATATTTTCATTTTCGTGAACATCTATGATAGACATTTTTCAACACAAACCACTAACCTCATGTTCAGTTAAAAATGTTATAAAAAGTGAGCATACACAATAGAAAGTTTTGAATCATTATAAAGTATACTTTTGGTTTGTACTATAAGTAGTCTTGAAATAGATTTATATACAAATAATTTATGGGAAGAAGTTAAATTGTGGTGTTAAATATTTCAAATCATAAATAAAATAACAAAATGAGGAGATTGATGGATTAAGATAAGAGGCTAAAATACTAAAAACTTGAAAATCTAAAAAACTAGAGAAATTTATTGAATTAATACTAAAAATATAAGTGTACCATAAAATCATTAATGTATTGACATCAATAGTGAAAAAGAGTAAGTAGAAAGAATTGCTAGGGGAAGAAGTGACTACGACAATAAGAAAACTTGATTATCAAATAAGGCTCTCTACTCCTCTTATAACATATGTAAAATTTATAAAATTTATAATCTTATCAAATGAAAAGGTTAAAGTAAAAAAATTAAAGGATCCTTGAGGATACTTTATAAATTTCATTTAAAGAAAAGATTACATATTGTGAGTTTTAATGAATCCTAAAGGAAGATGAAATTAAAGTTAAAGATGAAATTGTTACACTAGGGATGAATATTAAGCTACATAATTCCAAGAAGGCGCTTCTATCCAAAAACAGTTCTAGTTCAACACAACATGACTCAAATGTTTTTATTATGGAATCCTTGGCTAATCAATCAATATATATTCTAGTGAAAATAACAAATGAAAAAAGGTTCAATTATATTTTTTAAAAAAGGAACATCTTTCATCAATATTGTTATTGTCTCACTAGATATGAATGAAAATTTATATATTGTTATTTGAGGTGTCCAAGGATTTTACCAATGAAAAAGAAAATTATCAATCATAGATAATTAAACTAGAGGTTCCAATGCATAATATAGAATTAAATAATAAATTCTCTATTTTAAATGAAGATGACAACCTATCTTATAATCGATAATATGAAGTAAAGATGACTAAAACCATAAATTATAAAAATTTGGTAAAAAGGAGTAATACAAAGGAGTATAATGTGTTAAATATTCTATGAAATAAAGTAATGAAGAAGGGACATGGATCCTTGATAGTGGTAGATCATACCACATGTTGTTTTTGAAAACATAAAGAAAAATTAAGATAGAATTGCTTGTTTAGAAGTTTTTAATCATTAAAAATAAATTGAACTTTAAATAATAAAATTGTTAGAAACAAAATGTTAAAAACTAATTTGTTGTGTGTTGAATTCTTGAGGAAAATTTTCATGATCTTGTGTGAGTTGTATCATTTTCTTCAATCTGTGTTGAAGTTGATTGTTCCTTTTGGCCCCAATAAGAATATGCAATGATGTTCTTTGAGGCTTCATCTCATCCAAGCAAATTGTTTAAATTTGAATCATTCGTGAAACCCCAATTAGATTATTCTTCAGTTTTTTCAGTATCTTGAGAACCCCAGCCTAATATTTCTGGTCCATTGGATTTAAATTCAAGAGTTTCTTCAAACGTTGGGTTCTCAAGACCAAGTGATTGGTCCCTATCAATGTTTTCATCATTTGAAAAAAACCCAACTTTGTCTTCTAAGCATCCTGTTACTGAAACATCACCCAACTCACCGTGTACCAAGTAAAAAAAATGAATAAACATCAACTCCTCCCTCTTATTGTACTCACACCTAGAAAAATTATAAAAACAATCCTTGATCTTTTTGTTTTACAATAGATGAAAATTTAATTAGATTCTTTGTAACTTTATAGATATCACACATTCCTTCAATAATTTCCAACACTACAAAAAAAAATCCAATACACATTATTCGGATCTTATTATCTTAGAACAACGACTTCATATAGAATAGACGATTCTTTAAAAACGACCTTTTATGGGTTCCAAGTTCATAATTTTTGTGTATTTATTTATTTTATTAAATTTTAATATTACCGAATCAAATAGGGTGAATATGAATAAAAAACGGATGGATTCCAATCATATGGCAAAACAGTATGAAGATGAGGTGAAAGAGTTCATCAATTTTGAAAAATATTATGCATATGACCAATCTCAAATCATTTTTTCATGTTTATGCTGTTGTTATTCAAGACTAATTAGTCCAAAGGAGTTGGAAGAACTCTTAATCTCTTACAAAATATATCAAATCTATAAATGTTGGACTAAATATGGGAAAAAACTGAATGTAACTAGTGTCTAGGATAACACTGTATTTTTTGGATCATTAGATATGATTAAAAGTGTGAAAATGATGAAAAATATATCATGGATATGATTAAATGTGTGAATGATGATAAAGACCGTATTAAGGAAATGACAATGACAATTGAAGATGAACTTATTGATTCTCCAAATATGTTTTAGAAGTTAAAGAGTTGTGCAAAAACGCCATTATATGCTAGTTATACTAAACATACAACATTTTTAGCCATACCAAAGCTATATAATTTAAAATCTGGAAATGTATGGAGTGATGCAAAAATTACTGAACTACTTTCTCTCTTGAATGATATGCTCTTAAAAGATAACGACCTTCCTTGTTGAACATATGATGCTAAACAAATGTTACGTTAAATGAGTATGATCTCTAAAAAATAATACATACACATCCAAATGACTGTATACTATTTCTTAAGGGCCAAAAATCACTTAGAAAATTCCCAAAGTGTGGTGCGTCTTGATACAAGAAAGATGAATCAGGTCCTACGAAAGTTGTATGGTACTTTCCAATAATTCCAAGGTTTAGATGTCAATATGAAAGTGAGGATACTACAAGGTAATTAACGTGGAATATAGACATAAGAAATAAATATGGGAAACTTTGTCACCCGATATACTCTCCTCAATGGAAGAAAATTGATCACGAGTATCCTGAATTTGAAAAAGAGTTGAGAAACCTTTGTCATGCGCTATGTAGAGATAGAGTGGATCAACTTGGTTTTCAAAGCAACACTCACAATATATGGCATATTTTATTACTGAATTATAACTTTCCACCAGGGTTATGTATGAAATGAAAATACATTATGTTATCTTTGCTTATATCTGGACTAAAACAATCGGGTAATTATATTGTTTTTTATTTGGATCCATTGATCAAAGATTTGAAATTATTATGGGATTTAGGTGTTATGTTGTATGATTCTTAAAAAAATGAAGATTTCATGTTGAGAACCATATTGTATGGTTTGATAAATGAATTTTCTACTTATGAAAATTTTCCAGGATATAACATTAAAGGAACTCAAGGGTGTCCCATTTGTGAATAAGGTATACACTCAATTAGGTTAAAACATTTATCAAATAATATATTTCTAGGGAATCACATATTTTTACCCTTGTGACATAAATACTGATCTTGGATGACATTATTCAATGAGAGTTTAGAAGAAGATACAATATTGTCTCCACTAATAGGTGATCAACTGTTTGAGAAAGTAAAAGATATGAACACTAATTTTGGTAAACCTTCTTTGAAAAACCTTATGAAAATTGGTTGAAAAAAGCGATCAATTTTTTTTGAATTACCATATTGACATTGTTTATACGTCACAAATTTTCTTGATGTTATGCCTGTGGGAAAAAATATATGTGATAATGTCATTAGTGTAAGAGTCTGGTTCTTCCTTTGAGGTAAAAATCTTTCTTTTTAGTTTTTACTTAAGAAAAAGGAGGAAAAATAGGCCAAATGCTGGCTGTAAGACTATTACACAATGTGACTGGGGGTTACACACCATGTAATCCCAGTACACGCCGCGTAATGATGTCGGAAAACCTTTTTATGACATATAAGGCATGTTGTAAGGAGGAAAAAACTAACATATACACAGTGTGTATTCTCAAGAACACACTATGCACTTTTTTTTAAAAAAAAGGGAAGTAGCCTCATTTTCTCATTTATGGATAGAGGCTCACCCACTGGTTCTCGAACTGCAGTTCCAATGGAATATTTTACTCCCATTTGTCTATCTGAACTCTGATTCAAATGCTGTCAGATGCATTGGAGCCCCATGTATCCACACTATTATAGCTCTAATTAGAGGCAGAAGCTGGATGAGGAGAGTTATACTAGCACTAAGTAGGTTGTCTCGCGCCTTTCTCTAATTGTTAAGTTGAATATATGTGCCAGAGTGCCACACACCCATTTTTAGTGTTTTGTATTGAATGAATTTTATCTATTTATATTTCCTATTTATGTTTAGGTAATTGATTAAAGGTTTTGAATCATGTTTGGGTCTGTTTACCTTGATTAAGGGCCACCCATGGGTGTGTTTCCCTTGGATGACCATTTATGGCCATTTGGCCTAGGATGCCTATAAGGCATGCCTTTGTTTCCCTTCTAGGGTTGTTTAAAATCAAATTGGTTAAATGAATGAATTGACCACATGAAATAAATTATTGGTTAAGACTTATGATAGTTTAAATTACACGATAGTCTTTTTATATAAATTTCCCACGTGAGTTGATAAAATTCTAAATCCATGTAATAGTTTAATTTACATGTGTTGATTATTATGTGAATTTTCCCATGCGAGTTTATTAATGTTTAAGACATGTAATAGTTAATTTACATGAGTTTCTTGTTATTCAAATTTATCCCATGTGAGTAATTGAATGGCCAAGCCTTCTGAGGTTGGTTCTTGCTTCAGACTATATGGCATGCCTTTGGGTTTTGACCTTTGCATGCCTAATGAAATGTTAATTGCATATTGAATGATAAAAGGGTAAATAGAAATGGGAGAATCATTGATTGTGATTATAATTCCATGAATGGGTTCATGTGACTATTTCACCTTATACCTCAGGCGATCTAGGGATCCATTGAGGGATTCCATGAATAGACTAAATGGATTTTTATTATGTTAAGTCATGAGTGAGACACAAATGTAGTGGTAGGGCTCATGAAGACTATGTTTAAAGGATGCACGCGTCATGGAATGAGGGATACCACGGAAGAGATATATTGGAAATGTTTATATGTCTTGGGAGATATTTGAGTCTTATTTATAGGATCCAAGGATGACTCAATTTACATATTCTCAAACCACACCTAGAGTGAGACCAGGTTCCTGAGAGGATTGTACGGACACACTTGTAGGATGGAGGTGGTTTTATACCTGGAGTAATAATTGAATTTTAGATTAATAATTTCAAGTCATACTCAGATCATAATTGAATGATTAAATGGAATAACTTAAGAGGTGTCTGCCAAGCCAAAACAAAATCTTTGATTCAGTCTTCTCTTATACTTGTTTAGATGGTATTTTGAGAAATATACTATGATTACTTTTTTATGGGGATCTTTGGGCCTAGTATGGATACCTAGAATTATATAATATAGTGTAATTTAATTTCTAATGAACATGAAATGAATGTAAATGGAAACCAGTGCTTGTAGGACTATTTACTTTTGAGTACTTCCTAGCTTACTATTTTCCCTATTGTACACTGCTTGTTATATATATTCACTGACATATTGACAAAAACCTTTTCTAGTTTCCTACTGTGATTTAGTCTTAGACTCTGTTTGGGACATGATTTGGGACCAAGTAGATTATATTGCTGCAGGTGTCGATTAGGGAAAGTGCCCTTCTCCCGGTACTTGATTTGCTGCTTAGGAGTATGAGGGCACAAAACTAAGATGAGGCTTGCGATGCTTCAGAGTTTCTTTTTTCTATTTTATACTTTTAGAATTATTATTTTTTATTACTAAATTGTGAACTATTTTGGCTATTTACCTAGAACATGTGACATGAAACATCATCCTTTGTATGCCATGACATCTGGCTTTTATATTGTCAGTCTTCCGTTGTTTATTTCTGTTGCCTGGTATTACAACTTCCCTTATTGTATTGTTATTGTTTCTGCCATGTTACACTCTTCTAACGAGGGAATAGTTTCCCCACTATCATACCTAGGCCCTCGCTACTAGTCAGCAACCTCTGGCATTTGGGTAAATGCATTTGAATTCATGTGGCCAACTGGGTATGGGACACCTTTAAGTGGCATCCAGATCCGGGACGTTATAAATTGGTATTAGAGCATTTCTTTTCTGGTTTTCCTTACTATTTGGATACATTAGAAAGGGGTAGTAAGGAAATGGAGTTTGGTAATAAACTATGCCTGGGAGTAGCTACCCCACGTATAGGGAAAATCCAAATGGCCTCAAATTGAATTGTGATTTTGGATTTTGATCTGTTACAATTGATTCGATTTCACCATTGGGTGACACACTTGTATTGTGATATTATTATTGATATTATTTTGGTTCTATTTTGTTTCAACCTGATGTGATGAGGGTATACCATCTCATGCATCATATAGGAACTTGTTAGAAATCACATGCCATGCCATTTAGAGAGCATTACTGATTTCATGATATTGTGATAGATGTTATGTTAGATATTCATGCCATTGTGATATGTACCATAATAGATGTTGGGAAAAAATCCCTCAAGGAATTATCTAGATATGTTTTGGGTGTGATTGTGTTTTTTGACAAATCCATATGACCACGAATGAGTATGGTTGGTGTTTACTGAAGACAAGTTTTTAAGGTGGTGCAGTTTCTTTGTGTTTTCCAATTTTTTGGGTCTTAAAATTGGGAGTTTGATGCTGTAAAAGGAAGGGTTTCATCATAAGAGTAAATGGTATGAATAATTGAGAAGGAAATCATAAAAATAAGGGAACTACGTACCTCAGAACATGGATCGCGTACCATGTACGGGAACAGTTCGCAACCACGTACTAAGTAGAGGGAACAATATGATGAACAATTCACAACTAAGGGATGTTGATATGTGGAAGGCATGGAGGTTCTCAAAATGGTGCTCCTCATAGGAAGAGATTTAGTACATGGACCATGGTGGAAAAACAATGCATGAAAGGGTTTCAGTTCACGACAGGAGGATCAGTATGCGGTGAAGGCTGTGCTGAATCAAAGATTTGGTAAATCTAGATTTAGTGGATTAAGTGGATATCTTTTACTATATAAGGAGATATAATATCACTTATT
The DNA here is from genome assembly GCA_963277665.1 of Viscum album. Taxonomy (NCBI): domain Eukaryota; kingdom Viridiplantae; phylum Streptophyta; class Magnoliopsida; order Santalales; family Viscaceae; genus Viscum; species Viscum album. The sequence continues at coordinate 1,947,945,379 of OY728130.1, forward strand.
AGAGGTGATATAAAATATCACTATAGAACATATCTTTTCTTCGGGAATTTGGCAAAGTCCAAAGGTAGTTGCACAGAATTAATTCTAGCGAAGGTTCTTGCGAGGTACTGAAGCCTGCAAAGGGAGAAGTGGTTTGCGAGGATGATTCTACTAAGGGAAGTGGTTCTCATAGAAGGAATTCTTCTGAAGGTTTTTGGGGAATTGTAGGCCACAATGGAAGAATGTATGCGAAATAAGAACATAGTACACAAAGGGGGAGCTACGGTACGTGGAGAAATAAGGCTCAGAATGAGGAGGAGGAATCTCCCGTATGTGAAAGAAGGAAGTATGTAGGTGCTTCATAGAGGTAGAGGTAGTCCATGGATAGAGAACAGTCCATAGATAGAGGATAGTTTGTAGAGACTATTTTCGGAAGCAATTTGTAGAGGAGGTTTGCGGAGTCAGTATGCGGAGACGGTACTCGACAGCGAAGGCAGAGGCAGTCCATGAATGGAGGGTAGTTCACGGAAGTGACAACAATACATGGAAGAGGTATTCCACATAGAAAACCCGCTACACAATACGTGTGAGGAGTATGTGGTTATCGTAACATACTAGGAGGCTTGAAAAAGATTCAAATTAGTTTTCGAAAGTCATTTCCGGTATCTAATATTACATGGGAAGGTGGAAATTATCTGTGGATGAAAAAGGTACTTCAAAAAAGCATCTACCTAAAGATGAGGATTCATAAATTCATGAAAATGAAGGGACCTAAATGTCCATAAATTGTTTTTGACCTACAAGTCTATAAACTATGAGTGAATTTCTTTCCAAGAGCAGTGAGCAAAGGAAGAGAAAGACGATGACCCTTTCCATCGACAGTGAGCCAGAGAAAGAGGTATAGGGAGTGACTCTTGGGAATACAGTGAGAATAACCTAAACCTTGTAAAGGCAGTGAGCCTAGGAATAAAATATCTATCCCGAAACTTGTACTCATTATTGGCAGTGATCCTTAGTAAATTTGGTACATCGGCACACCACCGTTGTATGCTCCTTGGATGTAGCCCAATAAGAGTGAACCAATTAATTTTTTTTGTGTCTTGTGCATGATTTAAATTCTGTTCATACTTTGCAATGGGAATGAGAGAGAAGGGAGTTTTGTTTAATGATGAAACAAGATATGAAGTGGAAGAAATTTTAATATGTCATACCTTGATTCACCCCCCTCTTAGGGTATTTGACCTAGTGGACCTAACAATAGATATACCTGATGTTGTGATAGGTGTATTGGTACATGTTATGGTTCAGATTGGATGGATGCCAATATTTGTTCCTTGAGGTGTATGGGATCTCTTGGATTGGAATTTAGTGGACCATTTTTCGGCCTTGTATTTAATCATGATATGATATACTACGGATGGACGCCAAGCTTTGATCCCTAAGGTGTGTGGGCCCTCTTGGATCGGAATTTGGTGGATCATGTGGCTACTTTAAATTAAATTGTAATATGATGTGTTGCAGGTGGATGTCAAACTTTGATTCATGGGGAGTATGGGCCTTCATGGATTGTAATTTGGTATACCATTAGATTACTTTGGAGAAACAGGGGTTCCGAGGAAGTTTTAGAGGTTTACTACCCAAAAACCGAGATAACACAATGTTTGATGCTATGAACACACTCCATATGTTCTTCTGTTCGGTAAGAATGATTTTATTAAGTACACATTGTGTAATATGTATACACATTGTGTGGTAAGTAACAGTGCATTATCCATGTGAAGGATAACACGAAATGATTGTTTTCATCTAGTGCATTCCATGTACTATAGGTACACACCAGGTAGTGTTACTTAGGAAGAACCTGTGTAGTTCTGTCCATGTAAAAGTACATGGTTAGGAGGGGAGACTTGAGTACACACCATGTACTATTATGACACGTTGTTTATCTTGGTTGGTTACATGACCAAGCTGGTGGAAATAAATGCCCAGGTAAGATCTTGAGGGCACACACTGTGTATAGTTTCTACACGTCGTGTACTCTTCTTTTTGTAACCATTTAAGGTTTTCTTCTCCTCTTTAGTTCTTGCACTCTTAAAATGTGAACTTTGAAAATAATTTGAATTGAGGTGTGTGATTGAACTTGTAGATTCATGCCTCCATGATGTCCTCTAGAAGCATTTCAAGAGAGTGATGATGAACATACCCTAGAGGTGGTAGGCCACGGGCTACCAATGGATCCTCCAGTTGTGCCAGCTGAGGCACTGACTATTGTTGCAGACACAGGTGCTAAGGCACAGTTCTGTGACAACTTTATGTGCTTCATGCAGACCTTCCAAGGAGCACCACAACCTTCCACATCTATGGCTGAGTTGACGCGAGTGTTCTAGAAACAGCATCTGCCCATGTTTTTGGGGGGTGGTGGACCACAGGCTATAGATTCATGGTTAGAGGCCATTTTATCAATATTTGATAATATGGAGACACCTTATGGGTGGAAGGTCAAGCTCTCTACATATATGATATGTGATTCCTCTAAGAGATGATGGGATGTTACCACTCATACAGAACATCATCAGGATATGGATTGGGAATATTTTCAGATAGTCTTCTATGATTAATTCTATCCCGAGATGCTGAGGGCCGACAAAGCCCAAGAGTTTATGCATCTGGAGCAGGGTGCTTTATCAGTTATGGATTACTCATCCCGCTTTACCAAGCTCCATCACTTCACACCTATTCTAATGGGTGATGATATATTGAAGGATAAGCGATTCGAGGATGGTCTTAGGTAAAACATTTGATCATAGGTAAATGTCTTCAAGTTGACTACTGTATCTACCATAGTAAATCAGGTTCTAATTACCAAGCGCAACCTGAGGGAATATGTAGGTGTGAGTCGGGGTGGTTCGACACCTAAATCTGGTACTATCTCGACCGGTAGCAGGAAGCGTCATTGGGATCTTCCTCGCAGCAATGCTAGTAGTCATAACATATCTTCAGGTAGCCAAGTGAGGTGCTACCAGTGCGGTAGGCCATAGAATACGAGGCCACAATGTCCACGTGACCCAGTCAAGTGCCAATATTGTAGAAATATGGTCCATATACATCATTTTTTTAGAATGTTTCCACCAATAACTAGTGAGAGAGGGTCTGCATCAGCTCCACATTCAGGAGTAGGGTCAGTAGTTTCTCACAAATTAGGGAACTATAATGTGTTAGGCCACTCAGGCTGAGGTGGTGGTCATGGATGTGGTATCCATACCCCATGTGCTCAGTGATAGTAGGGTGGATCATCTTAGGGTAGCCAAGCAGTGTCACAGGGCCGTGATACAGGTTACAATTATGCAGTGCAATAGACCCAATATGAGTAGGATCCCATACCCTCTACTTTCATAGGTACTATTCTTATTGACTCTATTTTAGCTTCTGCACTCTTTGATATAGTGTATTTATATAGTTTCATATCTGTGCCTATTATGGAGAGTCTTGGGATCTATATTTTTTTACTTTTGATAATGTTATGATGCTAGACACTCAATTAGGGATTAGAACGACAATTGTGCATCAGTGTAAGGAGTGGCCCTTTAAGGTTGGCAGGTGTCACTTCATATGGGACCTCTATGTCTTAGAGACGACATGATTTGATTTCATTATAAAAATGGAATAGTTGGTTTCCTTTCAGTAATTTGTTGATTTTTATCGCTACAGGATGAATTTCACGTCAATAGAGGGAGGATGGTTTCTATATAAAGGTTAATGGGATGTTCAGGCGAGCCGAGCTAGACCCGAGCATCATGGATTGGGTGGGATGATAAACCAGATTTCAAGTTTATATCTGGATGATTAGGGAACATGTCAAATAGATTTCCCTCCAACAGTTGATCATTTTAGGGATGTCTTCCCATATAACTTTTTTGGTTTACCTCTAGTAAGAGTGGTAGAGTTCTCCATCGAGATAATGTTAGGTGCTGCACCGGTATCCATTCCTCCTTAAAGGATGGCTATGATGGAGTTACAAGTGATCAAGAGTAAACTAGAGGATTTTGAATATAAGTGTTTCATCTGACCTAGTACTTCTCCTTGGGGTTCACTGGTCCTTTTTTCAAAAGAGGTAGACAGTATCCTTAGACTATGTGGGGATTATAGGAAGTTGAACTAGTTGATAGTTAAGAACCAGTATCCTCTACCAAGGATATATGATCTCTTCGACTAGCTTTGAGGATCTTAGGTCTTTTCAAAAATTGATTTGAGATCCAGTTATCATCAGGTGAATGTTCGATCATCAGTCATACCTTGCACATCCTTTCATAGTAGGTATAGTCTGTATGAATATCTTGTTATGCCATTCAGTCTCACAAATGCACCAACAGTTTTTATAGAACTGATGAACTGAGTGTTCCATCCTTATCTTGATTTGTTTTTTTGTGGTTTTCATGGATGATATCTTGGTGTATTATCATAATTGACTTGACCATGCCACACATCTTGAGATCATTTTGAGTACACTGAGAGAGCATCAATTATATGCTAAGATAACAAAGTCCCACTTTTAGATGGATCAAATTCACTTCTTGAGTCACATCATCTCGGAGACAGAAGTATTAGGACCCATAGATGGTGAGGGCAGTAGTTTCCTAAGAACAACCCAAGAATTTATTTTACATACGAAGTTTATTGAGTCTAGATGGTTACTACATACATTTTATATAGGACTTCTCATGATTAGCGGTGCTGTTGAAGGGATTGACTAAGAAGGGTGTGAAGTTAATTTGGTCATATTCTTGCAAGACAACCTTTCAGGAGATGAAAGGGAGGTTGATATCAGCACTAGTCTAGATACTTCCAGAGCAAGGCAATAGTTACATGGTTTACTGTGACACTTTAGGCATTAGGCTAGGGGTAGTGTTGATGTAGGGGAATGAAGTCATGGAATATGGGTCTCGACAGTTGAGGCCTCATGAGAGGAATTACCCTATACACGATTTGGAGATAGCTGCAGTTGTACACACATTGCCTTGTTGGAGACACTATTTACTGGGAGAGTGTTTTGTAGTGTTCACATACCACAAAATACTCAATTATATCTTTACACAGTATGATCTAAATCTGAGGTAATGAAGGTGGGTGGAGTACCTATAGTCCTTTGACTTTGAGCTTTCCTACACACTTAGTAAGGGAAATGTAGTGGCCTATGTATTGAGTAGGAGGACTTAGATATAGTCAGTGCAACAGGACATTAGTGAGTGGTATATTATGACATTATTTTCTGAGATGCATCTAGAGGTGAATGACTATAAGGGGAAGACTTATTTTTCTTCCTTAGATGTAACATCTACCCTTCTAAATAGAGTTAGGATGAAAACACTATCAGATTTAGAGGGCCTAGTTATATGGGAGTGTGTGGTAGGTGAGGACCCTCCTCCTGGTTGGACGGTAGGTGATGATGAGATCCTCCATATCCATGGATGTGTCTGGGTCCTAGTGTATATATGTGAGGAGTTGATGTGGGTGTTTTATGCTTCATCTTGGGTGGTACATCCCAGGGTCACCAAGATGTACCGTGATTTATTTTTTCAGTATTGGTGGATGAGTGTGAAGAGAGAGGTAGTTGGTTTTGTTACAAGGTGTTCCACCTATCCATAGGTGAAGGCATAATATCAGCTACCAACTGGGATTTTACACCAGTTACCTATTCCAGAGTGGAAATGGGATAATGTCATGATGGATTTCATGACTAGTTTTCCAAGTTCACCTAGAGGTAACGATGCTGTTTGGGTGGTCGTTGATAAGCTGACAAAGGTCACTCATTTCTTTCCAATCAAGGAGACCTTTGGTGTGGATGAACTCAGAAGGTTGTATATCTGAGAGGTGGAATGAATACATGGGGCCCCACACTCTATAATTTTAGATAGGGATGCCCATTTCACATCTTGTTTCTAGAAAAGTTTTCAGAGGGCACTGGGTACACTGATGCTTCTGAGCACAGTATACCACCCTCATAATTATGGCTAGTTAGAGCATACGATATAGGTGCTAGAGTACATGTTGTGAGCATGCATTCTAGATTTTGGGGGCTCTCGGGAGAAGTGAATTCCCTTGGTTGAGTTCACCTACAATAATAGTTATCACGTGATGATACAGATGGCACCTTATGAGGCTTTATATGATAGGCCATGTATTTCTCCCCTGTGCTGGTTGAAGGTAGGAGAGGAAGATTTACAAAGACAGTGTATCATGTAGAATATTTTTGAGCATGTTCATTTGATTCAGAAGAAAATGGCCACTGTACGGTCTCATCAGAAATCATATGCCAATATATGTAGACAACCTCTAGAGTTTGAGGTTGGGGATCAGGTTTTCTTGAACGTTTCACTGAGTTTGGGACATAGGTGGATTAGTATACACAGTAAGCTTTCACTGAGATATGTATGGCCATTCGAGATTTTGGAGAGAGTCAGGTCAGTTTCCTATCGGTTGCAGTTACCTCAGAGGTACCGAGCCATGCGTGATGTCTTCTATGTATCTCATCTATTCCACTATCACTCAGACCCATATCATGTTTTTTTATCATGAGGTGGTTGAGCTTCAGGTTGATGCATCCTTTGAGAATCATCTGATACATATAGTTGACCGGAGCATGAAGTTTCTCTGAGGCCGGTCAGTTACTCTAGTACGAGTGCTATGGCAGAATGACCATTCATAGGAGGAGACTTAGGAGAGGGAGGCCGATGTATGTGATCAATGGTTTAAGTTGTTATCAGATATTTCTTCACCACCCTTGGAAGGGAAATTTAGGGATGAATTGCTTTAAGGGGGAAAGTTTTTAAGAACCTGTTTCTTCTTTTGAGGAACAAATCTTTCTTTTCAGTTTGTACTTAAGAAGGAGGAAAAATAGGCCAAATGCTGGCTGCAAGACTGTTACACAACATGACTAGGGGTTACATACCATGTAATCCCAGTAAAAGCTATGTAATGATATCAACAATCCTTTTTATGATGTGTAACGAATGTCAGAAGGAGGGGAAAACTGGAATATACATGGCATGAATTCCCAATAACACGTTGTTTACTTTAAAAAAAATAGGAAGTAGCCTCATTTTATCATTTTTGGAAAAAGTCTCACCCATTGGTTCTCAAACTATAGCACTGAGGGAAGATTTTTCTTCTATTTTTTCATCTGAACTCCAATTCGAACACCTTCAGATGCATTGGAACCCCATCAATATACACTATTCTATCTCAAATTATAGGCCAATTCTAGATGAGGAGAGACATACTAGAACTGGGTAGGTGGTCTCATTCATTTTTCTAAATGTCAAGTTGAATATATGTGCCGAAGTGTCGTACACCCATTTTTATGGTGTCTCCTTGAATGAATTTTATCTATTTCTACTACCTGTTGATGTTTAGGTAATTTATTAAAGGTTTTGAAGCATGTTTGGGGCTATTTAACTTGATTAAGGGCCACCCCATGGGTGCATTTCCCTTGGATGACCATTTATGGCCGTTTGACCTAGGATGCCTATAAGGCATGCCTTTGTTTTTCTTCCAGGGTTGTTTAAAATGAAATTGGTTAAATGAATGAATTTCTCACGTGAGATAAATTGTTGGTTAAGCCTTGTGATAGTTTAAATTACATGATGGTCTTGCTATATAAATTTCACATGTAAGTTGATTAAATGATAAAGCCAAGTAATAGTTTAATTTACACGTGTTGCTTATTATGGGAATTTTTCCACATGAGTTTATTAATGTGTAATCCATGTAATAGTTAATTTACAAAAGTTTATTTTTATGAAAATTTATCCCATGTGAGTAATTGAATGGCCAAGACTTCTGAGGTTAGTTATTTCTTGAGACTATATGGAATGCCTTTGTTTTGGACCTTTGCATGCCTAATGAAATGTTAGTTGCATATTTAATGATAAAAGGGTAAATAAAAATAGGAGAATCATGGATTTTCATTATAATTCCATGAATGGGTTCATGTGACTATTGTACCTTATACCTTGGGTGACCCAGGGATCCATTGAGGGATTCCATGGATGGACTAAAGGGAGGTTTATTATGTTAAGTCATGAGAGAGCCAAAGATATTGTGGTTGGGCTCATGGAGACTATGTTTAAAGGATGAACGAGTCATGGAATTAGGGTTACCATGGAAGAGTTCGATTGTAAATGTTTATATTTCTTGGGAGATACTTGAGTCTTATTTATAAGATCTAAGGATGGATCAGTTGACATATACTCACACCAAACAAAGAGTGAGACTGGGTTCCTAAGAGGATTGTATGGACAAGCTTGTAGGATAGAGGTGGTTTTATACCCAGAGTAATACTTTAATTCCAGATTAAGTGGAGTAGTACTTGAATTATAGATTAAGAATGTCAAGTTAAACTCATATCATAATTGAATAATTAAATGGAATGACTTTGGATTCAGTATTCTCTTATACTTGTTTAAATGGTCTTTTGAGACATCATATATGCTTGATTTTGTATGGAGATCATCAGGCCTAGGTAGGATCTCGATACTTAGAGAATACAGTGTAATTGAATTGCTAATGAACATGAAATAAATGTAAATGGAAACTAGTTCTTGTAGGACTGTTTACTTTTGAGTACTTCCTCGATTATTGATTTTCCTATTGTACACTGCCTGTTATATATATTCACTAATGGATTGGAAAAGAATTTGGGTGGTTGCCTACTAGAATTTAGTTTCACAACCTATTTGGGCCATGCTTTAGCCCCAAGAAGATTATAATGTTGTAGGTGTCGATAAGGGAAATCACCCTTCTCTCAGTACTTGATTTGCTGCTTAGGAGTAGGAGAGCATGGGACTAAGCTGAGGTTTGCAATGATTCTGAGTTTATTTTGTATGTTTTTTAATTTTGGTACTTGTATTATGTATTACTACAGTGTGACATATTTTGGCTATTTTCCTAGAACACGTGACATGTGAAATCATCCTTTGTATGCCATGACATCTGGATATTATATTGTCAGTCATCCACTATTTACTTATGTTTCCTGGTATTACTGCTCCCGTTATTATATTGTTATTGTTTCCACTGTGTTACACTATTCCAATGAGGTAATAGAGTCCCCACTATCACACATAGTCCCTCACTAGCATTTGGGGAAATGCGCTTACATTGTAACATCTCAGATTCATATTCCACTCAAAGGTGCCCCGTACCTGGTTGGCCACATGGCCTCAAGCACATTTCCCCAAATATGAGAGGATTCTGACTAGAAACAAGGGACTAGGTGTGATATTAAGGAAACTATGCCCTCATTGTCAGTGTGTAACACCATGGAAACAATAACAATACAATAACAGAAGTAGTAATACCAAGAAACAGAAGTAAAAAGTGGAAGACTAACAATATAACAGCCAGCTTTCATAGCATACAAAAGATGATGTCGCATGTTTTGAGAAAAACACCAAAATAGGTCACACTGTAGTAATAAACAATACTATTACCAAAAATACAAAACAGAAAAAGAAACTCAGAAGCATCGCAAGACTCAGCTTAGTCCCACGCTCTCTTGCTCCTAATCAACAAATCAAGTACCGGGAGAAGGGTTCTTACCCTTATCGACACCTGCAACAATATAATTTGCTTGGGAACAAAGAATGACCCAAAAAGGGTGTGAGACTAAATCCTAATAGGCAACAAGAAAAGGTCTGTTCCAATCCGTTAGTGAATATATATAACAGTTAGTGTACAATAGAGAAAGTAGTAAGATAGGAAGTACTCAAAAGTAAATAGTCCTACAAGCACTGGTTTCCATTTATATTTATTTCATGTTCATTATCAATTAAATTACACTATATTATATAAGTATCAGGATCTGTACTAGGATAGATGATTCCCATACAAAAGTAAGCACATTAGATTTCTCAAAAACCATATAAACAAGTATAAGAGAAGATCGAATCCAAGCTTGTTCTTTGGCTTGGCAGATGCATCTTAAGTCATTCCATTCAAATTTTCAATTATTATATGAGTCTAACTTGACATTATTAATCTATAATTTAAGTATTACTCTAGGATTAAAACCACCTCCATCCTATAACCCCGTCTGTACGATCCTTTTAGGAACTCGGTCTCACTCTAGGTGTAGTGTGGGTATATGTCAGTTGACCCATCCTTGGATCCTATAAATAAGACCCAAGTATCTCCCAAGGCCTATAAACATTTCCATTAGAACCCATCCATGGTATCCCTTATTCCATGACTCATTCTTCCTTTTAAACATAGTCTCCATGAGCCTAACCACTACATTCATGGCTCTCTCATGACTTAACATAATAAACCTCCCTTTAGTCCATCCATGGAATCCCTCAATGGATCCATGGGTCACCTGAGGTATAAGGTACAATAGTCACATGAACCCATTCATGGAATTCTAATCAAAATCCTTTATTCTCCCATTTCTATTTCCCCCTTTATCATTCAATATGAAATTAACATTTCATTAGGCATGCAAAGGTCAAAACCAAAGGCATGCCATACCGTCTCAAGTAAGTACCAACCTAAGAAGGCTTGGCCTTTCAATTACTCACATTGGATAAATTCACATAATAAGAAAATCTTGTAAATTAACTATTACATGTCTTACACATTAATAAACTCTCATGGGAAAATTCATATAATAAGCAACACATGTAAATTAAACTATTAAATGGCTTTAACATTTAATCAACTCACATGGGAAATTTATATAACAAGCCTATCATGTAATTTAAACTATCACAAGGCTTAAAAAATAATTTATCTCATGTGGAAAATTCATTCATTTAACCAATTTCATTTTAAACAACCCTATAAGGGAAACAAAGGCATGCCTTATAGACATCCTAGGCCAAACGACCATAAATGGTAATCCAAGGGAAACACACCCATGGGGTGGACCTTAATCAAGGTAAAAAACCCCAAACATGATTCAAAACCATTATTTAATTACCTAAACATCAATAGGTAATAGAAATAGACAGAATTCATTTAAGGCGACACCCTAAAAATGGGTGCGTGACACTTCGACACATATATTCAACTTGACAATTAGCGAAAGGCATGAGACCACCTACCTAGTTCTAGTACAACTCTCTTAATCCAACATCAGCCTCTAATTCAATATAGAAAAGTGTAGATCGATGGGGTTCCAATGAATTTGATGGTGTTCAAATTAGAGTTTAGATGTAAAAATAGAAGAAAAATATTCCCTCGGTGTTGCAGTTTGAGAACCAGTGGGCAAGCCTATTTACAGAAATAAGAAAATGAGGCTACTACCCATTTTTTAAAAAAAAAGAAAAGTACACAACATGTTCTTGAGATTAAATTCCATGTATATTCCAGTTTTCCCTCTTTCTGACGACATGCATTACATGTCATAAAAAGTCCTGCCGACATCATTACACAACGTGTACTGGGATCACACGACATGTAACCCCCAGTCACGTTTTGTAACTGTCTTTCAACCAACATTTGGCCTATTTTTCCTCCTTTTTCTTAAGTACAAACTAAATACAAAGATTCTTAACTCAAAGGAAGAATCAGGTTCTTACAATTAGCATGTTACTAAATGAACTCGATAAAAAAAGGATGGAATTAACATTAAGTTAGACATGATTAACATGTTGATATTAGAAGAGTTAGCACTAGTGAAGGGTGAAAGAATTTTTTTCTTCCACTGGCTCCTTACACTCTTTCCAAGCAAGAGAGATATCTGTTTTGTAACTTATTTAATGATGCAAAGGTTCCATAGGGTTATTCATCAAATATAAAGAATATAATTTCAATGAATGATTCAAAGTTAAAGGGATTAAAATCACATGATTTTCATGTTTTGATGAAAAATATAATACCTTTATATTTATTTTGTATTTTTCTTATGAATTTCCATCATAAATTAACCAAGATCTGTTTATTTTTTAAATCTATATGCAACAAAGTTATAGACCTAACAAAATTACCAACTATGGAAAAGGAAATGACTATCATATTATGTGAATTGTATATGTTCTTCCTACCATCATTCTTTGATATGATGGTTCACTTGATATTTCACTTGGTTAGAGATATTCAACTATGTGATCCTATAAATTATATATAGATGTACCCCATTGAATGGTAAGGGTATATTAAAAATCAAATTTGTCTAGAAGGTTGTATTAAAGAGTGATATGTTATTGAGAAAGCCGTTGAATTCTGTACTGAATACTTGTCAGATTTAGAAAGCATTGGTCTACCAAAATCTCATCACATTGGGTGTCTAGTGGGTGAAGGAATTTCTGGAATAGATTTTGTCATAATTACTATTAAAAAGCGGGATTCATATCAGATTTATGTTTTGAATAATAGTTTAATGGTTGCAACATATGTTGAAATACACATACAGGGTATATGAAACCTCATCGAGCTCTCTTCTAATCCTGATAGATGAATCTTTATAGGTGAGACATCAGGGACTTTCTCTAATAAGGGGTATCAATGCCTGATATCCTATTATAGGGAGCAGGATTGGTGGGGATAAGTGATTTTTTTCAAATACATTCCCACAAAGTTTAACTTTGTTACATGGCAGTTACGGAACAATGCTCTTCCTACTAATGAGTTAGTTAAATGAACTTATATCTACCTCACCTCAAAATTATATTGCTGTATCAATCCTCAAATAGAATCCATAGTTCATTTATTCTTTAATGGTTAATATAAGAATACTATGTGGATGGCCTTCGGCATGTTCACTGGTTACTCCCCTCAGATATATACAGTCAGATCCTTCTTAGACTACTGGTTCAAAGGCACGAAGAACTACTACATGGAAAGGAAGGCATGAATGCTCATTGTTGTGGAAGGGTGTTAGTGCATCTGGATAGTCAGGAATAGAGCTCATCATGAGGGGCTCACCAGCTCGAAGATGGAATTAGTTTATAGATCCAAAAATCTCCTCCCTCCCTTATCAGTGGTCATCAAGGGAACTCGATTTTCTAGATACCACACAATAAAAGCTAGAAGTTGAACACCAATGGATTCTATGTCTCAGGTGACATGTGGGGAGGAGGTATAATTTTTAATAGTAGGGGATCATTCATATTTGATTTCTCTTCTTTCTAAGTTTGTGGTTATTCTCTACAGGTCGAGGAAAGAGTAGTGTTTACCATCTTAGATATTTGAAGGCAACACAACATAAATATAAATACTATTGAAACAGACTCCAATACCATTCAAATTTCCCTAAAAAACCCCAAATTCACTCCTTGGTTGATATCCCGCCGCATTGTGAAATGAACAAGGCTCATCAATAACAACATAGAGATTCTACACAATTACCATGAAGGGAAAAAAGTAGACGATTTTATTTCTTCTAAGGATGCACATGATATATCCGTCATTTGTTTCTATGACTTGGGTTCCTTTCCCCTAGATGGTATGGACTTAGTCAAAGGGGATGCCCTCAGTCTTCATTACTTTAGACCTCCTTGATATGTTGGTCCTTTCTCATGTACTCATTTTGGCCATTCCCTCTTTAATAAAATAAAAGATAACTGTGTAGTTTTTCTTAATCCATAAAGGGGTGAAATATGAATATTAAATACACATAATCAATAGTTTATAGGATGGATTCATGACCATATTTTTAAGGAGTCAACTGCAAATCTAGATTCAATTTTAGAATTACTTTTATGGGTAGCTTGAGGACCAAGATTTCATGTATTATCTTATAATGGTTATACATTTTATAAAAATGAACATGATGAATTTAGTATCATGAAAAATAGTAGAGTTACACTTGTGTCTGATGCAATGCATGTATCTGGTACCAAGGAAAAAAAATCCAATTTATGCGAATATTTCATACTTTAACATCATCAAACAAATATAAGAGTTGGATTATAAAACATTCCAAGTGTCAATTTTTCAATGTAAGTGGGTATATAAGAGGAGTAGAGTTAAAATAAATTAATTGAGATTCATGAAATTGGATTTTAATAAGGGTACAAAGATAAACCATTTATAATAGAATCATAGGCAGTACATATATTTTATGTTCTAGACCCTATAAATAGAGAATGATCAATTATTATGTTATAAACCAAAACCACTAAAGGGTTAGATGCCAATTCAACTAAGGATGACCATTTCATTAGGAAATCACAATCATTTCACAATGTTCCCAATGTAGATGGGGTATTTTATGCTAGAGGAGACCATAATGAGGGGATTTGGATACTCGATAGAGGGGTCAAATACCTTCAACCTTTAAAAAAGGAGAGACCAATATTCTGGTTATATTTTTTTTGTAATATACATTAAATTACCTCATATTATTATTTTTTCACTACTTTATTTATGTAATATAAATCAAATGTTCAACCAATTCTAAATATAATGACTTCTACACATATTGATGCTGCTAATCTTGAGGAACAACAGGTTTCTCAACATGATGATGATCCCGATATAAGGGAACAAAAATTTTATGCACATGATGATGCCACCAATACAGAGGAATAACATATTGATGATGTTGAAGCTGAGGAAATGGTATATGGAGAACAACCCATGTATCAGAAAAAATAGGATTGGTGTAGCGTGATAGTGTTAACAAAAATTATTAAGGTGAGAAGAAGAGGCATCAAACTCAAGGTTGTATTGAATGTATGTGACCACTCTATTAATCCTAACAAAGCCATACTCAATAGTTATAATGGGATCACCACTCAAATGCACATTTAATTTGATGTAGATACGTGGCACAATGTTGGGCCCGCACTTAAGGCACTAATTTTGGAAGATATTAAGAGTAAAATTATGATACACTTTCTTTATTTTAGTAAAAAATAATAATAAAATGTTGATTTATTCTTCATTATCCCTTACAAGGTGAATTTATACTAGATGACTGCTAAATTAAATTTTTATTAATTCTCACTAGAAAGGATCATAGATGATTTCATAAAATTCTTATGAAGTATTATATCAAAGACTTCTAAGGGAAAATAAACCCACACCCACCACATATATATGCACACATGATAAACCAACAAATGTGGAATGCATTTATTGGTCGTTATGAGGAGAAAAATTTTTAGGTACATTTTAATTGGTAATACATTTCTTGAAAATATGTGTATTCATCAATTTGATTAAGAATTGGTAATTTATGAAAAAAAAAACTGAGTACTGAAAATGAGAATCATGCAACAAAACCAACATACCCCTACCATAAAGAAAGGATAGGGTGTGCTTCACTTGAAAAAAATGCTATGTATTTTAAATATACAACAATACTTTTATGTGACATGAAACAACAACATAATTATGTTCATTTTTTATATGTAGATTGATGGATTAAAATATAAAGAAACTTACATCCTACATCACATGTTATGGAAGGAGGCTTGTGTAAATAAAGAAAAGATACTAATAGATGAGAACACACAAAACTCATGGGAATCAAGTGTAATTATGAAATAATAAAAATTTATTCTGCTTTAAATCAGTATTAGATAACAATGATTACTTATTTTTATGTATTTTTTATCCAACTTAGACATAGGAATCATCATGAGCTGTACCCAATGAATAAATACTATCAATGACCTTGAAGAAGCCATAAAAAATGTCTGTGTTAGAGGTGTGGGTTTTAGGGTGTCACCTCAAACATTTTTTTAGAAAATTAATGAATAGGGGGATAAATATAATAAAATGAATGAGATATAGACATAATTAGATGCTCTAAAAGAAAAAATTAATTAGCAGTCTGAGTTTTTAGAAAATGTTATGGGAAGGAGTTTAAGAGAAGAAATAATAGAACAAAAACCACTATATGAAGAACCCAACCCCCACCATATTTGAGGAAATCCATTCCCCAAAATGGGAATCCTTACAATAGGTAATCAATTTTTTCATAACTGTTTTGGTGAAATTTGAATTAGGCAAACACTGATACCTTTCCTGTACTGATATTATATAGGGTGAAAATGATTCTGATTTATATCTATCAGCACCCAACCATCATCTTATTTAAAGGGGTAAAAAATATAATATCCAAATATATATTTTATGCAATAAATAAATTCCAATAGGTCATGTGAGAGTAGGGATTCATATAACACATGAACCAAGCACTAAGCTACCTATTCCACTTGATGATCTGGATGTTCATATGGTTGATCTTACTCTTGTAACTTTTGTAGCATGGATACTTGATCTTGTAAAAATACAAATTTATAATTATGTATTACTTTCTAATTTATTTATTATGAAAATTATTTAACAATTAATAAAAAAGTCCTGAACTAATGAATTTTATACAGCCAGATAAAGGGAAGGGGATGAAATGACAAGTCAAATCAAAACAATCTAAAGGATCAACCAATAATTCAAAAATATCATTAGAAATTACCTTTACCCAACTAATTAAACTTCCAAATTTACTAACACTAAAAGTTAATGCAGATAAAACATTAAAAAGTAATGATACAACCATAATTAATTTTTAATAACAAATGTATGGAGAGGCCATTATATACTATCTTGGTCTTGATAATATAAATTAAATCCTCAAGAATGAATTGTAAAGACTCGACGCCAATTGCCCGGAGCTGGTGCCTTATATCATTACATTGGAATAATTATAAGAAAGTTATATCTTGAAGTAACAAATTAGTTTTGTAGTTTTGGAAAACCAGATACATACATAAGTTAAACATTAAAACTTGAAATGAAATACAACATAACAACTAATTTTGAATTACAAATAATCTCCTAGATTATCCTTACAAGTCATTCACAATATAATTCTTCACAACATAGGGAAAATAAAACATGTGAAAGGGGTGAGATCAGATGCTCATTAAGGGTAAATAATACAGTGGAAGAAAAAAATAAACATAAACTCTAGGAACGATGAATAACTAAAATGAATGCCTTTAAAAATATATTTGAGCATAATATGACATGAAAAAAACTGATTAAATAATGACATAAAACATAACCATGGATATTATACTAGTCGAATAATCACATGGACTATCAATCTATACTTTAATAATGAGTAAATTCATAATACTGGACATTCTGAAATATACTGTCAAGGCCTCAACTAAGACATCTGAAAATGATTAAGGCCTTATCCAAAACCATATCTGAAAATGGGTAAGGCCTCGACCAAGTACATATCTGTTTTGTCTCATGAGACCTACCAATGCATCGAGGGGCTATATCATCCCCCACCCTTCACTTAATAAGTACAATGCATTCCTCATATGAATATGGATAAACTTAAACAATATATACATTTATATTGAAACTAAAATATGAAATGTAAATAACTTTTCCCAAACATAAACACTAACCATTCAAAGTAATATGGTGAATGGTTTCAAGATAGAACATCCATAGTAAAACTAATAATAAACCATTAAACACAATATGGTAGATGATATTATAAAATATTAGTCCCAATTAAACATAATATTCAACAAGAGTGTTGAAATAGACAAAATTACTCTTATAAAATCATTGAGCAATTCTTGAGATAAATACTCTTTTAATTTGAAAAGAAGAGTTATTTTGAAAAAATATTTGTATAAAACCAGAAGTAAAATAATATAGTTTTCTCATAATAAAATGATTAATTTTAGAAAAACAATGGTTGCTAAAAAAATATTATAGAGTGCCCTTGAAAATAGGTAAGAATTCGAGAAATTCCATTGAATGGGGCTTGTATTTCAAGAATAATTTTTAAAAAATCATTTTAAAACATGCATCTATACAAAAAATAAAGAAGGAATATTTTTTTTTGCAGATATATAGAAAATTTAAATATAATTTAATAAGAATTTAATTGGGATTAAGATAGAAAAAGAGTAACCTGAAAGAAAATAGAGGTTTGGGTAGAAAACCCTCACCTTATGCACGAATATGTTCCGCTCTTGAACTTAAGGTCCTGGAATATGAAATTAGACTTATTAATTACTTAATTAAGAACCTATTAGACATTTATTTTATTTAGTATAATTTTATTAAGTTCATTTATGGTTATTTTTATGGGTTAAGAGATTCAATATCATCATTTGTGAGTGCTCGTTTTATTAGTTTTCATGATCGATTCGTTTGTATGGAAGTTAATGTAAAATGAGAATTGAATTCCATAATTGATTTTATATGTTATTAATATTAATACATAATTTTAAATGATCATATAAGTCATTTGGTTACTTTGTGTGAGGATGAATCATTAGATATAATTTTAATGATAAATGCTTGGATTAATTTGGTTGTTTTCCATTCACTACGAACTCATTTTATTTTATAAATTAATACCATGTGTACAAAAATGATTCCAAAACATTACATAGGATATATTACATATATTATGATCTGCTTCAACCATAAAAATGGTTTTATAACCATAATTGAAGATAGTAATAGAATTTGAAAACCTGCCGTCCTTGAATGTGATAAATTAACACATCTCAGATGGTGTTTTCATTTATAGTATAAAAGGAGGGGAAAGGAGAGAAGATGATGAATTATTCCATTATAATAAAAAAATTATAGTACATGTAAGGTACTAGAGTTATCATAACATTTGGATGAAATAATGCGGGGAAAGAAAAATAAAGAAAGGTACTTGAAAGAAAATAAAAGAAATGAAAAGAGGAATTTACCTCTTGAATTTATCTTCCTTGAGAGCCTCTTTAGGGGAAAGGATTTGGCATTTTTAAGAGACCAAGGTATGATGGACATGGGGAGGATCTTGGGAGGAAATTTTATTATAATTTAGTAAAGGAACAAGACTTTAAAGAAGTGAAGAGAAGAGGGAGTGATGGGTGGATTTTATAGTGGAGAGGAGAGTTTTTCCATTATTTTAATCATTATTTTATTATTTTGGATCAAGACTATGAATAGTCTTGATTATTGTGACTAAAAATAGTAATTATTTCATGTGAGTTCGAAATAATGTTCATTTACATCATTCATGACTCAATCATGATGCATAAATTCATTTATTTAGCATATTACGTAAATTATCGAATTTCACTATTCACCAACAGTTCATGTATTTCAGAAAAATACAAAAAATTCACCCTAAATTTTTTTCAACATGTAGAATTAAAAAATTAACTCCATTTTATCAAAATAATTTTCTAAATAATATAAATTTAGTATTTAAATAAAATCATTATTTACTTGAAAATACATATTTTAAATTTAAAACTGAGTTTTTAACACTTTTAAAAATTAACTGAGGTCTCATAAAATTATTATAAATTCATAGGTAAAAAAAATATTTATTGAGGAATAAATTTTATAAAAATTAAATTTATTTTAAATAAATTTATTAATTTAAAATTTTAATTAAATATTTATTACTCACAAAAATATCAACACTTAATTATTAATTTTTTAAATATTCACTACCATTTATATAGTGCCTATATTTTATTTATACTCACATGGGAGAGGTTACTATTCGAAAGGGTACATTAATATTCATAAGAGTAAGTTACTATTCATTAGGGTAAGTTACTATTCACAAAAAATGTAAGTTGATCCTATCAGACTCTAAATATCTTACTGATCGCAACCGTGTATGTCAGTTTTTCAAAACTCAAAACACAAAGGTGGAAAAATTATGTTTATTGACTAGGTTGTCACAAAGTGGTGTTTTATAGAGTCTAGGTGTTTCATGCATTCAATATTAAATTTATTTTCAAATCCTTGGGGTGTTACATTCCCCCCCTTATAAAAACTCTGTCCTCAAAATTTCAAAATGTTACCTCATAAAAAGATTTGGATAGTTCTTCATCATAAGATCCTCTAGCTACCATGCCTCCTCTTCAATTTTATGATTTTTCCAAAGCACCTTTACCAGCCAAGTCATCCGATTCCTCAACACCTATTCTTTAGTGTCCAAAATCTAGATAGGATCTTTGGAGTAAGATAAGTCAGGTTCCAATTCTATACCTTCAGAAGTGAGTACATGTGTTGGGTCTCTTATGTACTTTCTCAACAATGACACATGGAACACATTGTGTACTTTAGATAGGCTATGCGACATTTCCAAACGATAAGCCACAACTCCAATTCTCTCTAGTATTTCAAATGGTCCAATATATCTGGGGCTCAGTTTTTTTTCTTCCCAAATATTATAAACACCCTTCTATGGAGATACTTTTAAGAAAACATGATCTCCCACTTGAAATTACAAATCCTTCCTTCGATTATCAGTATATCTCTTTTACCTACTTTGAGATACTTTGACATGGGTTTGAATAGTCTTTACCTTCACTGTTGTTTCCACCACAAGCTCTAGAACCACAAGCTTCCTTGCACAAACTTCATCCCAACATGTTGGTGTATGACATCCTTTTCCATACAATGTTTTAGATGGTTCCATTTGAATGCTATAATTGAAACTATTATTATAGGAAAACTCCACAAAAAGTTAATACTGACCCCACATACCTTTAAAATCAAGTGATCATGATCTCAACATACCTTCTAAAGTTTGGATCATCCTTTCTAATTTACCATCAGTTTGTGGGTGTTAATCAGTACTCAAACGTAGCTCAGTATTCAAAGATTTCTGAAAACTTTTCCAGAATTTTGATGTAAATCATGGATCAGGATCAGACATAATTGAGATAGGTTCTTCATGAAGTCTCAAAACTTCATTGATATAGAGTCTTACAAGGCTCTCCAGTGAAAAATCCTCCCTTATAGTGAGGAAATGTGCAGATTTTGTAATTAGGATGGTCGTTGTACATCACACACGGGGTTGGGTGATCAAAGTAGGAATAGGTTCTCCATGTTTGGATTTGTTCAAAATTGCCTTCCATAGGAGTGAGGGGGTGAGAATAGCGAAGAGGGATGAAACAAAAGGATTATAGTGTCTAATATAACTTACTTAGGTCCCCGACAACGGTGCAAAAATTCGATTCTTGCTCAAATTTACCCAAGAGAAGAAGGTAAGACGGTCCTTGTAGTTTAGCTTGGGTTGTCGAATCCTTAGAGACCTAAGAAGTAACCTATAGACACGTAAATTTTATGGAATGTTTTTGTCTATAAAGTGGCCAACTTGGGTTGATTTTAGATGGGTTTAGAGGAACTCTAAGAGACTTAAGTGAATTCAATTTAAATGAATGAGTTGATCCTAGTTTATCGCTCGGGGTGGATTAGACGTATTTCCTTTTTAATGATTTCAATTTCTTATATTTAAGATGGGTTCATTTAAGGAGATAAAACGACATCATCACTTACTGGTTTAATGCCTAAACCCTTTAATACTAATCACCTATACACTTGAAGGATCAAAGTTTTGAGCACTTCAAGGTAAAGGTTCGTATTATCACTTGAAGTGTGTGGCCTTAAATTCAACAAGGACGATGGAGTTTAAAAATCATCAAATAAAAATCTCAATTAAAGAAGTGATTATACATTAATGAGGTGATAAATAACATCCAATCCATCCCCTTGATACTCCCCTGGATCAAACCATAAGTGGGTTAGCCCTCCATTGATCCCATGGTTTCAATGGAAGCGTAAAGTAGACTCATGAGGGAGGAAATGGAGAAGTAAAGAAAACAACAAAAATAAAATGATCACTCCACCGTTGTGTGAATAATTTCACAAGGTTTGGTGTGAATAAATTCACACCTTGATCTAAAAGTATCAAATTGATATGAAGAACAACAAAATAAGATTAGAAGAAGAACTTTTATTAAGAAACTAAAGTGAATTGAACAACTTACATGTGAAAGACAAATTTGAGACAACAAAATTGCAGCATAACATTACAATTGAACAAAGCATCCAAGATACTTCAATCCTCCAACACCAATACCTTAAATAGGAATTTTTTAGCCCTTGGGTCGAGCCTCCAACAGTCCAAGTCTCCTCAATTAATTGTGCTAGGCCATAGGTGGGTGAAAAGTAAGAGAGAGTTGATTTTTCCACCCTTGACCCGAGGTGACAGCCAACTTTCCTTCACCGAACAGACGCGCTTGGAAGACCTTTTAGATGGCTGAATCAGAGTGGGCCATAGAAGACGAAAATGGATCTCCGGACGTCTTCTAACTGTCTATAGAATTTGGGCCCATTTGGAGTTGTTTATTACGAGATATAATCATATTAGTGGGCTGTTTTTCTGGGCCGCAGAATCTGGCCCAGAATTTTATCTCTAACTTGGGCCGCCTAAATGACCACAATGTAGGCCTAATTATCATTGGATCCTACAGAGTTATTTGTTTCTATACATGTCTTCTATAATCCCAAATTTTTTTGGATTAATCAGGTCTGTATTGTGGGTCCCACATTCTCATTAGTGGGCTGATGTCCAATCTGCCTTCTCTAGAATTGCTTCCTTTCATCACAAAATATCCCCATCTTCTTCCATGAATTCTCCATTGATCCCTAAATGAAACATGATCATATTTAAGTGTAGATAAATTTACCAAAATATAAAATTAAAATATGGATAATTACATTCCTTAAAATCAGATGAATCATTGGGTACTTCAAATGATGTTAAAAAATGTACCACATAATAGTGCATTTTAAGAAGGTATTACAATCATAATGTGAAATGATGTTCAAAGTGTAAAATGAACTAAAATGGTGTTTATTAATAATAAAGAACATGAATATTATATATATTAACAATGAAAATTAGCCTCATTTAGTGGCTAATCACACCCCTCAACTTGAGTTTTGCTAGTCCCGAGCAAAATATATCTCAGCAATATGAAATTCGAATTCCCTTTTCCAAAAACATTTTAATACACAATGATCACCAGAAACCCTTATACCAAACAATAATGAAACCCATAAAAATATTTTAATAAAATATAGTTTTATAAGCAGATCCCAATCCCAAGCCCGTTCCTCTGTTCAAATTCATTGCCATATTTCATCCAATATCAATTTAGTATGAGGATGTGTTGTGCATCACAATAGACATGGGGGTTCATCTTTATTCAAGGGGGAAATGACAAAAGCGCTAGGTGGAATCACATTTCAATATTAAGATGAGTATTCAATTTTTTTTTATTGTATTATTTTTTTTGTTTTTTTTACAATTTTTCCATGGTAATTGAAATTGCACTCAAAAGAGTCAACCCCTGTAGCGAGACTTTGCCGATGACTCCCAGGCTCAAAGACCTTAGGGCACCAAGTGAATACCACATACTCAGGAATCATCTCGAGTTAACTCAGTCAAAAACAAATTCAAATTACCAAAAATAGAGATAAAGTTACTAACTCTAGGCCAAACAACTATGGAGTCACGATCCCCAAGTGTCGAAAGCCACGCATTAGGTCATTTCATTGCTCTACGCGCAAATTTATTATTATTTTTTTTAATTTTTTTTATTTAATACTCATATTAAAACTAAAATGATCTCCAAACCTATTCTATTTATTTGGGGGACCCCATGAACTCAAACTAATACCCCACTATCCAAAGGACGTGCATTGTGATCTTTTTTTATTTGGATGAAAATATAAACAATGAAATATCACATTGGATAGCCACACTTTCCAAAATCTATGCTCATGAAATTATACAAGGATTAAAATTAGAATTAGGGCATGATAAATTATTTGATATTCAGTTTCAATGTATGCAATGTGTATTACCATGTTCAAAGTTAATGGAATTTTTCCTTCCATTTACACAATTTTTTTTTTCAAATCATTCATTTTTTTTGACACAAAATCATTTTTTATTTTATCTCCCCCCCCAAATTAAAATAACACTGTCCCTAGTGTTTAAAGAAAATAAAATTTAGAAGGGGGTAGAGGAATAAAAGGGAAGTTAAATAAGGAAATTGAAATATTAGGATCATGGAATGAAGTCACCTGGTGGATGAAGTTTGAAGTTCTTTCTACTCCAATTTAGTCCTTTGATATCCATGTCACTTGTAGAGTTCCCTAGTGGAAAAAGGAAAACAAAAAAACAAAACAAAAGAGTATATATATATATATATATATATATAAGTAAAATATAAGTATATATATAAAATAAAATAAACTGATGATACATTGTCTTCTTTTTAAATTTCTGGGTATGGTATTACTCAAGGATCACACCACGTGACACAAATGAATATGGTGCTCCCCTTTCATACCAATCCATACTCATAATATAAGAACAGGTCAATAGTCTATTTTTTTTATTTATCAAAATGATTCATTAATCCTATTTAAAAAAAGATGATTTGCAAAGATGAAAACCATGGGTTGCCTCCCGTGCAGCGCTTTGTTTAAGGTCGTTAGCTTGACTTGAACCCCCCAACTTATCCAATACCAACTTTCAACATTTTAAGGACCACATGTTTCTCTATGTACACTATATTGAGATTTATTCTTTGTTTATAATTTTTGTTGTATGCAAACCTGTGTTCTAAAATGAGTGGTAAAATCCAAGGAATATCAAAAATGGTTGATCCAGTTTCCTCTGTAGTATTTCCTAAGACATAAATGACCATTACAACTTTTTTGGTTTCAAGAGAATAATGAATTCCAATTGAATGTTCATGATTATACCTTATGAAGGGATTCTTTAGCGGTGAGGGAAGGACAATAATTTTGGGCTCGGGATGGATATGACATTTAGACACAAGTTGATATTTTAAA
This sequence comes from Viscum album, assembly GCA_963277665.1. Classification (NCBI taxonomy): domain Eukaryota; kingdom Viridiplantae; phylum Streptophyta; class Magnoliopsida; order Santalales; family Viscaceae; genus Viscum; species Viscum album. Next base: position 1,947,970,021 of record OY728130.1, read on the forward strand.
TCCAACTCAGTTTCATTTTCCAAATTTCTCAACAAAATTGGTTCCTTTTGAATAGAAGATTCAACCACAAAATTGGAAAGAGCAGTGTTTGGAATGGATATGGACTCAATGTTTGTGATTTCTCCCAATGGTTCAATGGTTGGTGTTTTTGAAAATTCATCAATGGAGTTATACTTAAGAGACGCAATCCATGATGTCAAATTCTCCTCTTTTGAATCAAAAAATTCAATTTCCTCCTAATTTAAAGAACCTTCAACAATTCCTTGATCCTCTTCATCTATCCCAAATCAAAAGGTTTTCTCTTCAGTAAATTCATGAGAGGTTTGTGGGAAACTAGATACTTCACATAAGGTTATGGAAGGGACAGTTTGTGTAGGGATGGGTTCCTCACAATTCTTAATTCTTTTTAGTTCTAACCTCAATGATGAAACCTCAAAATTCATTTTCTCCATTTGTTGACACAATTTTTCAAGTAATGGTTGTGGATCATGATGGTTAAAGGGTTGAGAAATATGGTCTATTTCAGGTGGAGAATTAAGTTGTTGGAATTGCACAGGAGGGTGTTCATATTGGCTCTGTGGGGATTGAAACTCATTATATTTTGGAATTTTTTTGTGGAGAATAGGAGTTAAAACATTGCGGTTCATTATGTTTTTGATGATACCACCAATAGGAATTAGGATGGTGGTTGTACATCACACATGGGGTTGGGTGATCAAAGTAGGAATAGGTTCTCCATGTTTGGATTTGTTCAAAATTGCCTTCCATAGGAGTGAGGGCGTGAGAATAGAGAAGAGGGATGAGAAAAAGGATGATAGTGTCTAAGATAAATTACTTAGGTCCCCGACAACGACACCAAAATTTGATTCTCGCTCAAATTTACCCAAGAGAAGAAGGTAAGACGGTCCTTGTAGTTTAGCTTGGGTTGTCGAATCCTCAGAGACCTAAGAAGTAACCTATATACACGTACATTATATGAAATGTTTTTGGATATAAAGTGGCCAAATTGGGTTGATTTTAGATGGATTTAAAGGAACTCTAAGAGACTTAAGTGAATTCAATTTAAAAGAATGAGTTGATCCTAGGTTATCGCTCGGGGTGGATTAGACGTATTTCCTTTTTAATGATTTCAATTTCTTATATTTGAGATGGGTTAATTTAATGAGATAAAACAACATCATAACTTACTGGTTTAATGCCTAAAACCTTTAATATTGATCACCTATACACTTGAAGGATCAAAGTTTTGAGCACTTCAATGTAAAGGTTCGTATTAGCACTTGAAGTGTGTGGCCTTAAATTCAACAAGGACGATGGAGTTTAAAAATCATCAAATAAAAATCTCAATTAAAGAAGTTATTATACATTAATGAGGTGATAAATAACATAAAATAAAGCCCCTTTATACTCCCTTGGATCAACCCATAAGTGTTTTATCCCTCCATTTATCCCATGGTTTCAATGGAAGCCAAAAGTAGACTCATGAGGGAAGAAATGGAGAAGTAAAGAAAACAACAAAAATAAAATGATCACTCCACCGTTGTGTGAATAATTTCACAAGTTTTGGTGTGAATAAATTCACAACTTGATCCAAAGTTATCAAAGTGATATGAAGAACAATAGAATAATAGTATAAGAAGAACTTTTATTAAGAAACTAAAGTGAATTTAACAACTTACATGTGAAAGACAAATTTGAGACAACAAAATTGCAGCATAACATTACAATTGAACAAAGCATCCAAGATCCATCAATACTCCAACACCACTACATTAAATAGGCATTTTTTTGAGCCCTTGGGTCTAGCCTCCAACAGTCCAAGTCTCCTCAATTAATTGTGGTAGGCCATGGGTGGGTGGAAAGTAAGGGAGAGTTAATTTTTCCACCCTTGACCCGAGGTGGAAGCCATCTTTCCTTCACCGAACATACGCGCTTGAAAGACTTTCTATATGGCAGAATCAGAGTGGTCCATAGAAAAATAAAATGGAGCTCCGGATGTATTATAACTTCCTGTAACATTTGGGCCCATTTGGAGTTGTGTATTATGAGATATGATCATATTAGTGGGATGTTTTTCAGGGCCGCAGAATCTGGCCCAGAATTTTATCTCTAACTTGGGCCGCATAAATTACCTCAATGTAGGCCGAATTATCATTATATCCTGAAGAGTGATTTGTTTCTATACATGTATTCTATCATCCCACAAAATTTGGGATTCATCGGGTCTTTATTTTGGGTCCCACATTCTCATCAGTGGGATGGTGTCCAATCTGCCTTCTCTAGAATTTCCTCCTTTCATCACAAAATATCCCCATCTTCTTCCATGAATTATCCATTGATCCCTAAATGAAACATGATAATATTGAAGTGTAGATAAATTAACCAAAATATAAAATTAAAATATGGATAATTACATTCCTTAAAATCAGATGAATCATTGGGTACTTCAAATGATGTTAAAAAATGTACCACATAATAGTGCATTTTAAGAAGGTATTACAATCATAATGTGAAATGATGTTCAAAGTGTAAAATGAACTAAAAAGGTGTTTATGAATAATAAAGAACATGAATATTATATATATTAACAATGAATATTAGCCTCATTTAGTGGCTAATCAGCTCTCCAGTGAAAAATCCTCCCTTATAGTGAGGAAATGTGCAGATTTTGTAAGTCGATCAACAATTACCCATATTGCATCATTCTTTCTTGGAGTTTTGGGTAATCCAATGAAAAAAATACATGGTGATGTCATACCATTTCCATGTATAAATAGGTAGATGTTTCATGAATCCTATAGGATGTTGTCTTTCGGCCTTCACTTTTTGACAGACTAAGCATCTTGATACATAATTTTCAATTTCCCTCTTCATGTTATCCCACCAGAAATGTTCCTTCAAATCTATATACATCTTAGTGCTACCAGAATGTATAGATAAATTCTAACTATAGGAATCATCCAATAACTCCCTTTTTAGCTCAGGTATATCTGGAAAACAACGCCTCTTCCCAAATTTCATAATTCCATCTTCATATATGAAGTCTTGCAACTTCCCATCATTCACAACATTAATTTTCTTTTGAAGATTCTCATCATCAGGCTGAGAAATTTTAATTATTTCCAATAAAGATGGTTGGGCAACCAATTGAAAAAGTAATCATGTTTCACCTTCTTTGATGATTCCCATATCCATCCTCACCAGATCCATGTACATAGGATCCTTTTCAATTATAATTTTGTTTAGAACTCCATGATCTTTCCTACTCAATACATCAACTACATTATTTGAATTTCTTAGGTGGTAGTGTATGGTACAATTGTAATCCTTGAGTAGATCGATCTATTTCCTTTGCCTCATGTTGATTTCTTTTTGTGAGAAGATGTATTTCAATATCTTATGATCAGTATATATCTCACATCTTTCACCATAGAGATAATATCTCCATATCTTCAGAGAAAAGATTATAGATGCTAACTCAAGATCCCGAGTTAGATAGTTCTATTCATGAATTTTTAGCTTCCTTAATTCACAGGAAATAACTCTATCATTCTCCATAAGGACACAACCAATTCCTTTATTTGATGCATCACTATAGATCACAAACCCATCATTTCTCGATAGTAGAGTTAGGACCATAGAATTCAATAATCTACTCTTTAATTCTTAGAAACATTCCTCACATTATTTTTTCCATAAAACCTAACCCTTTACTAGAAATCTTGGTTAATGGGTTGGATAATTGGGTGAAGTTATGAATGAAATGTCGATAATAACCTACAAAACTAATAAAACTACCTCAGTTATGTTCGTTGTTATAGGACATTCCTAAATAGCATTTGTCTTTATAGGATCAATGAATATTCCATCCTTAGAGACAATATGACCCAGAAAAGAAACTGATTGAAGCCAAAATTCACACTTGATATACTTCCCATATAATTCATTTCTTCCAAGAGCCTTTAGAATAATGCATAAGTTATTTTCATGATTTTTGTAGCTTTTGGAGTATACCAAGATATCATCGATAAATACCACAAAAAATTCATTAAGATATTCATTGAAAACCCTATTCATTAGATCTATGAATATAGGGGGTGAATTATTCATTCCAAAAGGCATTATTGTAAACTCGTAATGCTCATACCTAGTTTGAAATGATGTCTTTGGAATATCTTCCTTCCTCACATGCAATTGATGATATCTATATCAAAGGTAAATCTTCAAAAAATATTGGGCTCCATGAAGTTGATCAAATAAATCATCAACGAGAGTCATGGGATACTTGTTATTTATTGTTATAGCATTGATCTCCTTGTAATCATTGCATAACCTCATAGAACCATATTTATTTTTAACAAAAAGAATAAAGGATACCCATAGAGAAACACTAGGGAGAATAAATTATTTATCACTCAATTCCTCTAGTTGTTTCTTCAGTTATACTAATTTGAAAATGGTCATTCTATAAGGAGTATTTGATATAGGTCTTGAACCATGAATTAAATCAATTGAGAACTCAACTTTACACTCTGAAGGATGTCTAGGTAAGTCCTCTAAAAAACATCAATATATTCTTACACAATAGGTGCATCCTAAATTTGAACATTTATTTCCCCACTCATAGATAGAGAGTTCTCATCCTCCCTAATAATTGAATTCAATAGAGCTACTAAGGTTGGATATAGATAAGAATCAAATGACAATGTTTCTTCCCTAAATACAAGGGATTATACATTGTTCTCAAAAATGGTAACTTCCTTATTCTTGAAATATATTTTTGCATCATAATTTGAAATCCAATCCACACTGAGGATTATATCAAAGTCTATCATGGGTATGATGATGAGTTTTAAAAATAAGGCACGTTTATGTGTTATAAGGGGGATTGATCGACACATCTTTTTTGCAATGATACTTCCCTTAGGAGTTTTGACTAACAACTCCTTTATTAAATAAAATTGAAAATATCTAATTTTCTTAGAAAATTGGGAATGTATAAAAGAATACGATGATCCATAATCAAAAAAATCATTTCCTAAGTTTAAGGAAATTATTAAAGTACCATCCACTACATCATTAAGAACTTAAACCTCAGTAGTTGTGAAAACATGAGCATGGCCTTTCTCCCTTGGACTTTTTTGAGGCCCATTTCCTTGACACTTTGGAAAATCATTATCATAGTTCCCCATATCTATAAAATTATAGCATTGAAAATTAATAACTTCTTTCTTTACCTTGAAATCACTAGCATGATGGACTTTATTTCCACACTTATAGCACACACCTTTTCCTTTTAAGCAGGCACTAGGGTGTTTCCTTCCCCTAGTATCGCATATTAGAAAATTTACCTTTTTATTATTACCTTTATCCATTATATCCTCCAACACCCTCTTGTTCTCTTTTTTTCTCTTAAATTCATAAGACTTAGATAATTCTTTCTCTGTATTGATAGCACATGAGACGATGTCTTTGTATGATGAGAAACTTTAGGAGACTAGTTTACTTCAGAGGAATGGTTTTAAACCATAAAAGAATCAATAAATCTTTCTCCTTGGATTACATATATAGTCTATAATATACCTTTCTAAACTTGTAAATTTGGCTTCATACTTTGTAACGTTTTCATCCTCTTTCTGTCTAAGACTCAAGAATTGCCTCTCTATATCCGCTCATTGTTCACAAGGAAAATATTTTTATAGGAAAATTTCCTTAAAATATTTCCATTAAATTTCTTCTATTTCTTCCTCCTCTTTTGTATTTTGAATGAATGACCATCACTGATTCACATATCCTGATAGATGATAAACCTCCATGACATCCTTCTATCTTTATTTATATCCCAAAGCAAGAAATATCTTCTCTAAAGAACTTATTTACTACGCCGCTACGAATGAGTTTGTTGTCCCATGGAATGATGGAGGATGTTATAGCATAAAGCGGTCTAACATTTATTCTTCATGTCATGGATTAGGATACTCTATATAGATAAGGTTATTGTTTATAACCTAAATCAACCATCCCAGTATAGTTATAAGTTTCTTAGAACCAGTTATAACACTATAGCCAATATCATTATCTTGCTTCAGAGGGAAATCCCTACATGGGATACATGTGGTCATGCAGTTTCCATTCCTTCCACTAGGAACCATTTCTAAATAATGACATACACTATATTAGGTTATGAATCATAATGTATAATATCAACTTATAAAAATAATTAGCATAAATTGAAATCCTATTCATAAATAATCTAATAATCATAAACATGGTTTCTTTGAGAAAAAATTTACATTTACTTACTTCATAATGGTTTGTAAAGAAAATGTGAATTATGATAATCATATCCCCTAGGAGTGTCAAAATAGGTGAATAGTAAGACTCAGTATTGTGTACCAGGATACCTCAGGTCAAGCCCAAAACTCCTTGTCATATTTGTTACTCCTAGGTATATCTGTGCCAGAACCATGTACACTTGTAGTATCTAGATAGAGATTTATTTTTTTAGAAAGATCCACATAATATATTCCTTACCAAAATTTCAGGATGTTCTTATATGTTTATCCCCAAAGACTATATTAGGGTTTTGTTTGCTAATCTACATTTTCTAAATCTAGTTTCCAAGTTTTCTACTAAACTTCATATGATACCAATTATAAAGACCTGACCCCAGTTGCCCAGAGCTGGTGCCTTATCTCATTACATTGACATAATTACAAGAAAGTCGTATCCCGAAGGAATGAATTAGTTTATTAGTTTTGTAAAACAAGATACATACATAAGTTCAACATTACAACTTGAAATGAAATACAACATAACAATTTATTTTGAATCGCACATAATCTCCTAGATTATCCTTGCAATTCATTCATAATATAATTATTCAAAACCTGAGGAAAATAAAAAATGTGAAAGGGGTGAGCTCAAATGCTCAGTAAGGGTAAATAATACAGCAGAAGAAAAATATAAACATAAACTCCAGGCATGATGAATAACTAAAATGAATGCCTTTAAAAATATACTTGAGCATAATATGGTAGGAACAAAAACTGATTAAATAATGCCATAAAACATAACCATGGATATTCTACTAGTCGAATAATCACATTGACTATCAATCTCAAGTTTTATAATGAGGGAATTCATAATGCTGGAAATTCTGAAATATACCATCAAGGCCTCATCCAAGACATATGAAAATAATTAAGGCCTTGACCAAAACCATATCTGAAAATGGGAAAGGTCTCAACCAAGTTCATATATATTTTGTCTCATGAGACCTACCGATGCATTGAGGTGATATAGAGGGATCCAACCATCACTTACTAAGTCTAATTCATTCCTCATATGAATTGGGATAAACTTAAACAATATATATATTCATATTGAAACTAACATATGAAATGTAAATAACTTTCCCCAAACATAAATTCTAACCATTCAGAGTAACATGGTGAATGGTTTCAAGATAAAACATCTATAGTCAAACTAATCATAAACCATTAAATACAATATGGTAGATGATATCATAAAATATTAGTCCTAATTACACGTAAGATTCAACAAGAGTGTATAAATTGACAAAATCACTCTTATAAAACCATTGAGTAATTCTTGAGAAAAATACTATTTTACTTTTAAAAGAAGAGTTCTTTTGGAAAAATATTTGTATAAAAACGAAAGTTAAATAATATAGTTTTATCATAATAAAATGAGTAATTTTATAAAAATAATGGTTTCTAAAAATAGATTATAGAGTGCCCTTGAAAATAGGTAAGAATTCGAGAAATTCTCTTGAATCATGCTTGTATTTTAGGAATAATTTTTGAAAGATACTTTTAAAACACATATCTATCTATAAAATAAATAAGTATTATGGTTTCTACACATATATAGAACATTAAAACATAACTTAATAATAATTTTATTGGGATTAAGAGAGACAAAGAGTAACCCGAAAGAAAATGGAGGTTCAGGTAGAAAACCCTTACCTTATGTCTGAATATGTTACTATCTTGAACTTAAGATACTGGAATATAAAATTAGACTAATTAATAACTTAATTCATAACCTATTAGACATGTATTTTATTTAGTATAATTTTATTAAATTCATTTATGGTCATTTTTATGGGTTCATAGATTCAATACCATCGTTTGTGAGTGATCATTTCATTAGTTTTCATGATCGGTTCGTTTGTATGGAAGTTAATGTTAAATGATAATTGAATTCCAGAATTGATGCTATATGTTATTAATGTTCATATAGAATTTTAAATTATCATATAATTCATTTGGTTACTTTGGGTGAGGATGAATCATTAGATAAAATTTTAATGATAAATGCTTGAATTAATTTAGTGTTTTTTCGATCACCATAAACTCATTTTATTTTAAAAATTAATACCATGTGTACAAAAATGATTTTAGAACATTAAATTGGATATATTACATATATTATGATCTGGTTAAACCATAAAAATGGTTTTATGACCATAATTGAAGATGGTAATAGTAGTTGAAAACCCGTTATCCTTGAATGTGATAAATTAACACATCTCTGATGGTGTTTTAATTTCTAGTATACAAGGAGGGAAAATGAGAGATGATGATGAATTATTCCATTATCATAAAAACATTCTATTACATTTAAGGTACTGTAGTTATCATAACATTTGGAGGAAAGTAGTCATGTAAAGAAAATGAAAGAAATAAACTTGAAAGAAAATAAAAGAAATGAAAAGATGAATTTTCCTCTCGAATTTATCTTCCTGGAGAGCCTCTTTATGGGAGAGGATTTGTTCTTTTGAAGAGACCTAGGGATGATGGATGTGGGGAGGATTTTTGGAGGATATTTTAGCAGAATTTAGATATAAAAACCCAAACATTTTATGGTATGTGTCTCTTAAATACTTTCAATTCATTATGTAGCCTATATTACATGATGCACTAAGTCTCTATGAAACAAAACTTGGTTATTTATAGAATATAGTCATAACCTAGCCATTAAGATTAAATTTTCTACTTCTGTGTTTTGAAATTTGAAAAAGGGATATACACGGTTACAATCAAGGTGATATTTGGAGTATGATAGAATCAAATTAATTTTTGATGAATAGTAACCTACCATTATGAATAGTAACATACCCTTATGAATAGTAACCTACCCTTATGAATGTTAATATGACCCTTATGAATGATAACCTTACCTATGAAAGTGTAAATAAAATTTAGGCACCTTAAAAATGAAGATGAATATTTTAAGTGTTGATATTTTTCGATTAAATGATGATTTTAATTAAAAATTAAATTTCTCATATTTATAAAATTATTTTTGAAAAATGGATTTCATATTTAGATTCTACACATAGAAAAATGGTTAGGGTGAATTTTTGGGATTTTTCTGAAATACTTGAATTTTTGGTGAATAGTGAAATACGATAAATTATGATAAATGCTAAATACATGATTTATTGAGTCATGGATGATGTCTTGCTGAGGTAAGCAAACTTGGTTCGAAATCACATACACTTATTACTTTTTTTGGTCATAGAATCATCACTATTTCTTGTCTTAGGGAAAAATAATAAACTAATGATTAAAATATTAAGAAAACCCTCCTCCCATGCACTATATAAACGACCCCTCACCCCCACTTCCTATCACACCACTAAAGATTTAATCCTTACCCTAGTTCTACCAAATACACCTTTGAATCCCTCCCCCCACATCCAATACCTTCTAGTCTCACCAAAAGGCAAAAAATAAAGGCCTTAAGAAGATTCTCAAGGAGTACTCAAGAGGTGAACCTCTCCTTCTTTTTCTTTCAACTTCTTTTACAAGTTCCATTCTTTTGTTTCTCTCTCTTCACCTCCCCTAATACAAATGATATTATATTTCTATTACCTTACATGAACTAGAATTTTATTATTCTAATTAAATATTTCATCATCTCTCTTTCCCCCCTCCTCTTATACTAAAAATGAAAACACCATCCGAGTTGTGTTAATTTATAACATTCAAGGACAATGGGTTTTCAATTTCTATTACTATCTTTAAGACTAGTCATGAAAATTGTTTAATGTTTGAAACAGATCATAATATATTTATTTTATCTTATGATTTTTTTTTAATCCTTACACACTCATAATATAAAATAACAATACAAAACAAGTTCATTGTGCACAAAACTGCCAAGTTAATCCAAGCGTTTATCATTAACTTTTACCTAATGATTCATCCTCATGGTATATAATTAAAATCATTATAAGATCATTTATATCTCTGTAATTTCACTAATAATATATATTAACAATTCTATATGTTTAACCATATTTCAAATGAACTTTCATTCATGAATACAAGTAAACCAATCATGAAAACCAAGGGAAACAATGATTCCAAAAAAATAAAATTGTACCTCTTAAACCCATAAAAAAGGACTTGAATGAACCTAATAAGGTTAAAAAAATAAATTAAATTTTTATGAGGTTATATAATTATTAATTAATTAATTGAAATTTTATTATTCAGGTTATTAAGATCAATTGAAGAACACATTCAGGCATTAGGTAAGGGTTTTCTCATCTCAATTTTAATTTTGTGAGATTTCCATTATTTTCCACTTATTTCTTGAATTTGGTGTAAGTGTAATTCCATTTGATATATAATATCATGATTCTATTTATATTCATGGTATTATATGATTCATTTGGTGATTATTAATTTTTGGTCATATGACTCAATTGATTATAACGTGGTAATGGACTTTGTATCAATTTCCATTTCATTGAGACTTAATTAGTATTATGCACCTAATATTTCTTAAGTGGTGTATCTAGTGCTCATTTTAGATCATTTTTCATTTGAAATTATAATTCTGGTAAATATAAATTTTCTTGTATCATGGATATTATTATTTCTTTAAGCCATATACCATTTCACATACGATATTTATTTTGAATGCTATTGTAACTGGGAAAATATTGATGAATCTGTATCCTCTATTCAATATGGATATCAAAAATAAATATTTTTATTTTATTAAATATATTTATAAATAATTATTTGGACTGGTAGTGATGGACATGGCCTACTATAGCCCCTCGATGCATTAATAGGTCTCATGTGACAAACTAGTTAGCGGTAAACCCTTCAGGTTTGTTTCCTAATATCAAATAGGTTTATACCCACAAAATTAAACCATATTGACTGTATAATGGTTAATGTTACAGTTACATGACATCCAAATAATGATCATTCTCTTTATTCACTATTCATTTATTACTATCTATGAGGTTTTCATTATGACCAAATCTATGGATTCATTTTTATTCTCAAATTTTTGATGGCAAGTGTTTTCATTTATTCATCATTCTATATTAGTCATGTCTAATTGATTATGATTCACTTATTATTGATTCATTATTCCACTATATGTAACCCTTATTGATAATTTGAGCTCACCCTTATTATGTTTCTTTTCCCTAGGTTATGAGGAATAAAACCATGAATAAGCTTTCAAGGAGGCGGTTTATTTCCGTTTATTATGTATCATGATGTATTTTATATCTTTACAAATGTACCTTGGGTATAATGTATATAATATGGTCTTCTTAAGCTACTAAACTAATCATTCCTTTAGGATTTATTTCTTTTAATCAAGCTAATATAGTAATGTAATTCACTGGATCTAGGTTTTTGGGGTCGGGGCGTTATAGTTGGTATTAGAGGAAGTTTAGTAGAATCCTTGGAAACTGGATTTAGGAAACATAGTTTAGAGGACATAACCCTAAGATAGAATTTGAGGATAATCATAGAGTAACATCCTAGAATTTTGGTAAGGTAGAGACTATTTGGATCTTCCCAGAAAATACATCCCTGTTTGGATACTACAAGTGGACGTTGTTCTGGAACATATGTACTTAGGAGTAACAACTCTAACAAGGAGTTTTGGGCTTGACCTGGTGTATCCTGGTACACAAAAGCAGGTCTTATTGCGTACCTGGTTTGATACTCATGGGGGATATGCTTAGGGTAATTCACATTTTCTTTACAAACCATTATGAAGGATTTAAAAGTAAATAGAAAAAATGTTTTTGATTACGAGATTAGTTGTGCATACATTTTCATATTATGTTAAGTGTTTTCTAGTTAGAAATTATGAATTATGACCCAATTTAGCGTATGACATTGTTTTGTGATGACTCCTAATGGAAGAAGGGGAATAAATACCCATGAAAAATGTAGGTATTTCCCCACTGAGTAAGTCAAGATAGTCAGTGTTGGAGTGGATCAGATCATGTCCATATTGAGACAACTTACTCAGGTTGTGACAAATAACCATGCTACACTTGTGTTTGATTGTTTCATGCAATAGAAGCTCCCATATTTTATTGGGACTACTAATATAGTGGTAGCTAAGTAGTGGATCAAGTCCCTTGAAAAGATATTTCTGGCATTAATATGCAATGAAAATGAAAAGGTAGTACTGGCTGTATATTACCTCAAGGATGATGTTGATCAATGGTGGTCCTTGATCCAGGACACCATGGAGGAAGAATAAGGGAACTAAGAAATTCTCATTATGTGAGAATTATGGAAAGAATCATCATGGGAAATGCTTGAAAGGAATTGGAGTCTACTATAAGTGTAGTGAAGGGTCATAAATCTAATGAATGAAAGGGGAAGAAACAAGTCAATTATGTTCAATGATAAAATTATAGAGAGATGAGAAACTATGAAAATGAGTTTCCTAAGTGTCAAGGAAACTTGCCTCAGAAAAGGACACAAGAGAAAGGGAAAGCTTATACGATTAAAACCACAGAGGTTGAAGTTCCTAATGATGTAGTGGAAGGTACTTCAATTGTTTTTAAAACTTATCCAATGCATTATTTGATTATGGATCGTCATATTCATTTATATCTTCACAGTTTTCCAAGAAAATTAGACATATACAATTTGATTTAATAAAGGATTTGGCAGTCAAAACTCCTAGGGTATGTATCATTGCAACAAAGATGTGTCGATCAGTCCCCCTCATGACACATAAACGTGCTTTAGTTTCTAAATTTATCATCATACCCATTATTTACTTTGATATAATCCTTGGTATGAGTTATATTTCACGTTATTATGCGAAGATCTATTGAAATAAGAGGGAAGTTATGATTTTTGAGAATGGTGTTGAATCCCTTATTTTTAGAGAAAAAACCTCACTAGCTGATTCTTATCTAGATCCATCCCTAGTAGCTCTACTGAATGCAATTCTTGGGGAGGAAGAGAACACAATATCTATTGGTAAGGAAATAAATCTTCAAATTTAATACGTACCTATTGTGCAAGAATACATTGATGAATTTTTAGAGGATTTACCTGGACATCCTCCAGAGTGGGAAATTGAGTTATCTATTGATTTAATTTCTAGTACAAGACCTATATCAAAGAATCCCTATAGAATGGACACTATGGAATTAGTGGAGCTAAATAAAAAACTAGAGTAATTGAGTGACAAAGGATTTATTCGACCTAGTGTTTCTACATGGGGAACCCCTGTCCTCTTTGTTAAGAATAAATATGGATCCATGATATTATGCATTTATTATAGAGAAATCAATGATATTAAAATAAATAACAAGTATCATCTTCCATGCATTAATGATTTATTTGATCAACTTCATGGAGCCTAATATTTTTCAAATATTGACCTTGAATCTAGATATAATTAGTTGTGTGTGATGAATGAATATATTCCAAAGACAACATTTTGAACCAGGTATGGGCATTACAAGTTTACATTAATACCTTTTGGACTAACTAATGAAACCTCTATTTTCATGGATCTAATGAATAAGGTTTTCAAGTAATATCTTGATGACTTTATTGTGGTATTTATCGATGATATCCTGGTATACTCCAAAATCTATGAAGACCATGAGAATCACTTGTAGATTATTCTAAAAACCCTTAGAAGGAATGAATTATATGGTAAGTTTAACAAGTGTGATTTTTGGCTTCAATCAGTTTCTTTTCTTGGCCATATTGTCTCTAAGGATGAAATCATAGTTTATCCTGCAAAGACAGAGGTAATCCAAGAACGAACTATACCAACAAACATAACTGAGGTATGTAGTTTTATTGGATTAGCGGGTTACTATTAGAGTTTCATTCAGAATTTTTCCTGAATGGATAACTCACTAAACAAGACCACACCTAAATGGGTTAAGTTTGTATGGATGAAAGAATATACAGAATTATTTGAAGATTTGAAAAGATTGGTCAATGCTCTAATTTTGAATCTTTCCTCTGGGAATGATGGATTTTTGATATACAATGATGCATCAAAGAATGTATAGGGTTGCATCCTTATGAAAAATGATAAATTTATTGCTTATGCATAAAGGCAGTTGAAGACACATGAAAACAATTATCCAACTCATGATCTTGAGCTAGCAGCTGTAATATTTGCTCTGAAAATATGGATACATTAACTCTACGGTGAAAGATATGAGATATATACGGATCATAAGCGTTTGAAATACATTTTTACACAAAAAGAACTCAATATGAGGCAAAGGATATGGATTGAATCACTCAAAGATTATGATTTTTCAATACACTACCACCGAAGAAAGGAAAATAAGGTGGAAGATGCATTAAGCAGGAAAGATCATGGACTTCTGACCCAAATGAGGGTTGAGAGAGATCCTATATTCATGGATATAATAAAGTTGGATATGGGAATTGTTAAGAAAGGGGAAACATATTTACTATTCCAATTATTGCTAAACCATCTTTAATAGAGAAGATAAAAATCTCTCAATTTGATAATGACAATCTACAAAAGAAAATTAAAGTTGTTAAGGATGAAAGATTGACAGACTTCGTGTGTGAGGATGGAGTTCTGAAATTTGGGAAGAGGTTATGCGTTCCATAAATACCTGAGATAAAAAGGGAACTATTAGATGATTCTCATAGCTCAAATTTCTCTATACACCCTGGTATCACCAAGATGTATAGAGATATGAAGGAACATTTTTTGTGGGATATCATGAAGCGAGAAATTTCTAACTATGTGTCAAGGTGTCTAGTTTTCAACTAGTGAAGGCTAAGAGACAACATCGTAGAGGGGTAATGAAACCTATACCTATTTCTATGTGGAAGTGGGATGACATTACAATGGAATTTTTCATAGGACTACCTAGGAAACCTAGAAGAAATGATGCAATATGGGTAATTGTTGATCGTCTCACAAAATTGGCACATTTCCTTGTTATAAGAGAGGATTTACCAATTGAGTGCCTAACAAGACTTTATATTAATGAGGTTTTAAGACTTAATGGTGAACCTATATCGATTGTGTCCGATTGAGATCCCTGATTTATATAAAAATTCTATAAAATTATCTAGAAGGCTTTGGATACTGAGCTTCATATGGGTACTTCTTATAATCCCCAAATTGACGGACAATCTAAAAGGACTATTCAAACACTATAAGACATGTTGAGATCATGATCTCTTGACTTTCAAGGTATGTGGGATCAATAATTTCCTTTGGTGGGATTTTCCTACAATAATAGTTTCCATTCTATCATTAAAATGGAACTATATAAAGCATTATATGGTAAGAGGTGTCTAAATCCAACTTGTTGGGATGAAGTTAGAAATAGGAAACTTGTAGGCCCAGTTTTTATTGAAGAGAAAACTATAAAGGTAAAGAAAATTCAGGCCCATATTAAAGCATCCCAAAGTAGGAAAAAGAGTTATGCTGATAACTAAAGAAAGGATTTGTAATTTCAAGTAGAAGATCATGTATTTATAAAAGTATCTTTGTGGAAGGGTGTTTTAAGGTTTGGTAATAAAGGGAAACTGAGCCCCTAGTACATCGGACCGTTTGAAATTCTAGAAAGAATTGGAGCTGTAGCTTATCATTTAGAAATACCATAAAGTCTCTCCAAATTTCATAATGTGTTTCATATGTCGTTGTTAAAGAAATACATGCCAGAACCAATGCATGTAATCACTTATAAATAAATATAATTAGAACCTGATTTGTCTTTTTGTGAAGAGCCTATCAAGATTCTTGACACTAGAGAGAAAACATTGAGAAATCAGACGACTCGTCTAGTAAAGGTTATTTGGATAAATCATAAAATAGAGGAAACAACATGGAAAAATGAGTATGTTATGAAGAAGAACCACCCACATCTTTTTAAAGGTATTTATACATGAAAAATTTTGAGGATGAAATTTTTGAAGGTGGGAAGAATATAACACCCCAAACATTTAATGGTATGTGTCTCTTAAATAATTTTAATTCATTAGATAACCAATATTGAATGAATCACTAAGTCACTATGAAACAACACTTGGTTATTTATAGGAGATAGTCATAAATTATCCATTACGATTAAATTTTCCACTTATGTGTTTTGAAATTCAAAAAACAGACATACACGGTTGCGATCAGGGTGATATTTGGAGTCTGATAGAATCAAGTTAATTTTTAGCGAATAGTAACTACCCCTTATGAATAGTAACATACCCTAATGAATAGTAACCTACCCTTATGAATAGTAATATGATCCTTATGAATGGTAACCTTACCCATAAAAGTGTAAATAAAATTTAATCACCTTAAAAATGAAGATGAATATTTTAAGTGTCGGTATTTTTCGAATAAATGATGATTTTAATTAAAAATTAAATTTCTCATATTTAGAAATTTATTTTTGAAAAATGGAGTTCATATTTGGATTCTAAATCTTTAAAAATGGTTAGGGTGAATTTTTGGGATTTTTCTGAAATACTTGATTTTTTGGTGAATAGTAAAATATGATAAATTATGATAAATGCTAAATACATGATTTATTAAGTCAAGTATGATGTCTTTCTGAGGTAAGAACAATTAGTTTTTACTCACATGAACTTATTACTATTTTTGGTCATGTAAGCATCGCTATTTCTTGTCTTAGGGAAAAATTATAAACTAATGATTAAAATATTAAGAAAACCCTCCTCCCCTTCACTATATAAATCACCCATCACCCGCTCTTCCTTTCACACCCCTCAAGATTTGATCCCTACCCAAGTTCTTCCAAATACACTTCCCAAGAACCCCCACATCCAAGACCTTCTAGCCTCACCCAAAGGGGAAAAAAGGCCTTAAGAAGATTCTCAAGGAGGAGTACTCAAGAGGTGAACCTCTCTTTCTTTTTCTTTCAACTTCTTTTACAAGTTCTATTCTTTTGTTTCTCTCTCCTCACCTCCACTCACACAAATGATATGATAATTCTAGTACCTTACATGAACTAGAATTTTATTATTCTAATGGAATATTTCACCATCACTACCACAAAACTGGGCAAGGCCAGCGCCACCCCATTATCAGTGCTAACGAAAAAGCGCTGATAAAGGGTGCCTTTATCAGCGCTAAAAAAAGCGCTGATAAAAGTACCCCTTTATCATCGCTGATAAAGGGGGGGACCTTTATCAGAGTTTTTTTAAAAGCGCTGATAAAGGGTCAAATTAATTTTTTTTTAAAAATATATATTAATACATAAATATAGTTATATAGTTATATTGATCTAAATATAATATATAATTTTTAAATATATTTTAGATAAGTATAAATGTACATTTACACTTAATATACTTAATATATAAGATATTTAGTGAAAATGAATTCTTAAAAAATTTAAAAAATATTTTTAATTAATAATTTGATAATTATTATGGAGTAATAGTCATTTAATAATAATTTGAAGAATAAAAAAATAAAAAAAATTAAAAAAAGATCCAAAATATGTTGAAAACGCAACTCAAACTTCAAACGGCCATAACTTTTGATCCGGGTGTCCGTTTGAGCTCTACCACATATCAAATCGAAGCCTGCGACGAGATCTATGTTTCTGTTACTTGAGTAAACCTTGGTCAAGCGTTTTTAGAGGCCAAAAGAGGCCCAAAAAGCCTCCAAAACTGAGTTTTTAGTCGTGGTACCCGGATTTTTTAACATTTTGTGGATTTTCAGCCTCGTTTAAGGGGGTATTATTGGATTTTTTTGGTGGGGACTGAATTTATTCCAAGGTATTACATTCATATTGATATTATGTCTTTGAAATTTTATTGTTTTTTATAATGCACTGCTATTTATAATCAAATATATAACTATATGTACATATTTTTTATATATTCACTCCTAAAAATTAAATTTTTTAAATAAATAATTAAACATATTTACATATAAAATATACTAGATTTATCTAAATAATAACTAATATCCATTTTATTTAAAATACCAACATATGAATATTTATATAACTACTATATATTAATATAACTATATATATATATATTAATATAACTATATATATTAATATAAATATATATTACTGTACGAATAAATATAACGAAATATATATATAAATAAATAGATATATCATGAATATAAGAAAAAATCAATATAGGGTAGTGAAAAAGGCTTTAGGTGAGCATGAAGGAGGTCTCGAGATCAAATCCGGGTGGAGGCAAGGGCGCGCGCGCAAGGGTGATTTAAAGGGCTAGCGCTGATAAAGGGTGTAGGCGGTGCGGGCAGGCACTGGATGTGCGGGAAAGCACTGCTAAAGGGGGGCTCAAGTGTTGTAAAAATATCCCCCCCATGAGATTGGCAATATATATATATATATTTTATTTTTATCAGTGCTAAAAAAAGCACTGATAAAAGGGGTCTTTTATCAGCGCTAATAAAAGACCCTTTTATCAGCGTTTTTTGGATCGTTGATAAAGGGGACCCCCCTTTATCTTCGCCAGCATTATCAGCGCTTTTTCTAGCACTGTTAATAGGAATTTTTAGCGCTGATAAAAGCCATATTTGTAGTAGTGCATCATCTCTCTTTTCCCCCATCCTCTTATACTAAAAATGAAAACACTGCCCGAGATGTGTTAATTTATCACATTCAAGGATGACGAGTTTTCAATTTCTATTAATATCTTCAATACTGGCCATGAAGAATTTTTAACGGTTGAAATAGATAATAATATATGTATTTTATCTTATTAAATGTTCTGGAATCCTTACACACTCATAATATAAAATAACAATACAAAACAAGTTCATTGTTCACAAAACCGCCAAGTTAATCCAAGCGTTTTTCATTAACTTTTACCTAATGAGTCATCCTCATGGTATATAACCAAAATAATTATAAGAGCATTTATATATCTTAAATGTTACTAATAATATATTTTAACAATTATGGTTGTTTAACCACATTTCAAATGAACTTCCATTCATGAATACAAGTAAATCGATCATGAAAACCAAGGAAGAAAATGCTTCCAAAACAAAAAAATTGAGCCACTTAAACCCATCAAAAAGGACATGAATGAACCTAATAAGGTTATACTAAATCAATTAAATGTATAGCAGGTTATGTAATTATTAATTAATGAAGATAAATTTTATTATTCAGGTCATTAAGATCAATCTAAGAACACATTCAGGCATAAGGTAAGATTTTTCTCATCTAACTTTTAATTCGATGAGATTTCCATTGTTCACCACTTATTTCTTGCATGTGGTGTAAGTGTACTACCATTTTATATATAATATCATGATTCTATTTATATTCATGTTATTCTATGATTTATTTGGTGATTATTAATTTTTGGTCATACGACTCGATTGATTACAACGTGGTAAGAGACTTTGTCTCAATTTCCATTTCATTGAGACTTACTTGGTATTGTGAACCTAATATTTCTTATGTGGTGTATATACTTCCCATTTGAGATAATTTTTCATTTGAAATTATAATTCTATAAAATATCCATTTTCTTGTATCATGGATGTGATTATTACCTTAAACTGTATACCATTTCACATATCGTGTTTATTTTGAATGCTATTTAATCTGGGAAAATATTGATGAATCTATATCCTCTATTAAATATAGATATAAAAAAAGAATAATGTTATTATATTAAATCTATATATAAAGAACGATATGGACTATTAGTGACTAGTGGGACCTGATATAGCCCCTCGATGCATTGACAGGTCTCACGAGACAAATTAGTTGGTGGAAAAATCTTCAAGTTTGTTTCCAAAAATCAGACTAGTTTCTACCCACATAATTAAACCATATTGAAAGTATAATGGTTCATGTTCCAGATACATGACATCCAAATAATGAGCATTCTATTTATTTATTATTCAGTTATTAATATCCATAAGGTTTTCACTATTATAAAATCTATGGATGCATTTTTATTCTCATCTTATTGATGGAAAGTGTTTTCATTTATTCAACAAGCCATATTAGTCATGTCTAATTGATTATGATTTACTTATTATTGATTAATGATTCCTCTATATGTAAACCTTACTGAGAATTTGAGCTCACCCTTATTATGTTTCATTTCCTTAGGTTATGAAGAAGATAACCTTGAATAATCCTTCAAGGAGGTAGTTTATTTCAATTTATTACGTATCATGATGTATTTTCTATCTTTCCAAATGTACTTTGGGTATCAGGTATTTAATTTGGTCTTCCAAAACTGCTAAACTAATTGGTCCTTCAGGATTGATTTATTATAATCAAGATAATATAGTAAATTAATTCACCAGCTATGAGTTTCTGGGGTCAGGGCATTACATTAGACAAGGCACAAGTCTTGAGAGGAGTGAAGAGAAGAGGGAGTGATGGGTGGCTTTTATAGTGGAGGAGAGGAGGGTTTTTCAATTATTTTAATCATTATTTTATTATTTTGGATCAATACTATGAATATTCTTGATTCTTGTGACTCAAAATAGTAATAAGTGCATGTGAGTTTGAACCAATAGTCATTTACATCATCCATGACTCAAGAATGATGCATAAATCCATTTATTTAGCATATTTTGTAAATTATTGAATTTCACTATTCACCAAAAGTTCAAGTATTTTGGAAACATACCAAAAATTCACCCTAACCATTTTTCAATGTGTAGAATTAAAAAATGAACTCCATTTTATCAAAATAATTTTCTAAATAAGAGAAATTTAATTTTTAAATAAAATCATTATTTACTTGAAAAATACATATTTTAAATTTAAAAATGATTTTTAATACTTTCAAAAATTAACTGAGGTCTCATATAATTATCCTTAATTCAGAGGAAAAAGATATTTATTTAAGAATACATTTTATGAAAATGAATTTTATTTTAAATAAATTTATCAATTTAAAATTTTAATTAAATATTTATAACTCACAAAAATATCAACACTTAATTATTAATTTTTAAAATATTCACTCCCATTTATATGGTGCCTATATTTTATTTATAATAAAATGGGTGAGGTTACAATTTGAAAGGGTACATTACTATTTATAAGGGTAAGTTACTATTCATAAGGGTAAGTTACTATTCACTAAAAAGGTAAGTTGATCCTATCAGACTCTAAATATATTACTGATCACAATTGTGTATGTTAGTTTTTTGAAATCCAAAATATAGAGGTGGAAAAATTATTTTTTCTGGCTAGGTTGTAACAAAGTGGTGTTTTGTAGATACTGAGTGTTTCATGCATTCAATATTAAATTTATTTTCAAATCCTTGGGGTGTTAGATGAATAGCTAGGAGTCATAGTTGTAAATATATACACGATGTATGTTTTCACAAGTTTTTTTTTCCAATAGCTGATCTACTATTTTAATTATGACTAAATACTATTCATATTTTTTGTATTTATATATATCAGTACTATTTTAATGGAAAACCCTATGAATTTTTTTGGACTTATTAGTCCTCACATAAATTTCTCACAAAAATTCTCATAGGAACCAAAGGAATATGAAACAATAGTGAAAAATTACCACAATGCTTGAAATAAAATTTATAGATGACATAATGTTATTAATACCCTTGATACAATGGTAAAAATCTATAATTTAATCATATCGAATATATTTTCCTTCTTTTAATTTCTCTTCCTTTTTTGGGTAGCACTTGTTACTCATTGCAATCAATTTGGATACTCTAAAGATTTATTTTTTGGATTCAATGCATGGATACCCAAAAAATCGATCACACGCGATGACGTTTATCAATTTTCAATACACTACTTGAAACATTTTACAAATAAACTTCAATTTATACATTTTTATTATGTTTTAATGAAAATTATGTTATAATAGGGATGTGTTTAAATATATTTAAAATCCTAGAATGAGGACAATCCATGTGCATAAGATGCCCATTGACTTCTAAAACAAGATAAGTATTATGGTATATATAAAAATATTTCACTATAAAAACATATTTAAAAATAAATTACTTATTTTTTTCAATGTTTCTACCCTGATCAAAAAAACTAATGAAAAAGATTGTGGTTATTAAGTTTTAAAATTTATGAAATATATCATATTCCATCAATAAACTAACATCTTTGAAGAGGTATTTTAAAAGGCAATTACAATTTAATTTAAAATATTTATTAATCCTTTGTTTATTTATATTTTTTCAGTACTACCAGGACTTTTGACAGTCTTTATATTCAAAAGAGGAAATAATTTTTTTAGAAACGAATGAGTAGAATACATTGTTTCAAAATGTATATAAAAATCACGATGTTTTGAATTCCCACTACTTAAATAGTTAATTTTACCATCATTTTATATAATAATTTTTAATTAATTTCCTTATCATTTTTATTTGATACTTATTTTAGTTATTTTTCTTATCAAAACAAACATCACATACTCAAAACCGTGCAAACAAACTCAAAATTTTTATTACATTAGGACAATGATCCATAATTCATTTGTGACATGAAGGAATAAAACACACATCAATACGATGCATGGTATGACCAGTATGACTCTAAGTATGTGTGTTTATTTAAAACCGACGTTTTAGTTCAAAACATAGGCCACATAATCAAAAGTGAGAAAATGCATTCATATTATTTTTATACTTTAATACAATGTTCCATAAGTCATTTTTCATGTGTAGGAATCATACTAAATTCAATCGGATACATGGTGTGTCCATTATTACTCAAAGTACATGTCATCTATTAAAAATTGAAATTTTAGTTCAAAATGTCTATTACTCACAAAAAATTGATCAAAAAAACTTAGATTGTCTTGATACTTTAGTATAATGATTCAAAAGTCATTTGTGATATATAGAAATTAATCACATGTCAAACTAACACATGACATGACTGATATGACTCAAAGTTCATGTTTTCAATTTAAATTGAAATTTTAGTAAAAAAGACAAGTGACATACTCAAAATTGGAAAATTTATTCATATTGTTTTGATACTTTAGGAAAACAATCCTCAAGTCATTTATGACCTGTAGGAATTAATTGAACGTCAATCTAATGTATAGTGTGACTGATATGACTCCAAGTGTGTGTTTTTATTTAAAATTGATGTTTTAGTTCAAGAAACACACCACATACTCAAAACTAAGAAAATATATTCAGTGTAACGCCCTGGTATTTGGTGAAATATATATTTTTAATTAATTTAAACTTTATTATATTTTTCATTTCACACAACACTGAATATAGATATTGTTATATGAAATCACTAATTTAATCTTGAATTATGCACAACATCAAGTTAAGACTGCGCAACATGAAAAAATTATATTAGATTGCGGTACATGCAACACTATTCTTGGATTTTGTTACACACGATGCTAAGTTCCTTCGATATCTTGTGTTACACGGAAGTCTGAGTTTTACCAAACTACAATATACTATTAATATTATTAGTAAAATATCATTATAATTACCACCTATAAGCAAGAATGAGATTTATGAATATGATAAATTAAATTATTAAAATAGGGTTTACACATGTATATAAAATGAATCCTTTTATTATCAATTAGTTAGAAATGAAAATAAGAACTATTTTAAAATGATGAAATTCCTTTTCTAAGAAAACTATGCACAAACACAATTTTATATAAATAAATTAAAAAAAGCCACTATTGATGAATTTTTTTAATAAAATTTATATATTATATATTCAATCAATTTTTTTACACTCATCCAATAGGTTTTATAGACATAATATAAGAATAAATACAATTTTATAAATAAAAAGATGTATCTTTCTAAAAGGTAATTTTACCGTCTTTTAATTGAGAACTCATTTTAAATATAATTTTTGACACTTTTATAATTTTTATTTGATAAAATAAAATTCTTTTTTTAAATTAGGATATAAAAATTTAATTTGGGTGATTTTTTGGTATTTTCCAGAGAAGTTTCATATTTTGATGAATGGTAAAAAAACACCGAATTTTATTTGAAAACTCCATTCTCATATAATTTATTTATATAGGTAAATTATATTTTAAATTGATTTTAAAGTATATTTAGATCAATTATAAATCAATTAATCTATTTTGGTCTATTTTAACCAATTTCACATTGAAAATGGATATAAAAACATTTAAACCTTTCAATCTTTTTTTACTTTAAATACCCATTTTCTCGTTACGTCTGCAAAATTAATTTTAAATTAATTTATACCACTTATGTGATTGGGATTTATAAAAATAGATTCCTTATTTGTAATCATATTAATTTATAATTTATAATATGGTCAACTAAGTTTTTTGACCAAAAATATTAGTGAAAGTAATTAAAATTAATTACAATGATTAAGGTAAAAACGAGTTTACTTAGTTGTTAAACTTTATCTTAAGTATCAAAATAACCTAGAAAAATATTAAAAATCCATTTTATGGAAATAATTAGACTATATCATCCATTGGATAAAAAATGGACCATTATTGGAGACACATTATGTAAGAGAGACCTATCAATAGTATTTACCTTTTTATATTTACAAGAATGCTTCTCCTCCTCCACTATAGAGGGGAACTCACCCCCTTAATTCTTTACACATATAAATCCATTTATCTAATAAAAAACCTTAAAAAATGAGATCCCAAATTCCCTATCCTCATATTATTAGTATCCCTTTGATAAAAAATACAACCAAGGAATCCATTTGGTACAAACCAAAAGGAGTTACTCAAAGAAGAGGCAATATCCTTCAATATACACTTTGTTTTTATTTCTCTATCCACCCCATAAATTATTCTTATAAAATTATTATATAATAAAATAAATATTTAAAACATAATTATATGTTATTATGTTAAGGGTTCAACCTATACTCACACACACTTTCATCAAATGGGATACATAATCATCATTCGTGTGTACAACGGACTACCACCTTGCGATCTGATGTCATTAATTATTCCATTACCACTACTCAAGGTTGTAAATAATGAAGTAATTTATATTTTTATATGATATATATGATATTTATTATGTCTTTATAATTCTGGAATTATTATATAACACATACCTTCATGTTTTCTATTTTTTGGGAATACGACGATTCATACACAATTTACATGGAATGTATTAAAGCGATGTGATTCGTTCACACTTTACATTGAATGTATTAAAGATGAGTTTAGTAAAAATATATGATATATATGAAATAATAATTATAATATAATTATAATATATATATAGACACACATATATTTCATTTAATTTCTTTCATTCAATACAATAAGAAAATGAAAACATCGTTCATGCATACGTACAACCTATCATCTCCATGAACGGTGTATTCCATTTCATATTTCTATATTTTATAGATTATTATAAATACATAAATATTGAATACATATTATATTTATATCATTTTTATCATAATGTATGTGATGAAATCATGATATAAGTACGAGGACCAAAAATATAACAAATCAAACACATGTGAAAAACAAAGCGTTTTTTACCCAAAATGTAACTTTAACATGGAATTGTTAATAAAAAGGTAATATAAAGTCATAATAAAATCATATATGGTATGATATATAATAATATGGTTCCTTGGTATATTTATAATAAAATTATATTTATTATACAATAGGTTTGAATGTGTACAGATAAAGTCAAGACTTAAGGTAAGACTTTTCTCATCTCACTTTTATTTTTGTGAGATATATTCTATATTAACCACTTATTCTTATTGTGTGGTGTATATAATTTCCTATAAAAATTTATATCATGAATTTAATTTATTAAATGATATTAAAAATTTCAATTTATGTTATTCTTTCATGGGTATCATGATTCAAAAGTTACTCAAGTAGTAAGGGAATTTCTTCTCACCTTTTTATATATGTGATATACATGTCTTATTCACCACTCATTACTTATGCATGGTGTATATGATAACCAGGAATGAATTATATAATTATTATCCTTAAATTTATGGATATTTCAATATAAATTTTATGATATCTCTTTCATGGGGTTTACGGTTCAAAAGTTACCAAATCGGTAAATTAATTTTTTCTCAATTTGCTATCTTTGAGACACATGCCATGTTATGCACCTATATTGTAACACCCCTACCCCTATAGATTAGAGATGATTAATTAATTATTATATTGTCATGGTTAGATGGAATTAAAATCCTTAAGGAACGATTATTTTAGTAGTCTTTAAAAATCTAGATACATATATGTAACTCAAATTACATTGGAAAAGGTTACAAAATACAATACATAACAAAAACTAAAACTGCATCCACAAGAACTCAATAATTGATATCCTCTTCATAACCTATTGAAGGTAAAAAAGTGAAAGGGGTGAGATCAAATGCTCATTAAGGGCTAAAAATATAGGAAGCATGAATAAATAATAACTGAATTGTAAAAAATTTGACATAATCAATATGGCATGGTGAATAAATGAAAAAATCACACCATTAATTAACTGAGAATGAAACTACATCCATAGATTTTTTGAAAGTAAAAACCTCAGGGATAGTAATAACTGATAATTAATAAAGAGAATTCATATTAATTGGATGTCATGTATCTGGCACATGATACCATAATATCATAAAAATGGTTTAGTTCTATGGGTAGAAACCCGTTTGATTTTTGGAAACAAACTCGAAGGGTTTGTCCCCGACTAATTTGTCTCATGAGACCTACCAATGCATCGAGGGGATGTAGTAGGCCCCACACACCACTTAATGTGCAATTAATTATATATACATATATTAAACACAATAGAAATATACCTTTACATTATCTGTATAGAATAAAGGATACAGATTCATTAATATTTCCATAGTCAAAACAACATTCAAAATAAATACCGTATATAAAATGGTATACGGATTAGACAATAATAATATCCATGATATTATAATATGGAAATTTAAATGGAATATAATTTAAATTGAAAAGTTATCTAAAATGGGTAGTAGGTACACCACATAAGAAAGAGTAGGTGCACAATACTAAGCAAGTCACAATGAAGTGAAAATTGAGACAAAGCTCGTCACCACATTGTAATCAATTTAGTCGTATGGCCAAAAGTTAATAACCAAAAAATAAATCACAGAATACACTGAATATAAATAGAATAATGATAATATATATCAAATGTCAGTACACCTATACCATATATAAGAAATAATAGGTGAACAATCAAAATCTCATAGAATTGAAAGTGAGATGAGAAAACCCCATACAAACATTTTGGCATGGTAAAGAGTGTTCTTGAGAGGGATTAATGAGAGGTAAATAGGTATCCCATTATTTATATATTATAAGGGAAGTATGGGTAAGGTGAAAAAACATACCCCATCGTTAGGTATTAAAAATAAAAGAGCATAACATAGGGGAGATTCTTGAACAAAATTGAGAGAGAGAGGATCCCTTACCTTATGCTTGAAGGTGTTCTTGATAGTTCTTAATAACATGAATAATCAAATTTAGATTCATTAATTAATAAGTCCATAACCTCATAAAAATTTAATTGATATGGTATAACCTTATTAAGTTCATTAATGGCCTTTTGATGTGTTTAATAGATTCAATTTTATTGTTTTTGAATCATTTTCTTACTTGGTTTCATGATTCATTCACTTGTATTCATGAATGAAAGTTCATTTCAAATGTGGTTAAATATCCAGAATCATTAATATATCTTATTAATGAAATTATAGAGATATAATTTATCTTATAATGATTCTGTTTATATACCATGAGGATGACTCATTCGAGGAGTTAATGATAAACCCTTGGATTTGGCTTGGCAGTTTTATGCACAATGAACTTGTTTTGTATTATTATTCCATTTTATGGGTGTGTAAGGATTCCATAACATTAAAAATGAAAAAATAAATATATTATTATCTGGTTCAACCATTTAAAAGGTTTCATGACCAGTCTTGAAGATAGTAATGCAAATTGAAAACCCATTTTCCTTGAGTGTGATAAATTAACACATCTCAAACGGTGTTTGCATTTATAGTATAAAAGGAGGGAAAAAAGAGAGATTATAATGAAATATTACATTAGAAAAATGAAAATACAAAACATTTATGGTACTGGAATTATTATGGCATTTTGATTAGGTGAGGTGAGAAGAGAGAACAAAATAATGGAACTTGTAAAAGGAATTGAAATAAAAAAGAAGAGAGGTTCACCTCTTGAGTACTCCTCTTTGAGAAACTCATTAAGACCTTTGATTTTGGCCTTTTGATGAGACCATTAGGTATTAGACATGTAGGATGAGGTTAGGGAGCTATTTGAGAAGAATTTAGGCAAGTCTTGAAGCTTGAGTGGTGTGGAAGGAAGAGGGGGTGAGGGGTGAATTATATAGTGGAGGGAGGAGAGTTTTCTTAATATTATAATCATTAATTTATTATTTCTTCTCAAGACAAGAAATAGTGAGTATTCCTTGACTTAGAATAGTAATAAGAGCATGTGACTTTGATATTTGGGTGCTTACATCACTCATGATGCTGGGAATAGTTAATTTAATTTATAATGCATTTATACGGTAAATTAATGTATTTTACTATTCACTAAAATTCAAGTATTTCAGAAAAATACCAAAAGTTCACCCTAACCATTTTTCAATGTTTAGAATTCAAAAATGAATTCCATTTTTCAAAAATAATTTTCTAAATATGATTAATTAAATATTTAATTAAAATTAATAATTAATCAAAAAATATAAACACTTAAAATATTCATCTTCATTTTTAAGGTGCCTAAATTTATTTATACATTCACAGGTATGGATACCATTCATAAAATTCATATTACTATTCATAAGGGTAAGTTACTATTCACAAGGGTAGGTTACTATTCACAAGGGTAGGTTACTATTCACCAAAAATTTAGTTAATTCTATCAGACTCTAAATATCATCATAAACACAACCATGTATGTCATATTTTCAAAATTCAAAACACAAGTGGAAAATTTAAGTTCAATGGCTAGGATATGAATATCTCCTAAATAACTAAGTGTTTTTTCAAAGAAAATAAGTAATTTAGGAAATTTAGGCTATGACTCGAATTTATTTAAGAGAAACATACCATAAAATGTTTTGGGTGCTACATCATTCCCTCCTTCAGAAATTTCATCCTCGAAAATTTTCATTTATAATGACCACCAAAAAGATGTGGGTGGTTCTTCTTCATAACATCCTCAGGTTCCCATGTTGCTTCCTCAACCATTACTAGACGAGTCATTCGATTTCTCCATACCTGTTCCCTTGTGTCAAGGATCTTGATAGGATCTTCACAATATGACCAATCAAGTTTCAGTTCTATTTCTTCATAGGTGAGTACATGCTTTGGGTCTGACATGTATATCTTTAACAATGACATGTGGAACACATCATGAACTTTGGAGAGACTTAGAGGCATTGTTAAACGGTAAGCTACAACTCTAATTATTTCCTGAATTTCAAACGGTCCGATGTACCTGGGGCTTAGTTTCCCTTTCTTACCGAACCTTAAGACACCCTTCCATGGAGATACTTTTAGAAAGACATGATCTCCTACTTAGAATTCCAAATCCTTTCTCCGGTTATCAGCATAACTCTTCTGCCTACTTTGGAATGCTTTAATATGGGATTGAATTGTCTATACCCTTGTCGTGGTCTCTTCAATAATATTTGGGACTATAAGTTTTCTCTCACCAACTTTATCCCAACATGTTGGAGTTCGACATCTTTTTCCATATAATGCTTTATATGGATCCATTTGAATACTAGAATGGAAACTATTACTATAGGAAAATTCTACCAAAGGCAAGTATTGATCCCACATACCTTGGAAGTAAAGAAAGCATGATCTGATCATGTCTTCCAGAGTTTGAACAGTCCTTTCAGACTGTCTGTCAGTTTGGGGGTGATAAGCAGTACTCATATGAAGCACAGTATTCAAAGCCTTATGGAGACTTTTCCAAAATTTAGATGTAAATCGGGGATCTTTATTGGACACAATTGATAGAGGTGCACCATGAAGTCTTATAACTTCATTAATATAAATTATTTCCAGGACCTCAAGTGTTAAATTCTCTCTTATAAGAAATAAATGTGCTGATTTTGTGAGACAATCAACAATTACCCATATTGCATCATTCCTTCTAGGTGTCCTCAGTAGTCCGGTGAAAAAATCCATCACAATGTTATCCCAATTACACATAGTAATAGGTAGAGGTCACATCACTCCTCTAGGATGTTGTCTCTCTGCCTTCACTTGTTGAAAAACTAGACACCTTGATACGCAGTCATCAATTTCCCACTTCATATTATCCCACCAAAAATATTCCTTCAGATCTCTATACATATTTGTGGTACCTAGGTATATTGAGAAATTTGAGCTATGAGAATCGTCTAATAGTTCCATTTTTAGCTCAGGTACTGATGGAATGCATAACCTCTTCCCAAATTTCATAACTCCTTCTTCATACACAGAGTCTGCCAATATCCCATCCTTGACATCATTAATTTTTTTGTGCAGATTCACATCATCAGATTGAGAGATTTTTATCTTATCTAATAAAGATAGTTTATAAATCATTTGAAAGAGGAAATATGTTTCCCCTTCCCTAAAAATTATCATATCCATCTTCAGTAGATCCAGGAATATAGGATCTCTTTCAATCCTTATTTGGGCCAGGAGTCCATGATCTTTCCTGCTTAATGCATATGCCACCTTATTTGCCTTTCCTAAGTGGTAATGTATTGAACAATTGTAATCTTTTAGTAACTTGAGCCATCTCCTTTGCCTCATGTTGAGTTTTTTTTGTGTGAAAATGTATTTCAAACTCTTGTGGTCCGTATAAATATCACATCTTTCTCTGTAGAGATAATGTCTCCATATTTTCAGAGAAAAATTACGGCTGCTAACTCAAGATCATGAGTTGGATAATTTTTCTCATGATTCTTCAACTGTATTGATGTATAAGAAATAAATTTATCGTTTTTCATAAGGATGCAACCCAATATATTCTTTGATGCATTACTGTATATCACAAATCCCTCATTTCCAGATGGAAGAGTCAAAATTGGAGCATTGACTAGTCTTCTTTTTAATTCTTCAAAGCATTCTGCACATTCTTTCATCCATACAAACTTAACCCCTTTACGTGCGAGCTTGGTTAGTGTGTTAGCCAGTCGGGTGAAATTCTGAACAAAACGCTGATAGTATCCAGCTAATCTAATAAAACTACGTACCTTAGTTATGTTTGTTGGAATGGGCCATTATTGTATTGCCTTTGTATTTTTAGGATCAACTAATATTCCATCCTTATAGACAATATGGCCAATAAAAGAAACTGATTGAAGCTAGAATTATCACTTGCTAAACTTCCCATATAATTCATTTCTTTTAAGAGTTTTCAGAATAATCTGCAAGTGATTATCATGGTCTTCATATATTTTTGAGTATACAAGGATATAATCGGTGAATACCACAACAAAGTTATCAAGATATTCTTTGAAAACTCTATTCATTAAATCCTTGAAAACAGAGGGTTCATTAGTCAGTCCAAAAGGAATCAATGTAAACTCGTAATACCCATACCTGGTTCAAAATGCTGTCTTAGGAATATCTTCCTTCCTCACATGTAGCTGATGATATCCGGATCAAAGTTCAATCTTCGAAAAGTATTGATCTATATGAAGTTGATCAAATAAATCATCAATCCGAGGAAGATGATACATATTATTTATTTTAATAGAATTGATTTCTCTGTAATCAATGCATAGCCTCATGGATCCATCTTTCTTCTTGACAAAGAGGACTAGGGCTCCCCATGGAGAAACACTAGGTTGAATAAATCCCTTTTCACTCAAATCCCATAGTTTTTTCTTTAGCTTCACTAATTCCACAGTGGCCATTCTATTGGGTGTCTTTGATATAGGTCTTGCATCAGGAATTAAGTCAATGGAAAATTCAATTTCCCGCTCTGGAGGATGTCTAGGTAAATTATTTGGAAATATGTCAATGTATTCTTACACTATATGGACATAATAATTCTGAAGATTTCTTTCCTCTCCCATAGATATTGGTTTATCTTCCTCTCTAAGTATTGCATTCAGTAGAGCTACTGGGGGTGGATCTAGATAAGAATCAGGTGGTAAGGTTTCTTCTCTAAAGATAAGGGATTCTACACCATTTAAAAAAATTGTAACTTCCTTTTTATTGTAATAAATCTTCACATCATAGTTTGAAAACCAATTCACACTGAGAATTATATCAATTAAATCATTGGTATAATGATAAGGTCAGAAACTAAAGCAAGTTTATGTGTCATGAGGGGGACTATTTGCCATGCCTTTGTTGCAATGATGCATCCCCTAGGAATTTTGACTAATAACTCCTTTATTAAATCAAATTAGATATGTCTAATTTTCTTGTCAAACTGGGAAGATATAAATGAATTAGATGATCTAGAATCAAATAAAGTATTGGCTAAGTTTGAGGAAACAATTAAAGTACCTACCACAACATCATTAGGAACTTCAACTTCTGCGGTTGTAATCGTATAAGCTCTCCCTTTCTCTCTTTTCCTTTTTGAGGAATGTTTCCTTGGTGCTTAGAAAACTCATTTTCATAGTGTCCCATATCTCTACAATTATAGCATTGAACATAATCAAATTGTTAATTCCCCTTGAATTAATTAGATAGATTCCCCTTTTTTCCACACTTATTGAAGACTCCCATGCCTTTCAAGCATTTCCCGATATGATTCTTTCCACAGTTCTTGCATAATGATAATTTATTCATTCTCTTGTTCTTCTTTGGCGCTTCACCATTACCTTGGTTATCAGAGTACTGCTTTTTTATCTTGGTTTTCCTTGAAAAAATTTGATCTAGAAAATTCCTTCTCTATTTTGATGGCATTTGATAAAATTTCATCATATGATGAAAATGTTTGAGAATCCAATGCCCTTTGAAGAAGTGACTGAAGACCTTCAATGAAATGATCAATCTTGTCTGCTGAGTCATGTACGTAATCTACGACATACCTGGATAGTCTTGTGAAGGTAGCCTCATACCTTGCAACACTATCTTCTTCCATTTTCTTTAAGACAAGGAATTTCCTCTTCATTTCGGTTTGTTTCTCACTAGGGAAATATTTTTCAAAGAATATTTCCTTAAAATTCTTCTATTCTATATATTCTATTTCCTTTTCCTTTGTGGTATTTTTAATCAAGTACCACCATTGATCAGCGTCTCCCTTGAGACAATATACTTCCAGTACTTCCTTTTCATTTTCATTTCATCTTAATTCTATGAATATCTTTTCAAGGGAATTGATCCATTGCTCAGCAACTAATTGATTAGTAGTCCTGCTAAAAGATAGTGGCTTCTACCACATGAAATGATCCAACATAGGTGTGGAATGGTTATTCATTACAACCTGAGTATGTTGTCCCAATATGGTCATGATCTCATCTACTCCAACATTGACTGTGTTGACTTGCTCAGTGGGGAGATCCCTACATTGCCCACGAGTATTGATTCATCTTCTTCTATTAGACTCCATTTATAAATAATGGCACACACTAGATTGGGGTATGAATCATAATGTATAATCTTAACTTAACAAAATGCTTAGCATAAATTGAGATCCTACTCATGGCTAATCCCATAATCAGAAAAATGGTTTCTTTGAGGAATAATTTACATTTCAATCCTTCATAATGGATTGTAAAGAAAATATGAATTATCCTATGCATATCCCCTAATAGTGTCATAACCCAGAGTGTAGCAAGGCCTATTGTCGTGTACCAGGATACCCCGGGTCAAGCCCTAAACTCCCTGTCAGAGCTTTCACTCTTAGGTACATCTGTGCCAGAGCCACCTCTACTTGCTCATATCTAGACAGGGATGTATTTTCTAGAAAGATTCACATAATCTATTTCTTAAAAAAAATACCAGGACGTTCTTTTAAGTTCATCATCAAATACTACCTTAGGTATTTGTTCCCTAATCTATATTTTCTAGTCTAGTTTCCAAGGTTCCTATTAAACTTCATCTAATACCAATTGTAACACCCCGACCCCTCTATACTGAATCCAGTGCATTAATTGTTATATTTTCATAGTTATAAGGAATGAAAATCCTGAAGTAACAATCAATTTAGTAGTCTTGAAGAAACTAGATACATATATGTAACTCAAATGAAATTGGAAAAGGTTACAAAATACAATACATAATAAAAACTAAAACTGCATCCACAAGAACTAGTAAGTGATCTCCTCTTCATAACCTATTGATGGTAAAAAATTAAAGGGGTGAGATTAAATTATCATTAAGGGTTAAAAATAGCAGAATAATGAATCATTAATAACTAAAATGTAATCAATTTGACGTAATCAATATGGCATGGTGAATAAATGAAAAACTCACTCCATTAATAAACTGATAATGAAAATGCATCCATAGATTTTGTCAAAGGGAAAACATCATGGATAGTAATAACTAATAATGAATAAAGATAATGATTATTAATTGTACTTTATGTATCTAGAACATGATACCATAATACCGTAAAAACGGTTTAGTTTTGTTAGTATAAATCTGTTTGATTTTTAGAAACAGACTCGAAGGGTTTGTCACCAACTGATTTGTCTCATGAGACCTATCGATGCATTGAGAGGCTGTAGAAGGACCCACCCACCACTAATTGTCCAAATAATTATTTATACATATATTCAACACATAATAAATATTCCTTTACATTATCCATATAGAATAGAGGATACAGATTCATCAATATTTCCACAGTCAAAACAATATTCAAAATAAATACCGTATGTAAAATGGTATACGGATTAGACAATAATCATATACATGATATGTGAATATGGAAATTTAAATGGAATATAATTTCAATTGAAAAGTGATCTCAAATGGGAAGTAAGTACACTACATAAAAAAAGAGTAGGTGCACAATAATAAGCAAGTCACAATGAAGTGAAAATAGAGACAAAACTCATTACCACGTTGTAATTAATTTAGTCGTATAACCAAAAGTTAATAACCACCAAATTAATCAGATAATACCACAAATATAAATATAATAATGATAATATATATCAAATTAAAGTACACCTATACCACATATAAGAAATAAGATGCGAACAATCGAAATCCCATATAATTGAAAGTGAGATGAGAAAATCCCTTACAAACATTTTGGCATGATAACGAGTGTTCTTGCAAGGTACTAATGAGAGGTAAATGGGTATACCATTATTTATATATCATAAGGGAAGTATGGTTAAGGTGAAAAAAGATATGCCCCATCATTAGTTATTAAAAATAAAAGAGCACAACATAGGGGAGATTCTTGAACAAAAGTGAGAGAGAGGGGATCCCTTTCCTTATGCTTGAAGATGTTATTGATTGTTATTAACGACCTGAATAATCACATTTAGATTCATTAATAAATAATTCAAGAACATCATAAACATGTAATTGATATGGTATAACCTTATTAAGTTCATTAATGTCCTTTTTGATGTGTTTAAGAGATTTAATTTTATTGTTTTGGAAGCATTTTCTTACTTTGTTTCATGATACGTTTGATTGTATTCATGAATGGAAGTTCATTTGAAATGTGGTTAAACATCCAGAATCATTAATATATCTTACTAATGACATTATAGATATATAAATGATCTTATAATGATTATTTTTATATACCATGAGGATGACTCATTCGATGAGTTAATGATAAACCCTTTGATTTGGCCTGGTAGTTTTGTGCACAATGAAATTGTTTTGCATTATTATTCCATTTTATGGGTGTGTAAGTATTCCATAATATTAAACATGATAAAATAAATATATTATGATCTATTTAAACCATTAAAAAGGTTTCATGACCATCATTGAAGATAGTAATGAAAATTGAAAACCTGTCTTCCTTGAGTGTGATAAATTAACACATCTCGGACGGTGTTTGTATTTATAGTATAAAAGGAGGGGAAAAAGAGAGATTATAATGAAATATTCCATTAACACAATGAAAATATAGTACATGTATGGTACTGGAATTATCATGGCATTTGGATGACGTGAGGTGAGAAGAGAGAACAAAATAATAGAACTTGTAAAAGGAATTGAAATAAAAAGGAAGAGAGGTTCACCTCTTGAGTACTCATCTTTGAGAAACTCCTTAAGACCTTTGATTTTGTCCTTTTGATGAGACCAGGAGGTATTGGACGTGGGTTAGGAGGTTAGGGAGCTATTTGAGCAGAATTTTGGCAAGGCTTGAAGCTTGAGTGGTGTGGGAGGAAGAGGGGGTGGGGGGTGGTTTATATAGTGGAGGGGAGAAGAGTTTTCTTAATATTATAATCATTAATTTATTATTTATTCTCAAGAAAAGAATAGTGAGTATTCCTTAACGTATAATAGTAATAAGAGCATGTGAGTTCGATATTTGGGTTCTTACATTACTCATGATGCTGGGAATAGTTAATTTAATTTATAATGTATTTATATGGTAAATTATTGTATTTTACTATTCACCAAAATTCAAGTATTTCAGAAAAATACCAAAAATTCACCCAAACCATTTTTTGACACGTTGAATCCAAGAATGAAGTCCATGTTTCAAAAATAATATTCTAAATATGAATAATTAAACATTTAATTAAAATCAATATTTAATAGAAAAATATAAACACTTAAAATATTCATCTTCATTTTTAAGGTGCCAAATTTTATTTATACATTCACGAGTATGGATAACATTAATAAAATTCATATTTTTATTCATAAGGGTAAGTTACTATTTATAAGGGTAGGTTACTATTCATAAGGGTAGTTTACTATTCACCAAAAATTAAGTTAATTCTATCAGACTCTAAATATCATCCTAAACACAACATTATATGTCATATTTTCAAAATTCAAAACACACAAGTGGAATATTTAAGTTCAATGGCTAGGATATGAATATCTCCTAAATCAACAAGTGTTTTTTCAAAGAAACTCATTGCTTTATGAAATATAGGCTATAACTCGAATGTATTTAAGAGAAACACACCATAAAATGTTTGGGGTGCTACATATATCATTCTAAAAGGTGTATATAATGATATTTAACATATAATATCAT
Organism: Viscum album; assembly: GCA_963277665.1. Lineage (NCBI taxonomy): Eukaryota > Viridiplantae > Streptophyta > Magnoliopsida > Santalales > Viscaceae > Viscum > Viscum album. The sequence goes on from OY728130.1 coordinate 1,948,007,520, forward strand.
GAATTTATTCATCCTAATTATATTGTAAGTTTCGTGTAATTTTATTCTCTTATGGGGATTATGATTCAATGCTTCCAAAATGTTAAAATTTTATTGATACAATCTCATCATTTATTGGGATTGTTTACAATTATGCTTCTATTTATGGAATATTATGATCCATATTTCAATAACTCATGTGAATTTTCTTATAATATAGTTTTTCATGACATATTCATGTAATGGTACCATTTTCCCATTCTTTGGTACTTAATACAATGAATAAAATGTTTTTTTATAAAAATCTGACCTTATTTATCTCTTCGGTCAAAAATTTATTTTATTCAGAAACCATGTTTTCTAAAAAAAATTTCATTTTTTTTCAAAGAAAATGATTTATTTTGTTTTTTTATGTTTTAAAAAGTTTTTAAAATGGATTTCAAATATACCTCTATAATTTTCAAGGCTATTTTTAAAGGAAATGGTTGTAAAAATGTTTTATGTTTTAAAAATCATTTTTCAAAGTAGAAAGGATATTTTACTCAAGAAATGTTTTATATGTTTTTTAATTATTCCTTTATATGTTTTCAAAGTGGTTTTCATAGAAATTTATTTTTAAAATGTTATATGTTTTAAAAAGTTATTTTCAAATAAATTTTATGTTCCTAGTGATCTTTCAAAATCATTCTCTATCTAATATGACATCCTTTGATATAGTTTATTCTTTACCAGGCATATGATCTAAGAATACCTTTCATATTAGTTCTCTGAATGGTTTATGTTTTCCTAAAATAATATTTATGGAACCCTTTTCTTTTCCATGGGTAAAACATTTTTCAAAGTGATTTCTATAAAACTCATTTCTTTTCCCTGAGATAATCACGTTTCAAAGAGATTGTCATGAAACCTATTTATTTTCCTTGGGTTAATTAAGTTATAAAATAATAATTGTTTTTTTTGTGTTTTTATGATGACATTAAAGGTATTTGTACATTACTCATGTTGTGGTTCATGGTCACAGCTTATACGAGGGGGTGGCCAAGATAGCACCAGGTAAGACCATTATAGTTTATATGATGGGGTGGCTCAGAAAGCACCATATAATCCTGTTAGAACTTATATGATGGTGTGGCCTAGATAGTACCGGATGAGTCCATTATATCTTACATGATGTATGATACCTATATCTCCCTCCAATCCATTGAGTAAATATTTGTATCTCACAAGATAATGAATTATAGGAAATAGGTCAATGGGCTTGATTCACTATGGGAATAAGGGGAAACCCGATCTACTATGGGAAGAAGGGGAAGCCCAATCCACTATAGGAAGAAAAGGAAACCCGATTTATTATGGGAACAAGGTGTAACCGGATCCACTATAAGGAAAAGACTATGATTGGGTATAGTGGTGTGTCCCGACCTATAGGTTTAGTCCCCATGAAGTCACCTAATAAGTTTTGGCAATGAGCCTTGACTTATAGGGAATGTTTTTATATACTTATGAGTATGTCGTAAGTCTACATCTCATGCCAATTTTATGTTCTCACAACTCATGTTATTTGATTTCCTTATAATTCATGTCTTATGAACTGCCAATCTGTAACGACCCAAAGTTTTCAATGCAAATTTAACTTCTTATAAATATGTCATAAAATTACATGAAAACACAACATAATGAACTACTAAGTGCTAAGTGTCCTTTAAACATAAGTTTGTCACTTTAGTGTTTGGAATTTTGAAAATTTGATATACGTGGTTGCAATCAGTAAGTTATTTGGAGTCTAATAAGAAAAACATAATTTTTAGTGAATATTAACCTACCCTTATGAATATTAACATACCCTTATGAATAGTGAAATACCTAATGAATAGTAACCTTACCTATGATAGTCATAAAATAATATTCAAGTAAAATTATGATGTACTTATATTTTAGAATATGTAAATGAATGTTTTAAAACTGGTTTTTAATAATAAATTATTATTTTAATTAAATATTAAATTAATCATATTTAGAAAATTATTTTCTAAAAATTGAATTCATTTTTGGATTCTACACATCGAAAAATGGTTAGGGCGATTTTTTGGTATTTTTCTAAAATACTTTAGTTTTCGATGAATAATAGATACCGATAATTCACCACAAATGGTATGATAACTCCGGTAGCATACATGTACTGAAATACTATTATTCTAATGGTATACTTCATTATATTCTCTCCTTTCTGCACCTTTTGTTTGAAAGAAATGAAAGCACCGTTTGAGATGTGATAATTTAGCACATTCAAGGATAACGGTTTATCAATTTCTATTATCATCATCAAATATGGTCATGAAACCATTTTTGTTATGGTTGAACCAGAATATATATATATATTTAATATATCCTATTTTGATTCTACAATATTTTTGTACAAATGGTATTAAGTTATAAAGAAAAATATGTTCTTTGTAATCAAACCGACAAATTAACAAAAACGGTTGTCACTTTGGGTTTATATAATAATTCGACTTCACTCTATGTAACCAAATTAAATATAAAACAATTTAATCTCCTATATGTTCACTAATATCATATAACTTCATTTCTGGACAACCAATTCCATATTTCATGTTTATCCCAACTTGAATATAAGTGAACTGATCTTTTAAAACCAAGTAAATAAACAAGTCCGGACAAAGAAATTGATCCTTATAACTAATCAAGAAGGCCTTGAATAAACTAAAAAGGGTTATAATAAATCAATTAAATATAGAATAGGTTATGGAATTATTAATTAATAATCCTATTTTTTTATTCAGGTATTTAATAACAAGTGGAGAACACCAACGGATTTAAGGTTAGGGATCCTCTCCTTTTCACTCTTAATCAAGATTGTTCTCTATGCTATGACTTTTTTGTGTAATAACAAGTGATGGGGTATATTTTATCACCTCCCCCATACTTCCCTAATGTTTTATAAGTGGTGAGAAGCCCCTTATATCTCTCATCAATCCCTATTAGTTACACCCGATACCATGCTGATAAACCGTAATGGATTCTACCCGAACTTCCTTTATTCCTCCGGGTTGCTCTATCTTTCTTTTTAACAAGATGTAGTTGTATTTTATTTTTATGTAAAACTTCTAAATTCTATTCATATGGTCCAAAATCATGTTCCAAGATCCATATCTCATTCTCTTTCGGGGATATACATTCTTTTAAGTGAATCCTTCCTCGATACTTCCCAATAAGCACACTCATTTTAAAGGAACTTCCCAAAATTTTACCCAATTTCAAGTGCAATATATCCTATATTTTAAGACAAAATTTTCTTTATAAAATCAGTATTTTTATTATGAAATCCTTATTGGTTCAATTCTGGTTTTATATAAAAGAATGCCCTCTTTACTATTTTAAAAGATCTTTAGTATTTTCCTTAAAAACCGCACAAAAATGTTTTAATGCTAATGTTTCTCAAATACATTTATTATATGTTGTCACTTATATTTGTTACCACCTACCATGTTATATTCCTATATTACCTTATGAACGTCCATGTATGCTATAATCCCTTTATTTTATGTACAATTTCATGATACACTCATTGGTTATGCTTTATTTCATGATTGTGGTACCCAATTCTCTCCATGGGTATCCTTATGTTTATGAACAATTGATTATGTATGATTATTTATGTGAAAAGGATATTTACATGGAAAGAATATTCATGAAAATTTTGAGATGGGTGTGCCCAGATAGCACTTCAATGCATTGGGTAAAGTTAAGTCTCATGAGATGTGATGTGAAACGGGATTGACAGTTAGCCTTGACCCGTACTAAAGTGGGAAACAGGATTGGCGGTTATCCTTGAACCATTCTAAAGAAATGTTTTATGATTCTGCCAAATTTATATGATTCCATATTTATATAATCCCATGCTTATATGATATTATTTCATATGTTCCATGTTTTGTTTTCATTATGTCATGCCTCCTAACTCATGTGTTTAAGATGTATCCTTATGTTCATTCCCTTACTGGGATTTTCAGCTCATCTCTTTGTTCATGTGTTCCCAAGGGTACCCTATGAAGTTGTAAGGGCTTAAAGGAATTTAGGATATCTTTATGGAGATTAAATAAATAAGTGTTTTTAGCCCCATATTTTATGTTATATTTACCTAGTCTTCCAAAACACTAAACTTAACGATCCTTGGCTTGTAATCTGATGATTAACTATGCTTAAAATTATGTTATGTTATATGTAAAAGGCTTGGGTCACTATTGTTGGTATCATAGGATGGCCTAATTATTTTTGGAGATTAGGAATAGAGCACCTTAGTGAGAACCTTAAGGATAAGATGAAGTATAATAAAACATCCCTAAATTTTGGTAAGTATAGAGTAAGTGGTTTATCAAGAAAATACATCCCTATATAGATTCGAATAGGTAGAGGTGGCTCTAGAACAGATGTACCTAGGAGTGAAAAATCCGACAAGGAGTTTTGGACTCGACCCGGGGTATCTTGGCACACGACAACGGGCCTTGCTGCACTCTTGGTTATGACACTCCTGGGGGATATGCTTTGGTAGATTAATGAGATTAGTACAAACCATTATTAAGGGACAAAAAAATCCCATAAGAATATAAGTCAAAAAATAGATCGAGGATAACCTAGTTTTTAATATAAGGAATCACAAGTTAAGATATACTTATTCTTTATAAGTTTATCCTTTTATGTTTAATGTTTCCTTTTTATGATAAATAAATAAGTATTAAAGACCTCAAATTATATGTTCTTTTTCTTAGTTAATGGAGGGAAATAGAAGAACACATTCCAGCAACCAATGTGATAGGAAATGTGAATATTTCCCTAATGATATGCCTGATATGATGGGAGCGGGTACTCAAAACTTCATGATAGTACTTTCTCAGCTGGCTCGAGTTATGAATAATAACTTGAATCATGTGGAATTCCCTCCTCCTCCTAGGAAAGAGCAAGCTTCCATAAAATCCTTCATGCAGAAAATGCCTCCCATGTTTAGCGGATCTTCTGATCCTTTCCTCACGTAACAATGGATTAACTCCATTGAAAAGATTTTCTCCATTCTCCAGTGCTTGGAAGAAGAGAAGTTTGTACTAGAAGTCTATCATTTTGATGGGGAAGCTAATCAATGGTGGACACTGATCAAGAATACAAAGTCCCAAGAGGAAATTGATTCCATGGATTGGGAGGAATTTAAGAGGATGTTTTTCAACAAATATTTTCCTCGAACCCTCCGTCTCAAGATGGAAAAAGAGTTCCTCAGACTCAAGTAGAGGGAAGATGAGTCCATCGGGGCATATGAAGAAAACTTTACAAGGATTGAAATTTATGCCTCTAGATTTTTCCTGAACACTAAAAGCAAGGTGGATCACTTTTTTAGAGAACTAAAGCTGAGTCTACAAAAAGTGTTGGAAATTCGAGACTTCGACAGTTATGAGGAGATTGTCCATTGTGCCCTCAAGGTTGAAATGGATATTGGAGACTTTCAATGGTCTCATGGGCCCATTGACAAGAATAAAAAAATGGAGAACAACGTGGGAGGTTCATAAAAAAAATCCCATGATGGATAGAATCTCCACTTTCCACTTTTCAAAGATTGTGGGAAGAAGCATCTTGGTAACCTTCTTAAGGGAACCAAGAATTGATTCAAATGCGGAAAGTTTGGTCATCTGGACAAGAAATGCTAAAGGGATATGAAAAAACCCACTAATGTTTAATAAGAAAGGAAGGTTCAGATCAGCACTCAGCCTGAAGTGAAGTGTTACAACTTCACGGAACATGGGAATTATGAAAACAATTGCCCTAAGTCAAGGGTTTTCAGAGGCAATCAACAATAACCTCCAAGGAAACAAGGAAGGGATTATGCCATCACTACTTCTAAGGTGGATCTGGGCAATGATGTGGTGAAAGGTATGCTGGTTATTCATTCAAGAATAGCATACGTACTATTCGATTCTGGTTCTACTCATTCTTTCATATCTTGCAAGTTTAGTAAAACTATTCAAACACCACCACAAAATTTGGAGGAAAAGTTATCTATGAGAATAGAAAATGGGGAAATCGTGGCATACATGGTTTATAACTCCTCCCTAGTTAATGTTTGTGGACTGTACCTCCCAGAAAATCTCATCATACTTCCTTTAGTGAAGTTTGATGCAATCTTGGGAATGGATTGTCTATCTTTTTACAAATCCAACATCAAATGTCTGGAAAGGGATATCACTTTTCACATCTCAAAGAATCCTCCAATTATTTACAAGTGTAAGGAGGAACATGAGTCTCCTTTAGAATCTTCATATCAAGTGTGGATATTTTTTCTTTCCGAGAAAAAATATCTAGCTCAAATGATTGAGAAAAAGGAGAGAATCATACTTGAAGACATGACCATCGTGAGGGATTACACTGATGTATTCCCTGAATATTTTCCTGGTCTTCCTGATAACCAAGAGGTTGAGTTCTCAATTGAACTTATCCCTGGATCTCTACCTATATCAAAGACACCTTACAGAATGGCCCTCATAGAGCTAGAGGAGCCGAAGAAGCAGTTGTAGGAGAATATGGAGAAGGGTTTTATATGCCCGAGTGCTTAAACATGGGGTGCGCTAGTCCTCTTCATCAAGAAGAAGGATGGATCAATGCGCCTCTACATTTATTATCATAAACTCAATAAAATCATGATAAAGAACAAGTATCCCCTTCCACAGATAGATGACTTGTTTGATCTGCTTCGTGGGGCCAATTATTTCTCCAAGGTGGACCTTCAGTCAGGATATCACCAAATAAATGTGAGGAAGGAATATATACAGAAGACTGCCTTTCAAATGAGGTATGGTCACTATGAGTTCATAGTGATTCCATTCAGACTCACTAATGCTCTAGCAATTTTCATGGATTTAATGAATAGAGTATTTAGCGATTACCTTGAAAAATTTGTGGTAGTATTTATTGATGATATTCTGATATACTCCAAGAGTAAGGAGGAACATGAGGAGCATTTAAAAACTATGTTAAATTCCTTGAGAAGGGAGAAGTTGTATGCAAAGTACAGTAAATGTGAGTTTTGGATGGAGGAAGTATCATTCCTGGGGCATGTTATCACCAATAAAGGGATATCTGTGGACCCTTCCAAGATGAAGGCAATTGAAGAGTGGCCCATGAAAACTTATATAATGGAGATCCGTATCTTTTTGGGTCTAGCTGGGTATTATCAACGATTCGTGAAGAAATTTTCACGATTGTCAAACCCAATGACCAAGCTGAAATGGAAGGGGGTAAAGTTTGTTTGGACTGAAGAATGTAAGGTAAGATTCAAGGAGATAAAGAGAAGGATGATCAATACTCCTGTACTCACATTACCACAAAGTGGATAATGTTTTGTGATATATAGTGATTCTTCAAAGAAAGGCTTGGATTGTGTAATCATGAAAAATGATAATGTGATAGCCTATGCCTCACAGCAGTTGAATATCCATGAGTAGAACTACCCAATGCATGATCTAGAGTTGACAGCCGTGATTTTTGCCTTAAAAATATGGCGGAACTACCTTTATGGTGATAAGTGTGACATATACACCGACCACAAGAGCCTAAAGTATATATTCACACAAAATGAGCTCAACATTCATCAAATGAGATGGTTAGAGCTAATCAAGGATTACGATTGCTCGATTCACTATCATTATGGAAAGGCAAACAAGGTAACTGATGCTCTAAGAAGAAAAGAACCTGCTACTCTATCCATGTTATGGATTGAGAAAGTCCTTATCTTCTTGGATATGCAAAGGATGGATTTAGAAATCATAAGGGTAGGGGATACATCCCACCTTGCCCAAATGATTGCGCAACCATCTATTCAAGAGAAGATTAGGGAAGCACAAAGGGATGATGTAGATTTACAAAAGAGGGTCAATTCAGTAAAGGATGAGAATCTACAAGAGTTCCATATCAACTATGATGGTGTGATTTGGTTTGGAACGCAACTTTGTGTGCCTTCATCACCCGAGATAAAGAAAGAGCTATTGGAAAATGTACATAGCTCAACATTCTCTATCCATCCTATGAGTACCAAGATGTATTGTGATCTCTGATAACACTTCTGGTGGGATACCATGAAGAAGAAGATTGTGAAATATATATCAAGGTGATTGGTATGTCAACAAGTTAAAGAAAAGTGAAAAAATTCCAAAGGGATGATGCAACTATTGCCTATACCCATGTGGAAATGGGAAAATGTCACAATGGAATTTGTCACGGGTCTTCTGAAGACGTCAAAGGGAAATAATGCGATATGGGTTGTGGTTGATTGGATCACCAAGAATGTACATTTTATCACTATTCGGGAAGACCTCTCACTTGGAAAACTTGAAAAAATATATGTGAAGGATGTGGTGATACTGCATGATGTTCCACTCTCAATTGTATATGATTGTGATCCAAGGTTAACATCTAAATTCTGGAGGAGTATTCAACACGCTTTGAGTACTGAATTAAATTTCAGCATGGCCTATCACCCCCAAACAGATGGCCAATCTAAAAAGACTATTCAGACACTTGAAGATATTCTAAGAGCCTGCTCTCTAGAATTCAAAGGTGGATGGGATTAGCATCTCCCATTGGTTGAGTTCTCATACAACAATAGCTTCCACTCGAGTATTCAGATGGCTCCATATGAAGATCTGTATGGAAAGCGATGTAGAAATCTAACCTGTTGGGATGATGTTGGAGAATGAAAGCTACTTGGACCCGATATTGTATAAGAGATGATAGAGAAGGTTCAAGTCATCCAGAAAAACATCAAAGCTTCTCAAAGTCAGCAAAAGAGCTATGCTGACAACCGTCGAAGGGACTTGGAGTTCGACGTTGGGGATAAAGTCTTCCTTTGAATATCACCATGGAAGAGAGTCATGCAGTTTAGAAATAAAGAGAAGCTAAGTCCAAGGTACATTAGACCCTTTGAGATCCTTGACCACATAGAAGTCATGGCCTATCAGCTCACACTTCCTATGAATAAGACTTGAGTTCAGGATTTGTTTCATGTATCACTCTTGAGGAAGCACATAGCCGATCCCTCACATATACTGAACTTAGAGGTGGTGTAGCTGGAAGATGATCTCTCTTGTAAGGAGCAACCAATGAAGATTTTGGACCGAAGAGATAATGTTCTACGCAACAAGACAACCCACCTTTTAAAAGTGTTGTGGAGGAACCAAAAGTTTGAAGAATCTACTTGGGAACTGGAGGAGGTGATGAAGGAGAAGTACCCTCACCTATTTATGGCCTAGAATGTAAAAAGAAAATTGGAGGGTGAAATTTCATAAGGGGGGAAGAATGTAACGAACCAAAGTTTTCAATGGAAATTTCCCTTCTTATAAATATGTTATAAAATTACATGAAAATACAACATAATGAACTACTAAGTGCTATGTGGAATTTAAACATAAGTTTTTCACTTCTGTGTTTGGAATTTCAAAAATCTGATATATGTGGTTGCAATCAGTAAGTTATTTGGAGTCCGATAAGAAAAACTTAATTTTGGGTGAATAGTAACCTACCCTTATGAATAGTAACATACCCTTATGAATAGTGAAATACCCTAATGAATATTAACCTTACCTATGATAGTCATAAAATAATATTCAAGTGAAATTATGATGTACCTATATTTTAGAATAAGTAAATGAATGTTTTAAAACTGGTTTTTAATAATAATTTATGATTTTAATTAAATATTAAATTAATCATATTTATAAAATTATTTTTGAAAAATGGACTCCATTTTTGGATTATACATGTCAAAAAATGGTTAGGGTAAATTTTTGGGATTTTTATGAAATACTTGAATTTTTGATGAATAGTAGAATCTGATAATTCACAATAAATGCTAAATAATGGATTAATTGAGTCATTGATGATGACCTGATGATGTAATCCCATTTGGTTCAAATTAACATGCATTTATTACTATTCTTGGTCATGTAATACTTACTATTCCTTATCTTGTGAGGAAATAATAAACAAATGATTAAAAAATTATGGAAACCCTCCTCTCCTCCACTATAAACCCCCCTCACTCCCTCTTCTCTTCACTCCTCTAAAGCCTTGTGACTTGTCAATATTATACCCAAATATCTCCCCAAGACCCCCCAAGTCCAAAAGATCCTAGCCTCTTAAAAATACCAAAACCTCTCCCCTTAATAGGTTCTCAAAGGAGGAAGTCTCAAGAGGTAAATTCCTCATTCCAATTCCTTCTTTTCTTTTAAGTTCTTTTCTTTTTGTTTCTTTCCTCACCTACCTTCACCCAAATGGCATGATAAATCCAGTATCATACATTTACTGGAATTTTATTATGCTAATGGGATACTTCATTATCTTTTCTCTTTTCCGCACCTTTTGTTTGAAATAAATGAAAGTACCGTTTGAGATGTGCTAATTTAGCACATTCAAGGACAATGGTTTATCAATTTCTATTATCATCATAAAATATGGTCATGAAACCATTTTTGTTATGTTTGAACAAATATATATATATATATATATGTAATATATCCTATTTGTATTCTGTAATATTTTTTTTAAAAATGGTATTAAGTTATAAAGCAAAATATGTTCTTTGTAATCAAACCAACCAATTAACAAGAACGGTTGTCACTTTGGTTTTATATAATAATTTGACTTCACTCTAAGTAACAAAATTAAATATAAAACCATTTAATATCCTGGATTTTCACTAATATCATATAACTTAATTTATGTACAACCACTTCCATCTTTCATATTTATCCAAACTTGAATATAATTGAGCCGATCTTTTAAAACCAACTAAACAAACGAGCCCGAACAAAAAAATTGATCCTTATAACTAATCAAGAAAGGATTGAATGAAAAAAGGGTTATAATAAATAAATTAAATATAGAATAGGTTATGTAATTATTAATTAATATGTCTAATTTGTTTATTTAGGTCTTTAATAACAAGTGGATAACACCCACAGATTTAAGGTAAGGGATCCTCTCCTTTTCACTCTTAATCAAGATTGTTCTCTATGCTATGACTTTTTTGTGTAATACCAAGTGATGGGGTATATTTTATCAAGTCCCACATAATTACCTAATGTTTTATAAGTGGTGATAAACCCCTTATCTCTCTCATTAATCCCTATTATTTACACCTGATACCATGTCGATAAACCGTAATGGATTCTACCCGAACTTCCTTTATTCCTACGGGTTGCTCTATCTTTATTGTTAACAAGATGTAGTTGTATTTTATTTTTATGTAAAACTTATAAATTCTGTTTATATGCTCCAAAATCATGTTCCAATATCCATATATCATTCTCTTTCGGGGATATACATGCTTTTAAGTGAATCCTTCCTCGATACTTCCCAATAAGCACACTCGTTTTAAAGGAACTTCCCAAACTTTTACCCAATTTCAAGTGAACTCCATCCTATATTTTAATACACCATTTTATTTATAAAATAATTTTTTTTATTATTAAATCCTTATTGGTTAAATTATGGTTTTATATAAAATAATGTGCTCTTTACTATTTTAAAAGCTCTTTAGTATTTTCCTTAAAAACCGCACAAAAATGTTTTAATGATAATGTTTCTCAAATATAGTTCTTATACGTTGTCACTTCTATTTGTTACCACCTACCATGTTATAAGCCTATATTACATTATTAATGTCAATTTATGATATAATCAATTTCTTTCATGTACAATTTCATGATACACTCATTGGTTATGCTTTATGTCATGATTGTGGTACCCAATTCTCTCCATGGGTATCCTTATGTTTATGAACAATTGATTATGTATGATTATTTATGTGAAAAGAATATTTATGTGATAATAATATTTATTTGGAAAGAATATTCATGAAAATTTTGAGATGGGTGGGCCCAGATAGCGCTTCAATGCATTGGGTAAAGTTAAGTTTCATGAGATGTGATGTGAAACGAGATTGGCGGTTAGCCATGACCCGTACTAAAATGGGAAACGGGATTGGTAGTTATACTTGACCCATACTAAAGAAATGTTTTATGATTATTCCACATTTATATGATTCCATTTTTATATGATCCCATTATTATATGATACGATTTAATTTGTTCCATGTTTTTTTTTCATTACGTCGTGCCTCCTAACTCTTGTGTTTAAGATGTATCCTTATGTTCATTCCCTTACTGGTATTTTTAGCTCATCCCTTTGTTCATGTGTTCCCCAGGGTACCCTATACAGATGTAAGGGCTCAAAGGAAGTTAGGAGCTCTTTATGAAGTTTAAATAAATAAGTGTTTTTTAGCCCCATGTTTTATGTTATATGTACCTAGTCTTCCAAGACACTAGACTTAACAATCCTTGGCTTGTAATCTGATGATTAACTATGCTTAAAATCATGTTATGTTATATGTAAAAGGCTTGGGTCTCTATAAAATATTTATTCCACGACTCTTGATTTTGATCCTTGATATGAAGGGTATGATCTTCTAATGTTATGACCATGTTCTCATACCCTTATTATCATGTTATACTTATATATCTCCCTTGTTTAACCTTACTTAGCATATGAGATCACCCCTTTATTATGTTTCATTTTCCTAGGTTATGAATAAAGGTTTTAAGTAGGATTAATAAAGGGGGAGGTCTTTAAGGGATATGTTAAAGATCTTTCACCAATTTAGAAGACTACGTTTCCAAGTTTCCAAAGACACTAAACCATTAGAGTCCTTGGGCATATTTTTTTTAATTTTCTTAATATTAATATAAAATGATTTAATATCCATGTATGTTAAGATTGAGTCACTATAATTGGTATCAAATGAAGGATTTATTCAACCTTTAAAAATTAGGATGAGAAAACTTTAGTGAGATCTCTAGGGATATTCTAAGGATATCTCTAGGGATGTCTCTAAGGATAATCATACAGTGTCATATATTTAAAATAAGGTTTCATGATTTAGGCATCCCAGTAATTTTTTATCGTGAACCAACTTGTGTCGACCTTGAATTGGTCACCCGAGCTATCTTGTGGCATGGACCAAAGGGTATTCCCGATCCCCATAGGAAGGAAACTAGTGTTGGGCATCAAAATTATATAGGTGGTAACTATTTGGATGATAAATGAAATAAAAATAAATAAAGAAAAATTATACAATGAAAATAAAAAACTAGTATCGGTGAGAAAATAAAATTGTACATACCTCTATGGGACCCTAAGGGTCACCACCAACCTCAAACCAACATCAAACTATGACGACCAAATATGAGCAAGAATAAACACCTGAAGCTATATATAAAGATAAACTATAAGAATGAGTATTAAAACTATGTAGGATATCCTGATAAACTATTCCCAATGCACTTATTTTAAAATAAAATAAACATCAATTTTCAAGTTTGAACTATTATATATTAATGTATGATTTTCCAATAATTTTACTCAAAACAAAATACAACTCATATCCCTTATTCATTTACAAAACCAAGTTCATTCTATTAGTGTGTTGTTAACATTTAAAAAACAGGAAGTGGTGCTTTCATTTTTGATGGGAATAAAAATTATAAAAACACTTTGACCATAAAACCTTTTTCAGAAGCTTTTAGAGACCAACACATCACTTCCAAGTAAACACTACACAAGAAAGCACCATAATATTTATATAACAAGGTAAATGAAAATATACATACAAGTATCACATTTATTACTGTAAGAAACTAAGAGCTAATAGACATAGGTGAACCCAAGAGATAAAGAATAATCCAGAACATACTAATACATGGGAACCCATCCCCAGTACCAAGCCACACATGATTAAATCAAAACACCCAAATGAACGACCACCCTAACTCAGGACAGACCAAGGGGCCCTACCCCATAGAAATAAACCCATATATAACCTCCTACTATGATCCAATGGTCAGTACATCAACTACCAATGCAGTAAATGTTCTAAGATAATTCTCCCAATATACCAAGTTCCAATGTCTCATGTATATATTATGGGTGAGAAAACTTATACTAACCAAGAATCCAATCAAAAATATATATTAATAATAATAATTCACAATAGGACTCACCCCGAGTCTCCCCAATTACTAATCTAATGCCTTAAAACAAATATATTACAAAGGGTTCCAAATGAGGAACTCTGATAATGGACCCCGAGGATTCCAAATCGAGGAAATCCCATCCATTATTCAAGAAAAGGCATGAGAACATCCAACGAAGGATTTTATAATAAACATTTTTCATCATTTTCACAAAGTATCCAAACAGTCCCTTAAACATTTAAAAAAACCAACATTTACCAAAAATGAAATCAATCTTTTAAGAAGAGCCGTCAAACACACCATTTCCATATAAATAATTTTATATCACTCCTTTAAAATATTTCCATCTCACATTCAAACCAAAACTATTTTCTATGAAAGTGCTAACCATACCATAATTTATCATCACATATCAAACCAATTTCAAAAGCTAAATACACATTTCTTTTAACTTAAAACCATTTGAAAAAATCCTGCACAAAACCCCAAATCATCATTTCACATGCTATATATTTATTAATAAATCCAAACCACACTTTATATACCGTAATCTAATCAAAAAATACAACCGATCATTTTTTCAAACATTTGGTGTGCACTAATATAGTAAAACAAGTCTAGCTATCACAAAACAAGGCTTAAAACCACCATTTTCATATGATAAATTTAGACCAAGAATCACATATCAATATTTATTAGTCATAGAAGGTGAAAAAATCATGAAACTAACGATTCTTAAATTAAAAATGAAAGTGCATGGGAAAATATACCTCAAAGGATGGCCAAGCCAAAGCTTTCTGACTCAAGTAGGAGATCGCTCGCATGCACACACTTCCACACACACACACACACATATATATATCCTTAAACCGATTCACATGTTCCCTGCACTATGATGGAATATTCATATAGAAGATATATATATTTATATATGTCCATACATAGTAATATGTGTGAACACCTTTGAAAACGACCACAACTCCCTACAATAAATCCCTAGGACTAAAAAAGACTATAAATCCCTAAAATAAAATTAATCCAAACAAAGGAATCAAGATTAGATTCAAAAACCAACAATGTATTTAAGAAAAATAAGGTTAAAGAAAAACTCTATTTTTAAAGCACCATATTAATTTGAATGCCCATCCATGTGTGCAATCCATGCACCCATAGATGTGCCAACATCAAATGATACTTTCCAAAAGTCCATGAAAACACTCAAAAACCATTTAAAAAAACACATTTACAATCAACCAACCTAACAACTCCATTTAATTCCAACAACAAACAACCCCTTTTAAAACAAATAGTATTCATTAAAAAACATAACTACCCCAACCCTAAAGCCTTAAAGGATATACAATTCACACATTAAATCTAATTTACCAAAACATATCAAGGCCAAATTATATAACAAGGCTTGATTTGACTTTTAAAGAAAACAAAACATTTTACCAAATACAAAGGGTGCATAAACACATATGTAGAAACCAAGAATTGCATCAAAACATATTTTAGCAAAATATAACAATTCTAAATCATCGTAATTGGGTCTCATAAAAACATGATTCATATTAAAAATTTATTCAAAATAATTCAAGCATTACCAGAATGCATCGGAAGGAAAAAACATGAATTCACTGACCTCAATGGTGTCCGAACACGATGAAACCCTCAAAGAAGGAAGAGTAAACCCCGGGGAACAATCCGTACCCCTAGAATTGAAGAAAAACAAACCAAACACAAATCCTCTCATTAGGGTTCTGAAAAATAGGAAAATACCAAAGAGGAACCCCAAATAAAATAAAGGAAAACCTACCAGATGGGAAATAGGGGAGGCATGACCAGAGAAGGAGGGAGCTGATGAGGGAGGCATAGCAGAAGCAAAGACTGCCAGTAATAGGAACAGAACAGGAGAGGGGTCGCACCAGAGAAAGGGGTGGTGTGAGGAGGATCAATGGTTTGGGGGAGGCGTGGACCAGAGAGGTAACTCTAGAGGGGGGAACTCTATCAGAAGGAAGGGTGCCGATGAGTCTCATGTCGGAGAGGAGGAAGGCGTGGTTGGGGGGTGCGTGCACGTAGTGATGAGTAAGGGGGAGGGGGGATGCATGAGGTTGGGGGAAGATGGATTAGGGTTTTTTTTATCAAAACCCTAATAAAATAAATTAATAATAATAATAATAATAATATTAATAGTATTAATTTATTTTTTTTTAAAAAAATTATAATATTAGTAACAATTTAATAATAATAATAATATTAATAATAATTTAAAAATAATAATATTAATAACAATTTAAGTAATAATAATATTATTATATACAATAATAATAATACTATTATCTACAATAATAATAATAATATTATTATTATAGTTTAAACATTTAATTTATTTTAATTATATAAAAGTTATTTATTTTAAGTATTGGGCATCCACAAGGTCACCTGGGCCGACAACACGATTACTTCTAACCATATGGTGCCCACACACTGACCTAAAACCCACCGAAATTATCAAACTTCAAAAAATTTAAACCACCACTCAACCCAAACCTCGATGAAAAGGCCTAAGACCAATAAAAGGATAAAATGAAAGAGTATCCGATGTCGGAGTGTGATAATTCTTCCCACCACATCCACTTTCTACCCCCCAAAAGTCACCAAACCAGAAAACGATCCAAAATTAAGTTCATGCCCAATTAAAATTGAGGAAGACCATTAACTTTGGGATGACCTTTCTCTCCACAGGTCACACCCAACCGATTCAAAAAGAAACTGAAGCCCAAGATTGTGGGGGGGAGGGGAACATTGTAACATCTCGGATCCGAGAGCCACACAATGGGTGCCCTGAACCCGGTTGGTCACATGACCTTAAGCACATTTCCCCAAATGCCAGAGGCTGCTAACTAGAAGAAAAGGCCTAGGTCTGATAGTGGGGAAACTACGCCCTGATTTTCTAAAGTGTAGCGCAATGGTGAAAATAAAAACATACAAAAATAGAAGGAGTAAACAATACCAAGGTGAAAGGGAAAACAGTACTGAAGTAAATAAATGACCAACAATCATATATATGATGATGCAATATTTCCATAAGTCTCAAAAAGCATCCAAAATAGGATACACTGCAATCTAAACAATACAGTACAAGGTACAAGTACTGCAAAACAAAGCAAAATAGTGTAGCAGGAACTCAGTAGCATCGCAAGCCTAAGCTCGGTCCCATGCTCTCCTACTCCTCTGAAACAATAAAGTACCTGTATAGGGACTCTTTCCCTTATCAACACCTGCAGCAATATAATCTATTTGGGCCCAAGACATGACCCAAATAGGGTGTGAGAAATAAGTCCCAGTAGGCAACCACCAAAGGCCCGTGCCCAACTGTCAGTGAATTTGTGCAACAGTAGTGTACAATAATGAAATGCAGTAAACTAGGAAGTACTCAAAAGAAGATACTCCTACCAGTTCTATTTCCATTAAATTATTATTTAACAATTCAATATAATTGAATTATTTGTTTCCGAGACTCAGCCTCAGCCGTCAATATTTTATAAAGTGCCGTAGAAAAAATCACAACAAGTTATCTAACAAGTAAAAGGTAAAACAATACCAAGCCTATGCTTTAGCTTGGTAGGTATAACATGTAAAATCACCATAGAGAATATTCAATGTAAACCGTGTCCTCAAACATAAGAACCTTTTCCCTTGGGATAAACAGAATATTTCCCTCAGGCTAAATAGAATCTTTCCCTCAGGCTGAACAGAATCTTTCCCTCAGGATAAACAGAACCTTTCCCTAAGGCCTTTCCCTCAGGTTGAACAGAAACAAGACCCTCAGGTGATTGCCCTCAGGAATATGAAATGTTTCCCTCAGTTTAAACAAAACACTTCCCTCAGGCTAAGAAAAACACTGCCCTTAGTCTACGCAAGAAACTGGGCCGAGCCCAACACATAAGAAAAAAAATTCATATATATTTTCTCTCAAGAAAACTCAAATCATGCTACAATCATGGAATATCATTGGGAATCCTGGCCAAACGAATAAACAAGAGAAACACACCCACGGGGTGGCCCTGGATCAATGCAGCGATCCAAAACAATAGTTTATAAAAATTCATTAAATTACCAATGAAATTATAGGTATTTTATCAGTCAAGGCCTCAGACATACGACACCCCAAACATGGGCTCATAGCACAATGGTACACAAAAACAACTTGACAGTTGGAAATAAACACCAGACCACCTACCTCGATCTCCTCTGATCGATATACATGAACGACACCTCCCGAATTAACCGAGAACAACGCAGATCTGGGATAAATGTTCACCCATTAAAACTAAAATAACACCCCCTTAGAAAATAATTAGAAGGAGAGGTTCAAGAAGAATGAAGAAATCACCCACGCGGTCCAAACGAGATCATCATCGAAAGAATTGGAGTCCCGACGTACGGTCGGGAGATATTCCAAGATCCGACCATCTATCTTGCGCTCCAAATGATTTCTAAGCTTCCTCTATTGAAAGAGGAGGATACTGCCTATTTTAAGCAAAAAAAACATAACTACACGGCATGTACTATCAAGTACACGATGTGTACTTTCTATTTTTTAACTGTTCCTCCAGCGGCCACTTTCCACTGCCTCACTGTTTAGTAGCTGACTTGATTACATGGAGTGTATTTCTGAGTACACGGCGTGTACTGTCGTTCCATTGGTGGCTACTCCCACCGCCTTACTGTTCACCTTCTAACTTATTACATGGCGTGTATATACTAAGTACATGGCATGTAGTCTTTTTTTACACCCTTCATCACCGACAGACCTACATGCCCTGTGTACTCATCCCACACGGCCAAAGTACATGGCCTGTGGAAAAGTACACATCATGTACCCACAAATTTTGGGATTTTCCCCATTTTCCTTATTTTCTCAAAAATATAAAAGGAAAAGGTAAAATAAGAAACCCATACCTCAAGAATAAGAACCAGGTTCTTACAAAATTTCCCCTTAAAGAAATTCATCCCCGAATTTCCTTTCCAAGGGTGGTGAAGATAAAGCTGAGAACAACTCTGGCCACTGAGCATGTACGTCAGTCTCCTGCTCTCAGGTTTCTTCTTGCACTCGGCCATGATTCCATAGAACCCATACGAGAGGAATTGAATAGCCTTAGAGAACCTTCATGCTCTTATCAACAATACGAACCAGATGCTCCTCAAAGGATGCATCGGCCTGAAGTTCAACCTCCTCGGTCTAAAAGACGTTAGAGAGGTCTGAGTGATAGCGGCGTAGCTGAGATATGTGGAAGACGTTGTGCATGGCCTAGTACCTCTGTGGTAACTAAAATCGATAGGCCACCAAACTGACTCTCTCCAGGATCTCAAATGGCCCTACATAACTTGGTGAAATTTTACCCTATCTCCTAATCCGTCTGTGTCCCAACCTCAGTGAAACATGCAAGAAAACCTGATCCCTGACCATGACCTCCAAGGGTCGTCTGCGGCAATCAACATAATATTTTTGACGAGACTGTGCAGTATCCATCCACTTCTAAATCAACCAGACCTACTCTAAAGTCTCCTACATGAGACATGGTCCCAGTAAAGCTACCTCACCTACCTCCAACCACCACAAGGGTGATCGGTATGGATTACAATATAAAGCCTCGTAAGGTGCCATATCAATAGTTTCCTGAAAACTATTATTATAGGAAAAATCAACCAGAGGTATGTGCTTCTCCCAAGAGCCCCCAAAGTCCAGGATGCATGAATGTAGCATGTCTTCTAGCACCTGTATCGTACGCTCTAACTAGCCACCGGTATGAGGGTGGTAAGCTGTGCTTAAAATCACCTATGTACCAAGTGCCCTCTGAAAACTCTTCCAGAAACGAGATGTAAAATGTGCATCTCTATCTGAAATGATAGAACGAGGGACCCATGTAGACGTACTAACTCTTGGATATACAAATTCCAGAGCTCGTTAACACTGAAGTTCTCCTTAATCGGTAGAAAATGAGATACCTTCATAAGTCTGTCCACACCAACCCACACGACATCATTGCCTCGAGGTGACCTCGGTAACCCTGTCACAAAATCCATCATGACATCATCCCATTTCCACTCCGGAATGGGTAACTATTGTAGCAGTCCTGCTGGCCTCTGATGATCCACCTTCACCTGCTGACAAGTGGAACGTCTCATAAAAAAACTAGCTACTCATGTTTCATATGCAACCACCAATACTGACATCTCAAGTCACGGTACATTTTGGTAACTCTGGGATGCACTGCCCAAGCTGAAGCATGAAACTCCCGCATCAACTCCTCGCGTATATCCCTTGGAACCCAAACTCATACATGGATACGTAGTATGTCATCATCGGCTATCGTACAACTGGGAGGAGGGTTCTCACTTACCACTGAATCCCATAGAACTAGGACTTCTGAATCCGATATCCGTCTCATCCTCAATCTATCCAGGAGGGTAGAAGTCACAGCTAAGGATGAAAGATAGGCTCACCCCTTACTATCGTGCACCTACAAATGCATCTCAGAGAACAATGCCATGAACTACCACTCACCACTGGCCTCCTGCACTTCCTGTAACTGAGTCCTCCTACTCAGTGCATCAGCAACTGCATTACCCTTACCAGGTGTATAGGCAAGCTCGAAGTCAAAGGACTGAAGGTATTAAACCCACCTTTGCTATCTCAAATTCAGGTCACACTGGGTAAAGATTTATTTAAGACTTTTGTGGTCCGTAAACACCACAAAATGTTCTCCTAATAGATAATGACTCCAACAACGTAACTCATGAACAACTACATCCAACTCAAGATCACGCATCAGGTAATTCCTATCATGTGGCATCAACTGTCGAGACCCGTACACAACTACTTGATCACCCTGCATCAACAATGCTCCTAGCCCAATACATGATGAATCATAGTAAATTGTGTAGATCTTCCCTTGCTTTGGAAGTATCAGGACTGGTGCTGAGGTCAACCTTCCCTTCAGCTCCTGAAAGGTTGTCTCGTAAGCTTATGACCGAACTAACTTCACACCCTTCTTAATCAATCCTGTCAATGGAATTGATAAGTGGGATAAGTCCTATATAAAGCACCTGTAGTAACTAGAACGCCCCAAGAAACTCCGTATTTCAAACACGTTTTTAGGATTCTCCTAGGAAACTACTGCTCTCACTTTATCTGGGTCTACTGCAACTCTTTCCTCTGAGATGATATGACCCAGGAAGTGAATATGGTCCATCCAAAAGTGGCACTTTGAGAGCTTAACATATAACTGATGCTCTCTTAGTGTACTTATTACGATCTTAAGATGGGTGGAATGGTCGTGTCGAGTGTGAGAGTATACCAAGATATCGTCCACAAAGACTACCACAAAAGAATCCAGATATGGGTGGAACACACGATTCATCAGAGCCATGAAAACTGTTGGCGCCTTCGTGAGTCCGAATAATATGACCAATTACTCGTATAGACCATATTTTATCTGAAAGGCTGTAAGCGGTATGTCTGATGGTTTAACACACAACTGATGATATTCGGATCTCAAGTCAATATTTTAGAACACCCATTCTCCTAGAATTTGATCGAAAAGTTCATCAATACTTGGCAAGGGATTTCAGTTCTTAACCATCAACTGGTTTAGCTTCCGATAATCCACACAGAGTCTGAGGGTATCGTCTGCCTTCTTTGCAAACAAGACAAGTGAACCCTAAGGAGAATTACTGGGTCGGATGAAACCCTTTGCCTACAAGTCCTCTAACTACCTCTTGAGCTCCTTCAACTCTGGTGTAACCATCCTATAAGGAGGAATGGACACTGGTGCCGCTTCTGGAACAAGCTTAATTGCGAAATCCACCTCTCACTCTGAAGGAAGACCTGAGAAGTTGTCCGGGAAGACATCCTTGAAATGATAAACTACTGGAGGGAAATCCTTCTGACAAGTTCCCTGGTCATCCAGATATAAAATCACTATCTGGGCTGTCACACCACCTCACCCATGATGCTCAAGTCCATCTCGGCTCGCTTGGACATCCCATTCTCCCTTTTATAGAAACTCTCCACCCTCTAGTGATGTGAAACTCACCCTACGACAATAGAAATATATAATGGCTCAAAAGGGTACCAACCATTCCATCCTGAGAATGACATCATAGCTCGTCATCTCTAAGACATAGAGGTCCCATAGAAAGTGACACCCCGAAACCTCTAGGGGGAACTCCCTGCATTGACGCACACCTGCCGTTCTAATCCCCAACGGAGTGTCTAGCGTCATGATATCAGATGAATAAGAAACACAGAGCCCAAGGATCTATACAATGGGAAAAGATATAAAGCTATGCATAACACCGGTATCGAAAAGTACCAAAGATAAAACAAAAGCAATTAGAACAGTACATATGACAGTGGATGTCTGGGATCCTGCTCCTGTTGGGTCTGTTGCACTGCATATGCCTGCTCAGTGCCGCGACCCTGCGACACAGCCTGGCTACCCTGAGCTGACCCGCCCTGCTGTCTCTGAGATCCTGGTGTCTGGCTACCACGACCATGAACACCAACTCGGCCTGAACGTCCTGATGTATTCCAATTCCCTGACTGGTAAGAAGCTGCTGGCCCTGATCCTACATGAAGAGTGTGCACAGATGCCCTCTCACTAGCCACTGGTGTAAATGCCCTGCAAAAATGCTGCAGATGACCCATCTTGCCACAAGCTCGACACTCCACTGGGTCACATGGATACTACGGTCTCTTGTGCCCGTCTTTACCACACTGGTAACACATCACCTAGCCACCTGAAGAAATCTTCTGGCTAGTACTGACACCTTGAGAGAAATCCATCTACCTTTTCCTCTTACAGGTAGAAATAATACCAGAAACTGGTGCTGAACCGCCCTGGCCTGCACCTCTAGCTTCCCACAGGTTCCACTCAGTAAGCAGCACCTGGTTCACAATAGCATGCCCTGTAGGCAACTTGAAAACATTCATCAGTGTGAGGATGTCATATCAAAGACCATCCTCAAAGCGTCTAGCCCTCAATATCTCATCACCCACTAGAACAAGTGAAAAACGTTGTAGCTTGGTGAAGCAGTCAGAATAGTCCGTCATTGATATGGCACCCTGTTGCAGATTCATGAACTCTCGATCTCGATCATCCCTTAGCATATCCGGAAAGAAAAAGTCATAGAAGAATTTCTAAAAATATTCTCATGCCATGTCTCTGTGATGCTCAGTCTGGGTGGTAACATCCCACAATCTCTTGGCAAAATCACGCATCATGTAAGTAGCGAGCTTGACCCTCCTCCCAGGAAGCATCTCTAGATGCTCAAAGATAGTCTGCATAGAACCCATACAAGACTCCGCAGCCTGTGGTCTACCATCCCCTGATAATGTAGGTAAATGCTACTACTGAAATATACGCGTCAACTCTTCCATAGATGTGGCAACCATCGGTTCTCTCTGAAAGGTCTACATAAACCGCATGAAGCCTTCACGAAACTGCACATCTGCACCTGCATCTGGTATAACGGCTGGCACCGCATCTGGAACTACTGGAGGATCCATCGATATCCTGTGGCCTACCATCTCTAGAGTATAATTGTTTCCACTATATTGGCGAACAACTCATGTCCATCTCGACGACATGACTCTACAAGGTAAAATACACACCTTATATTAATATTATCAAGGACTAAGAACTATAATAATAAGAAGGGAACATGATAAAGAAAACATTCAAGTTTTAAAAAACAAGACTACATGGCATGTATAATAACTACACAGTGTTTTACCTCAAGTCTTTCACATGGGCGTGTACTTATGCCAGAACTGGTCGTGTAACACCCCACACACACGACGTGTATTTTGAATTTTCTTCCCCTGCCTAAGTACTTATACACGACTTAGCCAGACGACTCTATTTTGAACGAGACTACACAACGTGTATAAGGTCTACACAGTGTGTACTGGACGAGATTCACCGACCCGTGTTGTTCGTGACACGGCCGGGTACACAGCTCAAACTACACAGCGTGTTCCATATAGACTTAGTGTGTACGACTTATATTCCAACTTCTCATGTTGTTAGTGACACAACTAGTTACTCTGCTAACACTACACAGTGTGTTACACCCACACACGGCGTGTACACCACCCTGTTTCCCTAGCCACATGGCCAAGCCCATACGGTCTCTCACCGATTAAGACTACACATCATGTCCCTTAGGTACACTGCGTGTACTAGACGAGCTTTACCGACCCGTGTTGTTCGAGACACGACCGGATACATGGCTCAAACTATACGGCATGTTCCAGATGGACACAGAGTGTTATAGGAAGGATAACACCGACCCGTATTGTTAGTTACATGACCAGATTCCCAGATTACACTACATGGCGTGTTCGAAAGTGACATGGTGTGTTCAAGAGAATATTCCTCCGTCTATGTTGTTAGTTTCATGGAGGAAACAAGGTCAACACAACACGACATGTACAACCAGTACACGATGTGTTCCCTCTAGAGTTTTCCCAAATCCCGTGTTTCTGCCTACACGGCCTGTGACACGGTTAGAGACTACACGACGTGTACATATGGTACACGGAATGTACTTAATTTTTTTTCTTTTCTTCCTGAACAGAAGAGTACATGGCGTGTAGTCACAACTACACGGCGTGTATTCTAGGTTTTTCCGGACAGTAAGCCTTAGAAACCACTCTGGAGCCGAGAAAATTACTGAAACCAACACCTAAGTGCCAAATTCCAATCCGTGAGGGCCCATACTCCCCACGAACCAAATCTTGGCATCTTATACATGTTATAACAAAGTAAAAAAGTCAACGATCCACCAAATTACGGTTGATGAGGGCCCATACTCCTCAAAAACCAAAGTTTAGCGTTCATTCACAAAACCTTATATAACAATACCCTATCAAGTAGAAGGTATTTTATCAAGGCATCTATCATAACAACATGCATTTTATAGCACAACATCTATCACAACAACATGCAATTTCTAATGCACCTACATGGCATAGAAACTATGCATGACATGTGATTCTAATATGCTCCTAAATGATGCATGAGATGGCATACCCTCAGCTCATCAGGTTGCAACTAAATAAAACCCAAGTATAAAAATATACATAGCACACCACAAGTGCATCACCCAATGGTGGAGATCAAATCAACTGTAATAATCATAAACAGAAAATCATAATTTAATTCGAGGCAATCCGACCTTTACCTATACACATGGTAGCTACTCCTGGGCATAGTTATTACCGAACCCATTAACAGTCTATCTCTTTCCGTCGTTTCGAAATAATAAAATAACTCAGAGAAAAGAAAAGACCACTGATACCACTTTGTAACGTCCTGGATCTAAGAGCCACACAACGGGTGCCCCGAACCCGATTGGTCACATGACATCAAGCACATTTCCCCAAACACCAGAGGATTCCGACTAGTAGTGAGGACCTAGGTCTAATAGTGAGGAAACTATGACCTTATTTTCCAAAGTGTAGCGCAGTGGAGAAAATACAAACATACAAAAACGGAAGTAGTAAACAATACCAAGTTGAAAGGGGCAACAATAATGAAGTAAATAAATGACCCACAATAATATATTTGATGATGAAATATGTCCCTAAGTCTCAAAAAGCATCCAAAACAGGATACAATGCAATCTAAACAATATAGTACAAGGTACAAGTACTACAAAACCAAGCACAATAGTGCAGCAGGAACTCAGCAGCATCGCAAGCCTAAGCTCGGTCCCATGCTCTCTTACTCCTCTACAACAATCAAGTACATGTATATGGACTCTTTCCCTTATCAAAACCTACAAAAATATAATCTGTTTGAGCCTAAGACATGAACCAAACAGGGTGTGAGAAATAAATCCCAATAGGCAACCACCAAAGGCCCGTACCCAACTGTCAGTGAATTTGTGCAACAACAGTGTGCAATAATAAAATGCAGTAAACTATGAAGTACTCAAAAGAAGATACTCCTACCAGTTCAATTTCCATTTAATTATTATTTAACAATTCAATATAATTTAATTATAAGTTTTCAAGACTCAGCCTCAGCCGACAATATTCTATACAATGCCGCAGAAAAAACCACAACAAGTTATCTAACAAGTAGAAGGTAAAACAGTACCAAGTCTGTGCTTTAGCTTGATAGGTATATCATGTAAAATCACCATATTTAATATTCAAAGTAAACCATGTCCTCAAACATAAGAACCTTTTCCCTTAGTCTAAACAGAATCTTTCCCTCAGGCTAAACAGAATCTTGCCCTTAGGCTGAATAGAATCTTGCCCTTAGGCTAAACAAAACCTTTCCCTCAGGCCTTTCCCTTAAGATGAATAGAAACAAAACCCTCAGGTGATTTCCCTCAGGCATGGAAGCTACAACCCCCAGGAATATGAAACGTTGCCATCTGGATAAACAAAACACTGCCCTCAAGCTAAGAAAAACACTGCCCTTAGGCTAAGCAAGAAACCGGGCCGAGCCCAACACATAAGAAAGAAATTCATATATATTTTCTCTCAAGAAAACTCAAAGCATGCTATAATCAGGGCATACCCTCGGGTATCCGGAAAAAATGGCTAAACAAGGGAAACACACCCACGGGGTGGCCCTGGATCAATGCAGTGATCCAAAACAACAGTTTATATAAATTCATTAAATTACCTATGCAATTCTAGGTATTTTATCAGTCAAGGCCTCATCCATACGACACCCCAAACATGGGCGTGTAGCACAATGGTACACAAAATCAACTTGACAGTTGGAAATAAACACCAGACCACCTAATTCGATCTCCTCTGATCGATATACGTGAACAACGCCTCCTGAATAAATCGAGAACAACGTAGATATGGGATAAACGTTCACCCATTAAAACTCAAATAACTTCCCCTTGGGAAATAATTGGAAGGAGAGGTTCAAGAAGAGCGAAGAACTCACTCGTGCGGTCCAAATGAGATCGTCAGCGAAGGAATCAAAGTCCCAGCAGGCGGTCGGGATCTCTTCCAAGATCCGGCCATCTCTCCCGCACTCCAAACAAGTTCTAAGATTACTCTATCAAAAGGGGAGTCTAATGTATGTTTTAAGAAAAAAAAAACATAACTACACAACATGTACTCTCAAGTACATGGCGTATACTTTCCATTTCTTAACTATTCCTCTGGCAACCACTTTCCACCGCCTCACTGTTAATCAGCAGACTTGATTACATGGCGTGTATTTTTGAGTACACGACATGTATTGTCGTTATACTATAGGATACTCCCACCGCCTTACTATTCACATGCTGACTGATTACACGACGTATATATACTAAGTACATGACGTGTAGTCAGTTTTTACACCCTTCATCAACGACATGCCTACACGCCCTGTGTACTCATCCCACACGGTCAAAGTACACGGTGTGTGGAAAAGTACATGGTGTGTACCCACAAATTTTGGGATTTTCCCCATTTTCCTTATTTTCTCAAAAATATAAAAGGAAAATGGAAAAGAAGAAACCTGTACCTCAAGAATAAGAACCGGGTTCTTAAAAACATGAGAGGATTCTCCCCACCACAAGAATTACACTAACACATAAACTTTAAAATCCAAACACACCTCCCTAGACAGGGGCTAACATAGGAACTCCCAACCCAAACCTACCCAAACAGCAGCCTTACTACAACTGGAAACTAAGGAACTCTTACCCCAAACTCAATCAACTTCCTTAATTCTAACAGAATAACTCCACCACTATGATTTAAACAAGAGGCCTATTACAAGGCAACCTGGAATACCAGAACACCAGAACACTATAACAAGGGAGATATCCTACATAAACCTAAATCCCTCTACACAAGGGTGAACAAAAACACCGTTGAACCCATGAAAGGAAACCCAAACTAGACAATGGACTAGAAACATTTTACACCCATCTCACAACACCCAAACATCTCCAAACGAGTACAGTTGAAACCAAAACCAAAATAGACCTGTTTATCTGTGGGCCAAACACCCCTCAAGGAAAATGAGAGATTTAGATATTCCAAGATTAGAACATAAAAAACCACTTGGATTGTGATAAAGTGAGTTCATCACACCACTACAACAACGGATGAACTTATAATGAAAACAAAACTAAAACAAGTAAATTTCAGATATTTCCACCCCAAATATGGAAACATAACTCAGTCCAAGGTTTCATACATCCTCGACAACTCTTAATGGTGTGAGAGATTCACTCCAAAATCTGTGGATGGGGTTATAATGGCCAAATCATATCCTTCCTCATAGTTAGGAACTAGAATCCCCTAATTAGAACTCCATCCTCGAATAACACTTCATAAAAAACTTCCCCTGGTGACCCAAATAGAAAAAATGGCAAGACTTCAGAGGGATGCAGAAAGACAACTTGGAATGTCTGAACTGGCCATATCGATGGCACACTAGAAAAAAGTCTGATGAACTAGATGTAAAAACTAACAAGGGGAGCTTCTTATAGACAGTTTCCTCCAACATGCGCTCCTCGCTAGATAGGGAACCCTCATGAAAGACGAACACTATTAACTATACCCCAAGGATTGAACCAGATAATAAATCCCCATATACCAACCTCTTGAAATAGGTTTCAATGGACATGAGCACCTTTCCCATAATATATGGGTGAGAACTCCAAACTAAAAGAGGAACCATCTCTTTAAAGTGGCCAAAATAGAATTTCACTCACAGCTGTCCCTACCAAACATCCTGCAACTCCTCCACCTTTCTTAACTTAACCTCCTTAGGTATAAACCTTAGAGGAAGGTGGCCTTGGAAATTTTCCATGTCACCCAAAATTCCAATGGTGATGAGACATCCAACCTCCACTGGACCAAAAATGGACCCTCAAACAAACCCAAGATGGAATGAAATTTAACAAAATTGGGAGTTCCCAACAACTCAAAGGCACACTCTGCTTCCTTCAGACCACTTAAGTACCTTTAATGGTCCTCTATCACTTAAAAGAACATGTAACACCTGAAAATAACTAGAAACTAGGAATGAATCATTAACAATATTAGGTACCTTTCTGGGTGGAATACTACAAACAATAGGAGAAACACAAAACCAAAACTATTATCAAGCCAAAACAAAATAAAAAATAACACCTTGAGCCAAGACAACTGTCCTGAAAGCTAAAACATACTAACACCACCAAAACCCTCTTTTTCAAAATCACCATTCTCCATTTAAATTCCAAAACTGCCTTATCCCAATGCCATTTTTCAAATATAAAAGCCACTTTTCACAAGTCAAAAATGCACTCCTCAAAGAAAAACCAATTTCCCAAACCCTTTCTATTTCAAAAACTCACTCATGGAATCCTAGGAATCATAACATGTGTGTACATCCATTTCTACCCACATTTTCCACGAACAAGTTCCCCACGCACATTCCATACATACCCACATGCATGTGATCATCTATAAGGAATACCAAGGGTCAAATCCTTCCTTTCCTCATCAAACTAAAGCATTTAAAAAATTTTCAATCCAAAATAATTTCAGTTTTGAACCCATTTTTCCAATGTAAATCCATTCAAAAAAAACCATCTTCATTTCAAAAACACTTTTCATCTTCTAAAACACACTTGCACCAACTAGAACCAAAATAAACCACAACTTGAACTAAAATTACAGAATGAGGAACTAGTAGTTATGATTAACCCAATAACATGGTTGTGATCCATGCCCCAAGTAAGCATCAACATCTATGAGGTGCTTGAACCATGAACTCAAACTCCATATGGGTTACTACTCCATGTTAAATCATGAAATAACACTAGATTGCCTCCGTTTTCATCCCTAATTCAAAGCTAGAACAGAAGACTTGAATCCCAGACTACCCCTAGTAACTCAAGGATCAGTGCGAGAAAGAGTTCATGATACTCTTCCCGCACCTACCTCCTGAGTCCCGAAAGTACTAATCTCTATCTAGTAGACACCCCAAATAATAAGATCATACCTCTAATACCATATTGTCATGAACCAACCCAGGTCGACCCTGAACCGGTCACCATATCCAGCCCACGACATAGATCGAATGGAATTCCCTATCCCCAAAGGTTGAAAACTAATGATGGGAATCAAAATTAAACAGGTGGGAATGATTTGGACCATAAATAAAGGTCAAATAAATAAGTAAATAAAAACTGAATAATGAAAATGAAAACTGACAGTGGTGATGAAATAAAATTTTACATACCACCATGTGAACCTACAAGTCACCACCGACCTCAAACCAACATCGCACTATGGAAACCGAATCCGAGCAAGAATCAGTACCCAAAGATAAAAACAAATACAAAATATAGGCATGAGTATTAAAACTCAGTAGTCTAGCCCAATAAACTATTCCCAAAGAACTTGCTTTAAAATAAAAGAAACATAAATTTTCAATTTTGAACTACAATATATCAAAGTATGATTTTATACTCATTTTACTCAAAACAAAATACAACTCATTACCCTTATTCATTTCCAAAACAAAGTTCATTATATTAGTGTGCTGTTAACATTAAAAAAATCTGAATTGATGCTTTCATTTTTTATGGAAAGAAAAATTATAAAAACACTTTGACCTTAAAACCTTTTTCAAAAGATTTTAGAGGCTATAAAATCACTTTCAATTAAACACTACACAAGAAAGCACTACAATATTCATATAATAAGGGAAATTAAAATATACATACAAGTATCACATTCATTTCTGTAAGCAACTAAGAGCTAATAGACACCGGTGAACCTAGGAGATCAAGAATAATCCAAAACATACTAATACATGAGACCCCATCCCCAGTAGCATTCCACACATGATGAAATAAAAATTCCCAAATTTCTGGCCACCCTAACTCAAGGCAGACTAAGGGGCACAAGCCCATAGCAATAAACCTAGATATAACCAACTACTATGGGACACTGGTTAGTATGTCAACTACTAGGGAAGTAGACATTCTCAGATAATTCTTTCAATATTCAAGGTTCCCATGTCTCATGTATATAACATGGGAAAGCCAACTGATTCCATCCTAGCATCCAATCATAAATATATATTAATAATAATAATTCACAATAGTCCTCACCCCGAGTCTCCCCAAGGACTAATCTCATGCCTTAAAAAAATAGATTACAAAGGGTTCCAACAGAGGAACCCTGATAATGGATCCAAAGGATTCCACAACAAGGAAATCCCATACATTATCTAAGATAAGGCATGAGAACATCCAACCAAGGTTTTCAAAATAAACATTTTCATCATTTTCACAAAGTGGCCAAACGAGCCCTTAAACATTTCAAAAAACCAACCTTTACCAAAAAATGCAATACATCTTTCAAGAAGAGGCTCCAAACACACCATTTCTATATAAAGACATTTATATAAATCCTTCAAAATATTTCCATCTCACATTCAAACCAAAACCATTTTCTATGAAAGTTCTAACTGGGCCATATTTAATCACCACATATCAAACCGATTTCAAAAGCTAAATACACACTTATTTTATCTTAAAACCATTTTAAAAACTCTTTAACCAAAATACAAATCATAATTTCACATGATAAATAGTTATTAACAAATCCAAACCACACTTTACATACTGTAATCTACTCACAAAATCCAAGAAATCATTTTTTCGAACATTTGGTGTGCACTAATTTAGAAAAACAAGTCTAGCTATGACAAAACAAGGCTTAAAACTACCATATTCATACCAAACATTTAGACAAAAAAACATATAAATATTTATTATTCATAGAAGATGTGAATGGAATGAAACTAATAATTCTTAAATTAATAATTCAAGTGCACGGGAAAATCTACCTCAAAGGATGGCGAAGCCAAAGATTTATAACTCAAGCAACAACATGCTCACACGTATGCACTTCCATACATACATATATATATCTTTAAATTGATGCACGTGTTCCCAATTACATGAGGGAACACATACATTTAAGATATATAGAGACACACACACACACACACATCCATACCTAGGAATATGTGTGAACACCTTCGAAATCGACCACAACTCCCTACAATATATCCCCGGGACTCAAAAACACCATAAATCCCTAAAATAAAATTAATCCAAACAAAGGAATCACAGTACAATTCAAAAACTAATGAAACATTTAAGAAAAACAAGGTTAAATGAAAACACTAATTTTAAATCCCCAACTTCATTTGAGTGCCCATCCATGCTTGCACTTTATGCACCCATGGATATGCCAACATAGAACGCTACTTTCAAAAAGTCCATGAAAACAATCAAAAACAATTTTCACAAAAACACATCTACAATCAACCAACCTAACAAATCCATTTAACTCTAACAATAAACAAACCCTTTAAAAATAAATAGTATCCTTTAAAAAACATAACTACCCCAATACTTAATCCTTCAAGTATATAAAATTCACACATTAAATCTAATTTACCAAAACATATCAAGGTCAAATGCTATAATAAGTCTTGATTTCACTTTTAAAGAACACAAAACATTTTACCAAATACAAAGCCTGTATAAACACATATGCATAAACTAAGAATCATCTCAAAACATATTTTTAACAAAATCTAACAATTCTAAAACATCATATTAGAACGCGAAGAAACCCTCGAATGAGGAAAAGTACCCCAAGGAACAATCTGGACCAACTGGCATCGAATAAAAACAAATCGAACACAAACCCTATCATTAGGGTTTGACCAAATAGGAAAACCCCAAAGAGGAACCCCAAATAAAATGAAGGAAAACCTACTAGAGGGGAAAAAGGGGAGGCACGACTGGAGAAGGAGGGCACTGGTGAGGGAGGTGCAGCCAGAGTGGAGACCATCGGTGATAGGAAGGAGGGTGGAGAGGGGTTTCATCAGAGAAAGGGGTGGCATGAGGAGGAGGGGTGGGTTGGGGGAGGCATGCATCAGGGAGTGACCACCAGAGGGGGAAACGCCATCCAGAAGGAAGGGTTCCAGAGAGTTGCATGCTAGAGAAGAAGACGGAAAAATAGGAGGGGTGTGCTTGTAGTGAGGAGCAAGGGGGAAGGGGGGGACGCATGAGGTAGGGGAAGGGGGATTAGGGTTTATTTTTTTATTTTATTTTATTTATCAAAACCCTAATAAAATAAATTGATAATAATAATAATAATATTAATAATGATAATCATCATATTAATAATATTCATATCTTTTTTTAATAAAAATTATATTAATAACAATTTAATAATAATAATAATAATAATAAAAATTTAACAATAATAACATTAGTAACTATTTAATTAATGATAATAATATTATCTATAACAAAAATATTATTGTTATTATGGTTTAAAAATTTAATTTATTTTATTTCTATAAAATTTATTTATTTTATGCATTGGGCAGCCATACAGTCACCTGGGCCGACTGCACGGTTACCGTTAACTGTGCAGTGCCCATGCACTGGCCTGAAACCCACCAAAATTATCAAACTTTAAATTTTTTTAAAACACCACTCTACCCAAAGCTCAACAAAAAGGTCTGAGACTAATAAAAAGATAAAATGAAGAATTATCTGAGGTCTCATTGTGACATTTTTCATGATTATTTGGTTTTCTAGTATAATAAGTGTTGTTCACACTATTCTTTATGGTCTTAGTCAACAACGAGAACTAGAAGGAACTGAGTTAACATTGAATGTTTCTGATGTAGAAAGTACGGGCATTATGAGAATCGATTTCTTAAAGGGAATTCTCATGAAGAGAATCAGGAAGGTGGAACAAATATTGGTTATACTGCTAAATATATAGAGACCGTAGATGACATGTGAAAGGTATGGGATGTTTTAACAACATTTTTTACATTAAAATTAAGTAAAATGATTAAATTGGGGTTGAGAAACCTTAAGACATGATTCATATTTCATATTCTCGGAAAGGGGTATTAAGGAATAATATTATGAACCCTAAGTATTGGTTTAATAATAAAGTTGGATGATTGAAGTGTATGTGTATAGGAATTCAAGAATTATGTTATATGAATCATGAAGCATATGTTTTCCAATGTGGATTTTCAGAAATATATTGAATAGTGCTGATGAAATAGAAAATAATTTTAATATAAATTTGATAATTTTTTAAGGGAAGGTAACCCTTAATGTGTTCCTAATATTGATAAAATTGTGTTTTTCTTGGAAAAATAGGCGATTGATATGGATAAATTAAATCAGATAGTACTGATTACTATAGAAATGATTGTTGATTTTTTAAAAAATTAGTCTATATCATCATTGATAAATTGTACAACTTATTTTATTTAATTAATATATCGAATAATCTTCAGAGAAAGGAATCATGCATGTTTTCAAAAAGTATTTACGGTAATTTGAGTTATTACCATGTTTCAAGAGAATATAAGAAGAAGGTATTGACATGTTTGGAATGTGACAACCAAGGGATATTTTATGATACATGGACGATCAATGTTGAACTGATTTTGATAAATTTAGTGACCTTATTTCTAATGTTTTGGATTTTTATCTTGGATAAGGGTTACAGGATCAACCATTTATGGAAATTTTAAGTTAATATTATGATGAGGTTTTAGATATTAAAGTATTATCTCACCATATGAGAATTTATATATATTGGATAACTTGTGATAACCATTTTTTTAGGATAATAACTAAAGATAGATGGAATGAATTATCATTCTATGTATGAATATCATGATCTATTAGTACACCAGGAATTGTAAATTCAACTTCATTCCCTAGAGTAAGATATTAATTGGAAATCAAGCATGGAACAATCAAAGAGTGAGATTTTTTATATGAAGATAAATGAAATTAAGTATTTATATTTCCTTATATTCTTATACAGTAAAATAATTCTTCAACTATAGTAATAGGAAATTAAAATATATTTATCCTAATACCTTCATTTTTATTAAACTAATGGTCTTATAAATCATTAGAGATTTATAGTTTTGAGGCCCTTAAATTTCTATTGATCATTAAATTTCTTATGATCAGTGATCTTTATCATACTTTATAATTATTTATGCATTTCTTCCTTGTCCAATATTCACTCCCAATCTATTTTCTATTATTTGGAAAACTATTTATGAGTTACATTGGGTAAACATTATGGTTCCAACTTTCTTTTTTAAAGGAAGTTTTAGTATCTATTTTTATGATGTGAGTTCCTATAAAGGTAAATTTTAATTATTAAATCTTTGATAACCCATATCGCCATGAATGATCCCATGGGGCCCATATGTGACTACCCTAAGCCTGCCTTCCATAGGATAGGGGTTAGTGACTAGCACCTGAAGGATTTTTTTGATTAGGGAAGGCATTGACTTAGTGATCTGAACACACTCAAAAGGGGAAACTAAAGTAAATAACCAACAAAAGTAATGTAAAACCAAGAGAGTAAAGTACAACCACGAGAGTAAAGTACAACCATAAGTACAACTGAAAACTGAAAATAGTGGGATGAAATACAAGACATAGAAATTGAAAGAAAGTAAACAGCTATCAAATCTGCCGTAGAGCTCTACCTGAAGGGCAGTAGCTGTAAGTCTGAAGTTAAAGAAGAGAATCTCGACTGCTCCTACCACACCAAGCTCCACCAAGTCCCGAACCTCTAAAGTCTGTGTCAGAGCATCAATAGTCTTCACCAGACACACACGTGTGGGCAGATCCCATGCAGGGGGTGAGTATAACAACTTAGTAGAAGACCCTGAGACCCCCAAACGTCTCTTAGTAATCCACAAAGGAAAAAATCACAAGAAATACCACAAAGGTAATATCACAAGCATGATCTAAATCCTAAAGCACAAAGAAAAAGAGACAACTCACTCTAATGGTAAAACTTCAAGGTTACTGGGATAAAGATGACTAGCCATACAACCAGATCATCCTATCTATAGTAACTCCACTACTGACCTGTATAGGTCATTGTATGCTGACTTGTATTTTTCACTAGATGCTGACTCGTATTGGTCACTGGTGATGACCTGTATTGGTCGCTAGATACTAACCCGTATTGGTCGCTGGTGTTGACCCGTATTGGTCACTGGTGATGACCCATATTGGTTATTGGTTCTAACTCTCCTTAGTCACTAATACAGAGGTAGGGATGATTATTCATACAACTAGATCATCACACTCTAGAGTTTCTGATGCTAACCCTTATTGGTCACTCTTTTTCTTCATGTCATAACTAGCCACTAGATTTCCACACAAAGCACACATGATCTCTGGAAGACTATGCTCCTGAAGCCATCGATCATATTTCAATCAATATGAAGTCCTCAAAAAATCATAACCAAGGAACCACCCCATTATAGGGGTCCCAAAGTGACAGACGGTGTGTCGATCAGACACCTGATTTGTGAGATATGAGCACTTTTTTAAAAAGGTCCTGGTTGGATTCAAGTCTAATCCAACCAAGGTTTCATGTCAAACTCCGTCAAAACTCACTTAGAGTATCTCCAAAGGACCACCTTGTCAAAAGGTACCTTATGCCATAGACAACACGTCGATTGGATGCCCGATCTATTAGTTACACCCCTTTCTGTGAAACAGGAGTGATCACACCTCGGTTCGGCCTGGCTCAGTCGGACCCATCGGAATATTCCAAAGAGAACGTTTCAAAAAAGGGGTCCCAACGACACTGACGACGTGTCGAACAGTCACCCGGTTCGTTAGTTATAGGAGTTTCTTTATTCGAGGGCTGTTTGGGTCTGGGCCCACTCCTATTCGGTCAGGCCAGCCCGACGCAACGGGTCTCGAGGTCTACCTCACCCTGCCCGGGTCCGAACCATTAAGGGTCGACTTGTCGGGGTTTTTTTGACTAGTTCGTGGACCCGAGCCACGGTTGGCCCGGCCCGTCGGGTGGGGATTGGCCCACCCATGCTGGCCTGTTGGGCTTTGAGTCAGGGCTAGCCCGGTCCGCCTGAAGGCGGACTGCTTCACCCAGCTGGACCCATAGATACAGGGCCGTTTCATCCAGTGTGACATAGCACGATGCGGGGTCCGCGCCTCCCCCTCTTTCCGTAGGGTCCGTGCCTCCCCTCATGCCGCGTGGTCTATGCCGCCCCCTCCTGCAGCAAGGTCCACACCGCCCCCTCCTACTATAGAGTCTATGCTTCCCCCTCCTGTCGCGTGGTCTGCGCTGCCCCCTCCTGCCGCGACTGCTACCGCCAGCGGCGCCTGTATGTGCCGCCCATCTCCCGTGCAGCTGGCTTGGGCCGGCTGACTTTGGCCACCAAGGCACACAGTGCCACACCGCCCTACATCACCCTGTGGCCGGTTGCTACAGGTCTCCTCTAGCCACCGCTGGCCGCCGCCAGCATGGCATGACAACGGTTGTTTCTGCGGGCCACCAGAATGCCGTCGTCATTTCACGGCCCTCAAATTCCTTGCTGCTGCGTTCGTTGCTCTGCTACGAAGAACTCACCAAGGAAAAGTTTAGCGAAGGGTCCGAGCCTTGTTGTTTTCAACCCTTTCCCTCTGCATTAGCATTTTAAATATGAAGAAAAAAATAAAAAATAAAAAAAGGAAGAATAATCCCAGAGTTTAAGATTCCGCAACAACCATCCGCATGAGTATACGAGACACAGATCAACCCTTTAGTCGATTGGTCCATGTTGGTTATATTTTTTAAGAACGAGAAGAGAGAGAACATTAAATTAGATAAAACCCTACCTTTTATGACATTCATTGCCGTACGTTCATCCTCGAGAGTTTACAGTGTCGACGACGCTTCCCGGTTCCAACCTTTGAAAGGCATTCTTCATCATTCACCATACTTCTCTAGGGTGGAAGTGCATCAGAGCTTCACCCGAGAATCCCCCAAATCCTTCCTTCTTATTTTTTATAACACGTTGAACTATTTATAGGACCACACTATAGTGTTTCCATAATGATGTGACATCACGTCGTTACGCTGTTTCATTTATAAAATAATGTCATTGTTTTGCATCATTAAATTCACTGTTACATTGCAGAATACGGGTCATCCATGTGTTTCATTAAAGTGACCCATCGCTGCATCGTCACTACCTCGTAGCGTCACCGTCTACCACGCAACAGAGAGAAAAGAATAAAATAAATCTTTTAAATTATTTTATTATTTTTCTCGAAAAGTCCAAAAATTAACTTTTCTACTCGGCCCTCACCGGTCGAAATTAAGTAGTTTGTAGGTGAATCCCGACATCCCAGATTCAACGGTTCCCTCAAATTTTTAATCAGAGCACCATTTCAAAAGATGTAAAATGCCGCCTATGTGTTTACTGAACGTACCTTAAAAAAAGTTCAAAAATTCATTCTGGGCACACCATGCCTCAAAATCACACGTTGTCAATTTTTAAAGACTTGTAATAATCCCAAATAAATTTTAAAAAAATTCACATGTAATTTTCATGTATTTAAATTCTCCCCACCTTAGGGATTTACATCCCCGAAAGCCAAACAAGGCTACACAAACAAGGAAGGGTACTAGGCATGCATATGAGCCTATTTATCCCATGTGATCTCTTGAAGATTCCTGTGCTGCCAAGGAACTGACACCAGAGCAATCAATTTCCCATGAAGGACTCGCTCATGTTGATCCTCTATATCCACTAGAAACTTTGCCAAAGTCTCCTCGTCGTCAATCTGCAGCTTTCCATGGTTGATGATGTGAGATGGGTCATGCACGTATCTCCTCAACAGGGATACGTGGAAGACATCATGCACCCTCTCCAACTGCAGTGGTAGTTCCAAACAGTAATCCACCTCTCCAATCCTCTGAATTGTCAGGAATGGTCTGATAAACCTCAGTGAGAGTTTTCCGCATCGACCAAATCTCCGGAGTCCCCTTATAGGGGATAATCACAAGAATAAGTAATCCCCATCCTGGAACTCCGGTGGTATCCATCACCTATCAACATAAGACTTCTGTCGGCTCTATGTAGTCTTCATCTTCACTCAGATGACCTGCACCTTCTCAGTGGTAGCCTGTACCTGCTCTGGCCCCATGAGATATGGAACTCCTAGAACCGTCCAACACAAGGGCGATCTACATGGTTGTATATAAAACGCCTCAAAAGAGGCCATACCAATGGTGGAGTGATAATTGTTATTGTACGCGAACTCCACCAAAGGTAGGTGGTCCTCCCAACTATGAACAAAATTGCGGAAACATGCATTAAGCATGTCCTCCATGGTCTAGATGGTCTGCTCAGTCTGACCATCTGTCTGTGGGTGAAAAGCTGTGCTCAAGAAAAACCGAGTCCCAAAATCCTCCTACAATCCTTTCCATAACTGAGATTTGAAGCGTGCATCATGTTCTGAGACTATCATCAAAGGCCCCCCATGAAGTCACACGATCTCATGAATGTAGAGACATCTTGAGCTCTCTACTGAACCCTTATCTCAAATAGAAATAAAGTTGGCCAACTTGGTGAGTCGATCAATGATCACCTAGATGGTATCGTTCCCTTTGGGCATACATGGTAACCCTATCATAAAGTACATCGATATCCCTTCCCACTTCTACTATAGTATCTCAAGGGTTTGGGTCAATCCTGTTGGTACCTGGTGCTCAACCTTCACTTAATAGAAAGTGAGGAATCTAAAAACAAACTCCTCCATAACTTTATTCATCCCTGGACACTAGTACTGATGCTGAAGGTCCTGATACATCTTCATCACGCCTTGATCTACTACCAAGGTGGATGTATGAAACTCACTTAACACCTCCTCTCATAGATCCACTGGTACAACTATATGTCTCTGGAAAAGGATAGCGTTCTCCCAACCTTTAGAATGCTTGTTAGGCGTATGGCCTAAGAATATCTGAGCACGTGTAGTCTCACAGCTGCTGTCTCCAAGTTACACCTCCCTGACTCACTGAAGGAGTGGAGGGGAAATTACCCTAGACAAGAGGTAGACTGTCTCATCTCTATCCATGTAGGATATCTGAAGAGAGGATAACTAATCTGAAGCCTCATTCAGTAGCTACGAACTCGATCTCCGACTAAGTGCATCTGCCACTACGTTTCCCTTCCCAGGAGTATAGGCTATCTCAAAGTCATAGTCCTAGAGGAACTCTAGCCAACGTCCCTATCTCAAATTCAGATATTTATATGTGAAGATTTATTTGAGACTCTTGTGGT
Organism: Viscum album; assembly: GCA_963277665.1. NCBI lineage: Eukaryota > Viridiplantae > Streptophyta > Magnoliopsida > Santalales > Viscaceae > Viscum > Viscum album. Next base: position 1,948,047,808 of record OY728130.1, read on the forward strand.
CTGAGTAAACAATGAACTGCTCACCCATCAAGTAGTGTCGCCACATCTTCAGTGCGAAAACTACTACTGCCAACTCCAAGTCATGAGTTTCATAATTCTTCTCATGAGGCCTTAGCTTTCGTGATCTATAAGAAATCACTACATCATCCTACATCAGGATGCAACTGAGTCCAATCTCTGATGCATCGTAGTAAACCATGTAGTTAGTACCCTCCTATAGAAACCTCAGAATGGGAGCGCATGTCAATCTTTGCCTCAATTGTTGAAAGCTCTACTGGCATGTCTCTGACCATAGGAAGGGTTTCCTCTTATTTGTCAAGGCCGTCATAGGTGCTGCTACTCTGGAGAAATTGGGAGAGCTAGTCAAGCTCTGCCTCAACTGTTAAAAACTCTACTAGCATGTCTCTACCTTCTTGGAAAACAACATTGAGGTTGCCCATAGAGAAACAATGGGACTTACAAATCCCTTCCTCTATAAGTCCTCTAACTGTAACCTCAACTCCTGGAGATCCACAAGGGCCATCTGATATGCTGGTGTAGATATCGGTGATGTTACTGGGTACAAGTCAATGTGGAAGTCTAACTCTCTACAAAGAGTTAGTCCTATGACATATTCTGGAAAGACGTCCTCATACTCATCCACCACCACTGGGAACTATGGACTCGCCTCATCCACCATGTTGAATTTCATGCAAGCCAGATGATATATAATCAGTTGCACCCTCCTGAGCACAAGTCCACCTCATGCCGATCTATTTTCCTTATCACCCACAAAGGAAAACTGGACTCCATCTCTATGCATACATCGCACTGTATGTCTCTAGAAGCCAATATGTGTGTGAATTGCTGATAGCTAGTCCATGCCTATAATGACATCATAGGGCTTCAATGAAGCTTCTAGAGGATCCCATCTGAAACTCTCTCCTCCGAGAGTAAGATCACAATACCGACACTAGTGTGTAACTACTAAATCTACTCCCATAGGAGTATACAAATACAATGGTTGAGATAAAAGATTAGTCAGAATATCAGAGTCCTGAACTAAGTCCATGGCAAGGAAAGAATGGTTATGACCTATGTCGATAAGCACTGCTGCTAAAGTAGAGAAGATATAGATCGTACCTCCTATCATCTTAGGGACATCCAGATCGTGAGTCTCTACTTCCTGTAGCTGGGCCTATCCCCATCCACCTACTCCCTGAGCTCATGGTGGACCACCTGGGGTGGTGGTGGTAGTGCCTGGTGACACCAACCACCTCCCCCTGCACGTCCTGCTCCCCTACCTCATCCGCCGCCTGGGTGACGCTCATGCTCCTGCTGCTACTGCTGCCTCAGTGGCCCTTCCACCATTTTCTGATCATCCTTGTGGGGAGTCGGATATTCATGATGTCTGTGACCCTATCCCCCATAGGAAAAATAGATCATGCCTTGCTGGTGGCTCCCTCAGCCTCTCGAGCCTCGCATCTCTGACCTTGCGTCCCAGGGTCACCCTCTAGAAGGTCTAGACCACTTTGGCTTCTACATTGTCTATCTACTTCCAGATGTAGAAGAATATACTACCTATCATCTGGTAGGGTCTCTCACTATCGATGCAAGTTCAGAAATGAATCTGTTCATCATCAAAGATCAGTCTAGCACCCCAGCCTACGTCGGGATGCTGAGAGAAACTATTGCAGCTCTGACCTCTCATTGGAGCCCCTGATTAAAGGTCTGAGCTCTGAAGTAAGGGTACCATACCATATCAATGGAGTATCAAGAGAGTTCAGTAAATCTCACAGAGTACTGAGCCATAGTCTGGCTACCTTGCTGTAGATGCAATAGATCCTGAATACGCACATAACATAGTGTCGCTGGAACAAACTCCGCCCTAAAAAGGTTCTCAAAGTCTATCCAGGTGAGGGTAATCTCCTCATGCACCTGAAGCGTCGAGCTCCACCAAAATCTTTATGAGCCCTAAAGAAGGATAGTGGCCAATATTTCCATCTGCTCGGTGGGTGTCTCTATTAAGAGAAAGACCCGCAAAACCACATTAAGCCAGTCCTCTACTACCTGGGAGTCCGTCTTGCCTTGAAAACTCAGAGGCCTCTGTCTCTGTAACTCATGCAATGTGGTCATTCAGTGTGTATGATCCACTGGTAGAATCTATTTCTCAATGGGTGGTGGTGCTGCTGGTATACCACCCGAAGGTGACATCACTGTAAGTGGTCCCTGTACCGACGCCTCATTGCTCAGTGGCCAACTGTCACGATCACTTACCAGAATATTAGATGTCTATATTCGTGAATTAATCCTCTAATAAACATATGAACCAAGTTCAATCAATTATACCTAGTGATATGACTCAAGAAATATCAAGAAAACTTTTAAAAACACTATCAACTGGTGTTTTCATGTACTGAGTCGGAAAACAGAATTCAGGGTCCTGGTGTATGAACACATCAGCTGTCAGAACAACTCTAGACTCCCCAAACTGAAAACCAAACTCAAGAAACTTTACACCATTTCCTCATTAGAAGTAGACTCTTAGTTATTTTGGTAGAACCGACTGCCCTCTGATACCAGTTTTTCACGACCCATCCCATGGGGCGCAGACGTGACTACCCCAAGCCCGCCTTCCATAGGCCAAGGGTTGGTGACTAGCACCTGAAGGATTTTCCCAAATAGGTAAGGCATTGACTTAGTGATATAAACATACTAAAAAAGGGAAACTGAAGTAAAAAACCAACAAAAGTATGGTACAACCACGAGAGTAAAGTACAACCACAAGAGTAAATTACAACCACACGTACAACTGTAAAATGAAAACAATGGGTTGGAATACAATCCCTAAAAACTTAAGGAAAGTAAATAGCTATTGCATATGACCTAGATCTCTACTTGGAGGGTAGTATCTATAAGTATGAAGTTTAAGAATTGGATCTCGAATGCTCCCGTCACACCGAGCTCCACCAAGTCTCAAACCTCCAAAGTCTACCTCAGAGCGTCAGTAGTCTGCACCAGACACACATGTGCAGGTGAAGCCCGTGTAGGGGGTGAGTATAACAACTCATTAGGGGACCCTGTAACCCCTGAAGGTATCTCAATAATCCATAAAGGAAAACATCACAAAGTTAATATCACAATCATGATCTAAATCATGAAGCACAAAGCAAAAGAGACAACTCACTCTAATGGTATAAATTCAAGGTTACTAGGATAGGGATGACTAGTCATAAAGGAATATAATCATATCCATAGTAACTCTACTACTGACCCATATAGGTCACTATATGCTGACCTGTATTGGTTACTAGATGAAGACCCGTATTGGTCACTGGTGCTGACCCGTATTGGTTGCTAGATGCTGACTCATATTGGTCGCTGGTGCTGACCCGTATTGGTTGCTGGTGGTGACCCATATGGGTTGCTGGTGCTGACTCATCTTGGTCGTTGATATATAGGTAGGGGTGATTAGTCGTGAAACTAGATCATCCCACTCTGGAGTTTTTGATGCTAACCTGTATTGGTCGCTCTTCTTCTTCATGTCACAACCATCCACTGGATTCCCGCATGAAGCACACTTGATCTTTAGAAGAATATTATACTCATGATATAGATCATATTTCAATCTACACTAAGTCCATAAAAAACATACCCAAGGAACTGACCCGTCATAGGGGTCCCAACATGACAGACGACGCGTCGATCGGACACCCAGTTTGTGAGATATGAACACTTTTTTTATAAAAACGGTCTGGTAGGATTCAATTATGATCCAAACCAAGTCACATGTCAAAATCCATCAAAACTCACTTAGATTATCTCTAAAGTACCACCTTGTCACAAGGGTCCTTATGCCACAGTCGGTGTATCGATCAGACGCCTGGTCTGTTAGTTACACCACTTTCTGTGAAACAGGAGTGATCACACCTCGTTCCATCCCGGCTCATTCAGGCCTGCGGGAATATGCCGAAGGGAATGATTCCCAAAAGGGGTCCCAACACCACTGACATCATGTCAAATGGTCACCCGGTTCGTTATTTATAGGCGTTTCTTTATTTGGGGGATGGTTGTGTCTGGGCCCAATCCCACTCGGTCAGGCCGGCTCGATGGGGTCTACCTGACCAAGCCCGGGTCTAGTCCAATTGGTTCGTGGGCCTAGGCCTCAGTTGGCCCGGCCCACTGGGTGGGGCTTGGCCCACCTGCGCTAGCCCACTGGGCTGAAGGCCCAGCCCGCTGGGTGGTTCCAGCCCATTCAGCCGTCCTGCGTCTGGCCCGGTCCACCTGAAGGCATACTGCATCACCCAGAAGGCCCCGTGGATGTGGGGCTGTTTTTTCCAGTGAGACGCAATGCGGTGCAGGGTCCGCACAACCCCCTCCTATTGCAGACCACTGGCGACGGCTACTGGCGGTGCATGCAGGCGCCGACCGTCTCCCGCGGGGCCAGCTCGGGCCGACCGCCTCTGGCCACCACGGTGCACAATGATGTGCCGCCTTCCACTGTTCGTGGCTGGTTTCCATGGGTCTCCTCCAATCACCACCGGCCACTACTGGCATGGAGTGCCGGTGGTTGTTTCCTCGGGCCACTAGAATGCCACCATCGTTTTGCGGCCCTCAAATGCCTTGTCGCCGCATTCGTTTCTCCGCCATGAATAATGCACCAAGGAAAATTTTAGCAGAGGGTCCGAGCCTTGTTGGTTTCGGCCTGTGCTCTCTGCGTTAGCATTTTAAGCTTGAGGAAAAAAAATTAATAATAAAAAAATGAAGAATAATCCCCAAGTTTAGGATTTCACAACAACCATCTGCATGATTAGACGAGACGCAGATCAACCCATTAGTCGGTTGGTCCGCGTTCATTATATTTTCAAGAACGGGAAGAGAAGGAACATAAAATCACATAAACCCCCTACATTTTATGATGTTCATTTCCACACGTTCATCCTCGAGGGTTTACGGCGTCGATGACGCTTCCCTGTTCCGACCTTCGAAAGGTGTTCTTCATCATTCGTCATTCTTCACTGGGGTGGAAGTGCGTCAGAGCTTCTCCTGAGAATACCCTGAATCCTCCCTCCTTATTTTTTCCAAATCATTGAACTATTTATAGGACCACGTTGCAGCATTTCCATAATGACGTGACGTCACATCATTATGCTGTTTCATTTATGAAACAACGTCGCTGTTTTGCATCATTAAATTCACTATTACATTGTGAAATATGGGTCATCCATGTGTTTTATTAAAGTGCCCCATCGCTGCATTGTCACTTCTTCACAACGTCGTTGTTTTCCACACAACAGAGAGAAAAGAATAAAATAATTCTTTTTAATTATTTTATTATTTTTCTCAAAAAGTCGAAAAATTTACTTTTATACTTAGCCCTCGCCGGCTGAAGTTAATTTATTTCTAGGTGAATCCCAGAATTCCATATTCAAGAGTTCTCTTGGATTTTTAATCTGAGCACCAGTTCAAAAGATAAAAAATGCTGCCCGTTCATTTACTAAACGTACCTTAAAAAAGTTCAAAAATTCATTTCGGGCACATGAGGCCTCAAAATCACGCGTCATCATTTTTTGTAGACTCTTAATAATCCCAAATAAACTTTAAAAAAAATTTACATGGAATTTTAGGGTCTTTACATAGATGAATTTAGAGGGAAAATTAATTTTAAGGGCGGTAGAATGTAACATCCTAATATTTTGTGAAATATATATTTTTGAAATAATTTAAACTTTCTGATATTTTGCATGTCACACAACATTGAATATAAATTTTGTTATATAAAAGAATTAATTTCATCTTTGCATTATACACAACACCAAATTATGATTGTGCTATATGCAATATTTTGATTATACTGTGGTACACTAAACACTATGTTTTTCTTGTGTTACACACAATACCGACTTTCTTCGATAGCTTGTGTTACAGGCAAGATTGAGTTTTACCAAACTATAATATATTATTAATATTGTTATAAATATATCATTATAGTTACCACCTAGAAATTGGAATGAGAGTTATGAATAAGATTAATTAAATTATGAAAATAAGGTTTACACAAGTATATAAAATGAATCCTTTGGTTATCAATTAATTATAAATGAAAGTAAAAACTATTTGAAAATGATGAAATTTTCTTTCTAAGAAAACTATGTATAAACACAATTTTTTCTCTATAAATTAAACAAAACACTATTGATAAATGTTTTTTTAAAAATTTCTATGTCATATATTCAATATTTTTTACACTGATCTAATAGTTTTTATTGACATAAGATGAGAATAAATCCAATTTTATGAAAAAATATGTATTTTTCTAAAATGAGATTTTACCATATTTTAATGGCGCACCCATTTTAAATATAATTTCTGAAACTTTTATAATTTTTATTTTAAAAAATAACCTTAATTTTTTTAAGTGGGATAAAAAAATTTAACTTTGGTGATTTTTTGGTATTTTTTAGAGAAGTTTCATATTTTGATGAATAGTAAAAAAGCACTAAATTTTAATTGAATTTTTTTTTATATAATTTATTTATATTGTTAATATATATTTTAAATTTGTTTTAAAGTATTTTTATATAAATTATACATAAATTAATACAATTTAGGTCATTGGAATCCATTTCACAATAAAATTGGATATAAAAACATTTCAAAATTTTGAACTCTTTACTTAAAAAACCCATTTTCCTATCACATTTGTGAGATTAATTTTAAATTAATTTCCACCACTTATGTGATTGAAATTTGAAAAAATGGATTAAATATTTGGAATAATAATAATATATATTTTATAATGATTTCAACTTAGTTTTTGACTGAAAATATTAGTGAAATTAATTAAAATTAATTACAATGATTAAGGTAAAAACTAGTTTACTTAGTGGTTAAAATTTAACTTAAGTGGCCAAATAACCTAGAAACATGTCCAAAAGACATTGTATGGAAATATGTTTACCATATAATACCTTTTATATAAATTTTACCATTATTGGAGACACATGATGTAAGGGAGACTTCTCAATAGCATTTACTTTTTTATATTTACAAGAATGGCACTCCTCCTCCACTATAAAAGGGCACACACCCCCTAACTTATTCACACATAAAAATTAATTTGGATCATCCAAACACTACCCAAATGAGTTCCAAAATTCCATACCTTAATCTTAGAATCCTAACTTCAGGAAGAAATTCAACCAAGAAAACCCTTTGGTGCAATCCAAAATGAGTTACTCAAAGAAGATGTAACATCCTTCAACAAACACTTTGATTTTATTTATTTATACAGACACTAAATTATTAATATTTCATGATTATATAATAAAATAAGTATCCTAAATATCATTAGATTTTGTTATGTTATTTTTTCAACCTACACTAAAACACACTTCCATCAAATGGGATACACAATCATCCTCCATGTGTACGACATACTACCGCCTCACGATCCAATGTCATTTGTTCTTCCATTACAACCACTCAAAGTTGTAAATAATGATGTAATATATGTTTTTATATGAAATATATGATATTTATTATGTATTATAATTATTTAATTATTATATATCATATAACTTCATGCTTTCCATTTTGTGGGAATATGATAACTTCATTTGTGGATGTGTGGACTGCCACCTCCTCAAAGCAATGCGATTCATTAACACTTTATATGGAATGTATTAAGGATGGGTTTTGTAAAATTATATGATATATGTGACAAAATAATTCTACTATAATTATAATATATATAAACCCACATTTATGTCATTTAGTTTCTTTCTTTCAATATGACAAGAAAATTAAAACAACGCTCATGCATAAATATGACCCACTATCTCCATGAATGGTATATTCCATTTCATATTCATATATTTTATAGATTATTATAAATAAAATTATAATGAATATATATTTTATTTATATCATGTTTATAATTATAGATATTATGAAATGATGATATAATTATGATGACAAAAAATACAACAAATCAAAACACATGTGAAATACAAAGTGGTTTTTACCCAAAACGTAACTTTAACATGGAATTGTTAATAATTGGGTAATATAAATTCATAATAAAATCATATATGGTATGATATAAAAGAATATTTTTCTATGGTATATCTATAATAAACTTAAATTTATTATATAGGATGTTTGAACGTGTGCAATGAAAGTCAAGACTTAAGGTAAGAGTTTTCTCGTCTCACTTTTATTTCCATGAGATATATGCTACATTCACCGCTTATTCTTTTTGTGTGTGTATATAATACCCTATTTAAGGTTATATGATGAATTTAATTTATTTAATTATATTTAAATTTTTAATTAATGGTATTCTCTCATGGGGATCACGATTCAAAAGTTACTTAACTAGAAAGGTAATTTCATCTTACCTTTTTATATCTGTGAAATACATGACTAATTCACAACTAGTTTCATTTTTGTGGTGTATATACTTCATATGAATGAATTATATTATTATTATAACTAAATATATGGGTATTTAAATATCCATTTTATGATCTCACTTTCATGGGGTTTACGGTTCAAAAGTTACCAAATCTGTAAAATAATTTTGATTTAATTTTCCTTCTTTGAGTCACATGCCATCTTATGAACCTATATTCTTATACAAGGTGTATGTAATTCTCTTTGACATGTGATGTCATGAAAATGATTTTTTAAGTTTCATTTAATGTTATTATCTCATGGGGATTATGATTCAATGTTACCAAATTGGTAAAAGTTTTTTTCTTCAATCTGATCATTTGTCATGATTGTTTATGATTATGTTTCTATTGATGAAATATTATGATTCATATCCCATGAATTTTATTTTAATATGGGGTTTCATGATATCCTCATGTAATGGTACCATTTTTCTGCTCTTTGGTATTTAATACAATTAAGAAAATGTTTCTTATGAAAATTCGACCATATTTCTCTCTTCGGTCAGAAATCTATTTTATTAAAAAACCGTGTTTTTTAAAAATGTTTTCAATTTCTTTTCAACGAAATGGATTTTAATTTTTTTTATGTATTATAAATGTTTAAAATGGATTTGAAATCTTTCTTTATATGTTTTGAAGGTTATTTTCAATGGAAAAGGTTTTTAAACTGTTTTATGTTTTAAAAATCATTTTTCAAAGTTAAAAGAATATTTTAATCAAGAAATATTTTAAATGATATTTAATGATTACTTTATATTTTTTGAAAGTGGTTTTTAAATAAATGTATTTTGAAAATGTTATATGTTTTAAAAAGTGTTTTTTAGAAAAAAGTTATGTTCTTAGTGATCTTTCAAAATCCTTCTCCATCTAAGACGACATCCTTTGATATAATTTATGATTTATTAGAGATATGATCCAAGGATACCCTTTATATTATTTGTCTAAATGTTTTATATTTTCATGTAATATTTTTATGGAACACGTTTCTTTTCCTTTAAGTAAAATATGTTTCAAAGTGATTGTTATAAAACCCATTTCTTTTCCACGAGGTAATAACATTTTAAAGAGATTGACATGAAACCAATTTATTTTACATGGGTTAATCAAGTTACGTAAGAATAATTGTTTTTATGTGTTTTTATAATGATATGCAAGAACTTTGTACTTTATTCATGTTGTGTTTCATGGAAACAACTTATATGATGGGGTGACCTAGATATCTCTGAGTAAGCCCATTAGAGATTATACGATGGGGTGGCCGAGATAGAATCGGGTAAGACCGTTACAACTTATACAATGTGGTGGACCAGATAGTTCTGAGTAAGCCTGTTATAGATTACATGACAGGTGATACCTATATCTCCATCCAATTCATTGGTAAAGATTTATATCCTGTGAGATAATGATGGGAAAAAAGTTAATATGTTTGACCCACTATAGGAATAAGGGGAAACCTTATCCACTATGTGAAGAAGGAAAAAAATTGATATAAATCAAAGTGTATGTTATCAGTTTAAAATTGAAATTTTAGTTAAAAATGTTTGTCATTCAATTAAAACCAAGAAAACTAACTGGGAGTATCTTTATAATTTTATGAAAATGATTCATAAGTAATTTGTGATGTTTAAGAATCTATTCTACATCAAACCAACACACTATGTAATTGGTATGACTCAAAGTGCGTGTTTTTTAGTCTAAATTTATATTTTAGTAAATAAGACACAAGAAATACTAAAAATAGAGAAAAACATTTAGATTGTTTTGATACTTTAAGAAAATGATCCTTAAGTCATTTTTGATGTGTAGGAAGAAACTATATGTCAGTCTGATGCATGGTGTGAACAATATGACTCCAAGTGTGTGTTTTTATTTAAAATTGACATTTTAGTTCAAAGAACACATTACATACTCAAAAATAATGAAATATATTGTTTTAATAATTTATGAAAATGATTCCTAAGTCATTTTTGATGTTTATGAATTATCCATACCTCAATCGGATACATGGTGTTCCTGATATGACTCAAAGTGTATGTTATTAGTTTAAAATTGATATTTTAGTTCAAAACATGTATCACTCACTAAAAACCAATAAAACAAGCTTGAATTGTATTTTTCACTTTAGGAAAATGATTTATAAGTTATTTTTGATTTTTAGGATTCATTCTCACATCAAACCGACACACGATGTGACTAGTATGACTCAAAGTGTGTGTTTTTAGTTTAAATTGACATTTTAGTAAAAAAGATAAGTGGAATACTAAAAATTAAGAAAACACATTCAATTTTTTTGAAACTTTAAGGAAAAGTCCTTAAGTAATTCGTGATGTTTATGAATCAAACTCACATCAATATGATTCAAGGTGTGATCGGTATGACTCAAATTATGTTTTTTTATTTAAAACTGACATTTTAGTTTAATACACATGTCACATACACAAAAATGAGAAAATACATTCATATTGTTTTGATACTTTTTCAAAATAATCAATAAGTAATTTTTGATGTATAGGAATATTCCGCACCTCAAACTAAAACACAATGTTCCTAGTATGAATCACAATGTATGTTATTAGTTTAAAATATATATTTTAGTGTAAAATGTGTGCCACTCATTGAAAATAAACCAAATGTGATTATATTTTCTTGATACTTTTTTAAAATGATTCATAAGTAATTTTTACATGTATGAATTATTTACACATAAAACCGATACATGATGTGAAATGTATGATTCAAAGTGTGTGTTCAGTTTAAATTGACATTTTAGTAAAAAAGATACATGACATACTCAAAACTGATAAAACACATTCATATTATTTTTATAATTTATGAAAATAATCATTACATCATTTGGGATATATAGGATTCAAAAACACATCAATCCGAAGCATGTTGTGTCTGGTATGAATCCAACGATTTCTTTTTATTTAAAATTGACATTTTGGTTCAAAACACACATAAAAGACTCAAAACTGAGAAAAAACATTTGGATTTTTTTGATAATTTATGAAAATTATTCATATGTCATTTGTGACTTGTAGTAACCAACCACACCTCAATCCGATACACGGTGCACCCAATATGACTCAAGGTGTATGCTATCAGTTTAAAAATCACATGTTATTTCAAAACAAATTTCACTCATTAAAAACAAAGAAAACATGATTTTATTGTCTTCATACTTTAGTATAATGATTCATAATTAATTTTTATTTTTAGTAATTAGTATCATGTCAAACTGACACACGATGTGACCAACATTACTTAAAGTGTGTCTTTTCAATTTAAATAGACATTTTAGTAAAAAAGGCATGTAACATACAAAAAACTAAGAAAACACATTCATATTGTTTTGATACTTTATAAAATATACCCTTAATTCATTTGTGATGTGTAGGAATCAACCTCACATTAATACAATGAACGATGTGATCAGTGTTACTCCAAGTGTGTTTTTTTACTTTAAGTTGACATTTTAGTACTAAACACATGTCACATTATCAAAACCAAGAAAAAAAATTGGAATGTTTTTATACTTTTAGAAAATGATCTATAATTCACTTTTGATGTGTAGGAATTATCGTCACCTAAATCTGATGCATGGGGTTTCTGGTATGACTCAAAGTGTATGTTATCAGTTTAAAATTGACAGTTTAGTTCAAAACATGTATCACTCATTGAAAACCAAGTAAACACACTAATATTATGCAAAATAATAAGTTTTTAGGATTTTTTGATAACTTAAATTTATTTTTTAGCTCTCATTATAGGATACACTAATTTAAATTTGTGTTACATGAAACACTAGATTAGCTTGCCTTACACATGATGCTGAGTTTTAATAAAACCACGATATACTATTACTATTATTATTCAAACATGACCATTATAACCTAGCTATTAAACATAGAAATATAAATATTAATAAATATTTTTTAAATATCATATATTATTGCTTTATATAAATAAAACATATTGATAAAAAATTACTTAATTTTATTTTAAATATTTATATGTTTCGAAAATAATATTTTCTAAAAAAATGATTTTTATTTATTTTTGTGAACATTAATAAAATTAAATTTTTACACTTTTATAAAATTAATTTTTTAAAATAAAATTTATTTTTTAAATCATCATATAAAAATTATATTAGGGATAAATTTTGGGATTTTTTTGAAATGTTTTATTTTTTAATGAATATTGAAAAATACTGAATTTTAATTGAAAATTGGACTTTTCATTTAATTTATTTAAAAAGTTAAATTATAATTTAAATTTGTTTTAAAGTAAAATTAGTTCAATTATAAATCTATTTATACAATTTTGTTTCTTGTAATCTATTTTATATTGAATTTTTATGTAAAACCATTTCATACATTTGAACACGTTCTCTTTAACAACCCACATCCTCATCACATCTATGGGATTTTTTTAGATTAAAATTTTTCATTTATGAGAATAAAATTTGGAAAAATGGATTCCATGTTTTTAATAATTATAAGTTATATTATCTAATTACTTCAAATTAATTTTTGACCAAAATTAATAGTAAAAAAAATAAAAATTATTTACCGTGGTTAAGGTAAAATTTTGTTTACTAGTGGTTTAAACTAAAAAGACTCAGTTAAAAATAACCTAAAAATTTTACATCACCCATTAACTAACCATATATCAAACTTATATCTTATATTATCAATAATGGTCCATTATTGGAGTCTTGTGACATGAAAAAAACATGGGTGGAATTATTTCTTTCAAAATATTACAAGTGTGCAACTCACCTCACTTATAAAAGGCCACTCCATATCCTCTCTTATCAACACCTTCAAACCCTTTTGGGTTGGAAAATACCTAAGAAACTATCTTCCCAAATTACCTCCTCTCATCACATAAGCCTTAGTTTGTAAATAAATTCAACCTAGTAAGGATTTTAGTAAAACTTTAAGGAGGATACTTGAAGAAAAGTAATGTTCATCAAAGAAGGTTTTTGTTGTATTTCCTCCTCCACCTACTTTAATTGCTATTATAACACACTGATATGACAACCTTAGTATATTAAATATAATTAGACGTTGTTATGTTAAGGGCATGACCAATAACCATCTCAACTTCTATCAAATGGGTTACGAAATCATCATTGATGTGTACAGTGTACTACCGCCTTGCAAACCGATGCCATTCATTTTTCCATTAACACCTCTCAAGGTTGGAAATAATTATGGATTTATTATTTATAAATTATGTTTATGATATTATTATGATTTTTTAAATATTATTTCACACATACCATCATTATTTCCTTTTTTGGGAATATGATAACGTCGCTCGTGTGTACGGTGGACTACCGCCTCACGAAGCAATGTGATTTATTAATGATTTACATGGAAGGTATTAAGGATGGGTTTAATGAAAATATGTGATACATTTATGATTAAATGGAAGATATTAAGGAAGAATTTGATGATATTATTATTCTTTGAGATATACGTTATGTTATGAACCTATATTCTTTCACGAGGTTTATAGATAGACCCTTTGACATGTAATATCATAAATTTATTTATCCTCATAATATTTTAAGTTCTATTTTATGTTATTATTTAATGGAAAATTATGATTCAGTTTTACCAAATTAGAAATAATTTTATGTTACAATCTTATAATTTTTCATGATTGTTTATGATTTTGTTTCTGATGATAAAATCTTATGATCCTTCTCTCAATAAACTCATGAATTTTCTTCTCCTATAGTTATTCATGCTATTTTAAAGTAATAGTACCATTTTAAACTCTTTGATACTGAAAATAATTGATGAAATGTTCTTATTAAAACCCAAATTTATTTCTATCTTCAGTTAGAAATATGGTTTTTTTAAACCATATTTTTAAAAAATGTTTTGAAAAATGTTTTATTATTCTCCAATGATTTTTAAAAGACATTTTTGCCCATGTTTTACTTTAATTTTTTTTGAATGGAATCTTCATGTCATTTTACAAACAATTAACATTCTTATTTTACTGAAAATGTGAAAGGAATATTTATTTTAACATGTACGATTTGAATGAAACTTCCCATCATCAGGACCATTATTTTATTTGAAGATTATTTTATAATTTTTCAAGTTTATTATCAAATAAAAATATTTTAAAAATGTTTTATGTTTTAAAATGTGTTTTTAAAAGAGGAAAATATGTTTTCCCCACTAAATTATTTAAATGATCAATCAAAATAATTTTCCATTTAAGATAAAATCTATTGATGTTACCTATTCTTTATAGGGGATATGATCCTAGTATATCATTCTTATTCTTTCCCAAAATGGTTTATTTTTACGAGGACATGATGTTTATGAAACCCATTTATCTTACATGGGTTATAGTATAATAAAATTAATATGAAACCTGCTTCTTTTTCTGTGGGTTATGCTATGATTAAATGATAAAATTATCATGAAACCCATCTATTTTCTCTAGGTTAGAATATGATGAAATATTTATGAAACCGATTTTATTTCATAGGTTTTGATATAATGAATGTTTTATAATCTTTTGACACACATATGTATGATTTTTATTATATGATGGGTGGGAACTGTATCTACCATTAATGCATTAGATAAATATTTATATCTCATGAGATAGATAGGAATTGAATGGGGAGTGAACCCAATTTAGTAAGGGACATTGTATGGTATTATTGTCTTGGGAGTGAACCTTGACTAATATAATGGTTTAGGGAGTGAACCCATTCCACTATTATAGCCTTGGTAGTGATCCTTGACTACTATAGAAATGATTTTCTATGCTTATGTATATACCAAAAATTTATGTCTTATGCCAATGTTATGACCTCATGGCCCATGTTATTTGATTCCCTTATGATTTGTGTCTTATGAACTACCAATCTTTATTACACGAATCAATATTATTATCTTTAATATATAGGGTATGGTTTTCAAATGTTATGATGATGTTCTCATACCCTTATATTCAATTTATTATTACATATCTCCCTTGTTTACCCTTATTGAGCATTCGAGATCACCATTTCTTATGTTTTCATTCCCCAGTTTATGAATAAATACATTAAATAATATATATTTAAGAAGAGTTATAGTTATGAAAATCATAGTGGGAGATGATGTATTTTACCAATGGACCAGTTGTTCATGTTTCTAAATTTCTAAAGACACTAAATTATTATAGTCTTCAGGTGTGTGTTTGTATAATGTAATTAATATTTATAAAAAATGATATATTATCTGTGTATGATAATCCTAGGTTTATATAGTTGGTATCATAGGATATTTTTAGTTAATCTTAAAAAAAATAAGATGATAAAACCTTAGTTATATTCCTAAGGACATGTATAAGGATAAGTCTAAGGATGATTCAAAGTATAGGAAATTTTCCTAGAATTTTGGAAAAGGATAGAGTGAGTGGTTTCCAATAAATCACATCCCCATATAGATACTATAAGTGGATGTGTCTTTGGCACAAAGATAACTTGGGGTAATTACTCTAAAAATGGTGTATTGATATGGACTCAATCATCACCTGGTGAATGAAAACGATCCTTGATACACACCTGGTTTGACACTCCTGGGGGATATGTTTTGAAAATTCACAAACACTTTATAAAACATCATGAAGGATTTAAATAAATGATGAACATGAATGACCTAGGACAAACCTAAGGTGTCATAGATTAAAAAAGGTTCCATGATTTAGACATCTTATAAGTGATATTTCATGATTATGTGGTTCCCCATCATGATTATTGTTTCTTACGCTATGATTTTTGGTTTTAGTAAATAGATAGAACCCAATGTAATCATGTTATTGATTAGTGTGATGGACAATGTAATGAGTTTCCTCCTAATAATCCAAACATAAAGGAATATGGAATAAAAAATCTCATTTCTATGCTCACAAAAATTTCTTAATATATTAATCATTATATAATTCTAAACAAACAAAAGAGAGAAGAAAATTATGTTGATTGTTTCACAAGGAAACTTCCAAATTCTTTTAGTGGGTATTATGATCCACTGGAAATGGATCGAGTGATTAAAAATTTAATAAACAACTTTATCTCTAGAATGATATGATCCTAGGAGATAATGGACTTACTTTCTCAACATATGACTATAAAAAAATTATATATTCAATAAGTATGATCTCTGAAATAATACATACATTTCCAAATGACTACATACTATTTAACAAGGACAAAAAATCACTTAAAAAATTCCCAAAGTGTGGTGAATCTTGATACAATAAAGATGGAATTGGTCCTATTAAATTTGTATGATACTTTCCCATCATTCCAAGGTTTATAACTATATTAAAATGAGGATATTGTTAGGAAATTGACATGGCATGCAGACATAAGAAATAAATTTGGGAAACTTTTTCACCTAATAGACCCTTCTTAGTGGACGAAAATTTATCATGAGTATCCTAAATTTTCGAACGAGCTGACAAACATTCTTTACACACTTTCTACAAATAGAGTAAATCCGCTTGGTTTTCAAAGAAAAATTCACAATAAATGTCATATTATGTTGGTAAATTAAAACTTTCCACCATAGTTATGCATGAAATGAAAATACATTATGTTATCTTTTATTATATCTAGACCAAAATAACCACGTAATTGTATTGTTTTTTATTTGGCTCCATTGACCAAAGATTTGAAATTATTATGGGATTTAGTGGTTACATAGTATGATTGTTAAGAAAATTAAGATTTGTGGTTGAGATCCATATTTTATGGGATGATAAATGACTTTTCTACTTATGAAAATTTTTCAGGATATAGAATTAAAAAAAATCAAGGGTGTACCATTTTGGGAACAAGGTAGACAGTTAGTTAGATTAAAACATCTATCGAAGACTATGTTTCCAGGGAATCACATATTTCTACCCCAGTGACATAAATAATTATCTTTGATGACATCATTCAATAGGATTTTGGAATTAGAAACAACAATTTATCCACTAATAGGTGATCAACTATTTGATAGATTAAAAGATATGGACACTAATTTTGGTAAACCGTATTCAAAAAACCATATAAAAATTGGTTGAAAAAAAGTGATCTATTTTTTTAAATTACCACACTAAAATTGTTTTTTCGTCACACATTTTCTTGATATTATGAATGTAGGAAAAAATAAATGTGATAGTTTCATTGGAATGTTAGTAAATGCACCTAATAAAAAAAGGATGGAATTAACACCAGGTTGGAAATGATTAACATGTAGAGATTGGAAGAGTTGGAACCAATGAAGGGGGAAGGAAATTGTATTATTACTCTAGATCCTTACACTCTTTTTAAGCAAGATAAATATCAGTTTTTTAATTTATTTATTTATGTAAATGTTCTAGAGGGGTATTAATAAAATATAAATAATATCACATCAATGACTAATTTAAAGTTAAAGGGACTGAAATCACATTAATTTCATGTTTTGATGCAAGATCTAATATCTTTAGCTTTACATTGTATTTTGCCTAATAATTTCCATCATATATTAACCAATATATATTTATTTTTAAATGGTATCCATAAAAAAATTTATAAACCTAATGAAATTACCAACTATAGAAAAGGAAGTGACTGTCATATTACGTGAATTGGTGATGTTCTTCCTACATTAATTATTTGATATGATTGTTCACTTGATATTTTACTTGGATAGTGAGATTTGGCTATGTGATCCTATACATTGTAGTTAGATTTACCCCATTGAATGGTAAGGGTATATTAAAAATAAAATTTGTCCATAAGGTAGAATTATGAAGCTATATGTTATTGAGGAATTTGTTGAATTCTTTACCAAATAATTTTTCAATGTATAAATCATTTTTCTACCAAAATCTCATCAGTACGAGTGGATTTTTGGTGAATGAACTTCTAGAATAGATGTTTTCATAATTACTATTATAGAGCGGGAGTGGTATCAAATTTATGAATTGCATAATGGTTTAGAGGTTATAACATATGTTGAAATGAACAAAGTAATTATTAGGAATTTGAATCTATTAAGGGGTGAAAAATGGACATTGAATACACATAATCAACTGTTTATAGGATGGTTTCAAGATCATTTTTAAGTATTCAACTAAAAATAAAAATACAATTTTAGAATGGATTTGGTGGATATCTAGAGGACCAAGTGCACATGTATTATCTTATAGTGGTTATAAATTTTATAAAAATAAATATGATGAACACAATACCATGAAAAATAGTGGATTTTCACTTATGGATGATGAAATTCATGTATCTGGTACCAAGAAAAAAAAATCAAATTCATGTGAATATGTCATACTTTGGCATCATAAAAAAAATATGGGAGTTGGATTATAAAATATCCCAAGTGTTAATTTTTCAATGAAAGTGGGTAGATAACAAGTGTACAATTAAAATATATGAATTGGTATTTGTGAAAGTGTATTTTAATAAGTAAGGTTAAAAATATGAACTTTTTTTCATGGAATCATAGTAAGTACATGTATTTTATATTCTAGATATAGTAAATAGAAAGTTGTCAATTGTTATGTTATCAACCAAAATAACTGAAGGGTTAGATGTCAATTAAACCAAGGTTGAACCTTTCATTCGTACATCAAAATAATTTCACAAAGATCCCAATATAAACGAGGTATTGTATGGAAGACGACACGATAATGAGGGGATTTGAATACTCGATAGAGGGGTCAAATCCCTTGAACTATTGAGAAAATGAGAGACCAATAATCTGCTTATATATTTTTTAATATACATTACATTAACTCATATTATTATTTTTTCACTACTGTATTTATATAATCTAAATTAAATGTTCATACAATTCTAAAGATAATGAATTCTACACATGTTGATGTTGCTAATCCTGAGGAACAATAAGTTTCTCAACATGCTGATGCTCCCAATATAGAGGAACAACAACTTTATTCACATACCAATGCCACCAATCTAGAGGAACAACATATTTATGATGTTTAAGTTGAGGAAACAATTGATGGAGAAAAACCTATGTCTCCATAAAACAAATTGGATTGGTGTAGCGTGATAGTGTTAATAAAAATTATTAAGGTGAGAAGAAGAGTCATCAAATTTGGGGTTGTATTGAATGCACATGACCGGTCTATTAACCCTAACAAATCCATGTTCAATAGTTACATTAGGCTCACCAATTTGAATGCACATTTCATTTGATGTTGATATGTGGTAAAATTTTGTGCCTGTGCTTAAGGCACTCATTTTGGAAGAGATTAAGAGTAACATTATGATACACTTTCTTTAATTTACTAAAAATGAAGATAATAAATTGTGGATTTATTCTTCA
The DNA here is from genome assembly GCA_963277665.1 of Viscum album. Classification (NCBI taxonomy): domain Eukaryota; kingdom Viridiplantae; phylum Streptophyta; class Magnoliopsida; order Santalales; family Viscaceae; genus Viscum; species Viscum album. Next base: position 1,948,067,612 of record OY728130.1, read on the forward strand.
ATATCCCTTATAGAGTGCATTTATACATGATTAATGTTGAATAAAATTTATATTATTGCTCACTATAAATTCTCATATATGATTTCATAAAATTCTTATGAAGTATCATCTTAGATATTTTGAAGGGAAAATAAAACCATACTCACCACATATGTATGCACACTTGATAAACCAAAAAATGTGGAATGTGTTTATTAGTCATTGTGAGTATAGAAATTTTCAGGTACATTATAATTGGTAATACATTACTTAAAAATATGTGTATTAATCAATTTGATAAGAATTATTAATTTATGAAGCGACACCAGAGTTATGAAAATGAGGAGCGTGCAAAAAAACCAACATACCCCTACTATAAAGCAATGATGGTGTAGGATTCACTTGATTTTTATGCATTTTAAATCTATAGTAATACTTTTATGTGACACGAAACAACAACATAGTTAGTTTCCCTTTTTTATATTTATATTGATGAATTAAAATCTAAAGAAAATTCTACCCCACACCATGTTCTATGGAATGAATCTTGTGTAAATAAAGACATGATACTAATAGATGAAAACACACCAAATATATTGGAATCATGTGTAAGTATGACATAATAAAAATTTATTCTAATTTAAATCAGTATTATATAACAATGGATACTTATTTTACTATATTTTTTTTATCCATCTTAGACATAGGAATCATCATGAGATATAACCGATGAATAAATACTATCAGTGGCCTTGAAGAAGCCAGAATGAAATGGATGCTTGAGAGGTGTGGGTTTTGGGGTGTTTTCGCAAACATATTTTGAGAAAATAAATGAATAGGGGGATAAATATAAGAAAATGGATGAGAGGAAGAAATGATTATCTACTTTAGAAGAAAAAATTAATTGGAAGTTTGAGTTAGAAAATTTTATGGGAAGGAGTTAAAGAGAAGAAACAATATAACAACAACCATAATGTGAATATCCCTCCACCCCCACTAGCTTTGAGGTAAGACATTCCCTTAAATGGGATGCCTTACAAGAGGTAATCATTTTTTCACAACTTTTTTTGTGAAATGTGAATTAGGTAAACATTAATACCTTTATTGTGCCAATATTATATATGGTGAAAATGATTGTGATTTATATCTATTAGTACCCACCCATATTCTTATTGTGATGGGTAAAATATATAAGAACCAAAGAGATATTCTACATAAAAAAATAATTCCAATAGGTCATTTGAGAGCAAGGATTCACATAGCTCATGAATAATCATTTATCTACCTATTCCACTCGATCATCTGGATATTCATATGGTTGTGATTACAATTGTAACTTTTATAGCATGACCGTTGGATCTTTTAAAAATACATGTTTACAAGGATGTATTCCTTTCCATTTTTTTATGAAAAAACATTAAAAATTAATGAAAAAATCCATGAATCGATGATTTTTTTATAGAAAGATAAAGGGAAGGGGTGAAATGGTATGTCAAATAAAAAAAATCTAAAGGATCAACCAATAATTCAAAAAGTTATTCAGAGAGTACATTTACCCCTACAATTCAACTTCCAAATTCAAAAACATTACAACTTCAGGAAGATAAAACTTTAAAAAGTGATGATATAACCATGATTGATTTTGAATAACAAATGTATGGAGAGGACATTACAAAATATCTTGGTCTTGAGAATGTAAATTAAATCCTTAAGAATGAATGACTATGGGTCTCAGTTGTAAATGTATACATGAGGTATGTTTTCACAATTTGTTTTTCCAATATCTAATATACTATTTTAATTATGAATAAATAATATTCATATTTTTTATAGTCATATATATTAGTAAATTTCAAACAGAAAAACCTATGAAAAAATTTTGGGGTCATTAGTCCTCACATTACATCTACACAATAATTCTTATTAGAACCAAAGGAATATAAATAAATTGTGGAAAAAAAATCCACAATGTTTGAAAGAAAATTTAAATATGACATAATATTATTAATACCTATAATACAATGGTAAAAATCTAAAATTTAATCATATCAAATATATTTTCATTCCATTTAATTCTTATTTTTTTTATTTTTAGGCAGTATTGGTTACTCATTGTAATCAATTTGGATACTCTAAAGATTTATTTTCTAGATTCAGTGCTTGGATAACCAACAAATCAACCACACATGATGAGTTTTATCAATTTTTAATACAATAAATGAAAAATTTTACAAATAAAATTCAAGTTATACATTTTATATCGTGTTTTAATGAAAATAATGTTATGAAAGGTAAGTGTTTAAATATCATCAAAATCATGGCATGAGGAAAGTCCATGAGCATAATATGCCCATTTACTTCTAAAAATGGATAAGTATTATGGTATATATAATAATATTTCACTATAAAACATATTTAAAAATAAATTACTTATTTTTATCAATGTTTTTTAACATACCAAAAAAAATAATAGAAAAGATTGTGGTTATTAGGTTTGAAAATTTATTAAATATATCATATTCCATTAAAAAACTAGCATCTATGAAGAGGTATTTTAGAATATAATTAGAATTTAATTTAAAATATTTTTTAATCATTTATTTATTGATATTTTTTAGTATAATTCAGACTTTTGATAGTCATTATATTCAAAATAGGAAATATATTTGTTTAGAAATGAATGGGTATGATGCATGGTTTCTGAATGTATATAGACATCATGAAGAGGTGAATTCCTATTACTTATATAGTCAATTTTACAACCATTTTATCTACTATTTTTAAGTTAATTTCCTTATAATTTTTGTTTGATACTTATTTTAGTTAATTTCCTTATCAAAACACACATCACATATTCCAAACTGAGAAAACACATTAAGTTTTTTTGATACATTTGGACAATGATCCACAATTAATTTGTGACATGTTGGAAAAAAACATACATCAATCCGATGCATGGTGTGACTGGTATGACTCTAAGTGTGTGTTTTTATTTAAAATTGACATTTTAGTTCAAAACACATGCCACATACTCAAATAAGAGAAAAACATTCAGATTTTTTTATACATTAAGACAATATTCCATAAGTCATTTTTGAAGTGTAAGAATCCCCCTAATCTCAATCCGATACTCGATGTGCCCAAGATGACTCTAAGTATATGCTATCTGTTTAAAATTAAAATTTTAGTTCAAAATGTGTGTTACTCACTAAAAATAAAGAAAACACACTCATATTGTCTTTATACTTTAGGAAAAAGGATTCATAAGTCATTTGTGATATGTAGAAATTAATCACATGTAAAACTGACACATGACATGAATGATGACTCAAAGTTCTTGTTTTTAGTGTAAATTGAAATTTTAGTAAAAAATACAAGTAGCATACTCAAAATTTAAAAAATCCATTCATATTGTTTTTATACTTCAGGAAAACAATCATTAAGTCATTTGTGACTCATAGAAATCAACTGAACGTCAATCTGACACATGTGTGATCGTATGACTCCAAGTGTGTGTTGTTTTTAAAATTGATGTTTTAGTTTAAAACACACACCACATAATCAAAACTAAGAAAAAAAATTCAGTGTAGCACCCATAGTTTTTTTGAAATATTTTTTTTCAAAATAATTTAAACTTCATGATATTTTTTATTTCACACAACATTGAATATAGGTTTTTTTATATGAAATCACTAAGCTCATCTTTATTTATATGCAAAACCAAGTTAATATTTCACTACATGAAACAATTATATTATATTGTGGTACATGAAATACTATGTTTGGATTGTGTTACACATAATGCTGATTTCCATTGATAGCTTGTGTAAGAACCCGGTTCTTATATTTGAGGTACGAGTTTCTTCTTTCCTATTATCCTTTAGTGTTTTTAAGAAAATTAGGAAAATGGGGAAAATTCTAAATTTTGGAACTATATGCCATGTACTTTTCCACACGCCATGTACTTTTGGCCATGTAGAATTGGTACGTGGGGCGTGTAGCCTTGTTAGCGATGAAGGGTGTAGGAACCGACTACAGGCCGTGTAGTGGTCCTTTACACGCCGTGTAATCAGTCGGCAGGCCAAAATAGTAAGGCGGTGGAGCAGCCGCCAGCTGGCCGAAAGTACACGCCGTGTAATCAGGAGTACATGCCATGTATTGATGTCGACAGATGAACAGTGTGGCAGTGCCGCCAGAGGAATAGTTAAATGAAGGAAGTACACTCCATGTACTTGGAATTACATGCCGTGTACTTTGTTTTTTTTTCCCGGTTAAATGGGCAGTAGCCCCCCTGTTCACAGGGAAGGCTTAGAACCGGATGAGAGGAATGGAAGAGGGAGGCTTAACCTTGGGAGATCCGCCGATCGAGCACTGGGAATCTGATTCCACTTCAGACGATCTCGTTGGAACCGCACGGGTAATCCCTCCCTTCTCCTGGTATGGTTCATACCAATTATTCCCCTAATGGAATTTATTTACATTTGAGAGGGTTTAATTATTCGTCAAATCTACGTCGTTCTTAGGTGTTTCTAGAACCGACGTTCATGTATAGTTCTCGTTGGCGTATAAGGTAGGTGGCTTGGTGTTTATTTTCCAACTGTCGTGCGTTTCTACATGTTTTTGAGCTACGAACCCATATTTAGGGTGTCGTGTGGCTGAGGCCGTGGCTATATTGAATACCTAGAATTGTATAGATAATTAATAAAATAGTGAAAATGCTGTTTGGGATTGTTGCTTGGATCCAGAACCACCCCGGGGGTGTGTTTCACTTTTTAGCCGTTTGGCCAGGATACCCAAGGGTATGCCTTTAAAGTAGTAATTTTAGAATTGCCTTGAGAGGAATTTCTTGTTTACTGCTTGTTTATATGTTGGGAATGGCCCAGTAACCTATTCCTGAGGGTGGTGTTTTGCTATAGCCTGAGGGCGTGACTGTATTAGACTGAGGGCAATGTTCTATTTTTCCTGAGGGAAACCTTTCGTGCCTGAGGGCCGACACTTCGTATGCCTGAGGGAAAGTTTCTGTTACGCCTGAGGGCTATACCTGCGGGTTGGATTCTGATTACCTGAGGGTGAGATTTTACTTGTCTGAGGACGCGGACTGATTATTTAGAAATTCACCATGGGGGTTTCTAAATGTTAAATGGATTAAATGAATAAATAAATTTCAATATAACTGGTAAGTTAGTTACTTTTTAGTACTCCTTAGTTTATTGAATTTTACTAATGCACACTTATTGCATGTTTTACACACAGTTGAGCACGGGCCTTTGGTGGGTGCCCAATGATATATATTTCTCACACCCTATTTGGGTCATGATTTTCAGTCCAAACAGATTATGTTTCTGCAGGTGTGGATAGGGGAAAGAGTCACTATATAGGTACTTGACTGTTGCTGAGGAGTAGGAGGGCATGAGACCGCGCCTAGGCTCGCGATGCCGCTACCAGATGTTTTGATTTGTTTAGTTTTACTCTGTATTTTGTTGTACTGTATTGATGTATAAACATGTTCTGGCTGTTTTCTTAGAACTTGTGAAATGTTGCATCATTATTTATATACAGTTGGTTATATCTACTGCAATTGTTTACTTCAGTTGTGTATGGTTTATTGCTTCCACTGTCTGTGTATGTTTATTTTTGTATCCCGCTACGCTACACTTTGACAAATGAGGGCATAGTTTACCCACTATCAGACCTGGGCCCTCGCTGCTAGTCAGCAGTGTAATGCCCCGACCCTAGTTACCCAGAGTCGGTGCATTATTACATAACATTGGCATGATCACAAGAAAGATCAAATCTCGAAAGACCGATTAGTTTAGTATCTTTGGAAACACTAGATACATTAATAAAGTTTTACATTACATCATAAAATGAAAAATACAACAATATAGTCTCCATAGTCCACACTCTTATCCCCTCATACTATCCCTGTAGGTCATTCATAAATTACTTCTTCACATCCTGGGAAAAATAAAACATAAAAAAGGGGTGAGCTCAAATGCCTAGTAAGGATAACAATATAGCAGAAACTTTCATAAATAAGAATAAAAATTTAAGGCAATGTATAACTAAAACAAAATCCTTTTAAACTTGAAATTCAACATAGTATGGAAAAAATAAAATGAAATAATGCAATTTACTTATTCACATGGATATTCTACTAATCTAATAATCACATTCAATATCAATAACCACTTTCATAATGATGGAATGCATAATGCCAGACTATCATAACCCACATAGCCAAGGCCTCATGTCAGGACTACAAATAAGATTTTTCCAAGGCCTTGTGCCAAGACACTAGTTTTTCTCATGAGACCTACCGATTCATCGAGGAGCTATAACGGGCTCCACTCATCACATATTAAGTCCAATGCATTCCCATATGAAAAGGTTTAAACATAACATAAACATTCGTATTAATACTAGCATATGAAATGTAAATACTTCATCTATAAAACACGGTATAAAAATAACACATCCATAGTCAAACATATCAAAAAACCTTCAATACAATGTGGAAGTTTTGTTTCATAATAACTCAACTTCAAATAAGCTTAAAATTCATCAAAGGATGTTGACATAGATGAAATCAAAACTATTTGAGAGAAATATATATTCCTATTTTTAAATAATTTAAGAGTCACATAATTATAAAATAAAACATTTACTTTGAAATTTTTCTTATAATCTTGTAAGGGATGCTTTGAAGATTTTATAACGGCGGAAAATAGCCGCACCTGCCGTATAAGTTAAAAAAACATTATTACCTTAATTCTGTCGAAAAGGTTAAAAATCACCTTGTTTGGAAAACGACGGAAAGATTCCTTATAAAACTATTATAAAAAGTCAAACAAAGGTATAAATGAATTTAACGCATATTCTTGTAAATAGTAAAAATGTTTTGAAATACATTTTTAAGAAAAATGGATGTGGATGATAAAGAGATCCTAGTAGATTATTACGTATAAACAACCTCGGATAATGAAGAGATTGTGAAATAAACCCTTACCTTGTACTTTTCCTTGGTTGAGGGTAGGTTAACATCCTGTATAATGGTGAAATAATTGTTATTAAATTATACAAGAATAATATACATTAATATGATTGTTGGAACCACTTTGTGTATAGGTTTGTATTTGTTGTCAATAGTTGTCAATGGAATATCAAAATGAAGGAGATCATGAAATACTCTGATAAAGTAGAGGAGTAGGGATTCAAACGATTGTTGTGCTGATCGTAAGTTCAAAGAACATGTGTCAAAGATGATACATTGTTTACAACAATGAAGAATGTAAGGAGTAATCCATCCAAGGATGATTAAAGCAGGATGGTGTTTTTGGATGAAGACCATACAATTCCTCCTTATTGCATAAGAACCATGGGCTTCGATGAAGACCATGCAATTCATCCTTATTGCATAAGAACCATGGGCTTTGATGAAGACCATGCAATTACTCATGATTGCATGAGAACCATGCTAGAGACTTCTTGACGGATTGAATCACATGGTTTGCATGAAGTTGATCATGACGGTTGATGAAGGAGGCAATGTGCCAATGAGTTGACTTATGAAATGGCCATGCACATCACATTGTCATAGAAGATGATGGTACTAAAGTTGTTCCTTCAAAGAATACATATCACAATAGTGGAGTTTGTGATAAAAGCAAAAGAGTTGCCGAAGGATACAGATCACCAAGAAGAAGTGATGTTGAGGTGATCGTGCTTGTCAACAAAGCAAACAAACGACATACAAATTTGTTGAAAAAGGAGATTCCATGGTCACATGTCGAGTTCAAGAGTTGTGGTCAAAGATATATGTTTGATTCAAGAACATCGACAGAGGAATGGATGATCTGGAGGCGGTACCAAAAGAGCAGATACAAGGTGGCGCCATTTTCCAGTGTTTGCCAAATTTCCGGGCCTCATAATCAACAAATGAAGAAGAGTGATTTGGGCAAAGGGACTTGCGCGCCATACTCTAGGAGGATAGGAAACTTGCGCACCATATGTTTTTGAAGATCAGAGCATCAAAATATGGCAAAGGGATAAGGGTCGCGCAAGTTTTGGTGAGGTCGCGCAGGTGAATTATGTGTCGAGAAGAGACTTGCGCGCTGACACCTTGAATGCATTATAACTTGTGCGCCTATGGTTTTTCGAGATCAGACGATCCAAATTTGGCAAAGTCAAGATGTTCTCACAAGTTTGGATGTTGATCGCGCAAGTGCCTAGTAGGGACCGAGACTTGCGCGCCGATGGATGACTTGCGCGCCGCCGCGCAGGGGGTCCAGTTTGCCTATAAATACTGGACCACCCCTCCTCATTTCTCACAGAGATCAAGACTTTGAGATTGTTCGAGCTCTCGTCGCGCAGGTGGTTGAGCCGCGCAAGTAGGGGTTGCGCGCCGAGTGAGGGTTGCGTGCCCTAGAAGATTTAGGGGAGAAAGAAATTGTGTCGCGCAAGTATTAAGTTCAAGAAGGCAGTGTCACGCAGGTGCTTCAGTGACACTTGCGCGCGAGTTTAGACTTGCGTGCCTGAGACTTGCGCGCCGCTGGGAGACTTGAGCGCCGGGCTTGAAAAGGATACCCAGACACTGTTGAAGCACGCCCGCCTTTATGGAGCTGCACAAGAGCTGAAGATTGCCTGATACTTTTGGTGAAAAGTGAAATTGGTTCAGAAATCTAAATGATACGCGCATGATCTCATGCATACATGGAGAATTGATTCTGACGAATGCCGAGTAAGCTGAACATCATTTATTGAGAAATCACATAAGTGATTGTGATTCAGGAAAACGAAGACAAGGGGATCTAGTGCATTCATTATTTTCACTAAAGAAGAAAGATCGAACTATAAAGAGCATCAACTCTGAACCATGATACAAGAAAAGTCTCATGCAGAACAGGAGATGAAGAACTTCAATGCACACCTATTGAAGAGACCTTCACGTCTATAAATTGAGTGGGACTTCACCAACGGCAGTGAGCCAGGGGGAGTCAACGGGAGTGACCCGAGGGATGCAGTGAGCTATCCCTGAACAATTGTAAAGGCAGTGAGCCTGGGACAGAGTGTCTGTACCCGAAAATTTGTAATCTGCAGCTAGTGAAGCATAGTGGATTTAGGTACGACCGACAACCTGTCGGCGTATGCTCCTTGGACGTAGCCCTTAGTGGTGAACCAAGTAAAAATAGCTGTGTCATCTCTCTGCATGTGAATGTTTAATTGCTTTTCATATCCATCATACAGGTTTAAGTAGTTCCTACCAACGTGGGAACAAGATCCACAACTAAATGAAGAAAAAGTTGCCACCCTGATTCACCCCTCCCCTCTCAGGGTGTCCCGGGGTCCTACAAGTGGTATCAGAGCCAGGTTAACGTATGTTGGATATTCTCCAGTAATTCTATTGAGAAGAGGATTTGAGTTTCTTTCCTAGAGTCAACAATGAAGAGCAGTCTTGATAATGACACAGTCATTTCTGAGCAGAAATCTATATCCACCAAGACATTGACAAATAGGAAAAAGAAAGAGAAGAAGCAGTTGAAGAATTACCTCATATCCAAAGAAGATACAATGTCTTGTTCTCCATGCCATTCCAAAAATGAAGAAACATCAGGCATGGAAAGTATCGAGCAGGTGACTCAGAATTCTTCCAGAGGAAAGGATGACACCCCCAATTCACGCTTTCAAGAAAAACTCAAAACATATCTGCATGATATTCCAGAAGAAAGGGCTGTTATTATCTGTAGCCTATTTCAATCTATGCAGGTTGAGATCACTAGACTTGAAAGGGAAGCGGACAATATGGAAAAGGGGCTAGAAGGAAAAATTATGGAAAGTATGAAGCTCACCAAACGGGTGAAAGCCCTTGAAGAAAAAGGTGAAGTCAGCAATACTCTGGAAGAACGGATCCATGCACTTGAAGCTGAGCTGAAGAAGATAAATGAAGTCAAGAGTTTTTGTTTGGAAGAAACTTCTATTAAATTCAGGGAACTTGACTCTTTGTTACAAAACAAAGTTGAGATGCATGAAGATGAGGTTGAAAGATTGAAGAAGACTTGTGAAGAGAAGATGATCGCGATTGAAGATCAAGAGATCATCCTCAATATTGAGGGTCAAAAATTGGAAGCCCAGTTGACCAAGATTGAGAACACACATATTGAGACTTCACAAAAGAATGAAATGAGTGATGATTGCACTCAGTGTTCGTTGGAGGAGTCTAAAGCTGAAATGCCTCCAACATGTGATAAGAAGATTATGAAAACTCTTGATTATCCACATCAAGAATCAGTTGCTGCTGGTACTCAATGCTCACTGGAGGATTCTTTTGTCAAAAGACCTCCAACATGTGATAATAAGATCATGACTTCACTCTTTGATCTATCACAAGCAACTGAGAAAGTGAAGGTACCATCCAAACCATCTTGTACTCATATTTCTAAATACACTCCTACAATCAGTGGTGGGACGAAAAGTTCTAAACAAGTATGGATGAAGAAAGGTGAGAAGAAGAAACCTACCACCATGGCTAGGGTGGATGGGAAGAAAAAGGAGGAAGTGGGTTCCTCAAATAGAGCACAAAAGATTAAGCAGATGGCCCAACAACTTAATACAGAAGACACAAAGAAGAAAAGATTTGTGGGTCAATGTTGGTGCTGCAATAGATTTGGGCACTATGCACTGGATTGTCTTTATAATACCTTACATGGAAAAGCACAGAGAATGCCTATATCAAAGAGAAGGAATCCAGAGAAAAAGAAGCAACATCAGCAGGTCCAGATGCATCTGTTTACTGCAAACAGATTTGGAATTCTTGATAACATCTGTGATGTATGCAACGGCAGTGGTCACAATGCAGGCACATGTCCACATCAACATGCTTTCACTGTCGAAAAGAAAAGAATACCTCTGATGCCGTCAAAGAATGAATCATCTACCTTGGGGAGAAATCAGAAGAATGTTGTGAACATACATTTCCCCAAGAAGATCTCAAGTAGGGAAGCTGAGAAGACCCAGGATTTTAGATCCATGAAATTGAAGGGTCATTCATCCAAAAGAAACACTAAGTGGGATGAATCTCTGATGAAACCATGTGGAAGACCTAAACCAGCTGAAAAAGTTCCAAATGACATATTGGTCATCTGGCCAGAAGATATGAAAAGAATAAGGAAACTTGAAGATGAGAAGGCCAAGGTTGGTGACAAAGGAAAAGGAAAACTTTCACATGATGAAGACACAGTGCATGAGAGATTTCAAACAAAGAGAAACACACGTGTCAAAGAAGTTCTGTGTGAGAGATGCAAGAAATCTGGTCACATTGCAAAAGGTTGCCTAACCTTAATACCAGATCAAGAAGCAGTACTTAAGAGGAGTAAGAATGTCTCATTCATGATGGGTGCTATGCAGAAAAATTCTCCACACAAAGCAGAAGATAATGTGAACAGAGCCATGCCACACCGACAAATGACAGAACATATGTTCAAATGTGAAGGAATGAATACTGGAGTGAACAGAGGAACTTGGTTGAGAAAAGAACCTCAACCAAGAAAGTCTTCTTAATGAAGCAAGAAAGAACCACCTCTTTCCCATAATCATTTGTGTATTGTATTTGTGCTAATAATGCAGGGAATTGAAGGTGAAGCATGATCTCAGGGGGAGAACCTGAGGAGTAGTGAATGCTGTCAACTCTTGATAGCCAAGATAAAGATGTTTCCATCCTTAGTGTTTTCTTCAATTGATGCTCAAAGATTATGTTGATTAAGGATCACTCTTGATGAAGATGATGAGGAGTGTTTCCCTTGAGGGGGAGAAGAATGAAGAAGCTTCCATAATCACTGTTTCAATCAATATCAACTCCAGCTGGACTCAAAAGCAGTTACTCTGTGAATTTCTTGAAGAACACGCCAATGGAGAAGGTATGTCATTTCTCAATCACTATCCCTTGGTTACTCAGATCAAAGATTATTTTACAAAGGGGGAGTAACTGGATTGATCAGTGATATAAAGGGAATGGAAGTGCCCCAAGGTCACCTATCCTGCCGATTGCACTTGAATGTTTTTGATCTGTTTGATGATGTGAGTGCAGGAGTTTCAGGTTGGTTATTACCCATCACAGTTGATCTTCTTCTACCTGGAATTAAAGTGGTTAACCCTTGAAGACAAGATACATGAGTTATCATCTCATGTTGGTATCATGATCTGTGGATTACGGACAACCTTGTTGATGTAATCAAATCCTCCTATTTTCTACATCGAGCTCTGCTCAAGTAGACTTAGAGTGAAATGATTAATGAAACATTGCTTAAGTGTGGATTGATACCCTCCCTACCATGTGATTTGTATTTATTGTCAATAAGGGGGAGAGAAATTGAAATGAATGTTTGAAAAGAAAATTTGATTGAATAGAAGATTCTCAGTTTGACATTGACAACTTCATTTCAGAAGATGTATAAGGTATTGAAAACAAAATACAAAGGGGGAGATTGTTGGAACCACTTTGTGTATAGGTTTGTATTTGTTGTCAATAGTTGTCAATGGAATATCAAAATGAAGGATACCATGAAGTACTCTGATGAAGTAGAGGAGTAGGGATTCAGACAATTGTTGTGCTGATCGTAAGTTCAAAGACCATGTGTCAAAGATGATACATTGTTTACAACAATGAAGAATGTGAGGAGTAATCCATCCAAGGATGATTAAAGCAGGATGGTGTTTTTGGATGAAGACCATGCAATTCCTCCTTATTGCATAAGAACCATGGGCTTTGATGAAGACCATGAAATTCCTCTTTATTGCATAAGAACCATGGGCTTTGATGAAGACCATGCAATTACTCATGATTGCGTGAGAACCATGCTAGAGACTTCTTGACGGATTGAATCACATGGTTTGCATGAAGTTGATCATGACGGTTGATGATGGAGGCAATGTTCCAGTGAGTTGACTTATGAAATGGCCATGCACATCACATTGTCATAGAAGATGATGGTACTAAAGTTGTTCCTTCAAAGAATACATATCACAATAGTGGAGTTTGTGATAAAAGAAAAAGAGTTGCTGAATGATACAGATCACCAAGAAGAAGTGATGTTGAGGTGATCGTGCTTGTCAACAAAGCAAACAAACGACATACAAATTTGTTGACAAAGGAGATTCCATGGTGACATGTCGAGTTCAAGAGTTGTGGTCAACGATCTATGTCTGATTCAAGAACATCGACAGAGGAATGGATGATCTGGAGGCGGTACCAAAAGAGCAGATACAAGGTGGCGCCGTTTTCCAGTGTTTGCCAAATTTCAGGGCCTCAAAATCTACAAATGAAGAAGAGTGATTTTGGAAAAGGGACTTGTGCGCCATACTCTAGGAGGATAGGAAACTTGCGCGCCATATGTTTTTAAAGATCAGATAATCAAAATATGGCAAAGGGATAAGGGGCGCGCAAGTTTTGGTGAGGTCGCGCAGGTGAATTATGTGTCGGGAAGAGATTTGCGCGCTGACACCTTGAATGCATTATAACTTGCACGCCTATGGTTTTTTGAGACCAGACGATCCAAATTTGGAAAAGGCAAGATGTTCGCGCAAGTTTGGATGTTGATCGCGCAAGTGCCTAGTAGGGGCCGAGACTTGCGCGCCGATGGATGACTTGCGCGCCGCCGTGCAGGGGGTCCAGTTTGCCTATAAATACTGGACCACCCCTCCTCATTTCTCACAGAGCTCAAGACTTTGAGATTGTTTGAGCTCTCGTCACGCAGGTGGTTGAGCCGCGCAAGTAGGGGTTGCGCGCTGAGTGAGGGTTGTGCACCCTAGAAGATTTGGGGGAGAAATAAATTGTGTCGCGCAAGTATTAAGTTCAAGAAGGCAGTGTCGCGCAGGTTCTTCAGTGAAACTTGCACGCCAATTTAGACTTGCGCGCCTGAGACTTGCGCGCCGCCGGGAGACTTGCGTGTCGGGCTTGAAAAGGATACCCAGACACTATTGAAGCACGCCCGCCTTTCTAGAGCTGCACAAGAGATGAAGATTGCCTGATACTTTCGGTGCAAAGTGAAATTGGTTCAAAAATCTAAATGATACATGCATGATCTCATGCATACATGGAGAATTGATTCTGATGAATGCCGAGTAAGCTGAACATCATTTATTGAGCAATCACATAAGTGATTGTGATTCAGGCAAACGAAGACAAGGGGATCTAGTGCATTCATTCTTTTCACTAAAGAAGAAAGATCGAACTATAAAGAGCATCAACTCTGAACCATGATGCAAGCAAAGTCTCATGCAGAACAGGAGACGAAGAACTTAAATGCACACCTATTAAAGAGACCTTCACGTCTATAAACTGAGTGGGACTTCACCAACGGCAGTGAGCCAGGGGGAGTCAACGGGAGTGACCTGAGGGACGCAGTGAGCTATCCCTGAACAATTGTAATGGAAGTGAGCCTGCGACAGAGTGTCTGTACCCGAACATTTGTAATCCGCAGCTAGTGAAGCATAGTGGATTTAGGTATGACTGAAAACCTGTCGGCGTATGCTCCCTGGACGTAGCCCTTAGTGGTGAACCAAGTAAAAATAGCTGTGTCATCTCTCTGCATGTGAATGTTTAATTGCTGTTCATATCCATCATATAGGTTTAAGTAGTTCCTACCAACGTGGGAACAAGATCCACAACTAAAAGAAGAAAAAGTTGCCACCCTGATTCACCCCTCCCCTCTCAGGGTGTCCCGGGGTCCTACAATGATATCATATATGATCTTTTAACATTGCTTTGTTAATAATATTTTAGAATTATCGTCGTTTTAGGTGTTAACTTACTCGTTTTCTTTTATATGTTTTGTTATGTAAGCTGTGTTTTTCATGGATAGGTTGTATCTTAATCATATCCAGAATGATATCAAGTCCTTATATACTATTATTAATCATCAAATGAGAATTAGACTTGAATGGATACGATGGAGAATGAATCTCATCACGTTCGTGGAGACGGTAGTCTGTACTTACGCAAGAGCGACAATATCATTCTTTTGATATTAAAAAAATATATAATTGGAGGTTATATCATATATACAGAATAATTATCATGTTATATTTATTATTTACAATAATTACACATCATTATTATACCCATCCAAATAATAATTTATTGAATAACAATTACACCACGACGTGGAGATGGTAAGCCGTACGTACGCACGTATGGTGACATGTCATTCAAAGTATGGATAGAATACTAAATATGGTTGTACCATATTTATAATAATATTAAAGTATATAGGAGATACTGGATTCATTATTTTAGAATGGGAATAAAAAACAAAGAAGAAGTTGAGGGAGAAATGAATTTGAAAAAGGGTGGTGAAAACATTACCTCTTCTTCGGGTTCTTCCTTTTGATTTGATCAAAAGGGCTGCTTAGGTTGGATTTCTGATCAAACTAAGGCCTCTAGGTTGTAGTGAGGGAAGTTTAGAGAGTATTTGGGTAGGGGTTTGCTGAACCAAAAGGCTTTGAAGGTGTGAATTAATGAGAAGGGGGAGTGCCCTTTTATAAGAGGGGTGAGGGGCACCTTTGGAAAAGCAAGAAATATTATTTTATAATAAATTCATATTCGGTTTCTAATGGATCCAAAGAGGATTATTTAAAGGTTAAGGTGGGGATGGGTTGAAAACCACTCAAAAAATAGAATTTAGACAGGTTTGGGTCATTATATTAACCTTATCTTTTAGTTTTAACTCTTAGTTAATTAGTTTGACACTTACCATGTCACTTTGTATTTTTATATTATATAGTTAATAAACTTACTATATACCTCCAAGAGACCCCAAAGTGGTCCATTAATGACACAACTATCATGATATAAGTATCTTGGTAGAACCTTAGATTTTTAGGGATTTAATATCAATTAATAATATAATATTTGTTTTAAAAACTCTTTTATGTCAATTTTGACACTATTTGGAAAATTGGTTTTTGTGAAAATCATAACAGAATGATTACTTCTAAAAAAGTTAATTAAATCATTTCTAAAATGTCATATTAACCTATAAAATTAGTTTAATTCCTAAAAAGTCTCAAATTATATTTATTTGGGTATTTATAATATCAATTATTTTAATTTTTCACTATTATGGTAATTACTGCATCATCATTGTGTCATAATTAAATTAAATTATTTACTGTCTAAAAATTATAAATAAAATATCATTATATAGGAAATATTTTTAGATTTCTAATTAACAATTAAAATCTAATTTACCTTATGTATAACCCTATATTAAAAATGTTTTAGTAAATAAACTTTGATTTTAACTCTTTTAACTCTTCTTTGAATTAAATAATAATAAATGTCCTAATCTAATCCAAGTGGACCTAAATGATAATATTTTATTTCTAAGGTTGTTTTTGGTCGAGATAAACTTTTCCAATAGAATTAGAACATGTGTTAGGGTAATATTAATATCATTTTTACCCTTAATTACCCTATTTGCTTTTAACCGTGGTAAATAAAAGTAAAAAAGTTACTATTCACCAAAAATTATTTTCATCTCATTGAACTACATTTTACTCCTTGATATTAACCGTGTCTCTCAGATTTTTGAAATTCCACTCACAGAAGCGGTAAAATTAAGTTTTATGAAAAATTCAGTTTTTAACTACCACTTAGTGGTTTCACTATTCATCAAAAAATGAAGTTTTCCAGAAAAATAACAAAAATTCACCCTAGGCTAATTTTGATATTCCGAATCCAAAAATGAAGTCCATTTTGAAAAATAAAATTTATAAATTTCAAAAAGTGGGTATTACTATTCATAACGGCTAGTTTGATTGGTTGTGGTGTATTAGAACTCGATATTGCGTACAACACACGCTATTGCATTATTCAAAGAGAAGCGTACCGTAGAAGCTTGGGGTGTTACATTCTCCCCTCCTTCAAATAATTTCATCCTTGAAATTTCTAGAGTACTATCGCATGAAAAGACTCTGGTTGTTCTTCATCATAAGTTCCTCGAGTTCCCACGTTGCCTCTTCCATCTTATGGTTTCTCCACAAGACTTTTACCAGACGAGTCGTCTGGTTTCTCAGTACTTGTTCTCTCGTATCAAGAATCTTGATAGGCTCTTCGCAATAAGACAGATCGGGTTCCATTTCTAATTCTTCATAGGTGAGTACATGCGTTGGTTCAGGCATATATTTCCTCAATAGAGATATGTGCAACACATCGTGAACTTTGGAGAGACTTGGCGGCATTACCAATTGGTAAGCTACATCCCCAATTCGTTCTAGAATTTCAAAAGGTCCGATGTACCTAGGACTCAATTTACCTTTCTTACCAAAACATATGACTCCCTTCCATGGAGATACCTTTAGGAAAACATGATCACTGACTTGAAATTTCAAATCCTTCCTTCGATTATCAGCATATCTCTTCTGCCTACTTTGAGATACTTTGATATGGTTTTGGATTACCTTCACCTTTTCCATCGTTTCTTCCACCAGTTCTGGGCCTACAAGTTTTCTTTCACCAATGTCATCCCAACAGGTTGGTCTGCGACATCTCTTTCCGTATAACGTTTCATATGGTGCCATCTGAATACTCGAATGGAAGCTATTATTATAGGAAAATTCTACCAGAGGTAAATATTGATCCCACATACCCTGAAAGTCAAGTGAGAAGGATATCAACATGTCTTCTAAGGTTTGAATAGTTCATTCTGATTGTCCATCTGTTTGAGGGTGGTAGGCAGTGCTCAAATAAAGTTCAGTATCCAAGGCTTTCTGAAGACTTTTCCATAATCTTGAAGTAAAATGGGGATCACGATCAGAAACAATCGATAGGGGTACTCCATTACGTCTCACAACTTCATCAATATATAGTCTTGCTAGACGTTCCAGTGATAGATCTTCTCTTATAGAAAGAAATTGTGCTGACTTGGTAAGACGATCAACAATAACCAATATTGCATCGTTCCTTCTAGGAGTCTTTGGTAGTCCCATGAAAAAGTCCATCGTGATATTATCCCATTTACACTCAAGTATAGGAAGAGGTTGCAATACTCCACCAGGCTGTTGCCTTCCGGCTTTCACTTGTTGACAAACCATACATCTTGACACAAAATCGACAATCTCCCTCTTCATGTTGTCCCACCAAAAATGTTCCTTCAAATATCTATACATTTTGGTGCTCCTAGGGTGCATAGAGAAGTTGTAACTATGAGAATCATCCATTAATTCCTTTTTAGATCAGGTATATCGGGAACACAAAGCCTCTTCCTGAATTTCAAAATTCCCTCTTCATACGCAAAGTCTCTCAATCTCCCATCATTCACAGCTTTAATCTTCTTCTGAAATTCTTCATCATCGGTCTGAGAACTCTTAATACTTTCTAGTGAAGATGGTTTGGCAACCATTAGAAAAAGCATTGATGTTTCACCTTCCCTGGTTATTCCCATGTCCATCTTCACTAGATCCATGAAAATTGGATCCCTTTCAATTCTCATATTGTTAAAAACTCTATGGTGTTTTCTGCTCAAAGCATCTTCCACCTTGTTTGATTTCCCCGGGTGGTAGTGTATTGTACAATCATAATCCTTGAGTAATTAAAGACATCTCCTTTGCCTCATGTTGAGTTCTTTTTTGTGAGAAAATGTACTTCAAACTCTTGTGATCAGTATAAATCTCACATTTTTCCCCATAGAGGTAGTGCCTCTATATCTTCAAAGCAAAGATCATAGCTGCTAACTCGAGATCATGAGTAGGATAGTTTTGTTCAAGAATTTTCAACTGTCATGATGCATAGGCAATAACTCTATCATTCTACATAAGGGCACAACCAAGTCCTTTCTTCGATGCATTACTATAAATAATGAACCCATCATTCCCCGATGGTAGAGTCAATATAGGAGCATTGACTAATCTTCTCTTCAGTTCTTCGAGACATTATTCACACTCTTTTGTCCAAAAAAATTTAACCCCTTTACGTGTGAGTTTTGTTAATGGGTTAGCCAACTGGGCAAAATTCTGGATGAAACGTCGATAATAACCTGCTAAACCAATAAAATTGCGTACCTCAGTTATACTCTTAGGTGTTGGCCATTCTTGGATTGCCTTGGTCTTATAAGGACCAAGAGAGATTCCATATTTAGAGACAATATGGCCAAGAAAAGAAATCTCATGAAGCCAGAATTCACACTTGCTAAACTTTCCATATAATTCATGTCTTCTCAGAGTCTTCAGGATAATGCGCAAGTGATTTTCATGATCTTGGTAGCTTTTGAAGTATACCAAGATATCATCAATAAATACCACCACAAATTCATCGATATATTCTTTGAAAACTCTATTCATCAGATTCATGAATAAAGAGGGTGCATTAGTCAATCCAAAAGGCATTACTGTAAACTCATAATGCCCGTACCTGGTTCGAAATTCTGTCTTCAGAATGTCTTCCTTCTTCACACACAACTGATGGTATCCAGATCGAAGGTCAATCTTTGAAAAGTATTGAGCTCTATGCAGTTGGTCAAATAAATCTTCAATGCGAGGTAGGGGATAATTGTTCTCTATTGTTATAGCATTGATCTCCCTATAGTCGATACATAACCTCATAGATCCATCTTTCTTTTTAACAAAAAGAACAAGGGATCCCCATGGAGAAACACTAGGAAGAATAAATCCCTTATTACTCAATTCCTCTAGTTGTTTCTTTAGTTCAACTAATTCTACAGTGGCCATTCTATAAGGGGTCTTTGATATATGCCTTGATATAGGAATTAAATCAATGGAAAACTCAACTTCTCTTTCTGGAGGATGTCCAGGTAAATCTTCCGGAAACACATCTACATATTCTTTCAAAATAGGTACATCCTCTATTTTAACATTCCTTTCCTCACCCACTGTAATTTCATCCTCTTCCTCCCCAATAATTTAATTTAGTTGAGCTACTGGGGGTGGATCTAGATAAGAATAAGGTGGTGACGATTCTACTCTAAAGATAAGGTGTTCCTTATCATCATCATCAAAAAATCGTAACCTCCTTATTATTACAATAAATCTTTGCATCATGGTCTGAAAGCCAATCCATACTGAGGATTATATCAAACTCAATCATAGGTATGACGATGAGATCAGTGGATAAAGAAAATTTATGTGCTCTAATGGGGAATGATTCACAAAACTTTGTTGCAATGATACTCCCCTTAAGAGTTTTAGCTGACAACTCCCTTGTTAAATAAAATTGGAAATATCTAATTTTCTTAGAAATCTGGGAAGATATGAAACAATGCGATGATCCATAATCAAATAATGCATTTTCTAAATTTGAGGAAACCATTAAATTACCTGCCACCACGTCTTTCAGAGCTTCTACCTCAGCTGTAGTGATAGCATAATCTTGGAATTGATCCCTTGTCCTTTTCTGAGGAAAGTTCCCATGACGCTTAGGACATTCATTTGCATAATGTCCCATCTCCCTGCAATTGTAGCACTGAACATCGGTAGCTTCCTTCTTCCCTTTGCAATCACGAGTTTGGTGGCCTTTTCACCACACTTGTAATAGAAACTCATTCCCTTCAAGAAAGTACCAGGGTGTTTCTTCCCACATTTACCATAGGATGGATATTCAACCTTTTCTTTCTTCCCCTTATTTCGATTCCCAGATTGATCAGTAGATATCTTCTTCTCTTTATTTGCTTTAAAGTCATAAGACTTAGAGAATTCCTTTTCTGTCTTGATAGCACATGAGACAATGGCTTAGTACGATGAGAAGGATTGTGAGACTAATGCTCGATGGAGAAATGGTTTTAACCCATAAAAGAAATGATAAATCTTACTTCTTGGGTTCCATATATAATCTTCAACATACCTTGATAACCTTGTAAAGTTAGCCTCATACTTTGCGACATTCTCATCCTCCTTTTGTCTCAGACTCAGAAATTGTCTTTCCATATCTGCTCAATGGTCACGAGGAAAGTATTTTTCTAAAAACAGATCTTTGAACTCCCTCCATTCCATATTTGATACTTCATCTTCTTCCTTCGTGTTTTGAATCAATGACCACAATTGATCAACATCTCCAGTGAGGCGATAAACTTCCATGATAACGTTTTCCCTTTCACTACTCCCCAAATCCTGAAATATCATCTCTAGGGAATTTATCCATTGCTCAGCTACAAAGGGATTTGTACTCCCATTTAATGTTGGTGGTTGTTGCCTCATGAAGTGATCTAACATTGATCCTCCACGCTGTGGATCAGGGTGATCCATACGGGTAAGGTTATTATTCATAACCTGAGTGAGTTGTCCCAGTATGGTGATTAGTTGATCAGCTCCAGTTGCATCACCAGCTCCACTATAATTATCTTGAGCAGGCGGACAATCCCTACATGGAATGCGTGCATTGATACGATTTCCATTTCTTCCACTAGGCGCCATTTCTAAACAATGGCATAAACTAGATCAGTTTATGAATCAAAATACATAATTCCATACTTATAAAACACTTAACATAAATTGAACTATTTATGGATATAATCCATAATCATAAAAAAAATTTCTTTGAGGAAGTATATAATCATAAACCCTTCATAATTATTTGTAAATAAAATGAGAGTTATCCTAAGAATATCCCCCAGGAGTGTTGTAACCAAGAGTGCATCAAGGCCCGTTTTCGTGCACCAGTTCCCGTTCGAGTCCATATCAAAGTGATGTTTTCGGTTTTTACCCCTAGGTACATCTGTACCAGAGCTGCCTCTACCTGCTCGTATCCAGACAGGGATGTATTGCTCGGAAAACTCACAAAATCTCCACAATACCAAAATTCTAGGAAGTTCTTCTATAATAATCCTCAAAGTCCATCTTAGGTCTATGTGCTCTAATCAGAGTTTATCTAAATCTATCTTCTAAGGTTTGTACTAAACTTACTTTGATACCAACTGTAACGCCCCGAACCCAGTTACCCAGAGTCGGTGCATTATTACATAACATTGGCATGATCACAAGAAAGATTGAATCTCGAAATACGGATTAGTTTAGTAGCCTTGGAAACACTAGATACATTAATAAAGTTTTACATTACATCATAAAATGAAAACTACAACAATATAGTCTCTATAGTCCACACTCTTATCCCCTCATACTATCCCTGCAGGTCATTCATAAATTACTTCTTCACATCCTGGGAAAAATAAAACATAAAAAAGGGGTGAGCTCAAATGCACAGTAAGGATAACAATATAGTGGAAACTTTCATAAATAAGAACAAAAATTTAAGGCAATGTATAACTAAAACAAAATCCTTTTTAACTTGAAATTCAACATAGTATGGAAAAAATAAAATGAAATAATTCCGTTTACTTATTCACATGGATATTCTACTAATCGAATAATCACATGCAATATCAATAACCACTTTCATAATGATGGAATGCATAATTCCAGACAATCATAACCACATAGCCAAGGCCTCATTCCAAGACTACAAATAAGATTTTTCCAAGGCCTTGTGCAAAGACACTAGTTTGTCTCATGAGACCTACCGATGCATCGAGGAGCTATATCGGGCTCCACCCGTCACATATTAAGTCTAATGCATTCCCATATGAAAAGTTTTAAACATAACATAAACATTCGTATTAAAACTAGCATATGAAATGTAAATACTTCATCCATAAACTAAGAATGGTATAAAAATAACACATCCACAGTCAAAAAAATCACAAAACCTTCAATACAATGTGGAAGTTTTGTTTCATAATAACTCAACTTCAAATAAGCTTAAAATTCATCAAAGGATGTTGACATAGATGAAATCAAAACTATTTGAGAGAAATATATCTTACTATTTTAAAATCATTAAAGAGTCACATAATTATAAAATAAAACATTTACTTTGAATTTTTTTTATAAGCTTGTAAGGGAAGCTTCGAAGATTTTATAACGGCAGATAATAGACACACACACCGTATAAGTTAAAAAAACATTCTTACCTTAATTCTATCGAAAAGGTTAAAAAGCACCTTGTCTGGAAAACGACGAAAAGATTC
Source organism: Viscum album (assembly GCA_963277665.1). Taxonomy (NCBI): domain Eukaryota; kingdom Viridiplantae; phylum Streptophyta; class Magnoliopsida; order Santalales; family Viscaceae; genus Viscum; species Viscum album. Next base: position 1,948,090,618 of record OY728130.1, read on the forward strand.
CTTTATAAACCTCTTATAAAAAGTAAAACAAGGGTATAAATGACTTTAATCCATATTCTTGTAAATAGTAAAAATATTTTGATATACATTTTTAAGAAACATGGATGTGGATGATAAAGAGATCCCAATAGATTATTACATATAAACAACCTCGGATAATGAAGAGATTACGAAATAAACCCTTAACTTGTACTTTTCCTTGGTTGAGGGTAGGTTAACCTCCTGTATAATGGTGAAATAATTGTTATTAAATTATACAATAATCATATACATTAATATGATATCATATATGATCTTTTAACATTTCTTTGTTAATAATATCTTAGAATTATCGTCGTTTCGGGTGTTAACTTACTCATTTTATTTTATATGTTTTGTTACGTAAGCCGTGTTTTTCATGGATAGGTTTTATATTAATCATTTCCAGAATGATATCAAGTCCTTAGATACTATTATTAATCATCAAATGAGAATTATACTTGAATGGATACGATATAGAATGAATATCATCGCGTTTGTGGAGACGGTAGTCCGTACGTACGCACGGGCGACAATATCATTCTTTTGATATTAAAATAATATATAATTGGAGGTTATATCATATATACAGAATCATTATCGTGTTATATTTATTATTTACATGAATTAAACATCATTATTATACCCATCCAAATAATAATTTATTGAATAACAATTACACCACGACGTGGAGACGGTAAGCCGTACGTACGCACGTATGGTGACATGTCATTAAAAGGATGGATAGAATACTGAATATGGTTGTACCATATTTATAATAATATTATAGTATATAGGAGATTCTGTATTAATTATTTTATAATGGGAATAAAAAATAAAGAAGAAGTTGAAGAAGAAATGAATTTGAAAAAGGGTGGTGAAAACATTACCTCTTCTTCGGGTTCTTCCTTTTGATTTGATCAAAAGGGATCCTTAGGTTGAATTTATGATCAAACTAAGGAATCTAGGTTGTATTGAGGGAAGTTTAGAGAGTATTTGTTCAGGGGTTGGCCGAACCAAAAGGCTTTGAAGGTGTGAATTAATGAGAAGGGGGAGTGCCCTTTTATAAGAGGGGTGAAGGGCACCTTTGGAAAAGCTAGAAATATTATTTTTTAATAAATTCATATTCGGTTTCTAATGGCTCCAAAGTGTATTATTTAAAGTTTAAGGTGGGGATGGGTAGACAAACACTCAACCAATATAATTTAGACAGGTTTGGGGCATTATATTAACCTTATCTTTTAGTTTTAACTCTTAGTTAATTAGTTTGACACTTACCATGTCACTTTATATTTTTATATTATATAGTTAATAAACATACTATATAACTCCAAGAGAACCCCCAATTGGTCCATTAATGATACACCTATCATGATATAAGTCTCTTTTCCAAACATTAGATTTTTAGGAATTGAATATCAATTAATAATATAATATTTGTTTTAAAAACTCTTTTATGTTAATTTTGACACTATTTGGAAAATTGGTTTTTGTGAAAATTATAACAGAATTATTACTTAGAAAAAAGTTAATTAAATCATTCCCAACATGTCATATTAACCTATAAAATTATTTTAATTAATAAAAAGTCTCAAATTATATTTATTTGGGTATTTATAATATCAATTATTTTAATTTTACACTATTATGGTAATTACAGCATCATCATTGTGTCATAAATAAATTTAATTATTTACTGTCTAAAAATTATAAATAAAATATCATTATGTAGGAAATATTTTTATATTTCTAATGAATATTTACAATCGAATTTACCTTATTTATAACCCTATATTAAAAATGTTTTAGTAAATAAACTTTGATTTTAACTCTTTTAACTCTTCTTTGAATTAAATAATAATAAATGTCCTAATCTAATCCAAGTGGACCTAAATGATAATATTTTATTCCTAAGGTTGTTTTTAGTTGAGATACACATGTCCAATAGAATTAGCACATGTGTTTGGGTAATATTAATATCATTTTTACCCTTAATTACCCTATTTACTTTTAAATGTGGTAAATAAAAGTAAAAAGTTACTATTCACCAAAAATTATTTTCATCTCATTGAACCAAATTTTACTCATTGATATTAACCTTGTCTCTTGGATTTTTGAAATTCCACTCACAGAAGCGGTAAAATTAAGTTTTATAAAAAATTTAGTTTTTTAACTACCACTTAGTGGTTTCACTATTCATCAAAAAATGATGTTTTTCAGAAAAATACCAAAATTTCACCCTAGGATAATTTCAATATTTCGAACCCAAAAATGAAGTCCATTTTGAAAAATAAAATTTATAAATTTCAAAAAGTGCGTATTACTATTCATAACGGCTAGTTTGATTGGTTGTGGTGTGTTAGAACTCGATGTTGCGTACAACACACGCTATTGCATTATTCAAAGAGAAGAATACCGTAGAAGCTTGGGGTGTTACAAGTAGCCTCTGGAATTTGGGGAAATGCACTTGAGGTCTTGTGGCGAATCAGGTTCGGGGCACCCGGAACCAGGACGTTACAAAGTGGTATCAAAGGGATTATTTTCTTTGACTTACTATTTGGAGCCGTAGTCAGGGATAGGACGAACGGTAGTTGGTAATAAGCTGTGCCCGGGCGTAGCTAACCCATGTATAGGGAAAATCCAATTTACCTCATGTTTCAATTTTACTAATTTTGAAAAATTACTGTCAATATGTTTTCACCATTGGGTGACGCACTTGAGATTGTGCTATTATAATTTATCTGTGGATTATATTTAGTTTCAACCCGATGAGATGAGGGTATGCCATCTCATGCATCATTTAGGCACGTTCTAGATATCACATGCCATGCATGGTTTCCATGCCATGTAGGTGCATTAGAAATTGCATGTCGTTGTGATATTTGTTGTGCTAGTAAAGCATGTTGTCATGATAGCTACTTTGATAAAATACCTGCTTTGTGATAGGGTAATTTTATTTGATTCTGTTGATAGAATGGATGCCAAACTTTGGGTTTTGGGGAGTATGGGCCCCCGTTGACCATAATTTGGTGGATCATTAGCTGTTTATTAGTCATAACACAGATAAGATGTCAAACTTTGATTTTTGGGGAGTATGGACCCTCATGGGTCAGAATTTGACACTTAGGTGTTGTTTTTCGGTATTTTCTGGGTTCCAGAGAAGTTTCTGAGGCATATTGTCTGAAAAACTAGTATACAAACCATGTATAACTTTAAAGACGCCGTGTATGGCCTTCTGTTTGGGAAGAAAAATAAACTTTTTGAGTACATGTCGTGTACCCAGAGTACACGCCATGTAGTCTCTTCCCGTGTCACAAACCGTGTTGGCAGCGACACGGAGAAGGGAAGAGCTTGGGGCGAACACGCCGTGTAGCTTTTGTACATTCCGTGTAGTGTTGACCCGAAGTCTGACCGTGTAACTAACAACACGGGTCGGTGAACTCCTATACAGAACACGCTGTGTCAATGATGAACATGCCGTGTAGTGTGACCTGGGGACTCGTCCGTGTAACTAACAACACGGATCAGTGTCACCTCTCCTTGAACACGCTGTGTACATGTGGGACACACCATGTAGTCTTTCCTGAGGACAGACCGTGTGGTGTTAGCAGTGTGGCTGGGAAATGAGGTGATGTACACGCCGTGTGCGGGTGTAACATGCCGTGTAGTGTCAGGACGAGTAGTCAGCTATGTCACAAACGACACGGTCAGTTGGAAAATAACACCATACACGCCATGTAGACTATATACACGCCGTTTAGTTTTTGTTCAACGGGAGCCGTGTAGAAGGACCCGGGCAGGGGAAGGGAAGTGAAATACACGCCGTGTAGTCATATTACATGCCGTGTAGTCTTGTTTTGAAAATCTTGAAATTCCATCTACCTATTGTTCCCTTTGTGGTTCCTTCGCTTTCAGTCTTTGATAAATCTTGAATCTAAGGCATGCTTTTGACCTTGTAGTGTCATGCCACCTAAACGACTGCGTGTTGTTTTCCAGGAGAGTGGCGATGACTATACTCCAGAAATGGTGGGCCAAGGGATACTAGTGGATCCTCCAGCAGAGCCAGATGCGACGCTTGATGTTATATCAGACATAGGTGTAGAGGTGCAGTTCTGTGAAGGATTTATATGGTTCATACAGACCTTTCAGGGGGCACCATAGGCTGCCACATCTATGGCTGAGCTGACTCATATCTTCCAGCCGCAGCATCCGCCTATGTTTTTAGGGGATGGAGGACCACAGGCTGCTGAGTCTTGGTTGGGGTCGATGCAGACTATTTTCGAGCATCTTGAGATGCCTCCAGGGTAGAGGGTCAAGCTCACGACATATATGCTGCGTGATTCCTCCAAGAGGTGGTGGGATGTTACCACCCAGTCAGAGCATCACATAGACATGGCATGGGAAGATTTTCAGGAAGTCTTTTATGATTTCTTCTTCCCAGAGACGCTGAGGGTAGATAGAGCTCGAGAGTTCAGGAATCTGCAACAGGGCGCTATGTCGGTGATGGACTATTATGCTCATTTCACCGAGCTTTAGCGCTTTGCACCCGTGCTGGTGGGTGATGAGACGTTGAGAGCCAGACGTTTTGAGGATGGTCTTCGTTATGACATCCGAGCGCTGGTGAATGTTTTCAGGTTTCCTTCAGTACATGCTATTGTGAATCAGGCGCTGATTACAGAGAGGAACCTGAGGGAATCTAGTGGTGTGGGCCAGGGTAGTTCAACACCAGTTACTGGTACTATTTCTACTGGCCGGAAGAAGAGACATATGGATTTATCTCAGGGTGGCAGTACCAGCCATCCAGTCTCTTCAGGTGGCCCGATCAAGTGCTACCAGTGTGGCAGAGAGGGGCACAAGAGACCGCAGTGTCCACGAGACCCAGTGGAGTGCCAAGCTTGTGGCAAGATGGGTCATTTTCAGCGCTTTTTCAGGGCGTTTCCACCAGTGGCTAGTGAGAGGGGTTCTATGCAAACTCCTCGTGCGGGAGCAGGACCGATGACTTCTTAACAGTCAGGGAACTGGAATACGTCATGGCGTGCAAGAAAAGATGGTGGTTGTGGCCATGGTAGCCAGACACCAGGATCTCAGAGGCAACAGGGCGGGATAGCTCAGGGTAGCCAGGCTGTGTCACAAGGCCGTGACACTGGTCAGGCATATGCAGTTCAACAGACCCAGCAGGCGTAGGATCCCAAACCTTCTATAGTCATAGGTACTATTCTAGTAGCTTTTTTCTTATCTTCAATACTTTTCAATATGCGTGCTACACATAGTTTCATATCTATACCTATTGTGGAGAGCCTTTGGCTCTGTGTTTCTACTTCTTCTGATAGCATGACGCTAGACACTTCGTTGGGGACTATAACGGTTGGTGTGCGTTAGTGCAAGGAGTGCCCCCTTGAGGTTGGTGGGTGTCACTTTCTTTGGGACCTCTATGTCTTAGAGATGACGAGCTATGACGTCATTCTTGGAATGGACTGGTTGGTTCCCTTTTGAGCCTTTGTAGACTACTATCATCGTAGGGTGAGTTTCACATCACCAGATGGCGGAGAGTTTCTTTATAAGGGCGAGTGGGATGTTTAGGCAAGTCGACATGGACCAGAGCATCATGGGCGAGGTGGAGTCACAACCCAGATTGCAAGATTATATATGGATGATCAGGGGACTTGTTAGAAAAATTTTCCTCTAGTTTTTGATCGTTTCAGAGATGTCTTCCCAGATGACTTTTCAGGTCTACCTCTAGAGCGAGAGGTGGATTTCTCTATCGAGCTTGTGCCAGGAGCAGCACTGGTGTCCATTCCTCCTTATAGGATGGCTACACATGAGTTGTAGGAACTCAAGAGGTAGTTAGAGGAGTTAAAGGCGAAGGGTTTTATCCAACCCAATACTTGTCCATGGGGTTCGCCGGTCCTTTTTGCGGAGAATACGAATGGTACCCTCAGACTCTGCGTGGATTATCGGAAGCTGAACCAGTTGATGGTCAAGAACCGATATCCTTTACTGAGGATAAATGATATTTTTGACCAGCTTCGAGGAGCACGAGTGTTCTTGAAGATTGACTTGAGATCCGGATATCATTAGGTGCGTGTGAGACCATCGGATATACCTCTTAGGTATTTTCGGAGCAAATATGGCCTGTACGAGTACTTGATTATGACATTCAGACTCACAAACATTCCAGCAGTCTTCATGGATCTAATGAATCGAGTGTTCCATCCGTATCTTGATTCTTTTGTGGTAGTATTCATGGATGAAATCTTGTTGTACTCTCACAATCAACACGACCATGCCACCCATCTTGAGATCGTATTGAGTACACTGAGAGAGAATCAGCTATATGCTAAGCTCTCAAAGTGCCACTTTTGGATGGGCTGGATTCACTTTATGGGTCATATCATCTCAGAGGAAGGTGTTTCAATGGACCTAGAGAAGGTAAGAGCAGTAGTTTCCTGGGATCAGGATAAGAACGTGTTTGAGATATGAAGTTTCTTAGGGCTGGATGGTTACTACAGATGCTTCATATATGACTTCTCCCGCTTAGCAGCACCGTTGACAGGTCTGACTAGGAAGGGTGTGAAGTTCATTTGGTCAGAAGCTTGTGAGATAGCCTTTTAGGACCTGAAAGGAAGGTTGACATCAGCACCGATCCTAATACTCCCAGAGCAGGGAAAGAGCTATACAGTTTACTATGATGCATCAGGTATTGGGCTGGGAGTAGTGTTAATGTAGGGCGATCGAGTTGTTATGTATGGGTCTCGGCAGTTGAAGCCGCATGAGAGGAATTACTCGACGCATGATGTCGAGTTGGCTGCAGTTGTGCATGTGTTGCACTGTTGGAGACATTATCTATTTGGAGAGAATTTTGTGGTTTTCACCGACCACAAAAGCCTCAAGTATATCGTTACTCAGTGTGACCTAAATCTGAGGCAGAGGAGGTGGGTCGAGTACCTACAGTCCTTCGATTTTGAGCTTGCCAATACACCTGGTAAAGGGAATGCAGTAGCTAATGCAGTGAGCAGGAAGACTCAGATACAGGTAGTGCGGGAGGCCAGTGGTGAGTGGAAGCTTATGACATTGTTCTCTGAGATGCATCTGGAGGTGCACCCCAGTGAGGGGCAGACTTATCTTTCCTCGTTAGCTGTGACATCTACCATCCTGGACAGAGTGAGGATGAGAAAACTATCTAATTTGGAAGGCCTAGTTCTACGGGAGTCGGTGGCAAGTGAGGACCCTCCTCCCAGTTGGTAAATAGGAGGTGATGAGGTTCTACATTTCCTTGGACGAGTATGGGTTCTAAGGGATATACGTGAGGAGATGATGTGGGAGTTTCATGATTCAGATTGGGCAGTTCATCACGGGGTTACCAAGAAGTACCGAGACTTGAGACGTCAGTACTGGTGGCCGGGTATGAAGAGAGATGTAGCTGGTTTTGTTACGAGGTGTTCCACTTGTTAGCAGGTGAAGGCGGAGCACCAGAGGCCAGCCAGACTATTACAGTGGTTACCCATTCCAAAGTGGAAATGGGATTGTGTCGTGATGGATTTTGTGACGGGTTTGCCGAGGTCACCTCTAGGCAATGATGCAGTGTGGGTTGTTGTGGACAGACTCACGAAGGTAGCTCACTTTTTTCCGATTAAGGAGACCTTCGGTGTTGACAAGATCGGAAGGCTGTATATCCGAGAGATCATCCATCTTCATGGGGTCCCTCTTTCTATCATTTCAGATAGGGACGCCCGCTTTACGTCTCGTTTTTGGCAGAGTTTTCAGAGGGCACTGGGTACACAGGTGCTTCTGAGCACAACATACCACCCTCAGACAGATGGCCAGTCAGAGCGTACGATACAAGTGCTTGAGGACATTCTGCGTGCATGCGTCCTAGACTTTGGGGGCTCTTGGGAGAAGTATATACACCTAGTAGAGTTTTCCTATAACAATAGTTTTCATGCAACTATCGAGATGGAACCTTATGAGGCTTTATATGGTAGGCCATGCCGATCACCTTTGTGCTGGTCAGAGGCAGGTGAGGTAGCTTTTTTGGGACCACGTCTCGTACATGAGACTTCTGAGCAGGTCCAGTTGATTCAGAAGCAGATGGATACCACGTAGTCTCGTCAGAAGTCTTATCCTGATCGCCGCAGATGACCTTTGGAGTTCGTGGTCAGGGATCAGGGTTTCTTGCGCGTTTCACCGAGGCTGGGACACAGACGGATCCAGAGATAGGGTAAGCTTTCATCGAGGTATGTGGGGCCATTTGAGATTCTGGAGAGAGTCGGGCTGGTTTCCTATCGGTTGCAGTTACTGCAATGGTACCGAGCCATGCACGACGTCTTCCATGTGTCTCAGTTGCGTCTCTATCATTCAGACTCGTCTCACATCCTTCAGCCTGAAGAGGTTGAGCTTACGATGGATTCATCCTTTGAGGAGCATCCAATTCGTATCGTTGATAGGAGCACAAAGGTTCTCCGAGTCCGGTCAGTTCTTCTCGTACGGGTGCTATGGCAGCATGGCAGTGTGTAGGACGAAACCTGGGAACGGGAGACCGACGTACATGCTCAGTGGCCAGAGCTGTTCTGAGCTATATCTTCTCCACCCTTGGAAGGGAAATTCGAGGACGAATTTCTATAAGGGGGGAAGTTTGTAAGAACCCGGTTCTTATATTTGAGGTACGAGTTTCTTATTTCCTCTTTTCCTTTAGTGTTTTTAAGAAAATAAGGAAAATGGGGGAAAATACTAAATTTTGGAACTATACGCCGTGTACTTTTCCACACGCCGTGTAATTTTGGCCATGTGGAATGGGTACACGGGGCGTGTAGCCTTGTCGGCGACTAAGGGTGTAGGAACTGACTACATGCCATGTAGTGGTCCTTTACACGCCGTGTAGTCAGTCGGCAGGCCAAAACATTAAGGCGGTGGAGTAGCCGCCAACTGGGCGACAGTACACGCTGTGTACTCAAGAGTACATGCCGTGTACTGATGTCGACGGATGAACAGTGTAGTGGTGCCACCAGAGGAATAATTAAATGAAGGAAGTACACTCTGTGTACTTGGAAGTACACATCGTGTACTTTGTTTTTTTCCGGTTAAATGGGAAGTAGCCCCCTGTTCACAGGGAAGGCTTAGAACCAGATGAGAGGAGTGGAAGAGGGAGGCTGAACCTTGGGAGATCCGCCGATCGAGCACCGGGAATCCGATTCCACTTCATAAGATCTCGTTGAAACCGCGTGGGTAAGACCTCCCTTCTCCTGGTGTTTTTCATACCAATTCTTCCCCTAACAGAAGTTATTTACGTTTGAGCGGGTTTAATTATTCGTCAGATCTACGTCGTTCTTGGGCGTTTCTGGAACCGATGTTCATGTATAGCGCTCGTTGGCGTATAAGGTAGGTGTCTTGGTGTTTATTTTCCAACTGTCGTGCATTTCTGTGTGTTTTTGAGCTACAAACCCATATTTGGGGTGTCATGTGGCTGAGGCTGTGGCTATATTGAATACCTAGAATTGTATAGGTAGTTAATAAAATAGTGAAAATAATGGTTGGGATTGTTGCTTGGATCCGAAACCACCCCGGGGGTGTGTTCCACTATTTAGCCATTTGGCCAGGATACCCGAGGGTATGCCTTTAAAGTAGTAATTGTATAATTGCCTTGAGAGTAATTGCTTGTTTACTGCTTGTTTATATGTTGGGCATGGCCCAGTTACCTATTCTTGAGGGCGGTGTTTTGCTATAGCCTGAGGGAAAGACTGTATTAGCCTGTGGGCAACATTCTATTTCGCTTGAGGGAAAAATTTCGTGCCTAAGGACTTGAATTCTGTGCCTAAGGGCAACACTTCGTATGCCTAAGGGAAAGTTTCTATTACACCTGAGGGCTATACCTGCGGGTTGGATTCTGATTACCTGAGGGTGAGATTTTACTTGTCTGAGGACGCTGACTGATTATTTAGAAATTCACCATGGTGGTTTCTAAATGCTAAATGGATTAAATGAATAAATAAATGGCAATATAACTAGTAAGTTAGTTACTTTTTAGTACTTCTTAGTTTATTGCATTTTACTACTGCACACTTGTTGCATGTTTTACACACAGTTTAGCACATGCCTTTGGTTGGTGCCTATTGAGATATATTTCTCACACCCTGTTTGGGTCATGCTTTTTGGCCCAAACAAATTACGTTTCTACAGGTGTGGATAGGGGCAAGAGTCCCTATATAGGTACTTGACTGTTGCTGAGGAGTAGGAGGTCATGGGACCGAGTCTAGGCTCGCGATGCCGCTGCCAGCTGTTTTGATTTGTTTAGTTGTACTCTGCATTTTGTTGTACTGTATTGATGTATAAACATGTTCTATATGTTTTCTTAGAACTTGTGACATGTTACATCATTATTTATATACAGTTGGTTATATCTACTACAATTTTTTACTTCAGTTGTGTATGGTTTATTGCTTACAATGTCTGTGTATGTTTATTTTTGTATCCCACTGCGCTACACTTTGACAAATGAGGGCATATTTTCCCCACTATCAGACCTAGGCCCTCACTGCTAGTCAGCAGCCTCTGACATTTGGGGAAATTCTATTGAGGTCATGTGGCGAACGGGGTTCAGGGCACCCATTGAGTGGCACCCGAAACCGGGATGTTACACCTTGTGTTATATGCAAGGCCGTGTTTTACCAAACTGCAATATACTATTAATATTGTTATTAAAATATCATTGTAGTTACCAACTAGAAGTTGGAATGAGATTTATGAATTGGATTAATTAAATTATGAAAATATGGTTTATATATTTATATAAAATGAATCCTTTGATAATCAATTAGTTATAAATGAATGTAATAACTATTTGAAAATGATGAAATTCATTTTTTAAGAAAACTATGTACAAATACCATTTTATTTAAATATATTAAATAAACCACTATTGATGAATGTTTTTAATAAAATTTATATATTATAAATTCAATATTTTTTTAACACTCATCTAATATATTTTATTGGAATACAATAACAATAAATCCAGTTTTATGAATCAAAAGTTGTATTTTTCTAAAAGGTAATTTTGCTATTTTTTAATGGATAACCTATTTTAAATATAATTTTTGACACTTTTGTAATTTTAATTTGAAAAAATAAAATTTATTTTTTAAATAGGAATATGAAAATTTAATTTGGATGATTTTTTTGTATTTTTTAGATAAGTTTCATATTTTGATGTATAGTAAAAAAACACCGAATTTTAATGGAAAACTACCTTTTAATCTAATTTATTTATATAATTAAATTATATTTTAATTTGGGTTTAAAGTATATTTAGATACATTATATGTAAATTAATCCATTTTAGATCATTGGAACCAATTTTATATTGAAATTTGATATAAAAACATTTAAAACTTTCAAACATTTTACTTTAAGAACCCATTTTCCCATCACATATACAAGATTAATTTTAAATTAATTTATACCAATTATGTCATTGGAATTTTGAAAAATGGATTCCTTATTTTTAATAATAATATTTTATAATTTTTAATAAGTTCAGCTTAGTTTTTACCAAAATATTTATGAAAGTAATTAAAATTAATTACAACGATTAAGGTCAAAATGAGTTTACTTAGTGGTTAAACTTTAACTTAAGTGGGCAAATAACCTAGAAAAATATAAAAAATCAATTATATTGAAATATTTCAACCATATACTAAATTTTATAAAACATATATTATTATTGGATACACTTTATGTAAGGGAGACCTCATAAAATGAGATCCCAACTTCCCTCCCTTCACCCAAGAAGCCTCCCATCGAGAATAAAGCCAATCAGGGAATTCTTTTGGTGAAAAACAAACCGAGTTACTCAAAGAAGAGGTAACATCCTTCAAAAATCACTTTGTTTTTATTTATTTCTCCACACCCTAAATTATTATTATTCCATAATTATATAATAACCTCAGTATTCTCAATATAATGATATTTTTTAATGTTAATGGTTAAATATACACTCACACACACTTCTTTGAAATGGGATACACAATCATCATTCGTGTGTACGACAGACTACAACATCGCGGTCTAATGTCATTCGTTCTTCCACTACCACTGCTCAAGGTTAGAAATAATGATAAAATTTATAATTTTATATGATATATATGATATTTATTATGTTATTTATACCTTTTAAATTATTATATAACACATACATCCATGCTTTCCATTTTGTGGGAATACAATAACTTCATTATGGACGTGTGGACCACCGCCTCCTCAAAGAGATGTGATTCATTCACACTTTACATGGAATATATTAAGGATGTGTTTAGTAAATATATATGATATATATGAAGTAATAATTCTACTGGGGTGATAATATATATATATATATATATATTCCATTTACTTTATTTCTTTCAACATGACTAGAAAACATAAACATCATTCAAAAATACGTACGACCTACCATCTCCATGAACGATGTAATCCATTTTATATTTCTATATTTTATAGATTATTATAAATACATATATAATGAATATATATGATATTTATATCATTTTTATCATTATTTAGGTTCATGATACATGTATGAGGATAAAAAATATAACAAATCAAAACACATGTGAAAAACAAATATATTTTTACCCAAAACAAAACTTTAACATGGAATTATTAATAAACGGGTAATATAAATTAATAATAAAATAATATTTGGTATAATATATAATAATATGGATCTATTTTAGATGTATAATAAACTTATATTTATTATATATTATCTTTGAATGTGTACAAATAAATTCAAGACTTAAGGTAAGTATTTTCTTGTCTCACTTTTATTTTTGTGTGATATATGCTATATTCACCACTTATTCTTGTTGTGTGTGGTATATACTTACCTATGAAATTTTATATAATGAATTTAATTTAATGAATTATATTAAAAGTTTTAATTTATGGTATTATTTATTGGGGATCATGATTCAAAAGTTACTCAAGTAGTAAGAGAATGTCATCTCACATTTTTAAATCTATGAGATACATACCTTATTCACCACTTGTTCCTTTTGTGTGATATATATAAAACCAATGAATGAATTATAAGACTATTATAATTAAATTTATGGGTATTTACATATCTATTTTATGATATATTTTTCATTGGGTTTACGGTTCAAAAGTTACCAAATTAGTAAAGTAATTTTGTCTCATTTTGCCTTCAAAGAGACACATGCCATGTTATGCCCCTATATTATTCTAAAAAGTTCATATAATTACATTTTACAAGTAATATCACGAATTTATTCATCCTAATTATAGTTTAAGTTTCATTTAATTTAATTATTTAATGGGTATTATGATTCAATGTTACAAAAGTGGTAAGATTTTATTGTCATAATCTCATCGTTTATCGAGATTGTTTACTATTATGATTATATTGATGAAATATTATGATCTATCTCTAAATAAATCTCATGAATTTCCTTATAATCCTATATTTTTCATTTAATATTCATGTAATGGTACCATTTTCCTACTCGTTGTTACATAATAAAATTAGGAAAATGTTTTTATGAAAAACTGACCTTATTTCTCTCTTCGGTCGGAAATCTATTTTATTTAAAAATCATGTTTTATAAAAATGTTTTCAAATTTTTTTTTCAAGGAAAAGAATTTTAAAAATATTTTATGTTTTAGTTTTTTTGAAATGGGTTTAAAATCATCTTTTATAAGTTTTCAAGGTTATTTTCAAAGGAATTTTTTTTCAAAATGTTTTATGTTTTAAAAAGAATTTTTCGTAACATAAAGGATATTTTCCTCATGAAATGTTTTAAATAATTTTAATGATTCATTAATATGTTTTATAAGTGGTTTTCAAATAAATTTATTTTAAAAAATTTATATGTTTCAAAAAATTATTTTCAAATAAAATTAGTGTTCTGAGTGATCTTTCAAAATCATTCTCCATTTATAATGACATCCTTTGATATAGTTTATGATTTACTAGGGATATGATCCAAGGATACCTTTTATATTATTTCTATTAATGGTTTATGTTTTAATGGTATAATATTTATATAACCCATTTCTTTACTAGAGGTAAAAAATGTTTCAAATATATTGTTATGAAACTCATTTTGGGATAATCACGTTTCAAAGAGATTGGTATGAATCCCATTTTCTTCCGTGAGTTAATCAAGTTATGAAATAATAATTGTTTTTATGTGTTTTTATGATGATATGAAAGTTATTTGTACATTATTCATGTTTTTTTTCATGGAAACAATTTATATGATGGGGTGGCCCAAATAGAACAAGGTAATCCCATTACAACTTATATGATGGGGTGGCCCAGATATCACCAGGTAAACCGATTAAAACTATATTATGGGGTGACTTAGATAGTTCCAGGTGAGCCTGTTATATCTTACATGATGGTTTGGACATATATCTTCCTCAAATTCATTGGTTAAATATTTATATATCATGAGATAATGATGGTAAAAAATTGTATGGACTTGATCCACTATGGGAATAAGGGGAAACCTGATCTACTATGGGAATAAGGTGTAACTTGATCCACTATAAGAAAAGGGCTATGAATGGTATGGTGGTGTGTCCTGCCCTGTAGATATAGTTCCCTTAAAGTGCCATGATAAATTTTTGAAATGAGCCTTGAATTATAGGTAATGCTTTTATATTCTTTTGTGCATGCCAAAATTCTATGTATTATGATAATTTTAATGTCTTGTGACTCATGTTATTTTATTTCCTTATGATTCATGTCTTATGAACTTCCAATATTTATTCCATGACTCTTGATTATGGTATTTAATATGTTGGGTATGGTATTTTAATGTTATAATCATGTTCTCATACCTGTATTATCATGTTATGCTTATATATCTCCCCTATTTACCCTTACCAAGCATCTTATATCACCCATTTCTTAGGTTTCCTTTCTCCAGGTTATGAATAAATGTTTTAAGTAGGAGTAATAAAGAGGGAGATCTTTAAGGGAGACATTGAAGATTTTTCACCAAGTTAGAATATTACATTTCCATGTTTCAAAAGATAATAAAATATTATGGTTATCAACCATATTTTTTTAATGTATTGAATATTAATCTATAATAATGTGATATCCATGTATGTTAATACTGGGTCACTATATCGGGTATCAAAAGAAAGATTTAGTTAACTTCTGGAAACTAGGATGAGAAAATATTAGTGGTATCCTTAGGGGTATTTATAATGATATGTTTGGGGATGTATCTAGGTATATGTGTCATAGATTTGAAGTAAGGTTTCATGATTTGGATATCTTATAAGTAATTTTTCATGATTATGTGGTTTTATACAATGATAAGTGTTGTTCACACTCTACTTTTTTGGTTTTTTTCAATAGTTATAACCAGAAGGAACTAGCTTAACCCTAAATGTTTCATATGTGGATAATGTAGTCATTATGAAAATTGGCTTCCTAAAGGTAAATCTCTTGTAGAGAATTAGGAATGTGGCATGATTATTGGTTATACTGCTGAAGATAAAAGATCACAGATGAAATGTGAAAGGTAAGGAATGTTCTAACAATATTATTTACATTAAATTCAAGAATAATTGTTAAATTTAGGTTGAGTAACCTTAATAATTGATTTATATTTCATATCAAAGTAAAGGGGTGTGGAGGAATAAGATTATTAAGCCTAAGTATTGGTTTAATAATAAAGTTGGATGATTGAAGTGTGTATGTTTAGGTATTAAATAATTATGTTATATGAATCATAAAGTATATGTTTTCTATTAAGGATTTTAAAAAATATATTGAATGGTTCTGATGGACTATAAAATAATTTAATGTAAAGGTGATATTTTGATTAAGGGAAGGTAATCCTTAATGTGTTCTTGATGTTTTGAAAATTTTGTTTTTCTTGGATAAAGAGATGATTGATATGGATAAAGTACATTGGATAGTACTGATTACCATATAACTGATTGTTGATTTGTTGTAAAATTGGTATGTGTTATCTTGTATTAATCTTACAACTTATTTTATTTAAGGAACATATCCAATAATATTTGGAATAAGAAATCATGTATGTTTTCCAATATGATTTATGGTAATTTGGGTTATTACCATGTTACAAGAGAATATACGATGATGTTATTAACATGTTTGGAATGTGAAAACCAAGAGATACTTTATTATATATGGGAGATCAATTTTGAACTAATTTTTATAAATTTAGTGAACTTATTTTTAATATTTTTTATTTTCAAATTTTAGATGGGTTATAAGGTTAACCATTTATAGAAATTTTAAGTTAATCATCAGATGAGGTTTTAGAGATTAAAATATTATATCACCATTTGTAGATTTATACATATTGGATAACCTGTGATAACCATTTTTTAGTGATGATAACTAAATAAAGATAGAATGACTTATAATTATATGTATGTATCTCATGATCTGTTAGTATTTCATGAATGATAAATTCAACTTGATTCCTTGGAGTAAGAGATGAATTGGGAATAAAGAAAGGCACAAATAATGTGTGATATTATGAATATAATAAGGAATGAAATAAATTAATTATATTTTCTTTTGTTCTTAGATAGTAAAATAATTATTGAACTCTAGTAAAAGGATATTAAAAATGATTTATCTTAATACCTTTGTTTCAATTGATCCGATGGTCATATAAATCATCAGAAATTTATGGTTTTAAGGCCTTTAAATTCTCATTGATCATTAAATTACTTGTGATCAGTAAAATTTATCACTCTCTATAATTATTTACATTTTTATTCCATATCCAATCTTCACTCCCAACCAATTTTCTCTTACATGTAAACCTAGTTATGAGTTACTTCGTGTTATCATTATTGTAAGATGTTCTATTTTTCTAGGAACATCTCTCTTTGAGTTTTTTAACCTTTCCTTTCAGTTGTGTTTTCATCATGAAAGTCTATCATTTTAATAAATTCCGTATTGGGTTACAAGGAAACTTGAGAAGGATCAATGAGTATCTACTAGGAAAACCTTTTTGGAGAAAATTAACTAAAGTTAAATGATATACAATTGTTTGAATTAATGGAGTCCTAGTATGAATGGGTTAAGTGTTTCCCAAGTTCTTGGTAAGTTGAGAAGTTTTAAATGTGGGTTGGGTTGTTTAAAAGGAAAAAGAGCTGAAAAATAAACCCTAGAACGTTTACATCCTATTTGTGTGAGAAATATGTGGTAAGTGGTTTTTGTCCTATTTCTTTATTTTCTTCCTTATTCTATAACCATTGTGGTGAAATAATTTAACGAATTTTATTTTTGGTTTTTATCTTGATCCATTTTGATCTAGTAACCTCTTTGAAATTACCCACACCTTCTTCCTCGTGGGTGTTGGCCGTTGGAAGAATTGTTGGATCATCGATTAAAGGTAGGGGGTCTAAATCTTAACCTAATGGTTTGATAATTTCTAAGTTCTTTAAATATTTTGATAACACCAATATAGTGTGCACAAAAATAAATTAAATTAATGATTGAGATTATTCCTTGAATTCCTTAATTTTAAAGTGGATTCTAACCTTTCTTATAGATACCCATTGGGTGAATAAACCATGAAAATATTTGAATTGGCTAATGGAATAAATTATGTTTAGAATGACATGTGACCTACTATGATTTCTTATTATAGAATCCTTGAATTGTGGATTATTTCTTATTAATATTACTATTAATGAACTTTTATTTAAATTCCATGTGTAATATGAAAGAATAATTGTAATTATCATAATTAACCATTGAAAAATTGCAATGTGGTATTATGATATCCATTTTGTATGACATGGAATGTGTTCTATATTGTAATTCTTATATATCAGGCTTGACCTTGACACTTTCACACTTATATGCTATAATACTGATATTGATCAGGATTGGAATGGTCCCATACTATATTGCATATAGAGAGCGGGATGTCTCTTTTCCCATGCTGTAATGATTATAGGGATTTGTACTAGATGCTGTAATGATTATAGGACTTTGAACTAGATTATTGTGACTATACCATGGCTATATAGTTGTGGTTGAAATGGACGTAATACATGCTAAGAGATAATCCAGAATAGTACCAAAGAAGGTTATTTTACCTTGGTTATATGGTTGGGTTTGGCATGGTTATAAGGTATAATCATAGATACCCTTTCATGGAGCCTAAGTAGGTTATCTTACCTTGGTTATATGTTGTGATTATCATGGTCACAATACACGATTAGTGACATTCTGGCATAGTGCCAAAGAAGGTTATTTCACCTTGATCATATGGTTGTGGTTGGCATGTTCATAGGACATACTCAGAGCTAATTTAGCACGAAGCCAGAGTATGTTGATACTGTATTTTATTAATTGTTGAATTAATTAATACACATATTTATCACTTTATTGCATACACTTATTATCATCCTAGTTTTTTTAGAGAAAATGGTGTCAACTTAATGAGTTTTAATCACACCATATTTGGGTTTCCATTTGGTACTCGAGTAGATTTTGTGGAAGTAGTTTTGGATAAGGGAAAAGGACCTTACTATTGATTTCTTGTTAGCTGTTGGGATGGAGTTTGGATATGGGACACATGTGGGGTTTGGGACCTGGGACTTTGAGTATTTTATTTGAGTCTGCTAGTAATTTTCTTATATTTTATAGCATGAAATTTAGTTACATTCCAGCACATCATTACATTATTTATTTATTTATTTATTGGATTATTAAGTTGGATTTAGTGTTGTCTTTTTCTATGTATTTACTTTTATTATTTCCATCTTATTATGAATTGTTTATACTGATATGACACTTCATACCAGGGGGTATTGTATTTGATCTAAACTTTTGAAACCTCCACTACTAGTTTGAAACCTCTAGTTTACGGGGTGGTGTGCTTGAGGTCTCATAACCAACCCTTTCTGGAAATTCAAGAGAGTGAGAGATTGGAGAACATTACAGCTATAATTCGAACTTTATTTTTTAGAAGGAAGTTTTAGTATTCATTTTTACGATGTGGGTTTCTATGAAATAAAATTTCAATTATTAAAACTTTGAATACCCAAAAAAAATTCGAGGGTGAAATTAATTTTAAGGGGGTAGAATATAACACACCCATATTTTTTGAAATATATTTTTTCAAATTAATTTAAACTTTATGATATTTTTCATTTCACACAACACTGAATATAGATTTTGTTATATTAAAGTATTAAGTTCATCTTGAATTATACACAAAAACAAGTTAAGATTAAACTACACACAAGACTGATATTATCTTGAGGTATTCACAACACTATTTTTGTCTTGTGTTACACCTAATGCCGAGTTCCTTTGATATCTTGCATTACACGCAAGATCGAGTTTTACCAAACTACAATATAATATTAATATTGTTATTAAAATATCATTATAGTTACCACCTATCCATTAGAATTATATTTAGGAATATAATTATTTAAATTATGAAAATATTATTTAAACATGTATATAAAATAAATCCTTTGGCTATCAATTAGTTCAAAATGAAAGTAAGAACTATTTGAAAATGATGAAATTCCTTTTCTAAGAAAACTATGTACGAACACCATTTTATCTCAATAAATTAAACAATACACTATTGATGAATATTTTTAATATAATTTTTATATTATATATTAAATAAATTTTTTATACTCAAAAAATGGGTTTTATAGGCATAATATAAGAATAAATCCAATTTTATGAATAAAAATATGTATTTTTCTAGAAGTAAATTTTACACCTTTTAATGGTGAAACCATTTTAAATATAATTATTGACAAATCTATATTTTTTTATTTGAAAAAATAAAGTAATTTTTTAAAGTGGGATATAAAATTTTAATTTGGGTGAATTTTCGGTATTTTTCAGAGAAGTTTAATATTTTGATGAATAGTAAAAAACTGAATTTTAATTGAAAACTACATTTTAATATAATTTATTTATATAGTTAATTATATTTTAAAATGGTTTTAAAGTATATTTATATAAATTATACATAAATAAATCCAGTTTAGGTCATTTGAAATAATTTCACATTGAAATTTGATATAAAAATATTTCAAACATTTGAGATTTTTACTTGAAAAACCCATTTGTCCATCACGTCTACATGGTTAATTTTAAATTAATTTATGACTATTTTATGATTGAAATTTGAAAAAATGGATTTAATATTTGTAATAAGAATAATTTAAAATTTATAATAAGTTTAACCTATTTTTTTACCAAAAATATCAGTGAAATTAATTAAAATTAATTACAACGATTAAGGTAAAAATGAGTTTACTTTGTGGTTAAACTTTAACATAATTGGAAAAATAACCTAGAAACATGTAAAAAAGAAATTTTATGGAAATAATTTACCATATAATACCTTTTATAAAAAATGGACCATTATTGGAGACATATGATGCAAGGGAGACCTCTCAATAGCTTTGCTTTTTTCCACTTATAAGAATGCCACTCTTCATCCATTATAAAAGGGCAATCACCCCCTCACTTCTTCACATTGATAAAACCATTTCCATCTTCCTAACACTATAAAAATGAGATCCAAAATTCCCTAAATTCATACCAGAATCCTCCCTTTGGGCATAAATCCAACCAAGTAAGCCCTTTGGTGTAAACCAAAAGGAGTTACTGAAAGAATATGTAACATCCTCTAACAAAAACATTGTTATTATTTATTTCACCAACCCCTAAGTTTTTCTTATTATATGATTATATGATAACAAAAATATCATAATTATACTAATATTTTGTTAGGTTATGGGTTCAACCTACACTCACATAAACTTCCATAAAATAGGATACACAATCATCATTCGTGTGCACGACAACCGACCACCTCACGATCCAATGTCGTTCATTCTTCCATTACCAACTCTCAAGGTTAGAAATACTGATGGAATTTATATTTTTATATGATATACATGATATTTATTGTGTCTTTATACTTTTTTAATTATTATATAACACAAACCTTCATGCATTCCATTTTGTGGGAATACGATAACTTCGTTTGAGGATGTGTGGACTACTACCTCCTCAAAACGATGTGATTCGTTCATAGTTTATATGGAATGTATTAAGGATGGGTTTATTAAAATTATATGATATATATGAAATAATAATTATACTATAATGATAATATATATATACAAACACATATATTTCATTTACTTTCTTTCTTTCATTACGATAAGAAAAAAAGCAATGTTCATGTGTACATACGGCCTATCATCTCTATAAACTGTGTATTCCATTTATTATTTCTATATTTTATAGATTATTATAAATACATATATAATCAATAAATATGATATTTATCTCATTTTTATCATTCTATAGGTTATTAAATCATGATATAATTATATGAAAAAATATAACAAATCAAAACACATGCGAAAAACATAGCAATTTTTACCTGAAACATAAATTTAACCTGGAATTGTTAATAAAAAGGTAATATAAAGTCATAATAAAATCATATATGGTATGATATATAATAATATGGTTCTATGGTAGATTTATAATAAACTTATTTTTATTATATAGGAGGTTTGATCATGTAAAAATATATTCAAGACTTAAGGTAAGTGTTTTCTCGTTTCACTTTTATTTCTGTGAGATATATGCTATACTCACTAATTATTCTTATTGTATGGTGTATATAATTCCCAATTTTATGTTATATATTGAATTTAATTTATTTAATTATATTAAAAGTTTCAATTTATGGTTTTATTGTAAGGTTATGGGGCCCACAGTGAAAGTCGGTGGGCCGGTTATTTTAAAAATTTTCATCTGTGGGTCGATTAGACCTGTCGACGCTGATGATCCGAGCCCCGATAAGGTCATAGGATCTCATGTAAATTATAAAGAGCACAAAATTAAATTGGAAAAAATACCTGTTTCAAATCTGAATCCACGTTCGACTGCAACTCATCGCCAGTGATCGTCACTTGAAAAATCCATAGTAGGATACCTATAGATCATCCACACACACTTCAAAAATCCACTGGAATGTTGATCATCAAATTCCGGGTGCTAGTGCGTAGATCTGATAATTACTTTGATATCCTGATAATCACCACATCAAGATCCCTTCGATGCTTGAGGAAGATCTTGATCTGAACTGTTGGATTGAGATCTTCTCTCTCTAGAGAGCGGGATGAGAAATATGCTCTGGATTTCATTCCATGAAATCAGTGAATAGTTCCATGAGAGAGAGCCTCCTCCTTTATTTATAGCGGAGTTAATAAATACCCAGTTGGGTTTCCTAGCCCCTGTTTATTTCAACATCCACTAAATGAATTATTTTGTCAAACTAAACTGCATAAATATTATTTATTATTGTATCACATACTTGTAACATATATAAAATATATTATGTGATAAAACCTAATCCATTTAACTCAACTCGCTTTCCCTCTTAATATTAAATGAACCTTGAATATTAAAATAATATTTTTTCAATTAATATAACATTGTATTTACTAAACTTGTAATTTTATTAAATAAATTCAATCCCAAATGTTTATAACTTAAATAGTAATGAATTTATTTAATTCTTTTGGTGATCTATAACTTGGAAAACACTTGGACCCCCATGGTTGGCCCACCATGTCCATATACCTTTTCAAATGAATTGGGTGGATTCTTGAATAAGTTATTGTGTGTGACCCTCTAGGCCCCTATCTCGATAGCTATGAATAAAATCCATAGACCAAGAGTGGACTCTAGCAACCCATCATGGCCCCTAAAGATATAAGGATTGTCAAAGCAACAAAAACCAACCTACGAACACTGACTGTGTACTATAATCTCTTCATAATTAAATATCTCATAAAGCAGGATGCACACTTGTGTCATCGTCCTTTTATTTATTTATTATTTTTTGATCTATCCAGATGGGTTTTCCTTTTGACTACTTTGGCCAAAGACTTATGAAGCCAACAACATCTAGAATAACCAGGCCTGAGATATACAACTTCCTAAACATGGAAGTGACAAATACTTTCTTGACCATTAAACCAATGTTATACCACCAACGACACACCCAACATAAGCTACCTCACCACGATTTCAATATCATAGTTTTTTCCGTGCATCAAAGTACACAATCAAATGATAGACATTGGTAACGATCTCAAGTCAAGAGACCAATACACATGTCTGTTGATAAGAACTACCAATGACACCCAAAACATGTGGTGTTACTATTAGCGGGTCTATCCTCATGATCTCACTACTGGAGATCACCAAGTGAGAAATTCATGATAAGAAGTATTAATGATCATGATTCCCTAGCACCTGATAGTCAAACATCTATTTTTTCCAGTCAGTAAAATGTATCTAGACCATAGAACATATATTTAAGATCAATGTCATAGTATCTCAAGGTTCTCATTATTTCATGGGATCTACTATAACCTCTCGATATGATAATTAATCTTTGGACATTACCATTTCAATAGTGGACACAGAAAAATATATACTATAATGGTAAGATGACATCATGTATAACTAACTATACACATGATATGGTAATCAAAAGTACTGCATAGTTGGGTCTAGGGTACCCACTATTTCAACACTCCCACTTGCACTAGAGCCAACTTGCTAACAAAACTTATTAGCTACTGACATAATAAAGATCTTGCTTCTTCTAGGTTATGGATTTAACTACTGGGCCTGCCACATATTCTCTGCATGGCATATCTGCTATATACGACCTCATCTCCTTCAGTAAAAATTCTCAAGAAAAGGTATCCCCAAGTATATAACTTTTTTCCATTGTCATAACTTGACCACATGGCTAGTAAGAATATCATAATTTACATTATTATAATACTTTTCTCACTAGGTGTGATTCCAAGAACTGGAACAAATAATTACTTTTGATAACTGCTTCTTAGCTACCTTAGAAGCTGCAACGTACTCATTTTTTATTGGTATGGATACCACTGGATTTTGTGAGCTTGACTCACTCATCTCCTTAGCCTAACTATGATACTAGATCAAATTAATCTTATAAAGACTAGTTTATATCCCACCATAACTAGTATTCATTCTTATCCACTTACTGGGTATATATCATTTATACTTTCTGAAATACAAGATTATAGTTCTGACTACTTCACTTGTAGTGCTCCTAGATATAATTGACATCTTCCTACTATAATGTATATCCTCGCAATATCAATTATAGTACCTAACATGGAATATGTTATTGATCCATCACTGAACCGTCTAGAACTCAACTCACAACTTTAATCTATTACTATGTTCTGAACATGTTAACCTAAAGAGATTAATCCACATGACACTGACAACAATTCTGAACATGAATTTTTCCAACGTATATTTTTCAATACTATGTCAGGGTATGTATGATTGACTTGGACAAAGAAACCTATAGATATACCTCATTAGATCCTATTCCCTAGAACTTAGGTTGCTAATTTATTTCAATCACTATATAATTACTTATAACCTTGTCTTATCTAATAGTAAGACCAATATATGTTTTCTATATGTTTCCGAACATATTTCTCTTAGAAAACATTGGTGCTCCCACTAACCTTTGGTAGACACAAGGAAAATATTCATTCAAAATTAATTCTCTAAGATATTGTTTCTTAATTTAATCCTGAACTAGATTTTAGTTACTTGAAACCCTTATTGGTATCATATGATGTCATCATCCCTTTCTAGTTGCATCATATAGACAACTTTCACGAAAGTGGATTTTGACTAACAATGGTCAATAAAATGATCTTAGAAGTTATCTATGACAAGTAAAGTTCTAATGGATTTAATCATACCAACTTGGCATGAAAAATATAGCATTATTGGTACCAGGATTTTACTATCCATGTATCATCTCATTTTAATACCCACTGTAATATTCAATTTATAAGTCGCTTTTCAATTTGATATAGGCAATCCATTATTGAATTTTATTTGTATTTTCAATCTTAGATGATTTCCATATACTTATTACTTTTAGGATTTATTTTTCTCAATGAATAATTTTATCACCGACCGTGGTGAGTATAAAACCATCACCATGGTTTCATTCTTCCTAAGTAGTATGTGTCTCTAGAACATTCCTATTCCACATGTACTTGTGGAACTTGTTCCTATTCCAACCATTTGTGCATCTTGAGCATTGACTAAGTCCAAGTCAATTAGGCACCCACTATCTCTAATAGATATGTGCACCCTTATATAGAAATATAATCTAATACTTGAATACATCTTTTATATCTTAGGGATTTATGTACTATCCTAAGAAATTGTTAGGATAATTACTTATATGCACAATGTGTTTAGCTTGATGCATGATTGTTTCTTTCTCCTTAACAAATTCTTTGTATATTTAAAACATGTCCTATGAAATATTGTATTTTTATCATAATATGACTCATATGATATACATTTATCATATTAGTTTTCATATAGGTTATGGTATTTCACCGTTATTTGAAAAACACATCTTGAAATATAATGGAAGTTTCTGCAAGTTGTAACATTAATACTCCATACATTATAAATTTGATGTATAAAATGTGCATTTAGGAATTTCTTCATGCTACATTTTGTTGATATATGATGACATGTAAGACTTTATCATCTATCCTTATTATAAACATCAATACCGTGATTTAGATAAGGTAACATGCATTTAGTAATTACTCCACGCTACATTATCATGATCGACAATTGCATAGTCAAGATATTCTTCAGCATGCCGATCCAAAGCAGCTCATATCTTCTGACCATGCATATACTATTACATTCCTTAATTACTTAAAAAGTAATTTTATGAATTATCTTTTCCTATAGATTTCCTTTGGATAGTTCACACTCTCTTTTTGAACAAACCCCGAAAGATTTGTGGCATACCTTTATTTCTAAAGGGTTTATTTGTTTAAACTAAAAATATTAATAATACCAAAGGTGTTTAGCTATGCCAAGACTAAATACTATACTGGATATATTATTGATTCCCACCTTTAGTTTTACTTGACAAAGAATTATATTTACACAACTGGATAAGTCTTATATTTTTTATATTCATCATATATTCCTTATGATTCAAGTACCACTGAACTATTTGTTGAGTATGAGACACCAAAAAAAACATTCATTCCAGAACATGGAATAATGTATCATTATGACCAAATGGGTAGATGTGATAAATGTTTTGGTTTTACTCAACAACTTTTTCAATTTTAATCAATCACTTAGCTATTAAAAGTTATGTGTTTCTCACCATTGACTTTAGAATCACCCTTTCCAAGATACTTGAAGAAAACACCTTGCTCCTAGTAATGTTTCTTTACTTACTTGGTTACTATATTTCAATACATATATATGAAAGGAATATTTTATTTAATACCCATGAAGTATGTGAGAAAAAAATACCTTTATTTTATTAATATAAACTAAACCCGAAGTGGGTATTGGCTTATTGTATTGTGTTTTTAAACTTCCATAAGTTTATTTCATTATGTGATGAAAATAACCACCTGTAAAACAACCAACTAATTTTTCTTTGAAGGACATTCTGAAGGTGCCGTTGGCATAACTTACCATAGGCCTTTTCACCTTGTCATTCAATTTATTTTCCATAAGAACAAAAGATGATACTTTCTTTAATATTCTTGTTACTTGGAAAATGTTACCTTAATGGTAATGATGTGCTTACTCTATACTATTCGTTTTCATCCTTAAAACGAAACTAGATTAATTGGGTGTAAAATAAATAAGAATGGGATTCCAAAAAGATTATGAACTTTCTTTCACTTCACACTATTCGAGTGCAATCATCCCATCCAAATTTTTCTTAGAATTCTCCTTTGAAAACTTCTTGGAGATGATACTACATGAAATAATCATTTAAGTCATGATGTAGCGACCATAAATAACATCAGAAGTTGATGATAGTATTATTAAAGAACCATTATATGCTTAATTCATGAGTCCCCTATAAGAACTTTTACACTCTCACTTATGAGGTGGCTTAACCGGTTGGGACACAAGAACCTTGATTTTCTGTTATAGTAGTAATATGCGCAAGAACTTATACTACCCATGGAATTTCGTGCTTGTTTGGACATTAAATTTGTCAAATATTTATAGCAGTTTTATTGTGGTATTACTTTTTATTTTCTACAAAATAAGCTTTAGCATATTAGTAATTTTTTATGTTGAATGGGACATTACCGATTAATTTAATCATTAAATGTCTCCCACTAATTTTTCAAATTATAGGAAATCTCTATACTAGAATCAGAATACTCTATCACTTGAGTATTCTAGTGAAAAGGATCCCTAAACCTCCCTTATAGTCTACAAGATATGGCTATTCCACTACTTGGAGGGTCTATGGTAGGATTTTGGCCGACTGAAAGCATTAACTCACGGTTCCTTGATCTGTTGAGTGAAGTCCCAGCTTTAAAAATCATTTCTTTATTTACTCAATGCTTGCATCTAAAATTAAAAAAAGTTAGATATAGCTATTTATTTTCTACAATTTCAGTTAATTCAACCCACTATCCTAATAAGAACTCCACAGTAGTAAGTGGCACCCTTAGCTATGGAATAACCGGCTCCCTGAACACCTGGCATTGTTCAAACTTGAATAATGGAAGGCGATAATGACTTAATATCACATTGAGGGTTTTGTATTTTTCTCTCGATGAATGTAATCCAGTTATATTAAACATGTTCATCTATGTTCTCGCGCTCACAACTGAATTTTAATAGAAAAAAACACGCCACTTCTTTATGCATTTTATTATATATTATTTTATGTATTTCTTCCACTATTTTAAAATTCATAAAATAATAAATAAATGCATAATGGTTAACTGCTACCCGACTGGTCTTGAGCATCTAAATGACCTAGGGGCATCATACCTAAGTCAAAGATTGACTCTTTATATAGCTTTACCCCATCATTTATCTTCCATTTGATTCTATAGTATCGCCTCATCTTGGAGGGGTCCACATCACGTCTTGGAGTACCACCTCATCTTGGTGGGATCCACGTGTCAACTTGCACCGTCTTGATCAACGTACACCAACCCATCTTGGTGGGGCCCACATCATTCACTGTCTTCGTCCAATGTACAAAGGTACTTGCGTGTAGGCGAGGGGAACTCAGGTATAAATGTACATCATGTAAATATTGGGCGCACATGCCCTTATACATTTTAACCGAAAATAAAGACGATGCATAAATCAACTATTTAATTAATTACAAAAATATTACATAGTTAAATGATTAATTAAATAAATTCAATATACACGAGTTGGTGCTGAAGACCAGTAGGAAAATAAATAATGTGCAATAAAATTAAAATGCATTAAATAAGTACGAGGGTTATAAATTAAATTAAATGAATTAATAAATTCAAATAATTTAATTAATTATCAGTCTATTAATTAATTCAAATTTTTTTCCAATATTAAATTAATTAATTAATTTAATTTCATTACAGAATTAAATTAATTTATATCCTAGGTATTAAAAAATAATTAACCATAATAAATTTTAATTAATTTAATTGTTCGGTCCCCGAAACACCATTGGATGGCCTTTACGGGTCGGTCTGAACACTCGTAGGGCCATGCCAAGCCGTACAGGACCTAACTAGGCTGGACTGATCCACCCAAACCCGTTTCGGGTTGGGAAGGTCCACCCAGATCATTTTGGGGCCAATTTTACCTTGTGGAAAGACTTTCAGACAAAAACAAACTACCTCCGGGTGGGTGACCTCGAGGGGGCTGGAGGTTAGGTGCGTGGATGAAATTAGAGTAAACCGACAGGGAGAGACCAAGTGAGGCTCCGCTGGGCTGCACAACCCCGGAAGGTGGCAAGGGCAATAACCTTGGAAGGTCCGACTAAGAGTAGAGCATGCAAGATCTTCTTGGGATGGCGGAAACTACAGCCGGCGCAAGCGAAGTGGGCGATGACTCCGTGAAGGCGGGACGATGAGACTCGTTGGGGTAGTCCAGGACGACGCTAGGAGAACTAATTGCTAAAGAAAGGAGGCAAGGAGGGTTCTAGGCGGGCTTGGCATCATGAGTGGAGGTAGGCCGGGGCGGCCTGTGTTTTCAACGAGCTGCCTGGCGTAGAGGCCGGGTGAAATAGTGGTGGCATCGTCTAGAGGTGAAAGAGGAGGTAGCGGGTTATAGGCTGGGCATCCAGATGTCGGGGCTGTAGTGATGTGGCTGTTCTAGGAAGAAGGTGGAGGACAGGATCTGGCTGGGGCACGATGGTGGCCCAGGTATTAGTGGCACATGACAAGCACTAGGTGGGGGCTGGCAGTGTCCGCTTGACGTGTCGATGAAGCTGAACTGGGGGTCTGCCAGACCCCCTTTTTTTACTTTGTCTTTTTTTTTTGATTTTCCTCATGCACCGCCCCCTTTTGGTGGTTTTTTGATGTCTAATCCCCTCTTTTTTTAAAGCCTTCTCCCCCTTTTTAAAGTCTCCTCCATTTTTTTATTTGAGGTATTCTTCCAAAAAACTTTCCAAGTCTCCCCACCATTTTAAATAAATTTCAAAGGAAAATATCATTCCTTAAAATTAAAAAATAATATGATTATTGTAATAAAATAATAATTTATTATTATTACATTATTATAATAATAAAATAAATATTATTTTAATAATAAAATTATTATGAAAATTTGAAAATTTGAAAAATTTATAATTTTCATATACTTTTAATTATATTTGATGAACCGAAACACAAAATTCTATCCAATATGAAGATTTAAAATGGACATAACTTGGACATTTGAGATTGGATCGACGCACGGTTTGAACCAATGGGGCCATTTTTTAATCCTCTATATAATTATATGAAAATTAATTTTATTTGGATCAGAAAATATATGTGATGCCTCTGATACCACTGAATGGTTCCGGGGCACGTAGTAGAAGCTGGTGGGATGAGGATTTTAAAATTTTTCATTAAGAGGTTGACGATACTTGTCGACGCCGATGATCCAAGCCCCGATAAGGTCTGAGGATCTTGTGTAAATTGTAAGGAGCACAAAATTAAATTGAATACATACCCGTTTCAACTCTGAAGCCGTGGTCGACTGCAAATCATCACCGACAATCGTTGCTTGAAGAATCCATAGTAGGATCCCTCTAGATCATCCACACATGCTTCAAAAATATGCTAGAATGTCGATCGTTAAATTTTGGGGGCTATCACGGTGATCTGATGATGTCTTCGACATCCCGACGATCACCACATTGAGATTCCTTCGAGGCTTGAGTAAGATCTTGATCCGAACTCTTGGATAGAGAGATTCTATTTATAGAGGGAGGGAGGAGAGAGGTTCTCTAGATTTCATTCCGTGAAATAAATAAATAGTTCCATGAGAGAGAGCCTCCTCCTTTATTTATAGATGAGTTGATAAATAACCGATTGGGTTCCCCGACCCCTGTTTATTTCTAAGTCTACTAAATAAATAATTTTGAAGAACGAAATTTCATAAATATTATTTATTATTTTATCTCATACTTTTAATATATATAAAATATATTACATGATAAAACCCGAACCATTTAGCTCGAATCACTTTACCTCTTAATATTAAATGAACCTTGAATATTAAAATAATTTAATATAACCTTGTATTTACTAAACTTGTAAATACATTAAATAAATTCAATCCCAAATATTCATAACTTGAATATTAATGAATTTATTTAATTATTTTGGTGATCGATAACTTGGAAAACACTTTGACCCCCTCGGTTGGGCCTACCATGTCCGTATACCTATTCAACTGAATAGGGAATATTCTTGAATATTCTATTGTGTGTGACCCTCTAGGACCTTATCTTGATAGTAGTGAATAAAATCCATAGACCAAGTGCAGATTCTAGAAACCTATCATGGCCCCTAAAGAGATAAGGATTTTAATAGCAACAAAAACCAACCTATTAACAATGACTATGTACTATAATATATTTTTCATTAAATATATCATAAAGTAGGAACACACTTGTGTCATTGCCCTTTTTCTGCTTTATTATTTGTTGATATATCCAGATGGATTTGACTTTCGACTACTTTGGCCAAATACTTATGAAGGAAGCACCATCCTAATCAACCAAGACTGGGATATACTACTTCTTAAACTTGGAAGTGACAAATCCTTTCTTTAGCATTCAACCAATGTCATTCCACCAACGATACACCCAACAAAAGCTACCTCGCCACAATTTCAATACCATGGTTTTTTCCTTGCATCAAAGTAAAAAATCAAATGATACACATTGGTAATAACCTCAAGTCAGGAGACTGATAAAAATGTCCATATATAAGAATGGATAATGACACACAAAACATGTGGTGTTCTAATTGGCGGGTCTATCCTCATGATCTCACTACTAGAGATCATCGAGTGCGAACTACATGTGGAGAAGCCTCAATGCTTATGATCTCCCAACACCCGATAGTCAAACATCTACTGTGTCTTATCATTAAGATGTATCTAGAACATAGAACATATATTTAAGATTACTGTCATATTATCTCGAGGTTCTCATTATAGATTGGGACCTGCTATAACCTTTGGATATGACAATTAATTTTTTCGACATTACTATTTCAATAGTGGATGTAGAAAATTATACACTATAATGGTAAGATGAAATCTTGTATAACTAACTATACACATGATATGGTAATAAAAATTAATGCATAGTTGGGTCTAGGGAACCCACTATTTCAACAATTATTTCATGGGGATCAAGATTCAAAAGTTACTCAAGTAGTAAGGGAATTTCATATCACCTTTTTATATCTGTGAGATACTTGAATTATTCACCACTCATTCATTTTGTGTAGTGTATATACTACCCATGAATGAATTTTATGATTATTATACTTAATGTTTTGGGTATTTACATATCCATTTTATGATCTCTCTTTCATGGGTTTTATAGTTCAAAATTTACCAAATCAGTAAAGTAATTTTGTCTTAATTTTATTTCTGTGAGTCACATGAAATGTTATGAACCTATATTATTTTACGAGTTGTATATAATAACCTTTGAAATGAAATATCATGGATCTATTCATCATAATAATATTTTATGTTTTATGTAATGTTATTCACTTATAGAGAATATGATTCAATGTTACCAAAGTGGTAGAAGTTTATTTCTACAATCTCATCATTTATCAAGATTATTTATGATTATAATTCTATTATTGATATATTATTATACATATCTCATGAAATCTAATGAATTTTATTATCATATATTTTTCATGATATATTCATGTAATGGAACAATTTTCTCACTCTTTGGTACATAAGACAATTAAGAAAATGTTTCTTATGATAATATAACTTTATTTCTCTCTTCGGTTGGAAATATATTTTATTTAAAACCCATGTTT
Organism: Viscum album; assembly: GCA_963277665.1. Classification (NCBI taxonomy): domain Eukaryota; kingdom Viridiplantae; phylum Streptophyta; class Magnoliopsida; order Santalales; family Viscaceae; genus Viscum; species Viscum album. The sequence goes on from OY728130.1 coordinate 1,948,123,126, forward strand.
TCTAAAAATAAATTCCATTTTTTTCAAGGAAAAATATTTTAAAATTGTTTTATGTTTTAAAATGTGTTTAAAATGGATTTAAAATATTCTTTTATAAGTTTTCATGTTTTTTTTCAATGTAAAATGTTTTCAAAATGTTTAATTATTTAAAAATAGTTTTTCAAAGTGAAAAGAATATTTTACCCAAGAAATTTTTTAAATGATTTTTAATTGTTAATTTATATGTTTTAGAATTGGTTATCAAAGAAATATATTTTGAAAATGTTATATGTTTTAAAAAGTTATTTTCAAAGAAAATTTATATTCCTTGTGATCTTTTAAAATACTTCTTCATTTAAGATGACATCTTTTGATATAGTTTATGCTTTACTCGGGATATTATCTTAGGATACCTTTCATATTTTTTCTGTGAATGGTTTATTTTTTCATGGAACAATGTTTTTAGAACCCATTTTTTTTCCATGGGTAAAACATGTTTATATGAGTTTTTTATGAAACCCGTTTCTTTTCCTCATGCTAATCATGTTTCAAATATATTGACATGAAACCCATTTATTTTCCATGTGTTAATCAAATTATGAAATAATACTTGTTTTTATATGTTTTTATAATGATATTAAAGTGATTTGTAAATTATTCATGTTGTGGTTAATGAACCCAACTTATATGATGGGGTGGTCTAGATAGCACCGGGTAAGACCATTACAACTTATACAATGGGGTGACCCAAATAACACCGGGTAAGCCCATTACAACTTATACGATGGAGTAGCCTAGATATTTCTGGGTGAGAATGTTATATCTTACATGATGGGTGGGACATATATCTCCATACACTTCATTGAGAAATGATTTAAATCTAATGAGATAATGATGGGAAACAAGTTATCGGGATTGATCCACTATGGAAAGAAGGGGAAACCCAATCCACTATGGGAAGAAGTTGAAACCCGACCCACTATGGGAAGTACGGGAAACCCGATACACTTTGGGAAGAAGGTATAACCTAATCCAATATAAGGAAAGGATTGAAACTAGAGATGATGGTGTGTCCGAACCACTTGGCATAGTCCCCATGAAGTTCCCTGATAAGTTTTGGAAATTATCCTTGAATTAAATATAATGTTTTTATATGCTTATGTGTATGCAACAAGTCTATGTATTATGAAAATTTTATGCTCTCATGACTCATGTTCTTTGATTTGATTATAATTCATGTCTTATGAACTACCAATATTTATTTTGTGACTCTTGATTATGAAATTTGATATTCACGGTATGATATTTTAATGTTGTGATCATGTTCTCATACCCTTATTCTCTTGTTATGATCACATATCTCCCTTATTTACCCTTAATATGCATATGAGATCACCCCTTTCTTATGTTTCCTTTCCCTAGGTTATGAAGGAAGGTTTTAAGTAGGAGTACTAACGAAGAATATCCCTGAGGGATTTGTTGAAGATATTTCACCAAGTTATAATATTATATTTTCAAGTTTCCAAATATGATAAACTATTTTGGTGCTTGGGCATGTATTTTTGTAATTTGTTTAATATTCATCTAAAATGATATAATATCTATATATGTTAATCTTTGGTATCTATATTCATATTATTTTAATACATTATTAAAATTATTCATAATTCATTTGTAGCATAAAGGAATCAACCACACCTCAATCTGATACATGGTGCGCCCAATTCGACTCAAAGTGTCTATTATTAATTTAAAATTGTCATTTTAGTTTAAAACTTGTTTCACTTACGAAAAAATAATAAAAACCAATTTTTTTGTATTTATTCATTAAGATAACTATTTATAAGTCATTTGTGACATATTGGGATGAGTCACATGTCAAACCAGCACACAATGTGACAGATATGACTTAAAGTGCACACTTTCAGTTTAAATTTACATTTAGTAAAAAAGAAATGCGACACACTCAAAACAAGTAAAAAACATTCATATTTATTTTATACTTTAATAAAATAAACCTTATGTTATTTTTGACGTATATGAATCAACTTCACAACAATTTGATGCACTATGTGACCAGTATGACTCCAAGTGTGACTTTTTATTTTAAATTGATATTTTTTTTTCAAAACACATGCTACATACTCAAAACCATTAAAAAACATTTTTATTGTTTTGATAATTTAGGAAAATGATCCATAAGTAATTTTTGATGTGTAGGAATCATCCTCAACTAAATTCGATACACTGTGTGCCTGGTATGACTCAAAGTGTATGTTATCATTATAAAATTGATATTTTAGTTCAAAACATGTGTTATTCACTGAAAACAGGGAAAAATAACTAGGTTTGTCTTAAAACTTTATTAAAATGATTCATAAGTCATTTATGATATGTAATAATTAGTTTCATATCAAACCAACACACAATGTGACTAATATGACTCAAAGTGCAGGTTTTTAGTTTAAATTGATATTTTAGTAAAAAAACACATGACATACTAAAAATATTGAAAAAATATTCAGATTGTTTTTATACATTAGTAAAAAGAACCTTATGTCATTTTTGATGTGTAGGAATCAACTACATGTCAATCTTATGCATGATGTGACCAGTATGACTCCAAGTGTGTGTTTTTATTAAAAATTGAAGTTTTAGTTTAAAATAGACGTTACATACTCAAAAATAGTAAAAAATATTCATATTATTTTGATACTTTAGGAAAATGATTCATAATTCATTTGTGATGTGTAGGAATTAGACTCACCTCAATCGAATACATGGTGTTCCCGATAAGAATCAAATTGTATGTTATTAGTTTAAAATTAACATTTCAGTTCAATGCACCACTCACTAAAAACCAAGAAAACTTGATTGAATTGTGTTTTCACTTTAGGAAAATGATTTATAAGTTATTTTTGATTTTTAGGATTCATTATCACATCAATGCGACACATGATGTGACTAGTATGACTCAAAGTGCTTGTTTTTAGTTTAAATTTACATTTTAGTTAACAATACAAGTTGCATACTCAAAATCAAGAAAAAAAATCAGATTGTTTTGATACATTATGGAAATTATCCTTATTCCATTTTTGATGTTTAGGAATCAACCACACATCACTATGATTCATGGTGTGATTAGTATGACCCCAATGTGTGTTTATATTTAAAATTGAAATCTTAGTTCAATACCTATATCACATACTCAAAATGAAGAAAACACTTTCATATTGTTTTGATACTTTAGGAAAATAATACATAAGTCATTTGTGACGTCTAGGAATATTATATACCTAAAACCGATACATGGTGTGCTTGGTATGACTTAGAGTGTACTCTATTAGTTTAAAATTGAAATTTTAGTTCAAAATGTGTGTCACTCATTGAAAACCAAAAAACTCACTCAAATTTCCTTGATACTTTATTAAAATGATTCGTAATTCATTCTTGATGTGTATGAATTAGTCACACATCAAACTAATACATTATGTGATATGTATGAGTCGATGTGTTAAATTTTAATTTTAAAAAAGACACACAACATACTCAAAATTGATAAAAAAAATTCATATTGTTTTTATACTTTATGAAAATAATCATTAAGTCGTTTTTGATATGTAGGATTCAACCACACATTAATCTGAATCATTTTGTGTCCGTTATGACTCCAAGTGCGTCTTTTTATTTAAAATTGACATTTTGTTTAAAAACACATGTCACAAAATCAAAACTAAGCAAAAAATTTTGTATTGTTTTTATACTTTATGAAAATTATTCATTTGTCATTTGTGATGTGTAGTAGTCACACATCCCTCAATTTGATACATGGTTCACCCTGTATGACTCAAGGAGTTTGATAATAGTTTAAAATTGACTTGTTAGTTAAAAAAACATGTCACTCAATAAAAACCAAGAAAAAATTATTAGATTGTATTAATACTTCAGTATAATGATTCATAATTAATTTTTTATGTGTATTAATTAGTATCTTGTCAAACCAACACATGAGTTGATCAATATGACTCAAAGTGCATGTTTTTAGTTTAAATCAATATTTTATTAAAAAGGACATCTAACATACTCAAAACTGAGAAAACAAATTCATATTGTTTTTATACTTTATAAAAACCTTCCTTAATTCATTTTTTATTTTTAGGAATCAATTTCACATCAATACAATGCACGGTGTGACCTAAATTACTCCAAGTGTTTTTGTTTCATTTTAAATTGACATTTTTGTTCAAAACACATGTTGCAAAATCAAAACCAAGAAAAAAAATTCGATTGTTTTGATACTTTTAGAAAATTTTCCATAAGTAATTTTTGATGTGTATGAATTATCAACACCTCAATCTAATTAATGGTGTTCCCGGTATGGCTCAAAGCATATGTTATCAGTTTAAAATTGATAGTTCAACTCAAAATGCACGCCACTCATTCAAAACCAAGTAAACAAGATCATATTGTGTAAAATCCTTATTTTTTATGAATTTTATGAATAAATTAAATTTATTTTATAGATTTAATTACATGAAACACCAATTTAAGCTTACGTTATCTGCAACACAAGGTTAGCTTGCATGATGCTGAGTTTTAACAAAACCACAATATAATATTAATATTATTATTCAAACATGACTATCATTACTTAGTCATTACATATTGAAATATCAATATTAAAAACTAATTTTTAAATATTATTTATGATGGTTTTATATAAATAAAACATATTGATAAAAAAGTATTTAATTTTATTTAAAATATTTATATGTTTCGAAAATAATATTTTCTCAAAAAAATGATTTTTATTTCATTTTTGAAAATTAATAAAATTAAATTTTCATAATTTTAGAAAAATAATTTTATAAAATAAAAATAATTTTTGAAATAATCATATCAAAATTATATTATGATGAATTTTTCAGATTTTTATGAAAAGTTTCATTTTTTGATGAATAATGAAAAATACTGAATTTTAATTAAAACTACATTTTCATTTAATTTATTTATAAAGTTAAATTATATTTTAAATTTATTTAAAATTATTTCAAATATCTATATATTAATACAATTTAGGTTGTTTTAATCAATTTTATATTGAATTTTGATATAAAAACATTTTAAAATTTTGAACATTTTCTCTTTAAAAACCTGTATCCTCATTATATTTTCAAGATTATTTTTAATTGAAAATTTTCCAATTATGTTAATGGAATTTGGAAAAATGGATTTTATATTTTTAATCATCATAATTTATGTTATTTAATAAGGTTAATTTAATTTTTTACCAAAATGATTAATAAAAATAGTAAAAATTATTTACCATGGTTAAGGTAGAATTTAGCTTATCAGTGGGTTAAAATAAAAATATAGGGGTTAGAAATAACCCAAAAATGTTAAAAAACCCATTTTATACACATATTTAGACCTTATATCTTATATTGTCAAGAATGTTATATTATTGGAGCCTTGTGACATGAAAAAAACATGGGTGGAATTCTTTCTTTAAAAAAATTATAAATGTGCCACTCACCTCACTTATAAAAGACCACTCCCTATTCTGTCTTCCTCACACCTTAAAACATTTTTTTGGAAAATAACTAACTAAATATCTTACCAATATCCCTCATATCATCCTATAAGCCTTATTTTGTACATAAATCCAACCAAGGAAGGATTTTAGTGAAAACCTAAGGAGGATACCTGAAGAAGAGGTAACATTCATCAGAGAGAATTTTTATTTATTTTATTTCGCCACCTCCTTAAATTATTATTATCCCATTCTGATATAATAACCTAATTATCTTCCATATAATTATATTTTGTTATGTTAAGGTCATTCTCTACAACCATATCCAATTCCATCAAATGGGTTACGAAATCATCGTTCTTGTTTACGGAGGATTACCGCCTTGCAAACCGATGTCATTCATTTTTCCATTACCATCCCTCAAGGATAGAAATAATGATGTATTTATTATTTATAAATTTTTAATGACATTATTATTCTTTTTTTAAATATTATGTCACACATTACTTCATGCTTTCCATTTTTTAGGAATATGATAAAATTGCTCGTGTGTATAATAGACTACTGCCTCGAGAAGCTATGTGATTCATTCATGATTTACATTGAAGGTATTAAGAATTTATTTTATGATGTTATTATGATTTGAGAAATATTTTATGTTATTAAACTATTTTATTTCAGGTGGTGTATATATATCCCCTTTGACATACAATATCATTAATTTATTTATCCTCATCATATTTTAAGTTCAATATTATATTATTCCATCATGGGGCCTATGATTCAATGTTAACAAAGTGGTAATAATTTTATGTTACAATCTCATCATTTATCATGATTTCTTATTATTTTGTTTTTGATGATAAAATCTTATGACCTATATCTCAATAAATTCATGAATTTTCATCTCCTCTAATTATTCATGATATTTTAAAGTAATATTATTATTTTTCACACATTGATACTTAAAATAAATGAGAAAATGTTTTTATGAAAACCAAAATTTGTTTCTCTCTTTAGTCTAAAATCCATTTTCTTTCAAATACATGTTTTATAAAAGTGTTTTAAAAAATGTTTTATTAGTCTACTATGACTTTTAAAAGACATTTTTATCCGTTTTTTACTTTTAAAAAAATGTTTTGAAATGAATCTTCATGTCATTTTCCAAACAATTCCCATTTGGATTTTACCAAAAATATGAAAGAAATATTTTTTAAGTTGTACGATATAAATGAAACTTCCCACAGTCAAGACTGTTATTTTCTTTGGAGATTCATTTATAAAATTTCACATTTATTTTCAAAGAAAAACATTTTCAAAATGTTTTATATTTTAAAAAGTGTTTTTCAAAATTAAAAAGATATTTTCCTCAATAAATGTTTTAAACGATCAATTAAAATCATTTTCCATCTACGATGACATATGTTTATGTTACCTATGAATTACTGGGGATATTATCAAACAATTTAATTGTTTTTGTTTCTATAAATAGTTTATGTTTATTTCGGCATTATGTTTATGAAACCTGTTTATCTTCCCCAAGTTATAGAATGATAAAACTATTATAAAAATCACTTCTTTTTTCCACAGGATATGATATGATGAAATTATGAAATGATTATGAAGCCTATATTTTTTTCTCTAAGTTTTGATATGATAAAATATTTATGAAACTAATTTCATTTAACGGGTTATGATATGATGAATTTTTTATGATCTGGTGGAACACGTATGTAATATTTTTATTATGTGATGGGTGGGACCTATATCTCCCTATAATGCATTTAGTAAAGATTTATATCTCATGAGATAGATAGGAATGTAATGGGGAGTAAACCTAGTTCAGTAAGATAAATTGTCTACTATGATGGTCTTGGGAGTGAACCTTGACTACTATTATGGTTTGTGGAGTGTACCCATTCCACTATTATAGCCTTGGAAGTGGCCCTTGACTACTATAGAAATTATTTTCTATGCTTATATTTATTCCACAAATATATGTCTTATGCCAATGTTATGCTCTCACGGATCATGTTATTTGATTCCCTTATGATTCATGTCTTATAAAATGCCAATATTTATTCCATGACTGCAGACTATGATATTTGATATAGAGGGTATGGTTTTCAAATGTTATACTCATGTTCTAATAACCTTATGTTCATGGTATGATTAAATATATCTCTATTTTACCCTTATTGAGCATCTGAGATCACCATTTATTATGTTTCCTTTCCCCAAGTTATGAAGAAATTTAGAACATATGATAGGTCTAAGAAGAGTGCTAGTTATAAAGATCATAGTGGGAGATGATGCATTTTACTTGTGGACTGGTTGTTTGTATTTCCAAGTTTCCAAATACACTAAACTATTATAGTCATCAGGTGTGTGTTTGTGTAATGTAATAAATATTCATAAAAAATGATTTATTATCTATGTATGATAAGCGTAGATCGTTATAGTTGGTATCATAGGATAGTTTTAGTCAATATTTGGAAAATAATATGAGAAAAAATTTTGTGAGATCCTTAAGGACATGTCTAAGGATATGTATAAGGATGTGTCAAAGTATAGGAAAATGTCCTAGAATTTTGGGAAATGATAGAGTGAGTGGTTTCAAAGAAATTACATCCCTATCTAGATACTACAAGTGGATGTGGATCTGGCATAGATGTACCCAAGGGAAATTATTCTGAAAAGGGTGCATTGAGCTAGACTCAATCATCACCTGGTGAATGGAATCGAGCCTTTCTACACACCTCATTTGACACCCTTAGGGGACATTATTTGGAAATTCACAAACTCTTTATGAACCATCATGAAGGATTTAAATATATGATGACCATGAATGAACCAGTATAAACCTAATTTGTCATATATTTAAGAATGTTTCATGATTTAGACATCCTATAAGTGTTTTTTCATGATTATGTGGTTCCCCATAATAATTATTGTTTATTACATTATTGTTTTTGGTTTTAGTCAAAGGGCAGAACACAAAGGAATTAGTTTAATGACGAGTGTGAAAGACATTTTAATGATTTTCCTCCTGAGCATCCAAATGTTATGGTATCTGGACTGAAAAATATCATTGATATGCTCACTTAATTTTTTTAAGCTATGAATAATTCTATACTTCCAAACAAACAAAATGGAGACCAAAATTATGTTGAGACCTTCATGAGGAAACACCCAACTTCTTTTAGTGGGTCTTCTGATCACCTAGTTATAGAACAATGTATTAGCACCACTAGAAATATTTTACATTCTCTAGTGTTTGGAAGATTAAACATTCATTTTAGTTGTATACCATTTGGAAGGTGAAGCTGAACCCTGGTAGAATCTTATCAAGAATACGAGGCAACATGATAGAATTGAATCCCTAGATTAGGACAAGTTCAATAACTTATTTTTCAATAAGTACTTTCCACGTATTCTTTATAGAAAATAGGGGAGGAGTTTCTTGAGAAAAAGAGAAAGTTTGATGAATATGTTGGTACCTATGAGGAAAATTTTACAAGACTTTCAAGGTACACTTTTGGTATTATCATCCAACCAGAATGTAATGTTGATCAATTATTCAGTGGATTAAAATAAAGTATCTGAAGGGTGTTAGCCATAAGATACTTCTATAGATATGAAGAGATTGTTTGATGTGCTATCAAGGTGGAAATGGAGGTTAGAGTTATATATCGATCTCTTGGTTTTGACAAGAAGAGAAAAATTGAATTCAAAGGAAAATATAAGAACCATAGAGAGATGAAGATGATATTTCCTTTATGCTCAAAGTGTGGGAAGAAGTATGGAGTAAATTTTCTTTATGAGACTAATAAATGTTTAAGTGTGGAAAGTAATGTTATTGGGAAATTGATTTCTAAAGTGATGAGAATAAGTTAAATAATGATGAAAATAGAGATAAAGCTACACAAAATGCACCGCCCACACTCCAGTGTTTCTGAATCACAAAGGACAAGCATTATGATAACCAATTCCCAAATATGAAGGTTAATGATGATGATTAACGTAAGTAACCTCTAATGTCAAGAGAAAAAGGGATATATCATGTGATCACTATTTATGATGAGGTATTAAACAACAATGTGGTGAAAGATAAACTTACCATCCACTCTATAACTTCCAATATCTTATTTGAATATGGATCTACCCATTCTTTCAGATATAAATAATTTTATAAGGGTATCAAGATTTTACACAAATGAATAGATACACAATTATCAGTGAAAACCCTTAATATTATAATGATAGTATATTAAGTATATAACCCTTTTTTAGTTGATGTTGGAAAGAATGTGATTCCTAAAAAATATTATCAATCTTCCTCTAGTTGAATTTGATGTTATTTTGGGCATATATTGTCTTTCTTTGCATAAATCCCACATAAATTATTGAGTAAGGGAAGTCATGTTTGATATTCCAGAGCAACCTATGATCGTCTATCAATGTGACGATAAGTATGAACTTCCAATGAATATCACATACGTTTTACAAGTCTTAATTACTATTTTGAAGGGGTGTTTATCTCTGTTTGTGGGGGAGAAACTTGACATCAATGATATGCATATTGTGTAAGAATGTTTTTATGTCTTTCAAGAATAGTTTTCTATAATTACACTAAAACTTTAATTCGATTTCTCAATATAACTCATACCTAGTACCATAACAATTTAAAGGACTCCCTATATAATGACCCAAATTGAGTTGTAGTAATTGAAGAAGCAATTCCAAGAAAACCTTGACAAGGGATTCATTTATCAAAGTGTGTCACCTTGGGGTGCACCTATTTTTTTTATCAAAAAGAAAAATTGATCAATGAAACTCTGAATTGATTATCCAAATATTAAAAAGCTAAAAATTAAGAACAAGTTTCCTTCTTCCCATATTTATGACTTTTTTGAACAATCGTTTAGATCTGAATACATTTCCAAGATTGAACTTCATTATGTATTTCATTAATTTAGGGTCAAGAAGAAGGATATACCTAAGGTAGTATGCTGTACAAGGTATGGACACTATGAATATATAGTGATGCCATTTAGTTTTAGTAATTTTCTCACTATCTTTATGGATTTAATGAATAGAGTCTTTAAATATTAGCTTTATCAGTTTTTGGTAGTCTCTATGGAAGATATTATTATCTACTCAAAGAGAAAAGAAGAGAATGAATATCACTTAAGAATTATACTAAAGACCCTGAGGTAGGAGAAACTATATGAAAAATTTATGAAGTGTAAATTTTCTATACAAATGGTTTCATTTTTGGCTCATATAATCTCAAGAGAGAGTATATCTATTGATCCATAAAAGATGGAGGATATTGAATTTTGTCCCAGACCAACCACAGTGATTGAGATCTATAGTTTTTTTAGTTTAGATTTATATTATCGATGGTTTGTGGATAATTTATAATGAATTTCTAATCCCCTAACCAAGTTAACTTGGAAGGGATCTAATTTCCTATGTAAAGATGAATGTGAGTAAAATTTAAAGAAACTAAAGAGAAAATTAGTCTCTACACCTATTCTTAAATTACGCTATAGTAGAGAAGGGTTTGTAATCTATATTGATGCATCCAAGAAGGTATTAGGATAATTTATTATGAAGAATGACATGGTTATAGATTTTGTATCATGATAATTGAAGGTTTATGAGAAAAATTACCCAACTAATGATTTGGAGTTAGATTTGATAATTTTCACATTAAAGATATAAAGGCATTATCGATAGAGAAAAAGTGTGAAATATATACTGATCACAAAAGTTTGAATTATATATTCACAAAAAAATAATTAAATATGCACCAAATAAGATGGTTTGAGATGATTAAAGTTTATGCCTATTCAATACATTTCCACCTTGGTAATGATAATAAGGTGGGTGATACTTTGAGTGGAAAGGGCCATACTATCTTATCCATGATGGACATTATAAAAGATCTATTTTTTTTGGATTTTTAAAGGATGGATATGAAAATCCTAAAGAAAGGGGAAAAATATTATCTTGATCAATTGAATGTTTAACTGTATATCTAAGTGAAGATTAAAGTGTCACATAAAGGGGATGTAGATCTGCAAAAGAGGGTTAAGAATTTTTCTGAGTTTAACCTTGATCATGATGGAGTAATAAGGTTTAAAAACCATTTATGAATTCTATCCATACCATATTTTAAGAAAAAAAATTTAGAGGAAGCTCGTAGTTCTTCTTTATCTATTCATCCAAGAAGTATGAATATGTATAAAGATTTGAAAGAGTTTTTTCTGGTGGGATGGAATGAAGAGAAATATGGCAGAGTTTGTGTCTCGATGATTAGTATGTCAGAAATTTAAGGCTGAGAGACAAAATTCTAAGGGGAAATTACATCCATTACCCATACCAGAATGGAAATGGGAAAACATCACTTTGGATTTTGTCATTGGACTCCCCAAAATGTATAAAGGGCATAATGTTATATGGGTTTTAGTTGATCACCTTACTAATTCAGCACAATCCATCACTATCAAAGAAGACTTATCACTAGATTAACTTTACATGATATACATTAAGGAAGTGGTAAGGTTTCATGGAGTACCACATTCCATTGTTCCTGGTTAGGATCTGATGTTTACCTCAATGTTTTGGTGAAGTCTTCTACAGGATATTAATACAATGTTGAGTTTCAACACTATGTATCATCCTCAGACAGATGTTCAGTCTAATAGAACAATTAATACCCTATAGAATATATTGAGATCTTGTTCTTTGGACTTCAAAGGTGGTTGGGATCAACACCTTTATTTTTTTGAGTTTTCTTACAAAAAAATATTTCACTCAAGAATTTAGATGGATCCTTATGAAGATCTATTTGGAGAGAAATGTAGAGCTCCAACATGATGAAATGAAGTTGGGTAAAAAATATACTAGGACCTGAGATAGGTGAAGAGATGATAGATAAGTTTAGATCCATTCAGTAACACATCAAGATAGCTAAAAAATGGTAGAAACTTTATGCTAATAATCACCAGTATGATCTATAATTTGAAGTTTGTGAAATTTTTTTTATAAGAATTTATCCATGAAAGAAGCACTACTAGAAAACTAACCTATAACAAAGGTTTGTAACCATAGGTATATTATCTAGAACTCTGGGTATAGGCTATACCCAAGATTCTATAAACTATGGGCTACTGAGGCATCGATATAGATCGATACCCACAGTTCTAAAGAAACCATTGGTATAGCCCTAGAGAATTACATAATACCTATGGTTTTAGTTAAGACACATGTATATATCTATACCCATGGTTTTAAAAACCATGGGTACAGATTATCACAATATACATAATATACCCAAAATTTACAAAACTATGGGTATATATTATCACATCATACATAATATACCCAAAGTTCATTGAACCATGGGTATAGATACTTCTCCCAAACAAGAAGCACTAGCCAACCTTCCTACCATCCTTCACCTATAGAAAAAATACAAACCAGTTACAAACCACAACCATAGTACATGGTATTATATCTTTCCATTTTGGGTTCAGAAGTTCAGTTATATTCTCAATCACACCATCTACAAGTTTCAATCTATTTTGTTTTCTTATTTTTAATCACAATATAATTTTAACAACCATCCTATTTTCTTTATGTTTTAAAATAGCTGTATAGGGTATCATGATATTTTCTCTAAAACTCAATTACTTGGTCATTTTTCCCATTTTTGTTTTCAGATTATCTATAAAAGACTACTCAGATTCAATTTTTTTAATTAATTTCCTAAAAATATCCCTTAAATTAGAGAGAATTTAGAGAGTGAAAACATGGAAAATAACATAAAATAGCTGAATAAATATATAAGGGAACTTCATACATCCAATTTAATTAATGATAATCAGCTTTAAACACCTAATAATCAATATGATTTTGAACTGGGAATTGGTATGATCTAAAACCAATAATAGTTTCATGTATTTACTAGAGAGGACCCAAACTAGTCTAGGATAATTTATTATTGTTTTTGAAAATTTTAAACCTAGAGGAATATCATAAAATCAAGTTATCTAGAAGGTCATACCCTTCTCTCTCAATGGAGTATTCATGGAATGGATTTAAAACCTTAAGCCTAGGAAAGTCACTATATGGGATGTGATAATGATAAAATTCCAACAAAAGAAATTCCATCCCATGTTCATCATCATAATCATCAAAAATATCATCATCAACTTCATCATTAACAACACCATTAGTAGCATCATCATTAGCCTCATCACCAATAGAAGCATCAAAATAACCCTCACCACCAATAGATCAATCACCACCACCTTAATTTCTACTATGAACCTCAATTGAATCACCCTAGGAATCATTTAAAGAGACCATTGATGCCATATATGATTTAAAAGTAGTAGCAACCTCTGATAGATGTGATTGACTCAAAACTGCTATATCTTTCATGAAATGTTTGGCTATCAAATTACTTATATCATGCTCTAGTTTTCTTCTTTCACAATCTTCTATAAAGATATTTTACTTTCGTCAACTACTTCTACATAACCAATTTCTATATCAGAGGTCTGAGAGGTTTGAGAGGAGCCTGATAAGGACCAATACCTAGAGGGGACGATGTTTTTCCCTAGTCGACATCAGACTCTCCCCGAGTTTTCCAAACCTAATACCTGACTCAAATGATCATGTGGCTTGAAGTGTAATCTTCCTTATCAATGAGGACCTCTAATAAAGGCTATTGAAATTATAAAAAAACTTTTAAATTATGAATTTTCTATAAATATTTTAAATATAAATAAAGAACTTACAATCTTATCTTGTGTCTGTGAATTTACTTCACTTATATCCTTTTTCTTTCTACTGAAGAAAAATAATTTTTCACGAGGTACATGACCTTTGATTCCCAATACAAATTGATGAAAATAAGAAATACAAAAATTTGGATTACAACAATATATGATAAATTCACAAATCTATATTGAAGTAAGCTGCATAACAGACCTACAAACACTAAGTTAAATGAAAGTCATAAATTATTGGTGGTTTTCTGTATGTGTGGCCTATGTTTCAAGATGGTTTGTCATGTATTGGGACATTATGAAGACAAAAGACATTTAGTTAAAGAATTTCTCCAACTAATAGACCTACTAAAGGTTTCTAAGTCGTCCCCTAAATAATAATTTATTTACCAATATGATGAAGAATTATATGTCTATACAATAATATTTTCTGTAGAACATCCTGTATAACATCACAATACCCGGTTAAAGTACCTGGCACTTCTCATGCTCAAGAATTATAGTGTACCACAATGTGTGAAGATATGTCATTGAATATTTGTTCTTTGTGTTTTTCTCAGACACTTCCTAAAAAATTCCAATACATGTAATAAGAATTAAATTTTTTATGGAAACCATTAAATATTAGGGAATAAATTAAACTCATCAGTCTTCTAATGTGCAGTCATTTTTTGATATTGACTTTTTGGACAATTGGGGAATGTGGGTACACCCTCTAAGTCAGTACCAACTCTTCACTTCTAACCAACATACAACTCATTCTTCTATGAGGGCCATAACTCTCCAACATCCGTTAACCTTATAGTCATAGAAGCCTCTCTACTAGGAAAGGTAAAATGACTCTGAATTAAACATGCTATTTCATTTAAATACAAAAAAATATAGATATAAATTTATAAAATTTTCTTACCCGTATTTTCTCCCATTATTTTTCCTTCATATCTTTACTGATATGTCTCCAAGTCATCGGTTCCTCCAGAATGATACCGTGATACTTGGAAAAAGTGTCCATGAAACTTCTACACTGCATTGAACGTTTTTATACCATTTGATTTTCTAGATTGTAATCCACCATTAGTTGTGTTTAGAAATTCAAAGACTACTTCATCTGAGTGTTTCCACATCGCCTAACAAAAGATCCCACAGAATAATAAAAAGAGATTTGGGGAGAAGAATTAAGTCATGGTATAACATGAAAAAAATAAAGTGATATAATTTGAAACAGTTATAATAAAAAAACCTTCTATAAGCTGCTCAATAGACTCTGATGGATATGTGTGTTGTCTTGTATTAGTAGCCTCTAAAGGAAGTGTCTATTCCAGTGCATGCTTTTGGTGGTATTCATGCACTGGAGTGGAAGATGAAGGAACAGAGTCATCAAATGCTGGATGAATGGTAGGAATTGGAGGTGGTGTAGACATAGAAGAATATGGGTAGTAAGATGGGGGATACATTATCAGAAATGGATATGGTAAATGTGGAAACATCTTTGGTTATAGTCATGTTATTTGAAGAAGAGTCAAAATTTGATGATGGAGGCATTAGTGGGATCATCCCTAAAGGAGGTAGAAAAATAGAATGGGAATAATAGGGTAGATTAGATGATGATGAAGTCATAGATTAACCACCACTAGTTTAGGTTAAACATAAACTCTCACAATGTGAAAATTTGATTCACTAAATTCAATATTTTGGGCAACACCTTTGGGGGAGTCAATGGTGTAAATTTCATCACCAACGTCTTGAAAGTTTTTTATTGGGATTACCTCATTAATGACTCTATAATCGGGTCTCAGATGATCTTTCACATAAAACACTTGTTTAGCCATTTATTCCAAAATGTATGGTTCATCAGTATACAGGAATTGACTCATGTCATCAAATATGAATCTATAGTCATCAATAAATGTACCCTATAATCTCATTAAATAAAACCATTTGCATTTCATCATAGTGACTCTACCTTGAGAGTAGTAATCCAACTACTATATTTTCTCAACAAGTCCATAATAATAGACATCTTCATATCGAGTCTGATTATCTGATACACTAACATAACAATCTATTGTAGTAGTTAACATAACTCCATCATTCTATGTTCTCATTTTAACTCTTCGACCAGTTATAAAAATTTATACCCATTGAATATTAAATATTTGTATTCACGAACCAAAGAATTAGGACCAAAATCCAACACTATTAATTCTTGAGAAACTAATTCAATAAGTAAACTCAACACCTAAAAATATTTTTATAATACAATTAAATGGATATCTATATTTTAAGTTAATTAAAGTAATGGTAATACCTTTTATTTCAACCAAGAAAGAAACTATAGGATATGAAAAGCCTCTCTACTTCTCTAAGGTAAAGATCGATGAACTCTAATTATAGTTTTTTTATGCTCCCTACATAGAATGATAATAAAATTGTAAGTTATATGTGAAATTACATAATATGATATAGCATATAAATATCAAAATTACTTACTTGATATAGTCATCGAACAAACCAAAGTTAAATAAGACTGTGCAATGTGCCATCTCCTACTCTTCAAGGCTCAATGTAGCCAATGTATAAGACCCAACCATTCCTTCTATTTTAGGAAGGTATGGAAAAAAGGGTTAAATTACACCATACTTGTTATCTTCATTTCTCATTGGCAAGTTATGTATTGTTCTCACATCAGACAAATACATTGATAAAAAATCCATACATTCTTAAGCTATATAACCCCTTGCAATTGATCCTTCAGGATAATTCTTATTTAGAACATATGATTTCATTGTAAACATATTTATTTCAGGGGAATACATACTTTAAAAAGAAAATGGTCCCCCAAGAAGTGTTTCAGTTGGAAGATGAACTTTTAAATGCAACATGAAAGTGAAAAAGGATTGATGATTTTTTTCCATATCACACAAAATTAATGGCACTATCTACAACATTTTTATCAAGAATGACTTGGATAACCTTTTATCCAAAAGGTCTATAAAAAAATGGCACAATAAAATCCCTTTCACCCTTACATTATTGGCTAATAAATACCAAATTTAAATTAGAATCAATTCATGAAAAAGGATGTGATAATCATGAGTTTTTAGGGATTTTAGTTTCACATTTATTCTGTTGAATCATTTAGATATGTTGTTGGAATAGACACCAAGAACCTTGATATTCTCCAATACTACCAGAAATTGATCTTGCTTTGATGGTGTCGTCACATAATAAGAACAAAGAACTTTCCATTTGTTTTTACCGATACACACAGGATGCAGTTCTGGTCGAATACCCCAATACAACTACTCCCAATGAGATCAGAAGTCATATTTGGTCTTCTATTTGATATTAAGAATAATTAAAAGAAAAATTACACTTATATTTTTTTTTCTGAATCTGCATTATTTATAAATAATTATGTAAAAAATTGGTAGACCAATATGGAAACTCAAAAAAAAAAATACTTCACCTTTTTCAGTTGTAAGTGGATTTAGTGTAAAAATTTGTCCTCTTTTTAGATTTCAACTCACATTTCCCTAATAGAAAAGGGAAATATTACAATTCATTAAGGACATAACATCTTGACATATGTTGATGTGGATGTTTAATGTCATCAGTATTATCAAACCTTTGATGATTATTCCAGTATTGATGCTCCATTGGAAAATTTTTTTAATGCCCTATGAAACTAAAACTATGATGATATTTAATCCTTTTCGATCATGAATTCTTTATACAAATGGGACAAGATAGTTTTCTATTTGTTCTCCACCCAGAAATCATTTCATAATTAGGGAAATAATTTATGGTCCTTAGAATGGAAGCACACATCTAAAACGTATTCTTTGAAGAAGCATCGAATGTCCACACAACCAAATCCCAAAGTTGTTTCAACTCTCTTATTAAAGGATGCAAGTATAAATATATACCATCACTAGGATCCGAAGGTCTAGATATTAGTATACTAAAGAAATTGAAATGTTTTTTCATGCACATCAACATACAAAGATTATAAACATGAATAAAAACTGGCCACATGCTATGAGCAGTAAGTATCTAAACAAATGGATTAAAAATATCACAAGATATACCCAACCTAACATTACACACCTCAATTGAAAAATTAGGATGTTGTGCATCAAATTTTATCCATGCTAATCCATCTACAAGATGAAGAAACTCAATATCACCTTTAATTATCTCAGTATAATGACATCACATATTCGCTGATATTTCTATAGACATGAATAGATTTTGAAATCTAGGAATCAATGGAAAATGCCACATGACTTTTTATGGCACAGGACTTGGTGTTCCGTCTATATTCATCTTCCATCGAGATGTACCACACTCTTTATAGTCATTACAGTGAGCTTTTTTCTCCCAAAATAAACTGCAATATTTTGGGAAAGCTTGGATTTTATTTATAGAAAAACCAAGCTTCATAATTAACACCCATGCCTTGTAATGATTTTAGGAAACATCTACACCATTAGGAAGAAAGCACTTTAAAAATTTAAGAATATAATGAATGGTGGTGTTAGAAATTCCATACATGGTTTTCCCATGATATAACCTCATTAAAAATTAAAACTTACTGATTTTATTACATTCCTAATATACTAGAGTTTTGTAATCATCCAATAAAACTTTCACTCTCAAAATCATAATCTTTAATATTTTCCTCAAGTGTACTGACATCATTGCCTTCTTGCACTGGCATATTATCTCTTTTAGGATGATGCACAAATGGAAACCAATCAAATATAAAATTCTCCATGCCACTTCTTTCAGTTCATTCATGAAAAGTAGAAGATTGACTCATCTCCCCATGGTGATAATAAACATAATAGTTTATTTGAAATCTAAATTTCATTATATGATAACTAACTTCTTCCCAGCATAACCATGGTCTTCCAAAACATTTATAACATGAAAAATATATACAACCTCTATATAAAGAATTATTAAATGAATAATCTAAAAAATTCTCCAAATTATTTTGAAGCTTGGTTGAAATCTGATCGGTATGATACATCCATCTTCTATCCATTCTATAACAAGGGGAAAAAGTTATCTTCCAATCAAAAATATAAACCAAAAAAAAAAATTCATTACAATCAAATTTATTATTAAATTAATCAAAGCATACTAGTAGCTAGAAAAATAAAGAATAAGAGAAATAATATATTCTATAAGTGATGAAAAACATATATTTTTAGCACTGGATTCAAAATTGTAAGGCTGTGTAATCATAGTTAACAATTAAATGGATGGATTTACTTGAGGATATATTTATTTATTTCTTTTAATTATATTTTTATCATCATTAAGAATCCAATTATGTAAATATCATCTTTATCAATTAATTATTTTAAAAAAAATACAAAATACTTATAAATTGAATCGAGAATTTCATTTTTTAAAATAAACTATTAAAATATCATGGATTTGGTAAATACTATGTTTATAATTCTTATAATCCCCTAGTATTATGTGTAACGTGTAATAGTATATATAAGTAATAATTATTTTGGTCTCAATAATATTTGATGTTCAATTGTGAAACACTAAGATTATTATTCTTCTATAATCCAATGTGAAGAATCATTAATATCAAAAATATTAGAAAAATAAAATCAATGAGGTAAGATCTGAAAAAAATTGTTGTCATTGTAGATAACCAAAAAACAACATCAAGAGGGAGTGAATTTAAGATGAAATAAAACTCAATTTTTATCCCACTCGATAATAAAAGTTTATCATAGGACACAATGTATAATAATATAAAATATACTATGGCATAAAAAATTAAAAAAGGGATATGTACTATAAAAAATAAAACTATTAGGACCTAAAATATGAATAGTTAAAATCAATACAAATAATTAATATCAAAACTAAAAACAAATGCATGATGTAATGTATATCAATAAAAATATTCCAAAAAGTATGTTTATTACCAAACACATCCAATCATGGATGAAATAAATTTCACTCTAAACCAACAGCTGATTTCATAACCAAGACCAATGAATCCAAGTACCAAATATGAACATCATTGATCTTTCTCTAAGAAAAACCAAACCTCTTGTCACTTTTATGCCTAGATTAATAGCCTATCCAATACCATTTTCAAGGAAAAGGAACAACCTATGAAAAAATTTCTTTTTTCATTAGTTTATCATCACTGAGTCATTGAAATTTAGTGGAGGAAAAATCATGTGTGAGATATGAGTACATATTGATACTAACTACACAACATAGACAATAACAACACAATGAAAATATAAAAAAGGAAAACTTGAAAAATATGAAAATGGTTTGTTGGTGTAGATATAATCAAATAAAACACTAGTTATTAGTGTAAAATAATTAGATATCAACCATCCTTTAATTCTTTAGAAATCCATATTAGAAGTGGATAAAACAATTCAAGTTTCCAATATATCAATACTTATATATCCATAATTTAAATGATTTGTCTCTCATTGTCTGATTACTTAAGGACATATTTATTGAAAAACTGTAATGTTTAATTACTTCAACACAATATCTATAATATTCTTTTTTTGGGTGTTTTCTAAACACACTTCAAAACCTTTATGCTCAATGATTAGATATAAATAAGTAAATATGATTTTTACTTTTATATTGAAATATGATATGTGTTATTATTATAAAAAACCCATGAAACTATTCCATATAGTGTTCTCACATTTAATGTAATCTTAGTAATAAATTGATATTATTTTCTTATTATATCTATATAATAATTATTTATATAGTTTTATTCATGTGATCTTTTAATCATGAATTCTATAACATTATCTAGGAATCCAGCATGTTTGATAGTTGAGATTCTTAAATATATAGTTAGTATAACTTTTGATCTCTAAGATTATAATTTTTGATAATATAATAATCATAACTTATGATACTCTATGTATTGAATCCTTAGATAAACTAACTTACAATTAATTCATGGTGCAAGTGAAGGCTCATATCATGTGCCTTTAATCCAATAGGATATGTAATATAATTTTCTATAAAATGAAATGAATAATATTCTAAATTTTCTAAATTATAGCATCTAGTGAATACATAAAATATTTTTTGATATTATGATAATATAATGTAAACATTCTACAAAAAGTGTAACATTTTCAAGTAATGTGTAATATATTTTACTTTGATAAAAAATCAATATATAAGAAATATATTCAATGAGTAGGAATTTAAAAATATGCATAAGTTTTTTCCTTTGTAAAGAAATCTAAAAACATCAATATGTTAGAGATTCATCCTAAATAAGATATTATCACTATAGAAAATCTGATACATATCATTTTTCAGATATATAGTATTTTAAATACATAATAGGAATCCTATTTAATACTCAATAATTAGAAAAAATTCATCAAAATAGAACGAACAACAACATAATAATAATATTAATAATGATTAAATAACTCAAGAATAGATTGAGAAATGTATAATTATACAAACCAAATAAAAACTTTTCGAGGAAAAACACCAACCAAATCACCCATTTTGATAATTACAAAACTGAAATAAATTCACAATACTCTCCCCCTTTTTTAATTGATCAAAGAGTCCAAACATAACAGATCATGTTCTAAATAAATAGAAATTTAAAATAGGATGTGTGCTTAAAAAAATAAGAAATATATCCTCTAAATTTATAATATAAATCAACCTAAAATCATGTATACTATACCAAACTATGTTAAATATAACCAAATCATGCTTGCTAAATCAAACTATGATAAATATAACCAATCTGAACAAAACCAAAATCAATCATATATCAAAGATAAATGAAATAATATGAAATGATAAAAAAGGAATCCACAAATCCCAAACTAAACCATAATCAATTAACCATACTGGAAGAAGGATTATGGAATCACTCTCAAAGAAGATCCAAATAAAAAAAACACCCAATAGTAAAAGCATTGGTCATCAGGTGAGGGAAACACCGCTTGACCTAGGGAGGATGCAAGTTTGGTGCGGGAAACACCAATCGACCTAGGGGGAATGCACATCTGGTTAGGGAAACACCGGTCAACCTAGGTTGGATGCTCAACCAGAGGAGGAGGGAGGGGGGAATGCACATCGACCAAAATAGTATAATGGGGGATGCATGTTGACTTGAGGAGGAGAAGAGACATCAGGTGGGGGAAACGTGGTGGGAGGTAAAGTGACCTATCAGGGGGGGGGGTGATGAATGAATGGGGTAGCATGTAACGACCCAATGTTTTCAATGGAAATTTCAATTCTTATAAAAATGTCATAAAATAACATGAAAACAAAATATAATGAACTACTAAGTGCTAAGTGGCCTTTAAACATAAATTTTTCACTTCTGTGTTTGTAATTTTGAAAATATGATATACATGGTTGCAATCAGTAAGTTATTTGGAGTCCGATAAGAAAAACTTAATTTTTGGTGAATAGTTACTACCCTTATGAATATTAACATATCCTTATGAATAGTGAAATACCATAATGAATAGTAACCTTACCTATGATAGTCATAAAATAATATTCAAGTGAAATTATGATGTACCTATATTTTAGAATAAGTAAATGAATGTTTTAAAACTGGTTTTCAATAATAAATTATGATTTTAATTAAATATTAAATTAATCATAATTAGAAAATTATTTTTGAAAAATGGAATTCATTTTTGGATTCTAAACATTGAAAAATGGTTAGGGTGATTTTTTGGAATTTTTCTGAAATACTTGAATTTTCAATGAATAGTAGAATCTGATAATTCACAATAAATGCTAAATAATGAATTAATTGAGTTATTGATGATGATATGCTGATGTAATCCCATTTGGTTCGAAGTTACATACATTTATTACTATTATTGGTCATGGAATACTTACTATTCCTTGTCTTGTGAGGAAATAATAAACTAATGATTAAAAAATCATGAAAACCCTCCTCTCCTCCACTATAAAACCCTCCTTCACCCCTATTCTCTTCACTCCTATAAAGCCTTGTTCCTTGCCAATATTCTGCCCAAATATATTTCCAAGATCATGCGCCACGTCCAAAATCACCTAGTCTCTTAAAATTCCAAAACCTCTCCCCTTAAGAGGTTCTCAAAGGAGGAAGTCTCAAGAGGTAAATTCCTCTTGCCAATTCCTTCTTTTGTTTTTAAGTTCTTTTCTTTTTGTTTCTTTCCTCACCTCCCTTCACCCAAATGGTATAAAAACTCCAGTAACATACATGTACTGGAATTTTTTAATTCTAATGGTATATTTCATTATCTTCTGTCCTTTCCCCACCTTTTATTTGAAAGAAATGAAAGCACCGTTTGAGATGTGCTAATTTAGCACAATCAAGGACAACAATTTATCAATTTCTATTATCATCATAAAATCTGGCCATGAAACCATTTTTGTTATGGTTGAACTAGAATATATATATGTAATATATCCTATTTTTATTCTGTAATATTTTTGTACAAATGGTATTAAGTTATAAATCAAAATATGTTCTTTGTAATCAAACCTACCAATTAACAAAAAACGGTTGTCACTATGATTTTATATAATAATTTATTTCACTCTAAGTAACCAAATTAAATATAAAACCATTTAATATATTTTATGTTCACTAATATCATATAAATTCAATTCTGGAAAACCAATTTCATCTTACATGTTTATCCAAACGTGAATATAAGCGAACTGGTCATTAAAACCAAGTAAACAAACAAGCCTGGACAATGAAATTGAGCCTTATAACTAATCAAGAAGGATATGAATGAACTAAAAATGGTTATAATAAATAAATTAAATATATAAGAGGTTATTAAATTATGAATTAATAGGCCTAATTTGTTTATTCAGGTATTTGATAACAAGAGGAGAACACCAACAAATTTAAGGTAAGGGATCCTCTCCTTTTCACTCTTAATCAAGATTATTATCTATGCTATACCTTTTTGAATAATACCAAGTGAGGGGGTATGTTTTATCACCAATAACATACTTACATAATGTTTTATAAGTGATGAGAAACCCCTTATATCTCTCATCAGTCCCTCTTAGTTACACCCGATTCGATGCCGATAAACCGTAATGGATTCTACCCGAACATCCTTTATTCTTTCGGGTTACTCTATCTTTATTTTTACCAAAATGTAGTTGTATTTTTTTATTTAAAACTTCTAAATTATGTTTATATTATCCAAAATAATGTTCCAAGATCCATATCTCATTTGTTTGGGGATATACATGCTTTTAAGTAAATCCCTCCTCAATACTTCCCATTAAGCACTCTCATTTTAAAGGAACTTTCTGAATTTTTACCCAATTTCAAGTGCACTCCATCCTCTATTTTAAGACACCATGGTATTTATAAAATAATTATTTTTATCATGAAAAACTTCTTGGTTCAATTATGGTTTTATATAAAATAATGTCCTCTTTACTATTTTAAAAGCTCTATAGTATTTTCCTTAAAACCTCACAAAAAAGGTTTTAATGCTAATGTTTCTCAAAAACATTTCTTATATGTTGTCACTTATATTTGTCACCGCCTACAATTTTATATGCCTAAATTACCTTATTAACTTCCATATGTGTTCTAATTTCTTTCTTTCATGGACACTTTCATGATACACTCATTGTTTATGCTTTATGTCATGATTGTGGTACCCAATTCTCTCAATGGGTATACTTATGTTTATGAATGAGTGATTATGTATGATTATTTATGTGGAAAGAATATTTATGTGGTAAGAATATTATTTGTGGAAAGAATATTCAAGAAAAAGTTGAGATGGGTGTACCCAGATAATGCTCCAATGTGTTGGGTAAAGTTAGGTCTCATGATATGTGATGTGAAACAGGATTGGCGGTTAGCTTTGACCCGTACTAAAATGGGAAACAGGATGGGCGGTTAGCCTTGAACCATAATAAATAAATGATTTATGATTCTTCCACATTTATATGATTCCATGTTTATATGAACCCATGCTTATATGATATGATTTCATAAGTTCCATGCTTTGGATATCTTTATGTCATGCCTCCTAACTCATGTTCTTAAGATGTATACTTATGTTCATTCCCTTACTAGACTTTTTAGCTCATACCTTTGTTCATGTGTTCCCTAGGGCACCCTATGTAGATGTAAGGGCTCAAAGGAAGTTAGGATCTCTTTATGGAGATTAAATAAGGAAAA
This sequence comes from Viscum album, assembly GCA_963277665.1. NCBI lineage: Eukaryota > Viridiplantae > Streptophyta > Magnoliopsida > Santalales > Viscaceae > Viscum > Viscum album. The sequence goes on from OY728130.1 coordinate 1,948,148,678, forward strand.
TTTTTTTAGCCCCATGTTTTATGTTTTATGTACCTAGTCTTCCAAGACACTAGACTTAACAATCCTTGGCTTGTACTCTGATGTATAATTATTCTTCAAATCATGTAATTTTATATATAAAAGTCTTGGGTCGCTATAGTTTTCACAGCCACCCCGCCTTGACATGGCCCTAGGGTCCTGGTCCGCCAGGTACCGCCAGTTGCCCCGCAGACACGTGGTCCCCACCTAAGGGTCCTCCCACAAGCCTGAACGGGTCATCTGACTAATGAAAGTCCCCAAAGGCCAAAATTTGTCCTTTATAGTGTGATTTTTCCCCAATCACAAACACCCTGAGAAACTTTCCAGAAGGTCACCCATCTTGATCACTACTCCATGCCAAGCATGCTTAACTATAGAGTTCTAATCAGATAGGATTCCGAAAAGGAAGGGGCACATTGTTAACATGAGTCATATCATTTACTCATTTAACCCTTTATCATTATGGGGTGTTACAATCACCCCCCTTTAGAGCACAACATCCTCATTGTGGGCCCTACATCTAAACCCCGGCAATGCACCACACTTAAGGCTAGGTTGCTCCTCTGATACCAAATGTGACAACTGGGTCCTGATGACAGCACAACCACCCTACCTTAACATATCTATCGGGTCCTGGCCTGCCAAGTACCACCAGTTTCACTACAGACATGTGGTCCCCACCCAGGGGTCCACCCACATGCCTGATTGGGTCATCTGACTAATGAAAGTACCTACAGGAAAACACTTTTCCTTTCTAGTGTGCTTTGTCCTCACTCACACACACCCTGAGAAAGTTAGGATCTCTTTATGGAGATTAAATAAGGAAATGTTTTTTAGCCCCATGTTTTATATTATATGTACCTAGTCTTCCAAGACACTAGGATTAATGATCCTTGGGTTGTACAATGATGTATAATTATTCTTAAAATCATGTAATGTTATATATAAAAGGCTTGGGTCGCTATAGTTTTCATAACCACCCTGCCTTAACTTGGCCCTAGGGTCCTGGCCCGCCAGGTACCACCAATTGCCCCACAGACACATGGTACCCACCTAAGGGTCCACCCACATGCCTGAACAGGTCATCTGACTAATGAAAGTCCCCACAGGACAACACTTGTCCTTTCTAGTGTGATTTTTCCTCAATCACACACACCCTATGAAACTTTCCAGATGGTCACCCATCCTGATCACTACTCCATTCCAAGCATGCTTAACTATGGAGTTCTAATTAGACAGGCTCCCGAAAATGAAGTCACACCTTGTTGACATGAGTCATATCATTTAGTCATTAAACTCTTTATCATTCCAGGGTGTCACAACCACCCCCCTTTAGAGCACAATATCCTCATTGTGGGCCCTACATCTCAACCCAAGCAGTGCACCACAATTAAGGCTGGGTTCCTCCTATGATACCAAATGTGACAACTGAGTCCCGATGACAGCACAACCACCCTGCCTTAACATGGTCGTCAGGTCCTGGCCTACCAGGTACCACCAGTTTCCCTGTAGACATATAACATCCCACCTTTTTATCACACAAACTTTCATTTCATTATACAAAACCGAGGATCTTTAAGGTTTAGTGTCTTGGAAACCAGGAACTTAATACATGACAACATAAAACATTCTTCTTAAACACTTGAAAGGATTCTCCTTATGTTCATCCTAGGTTCATTATTGCATCTCATAACCTAGGGACATACATCAAAAGAAAGGATGAGCAGAAGGCCCAGTAAGGGAAACAAGGGGAAACATTTAACATGTGAACTTGACATAGATCAATAAAGTCATGAAAAAGAACATTAAGGCATGAGAAAGAAATCATGAGTCATATCATAATAAAAATAACGTATTTCATAACTTGAATATGTGGCTAAATCATTTAACATAGAAAATCATTTCCGTTTCACCAAGGTCCATCCCCAAGGTGTCATTAAAAATTACCAAGGTTATTCACCAAGGCATCATTAAAAATGGTTATCTCTAGAGATTAAGTCTTTACCCAATGAATTGGAGCGCTATCAGGGCGTACCCTTAAATTTTCCTTTATTATCATGTGATCCACATATATAATCATCAAAAATTTCATAAATAACCCATATAGCAAAAAATAAATGGGTTTCCTTTCATAATTATAACGTTTTTAAAAACTGCTTTAAAGACATGATCTTTATGTCACTTTAAACCGTCGGAAAAAGGAAAGTGGGTTTCATGTATGTAAATACAAGAATTTAAAATAGAAAATTTTGATATATATGTGAATACCCCTGTAGAATAAAGATCTTTGAGTATTCACTTAATAAAATAAAAGAATTTTAGAAAAAGGGGGAGGCATTTTGAGACGAAAATTCTGCAGCATAACGACTATGTTATAGGGTTTTAGAAAATATTGAAAAGAGAGGAGACATGGGTTACCCACTCATAAATGATACATAAAACAGTAGAGTGACAGAATATAATGGATATAAGAACATGGCAATGAGATTTTGAATACATACCATATGAAATGAAAATCATTCAAGGAAGACAAAAATAAGATTTCTCTTATGAAAATTCGGTAGCCTAACAACGTCATTTAAAACTTCAAAAAAATGAATTGAAGAGATAAAATAAGGTCTCTCATAATATGAACATAGAATATAAGTATGATTGATATATAGATCATACCCAAACATAATAAAAAGTAACTTGAAAGACTTTACATGAAAATAGATCTTGAAAATGAGAAGGGTGAAAGAATCCCTTAAAAATTCGGCAGCCTAACGGTGTCACTTAAACTTCAAAAAAATGAATTGATGAGATCAAATAGGGTATCTCATCATATGAACATAAAATATCATTATGATAGGTATAGAGATCATACCCAAACATAATAAAAAGGAACTTGAAATACTTGATAAGAAAATAGAACTTGAAAATGAGAAGGGCGAAAGAATCCGTTACAAAAATTTCGACAGCCTAACAGCGCCACTTAAACATTCATAAAACGAAATGATGAGAGTAAGAGGGGATCTCTCATCATATGAACATGAAAAGAGAAGTAAGAGGAATATACAAGAACATACTACAACATAAGAACATGGAGCAAAAAAGAAATGACTTAAAAGAGAGTATTTGAAAAGAAAGAGAGAGGTTGGATCCCTTACCTTAAAACGTATATCTTAAAACTCAAAGGTTGGGACCTTGAGGGATTGGGGGAACCTTGTGAGGACTCTTTGGGAGGTAATGTTACCAGAGTTTTGTTGGGGGAGATATGGGATTGAAAAATAAAGGAGGAAAGGGTGGGTATTTATAGGGAAAGTGAGAGGACAAGGCATTAATGGCCAAGGGACACCTCATTGGTGGTATTGGCAAAACCATGGGCTTGCCCATGGTATTTTCCCATGGTATTGGCCACTTGGGACACCTCATATAATAATTCATCCCCTTTAGTCGACCATCCCTTAAAATATCTCATGACATCATCATGATGCAGTCATGATGTCATTAAACATACCGAAACCCTAAAACTGTATTTTTACTATTCACTGAAAATTCAACTTTTTCTGAAAACTCCAAAAATTTCACCTTAACCAAATATCAATGCTCTGATTTCAAAAATTAACTCCATTTTAAAAAAATAATTTTCTAAATATTTTTAATTTAATTTTTAAATAAAAACACTATTCATCGAAACTTCATTTTTTTTTTCAGAACAAGTCCCCAAAAATTACCCTAACATAATATCGATGCTCTAAGTTCAAAAATGAAATCCATTTTATAAAAATATTTTTCTAAATATTTTTAATTTAATTTTTAAATAAAAAAACACTATTCACCCGAAAAAACTAATACTTGACTAATAATTTCTGAAACAGTTATTTACCTATTTTATTGAATCTCATTACTTAATCAAGGTGCCTAGATTATATTAATACTTTATTTAAGTGATATTACTAATCCATTTGGTCACATTATTAATCCTAAGCGTAAAATCCCTATTCATAATTTACTATTCATCAAAAATTAAGTTGATCTTATTAGACACTAAATTTCATACTGAACATAATTGTAGAAGACCGTTTTTTGAAAATAATTACACATTTTTAATTATTTAAGGTTTACATTAAAAATTTTAAAATATCCTTTTTCTAAAATTGATCAATAATATACATTCTACATTTATCCGAACATTTGAAAATTTACAAAATTCACCATAAGAAGAAAACACGATTTTATTTATCTCAAAGGATTACACAAAGCAGTTATGGTCTCCTTACATATCCCCTTATAACCCCAACATAGGACCTAAGTGTAAGGTGTGCTAAGGTGAGAGAATCCGAGGGCAGATCAGCCAACATTGCACGAGTCTTAATATCTATCAGTTTGAACTTCTCGCGAAGGCGATTTCGTTCTAGCTTCACACGATGAAGTTCGGCTTGGGTTTGGTATAGAGAAAAGCCCAGTGGTGCTACCTCCTTCCCATGTTCTGTTAGATGGTCTTCGATTGGCCCGAGACTACTGGATGAGGCCATCAAATCTTCTTTATATATTAATTAACCAATATCACTTGTATTTAGAGACAATAATCGAAAAATTTGGTTTCCAAAGGTCATACTGAATATCGGTCATATAATAGTCAAAACCCAACAGTCTTATTTTAATTATACTCTTGTTATCAAATGAAAAAGTTTTGTTGAGTATGAAATAAAATAACACACAAAATTTAGGAAACAAAATTTATTCAAAATTTCGGGTCGTTACATTCTTCCCCCCTTAAGAAATTGCGTCCTCACAATTTTTTTAAAAATTGGGCTTGGAAATTTCATTGAACGTCCCACATTGGAAAAAGAGTCAGTAACACTATTACTTTAAAAGAAAGAAAAGGAAGTACAAAGGCCACCCGAGTTAACCCATACTAGGATTCCATGTAGTAAAACATGGATATGGAAGAAAAGCAAAGGGTCAAGTTCTGAGGGAGAGTGATAGAAAACATGATTAGGAGAAATTTAACCACAAGAAAATCACAAACTTATGATGTGTGTAAATGGTCTTTGATTACCTAGTAAGAAACTTAAACCAACAACGTTTTTGTTTTACGTTCCATTTAATAATTTTGAGGAATTATAGAATAAAAACAATAGGAAATATACCTACCTTCAAGTAGAGTTTCATCCTTTAATAAGTTTCTACCAAAACTAATATTTTCTCCAAAAGATGAGCATTCAAAACTACTTGGTCTCATCAAATCACAAGAATCATCTTCTAGAGAATCAAAAAATCCACAAAAGATTAACTATATATTTCCTTTATCTTTAAACATTATCCCAAAAACAGAAGGGGTAAGATAAAACAATTCTTCAAAAAGAAAGATTCTCATAGGAAGGGAAACTTCTTTAAATCTTAAAAATTCCACAGTACTACCCAAAGTTCATCATATACCATTCCATAAATAACTGTCCTTAAAATTCCTCAAAATAAACCAAACTAGGATTAAAACCCAATTACAAGAAGGATTTAATAACATAGTCTTCCAAGATAAACTTTATCATTCATCTCCAAAAAACATCAACCACTCCAAACATTTTATAACAAAAGTAACTAACCTAAACATATTTTCCCCAAGATAGGTCAATCATTTCCATAAGTAACCTAAATTACCATAAGTTCTCCTTAAATTCATCTATTCTTAAAAATATTAGTCAACATTTACTCCTCAATGAAAATACCGTAGTAATCTATTTACCACGATCAAATAGGGTTCCCAAAATAGTGAGCGTCTTCCAAAATAATAATGATCTTTTAATCCCCTAATCATCTATTTTTTTTCCAAGAAGAACATCTTCATAACATCAACATGTGATACATAACAATAGATGTTTTCCTTAATGATATAAAACCATCTTAGTTAGTGACTCGATGTTTTTAGAAAAAATTAAGGATATGCTCATAGAGAACAAACTAAAATACAACATGACATAGAAAATTATTGCGAAGAAGTTACATGTACTTCAGTCATCATGATCCATCTCATCATAGGACTTGCATTGTTCCCTTGTCCTTGAAGATTGTTGTTTCTCATCATGCTTCTCATCCCTTCCAAGAGAGCATTGCCTTGGATAATTTTCAACTTCTCCACATTTACGATATTGAAAAGTACAAGGTACATTAGATTGAACCTTATCTCTATTCATCACATTATCCATTTTTTAAAGCAATTGGCTACTTTATGCCCTATCTTCCCACACTTAAAACATTTCCCAGTTCCTTTGTGACATTCTCCTTGGTGCCTCTTACCACAATTTTTGAAAAAAGGAAATTGGGTATTCTTTCCCTTATCAACTTTATCAGATGAACATCCTTTAGACTTCGTCTTCTTCTTCCTTGATGAATTTGGGAATTCAACTAGGTACCAATTATTAATTGTGATTTTTGATATCTGGTTTGGCATAATCACAATATGTTCATCTTGATCTCTCGTCATCTCTATCATATTAATAATGCAATCGTCACATTTCCTATCACATTGGTTGTTGGGACATGTTCTTCCATTTCCCGCCATTAACAAAGAAAAGAAAGTATAATTAGGGGATTAAATACTTAGCCAATAATCATTAAAAGGAAACTTTAAGCATAGAAGGATAAACTCGTAGAAGGAAAGTATACCCTAACTTGTGATACCCTAGGATCCAATCTAGGTTATCCATGTTCATATATTCTTATGAGAATCTTTATTTTATTTTATATTTGTTCTTTTAATAATGGTTCATACTAATCTTATGAATTTACAAAAGCATATCCCCCAGGAGTGTCATAACCAAGAGTGCAACAAGACCCATTGTTGTGTACCAGTTCTCATTCGAGTCTAGCTCAAAGTGGTGTTTTTGGGTTTTTCCCCTATGTACATCTGTTCTAGAGCCACCTCTACCTGCTCGTATCCAGATAGGGTTGTATTTTCTTAGCAACCCCTTACTCAATACTCACCAAAATACCAGGAAGATTTCGTACATTTAAACATTTATATAGGGTTCTTCCTAAAGTTTTCATATCCTAATTTCCACAAATAACTAAACCATCCATTGATACCAACTATAATATCCCGCCTTTTTATCACATAAACATTCATTTCATTATACAAAACCGAGGATCTTTAAGGTTTAGTGTCTTGGAAACCAAAAAATTAATACATGAAAACATAAAACATTCTTCTTAAACACTTGAAACGATTCTCCTTATGTTCATATTAGGTTCATTACTGCGTCTCATAACCTGGGGACATACATCAAAAGAAAGGGTGAGCAGAAGGCCCAGTAAGGGAAACAAGGGGAAACATTTAACATGTGAACTTGAGATAGATCAATAAAGTCATGAAAAAGAACATTAAGGCATGAGAAAGAAATCATGAGGCATATCGTAATAAAAATAACATATTTCATAACTTAAAGATGTGGCTACAACATTTAACATAGAAAATCATTTCCGTTTCACCAAGGTCCATCCCCAAGGTGTCATTAAAAATTACCAAGGTTATTCACCAAGGCGTCGTTAAAAATGGTCATTTCTAGAGATTAAGTCTTTACCCAATGCATTGTAGCACTATCAGGGCGCACCCTTAAATTTGCCTTTATTATCATGTGAGCCACATATATAATCATCATACATTTCATAAATAACCCATATATCATAAAAGAAATGGGTTTCCTTTCATAATCATAACGTTTTTAAAAACTGCTTTAAAGACATGATCTTTATGTCACTTTAAGCCCACCGAAAAAGGAAAGCGGGTTTCATGTATGTAAATCCCAGAATTTAAAATAGAAAATTTTGATATATATGTGAATAACCCTATAGAATAATGATCTTTGAGTTTTAACTTAATAAAATAATACAATTTGAGAAAAAGGGAGAGACATTTTGAGACGAAAATTCTGCAGCATAACGACTATGTTATAGGGTTTTAGAAAATATTGAAAAGAGAGGGGACATGGGTTAACCACTCATAAATGATCCATAAAACAGTAGAGGGACAAAATATAATGGATATAAGAACATGTTAATGAAATTTTAAATACATACCATATGAAATGAAAAACATTGAAGGAAGAAAAAAATAAGATTTCTCTTATGAAAATTTGGCAGCCTAATGGTGACATTTAAAACTTCAAAAAAAAAAATGAATTGACGAGATCAAATAGGGTATCTCATAATATGAACATATAAGATCAGTATGATTGATATAGATATCATACCCCAATATAATAAAAAATAACTTGAAAGACTTGACATGAAAATAGATCTTGAAAATGAGAAGGGTGAAAGAATCCCTTAAAAATTCGGCAGCCTAACAGCGTCACTTAAACTTCAAAAAAATGAATTGACGAGATCAAATAAATTCTCTCATCATATGAACATAAAAGATAAGTATGGTAGATATATAGATAATACCCCAACATAATAAAAAAGAACTTGAAATACTTGACAAGAAAATAGAACTTGAAAATGAGAAGGGCGAAAGAATCCGTTACAAAAATTTCGGCAGCCTAACGGCGCCACTTAAACATTCATAAAACGAAATGATGAGAGTAAGAGGGGATATCTCATCATATGAACATGAAAAGGGCAGTAAGAGTAATATAAAAGAAAATCATACAACATAAGAACATGCAACATAAAAGAAATGACTTAAAAGAGAGTATTTGAAAAGAAAGAGAGAGGTTGGATCCCTTACCTTAAAACGTATCTCTTTAAACTCAAAGGTTGGGACCTTCAGGGCTTGGGGGCACGTTGGGAGGACTCTTTGGAAGGTAATGAGACCAGAGATTTGTTGGGGGAGAGGTGGGAGTGAAAAATAAAGGAGGAAAGGGTGGGTATTTATAGGGAAAGTGATGGGACAAGGCATTAATGGCCAAGGGAAACCTCATTGGTGGTATTGGAAAAACTATGAGCTTGACCATGGTATTTGCCCATGGTATTGGACACTTGGGACACCTCATACAATAATTCATCCCCTTTAGTCGACCATCCCTTAAAATATCTCATGATATCATCATGATGTAGTCATGATGTCATTAAACATACCGAAACCCTAAAACTGTATTTTTACTATTCACTGAAAATTCAACTTTTTCCGAAAACTCCCAAAATTTCACCCTAACCAAATGTCAATTATATGATTTCAAAAATGAAATCCATTTTATAAAAATAATTTTCTAAATATTTTTAATTTAATTTTTAAATAAAAACACTATTCACCGAAAATTCATTTTTTTTTCAGAAAAATCCCCAAAAATTACCTTAACATAATATCGATGCTCTAAGTTCAAAAATGAAATCCATTTTATAAAAATAATTTTCTAAATATTTTTAATTTATTTTTTAAATAAAAAAACACTATTCACATGAAAAAACTAATACTTGACTAATAATTTCTGAAACAGTTATTTACCTATTTTGTTAAATCTCATTACTTAATCAAGGTGCCTAGATTATATTAATACTTTATTTAAGTGAGATTACTAATCCATTTGGTCACATTACTAATCCTAAGCGTAAAATCACTATTCATAATTTACTATTCATCAAAAATTAAGTTTATCTTATTAGACTCTAAATTTCATACTGAACATAATTGTAGAAGACAATTTTTTGAAAATCATTACAAATTTTTAATTATTTGAGGTTTACATAAAAATTTTTAAAATATCCTTTTTCTAAAATTCATCAATAATATACATCCTACATTTATCCGAACATTTGAGAATTTACAAAATTCACCATAAGAAGAAAACAAAACTTTATTTATCTCAAAGGATTACACAAAGGAGTTACAGTCTCCTTACATATCCCCTTATAACCCCAACATAGGTCCTAAGTGTAAGGTGTTCTAAGTTGAGTGAATCCGGGGGCGGCTCGACCAACATTGCACGAGTAGTAATTTCTATCAGTTTGAACTTCTCGTGAAGGAGATTTCGTTTTAGCTTCACACGATGAAGTTCAGCTTGGGTTTGGTCTAGAGCAAAGCCCAGTTGTGATACCTCATTCCAAAGTTCTGTTAGATGGGCTTCGATTGGCCCGAGAGTACTGGATGAGGCCATCAAATATTCTTTCTATATTAATTAACCAAGATCACTTGTATTTAGAGATAATAATCGTAACATTTGGTTTTCAAAGGCCATACTGACTATCAGACATATAATAGTCAAAACCCAATAGTCTCATTTTAATTATACTCATGTTATTAAATGAAACAGTTTTGTTGAGTATGAAATAAAATAACACACAAAATTTATGAAAAAAAATCTATTCAAAATTTCGGGTCGTTACAAGACATGTGGTCCCCACCCAAGGGTCCACCCACATGACTGAACGGGACATCTGACTAATGAAAATACCTACAGGACAACACTTGTCCTTTCCAGTGTTCTTTTTCCTCACTCACACACACCCTAAGAAAGTTAGGAGATCTTTATGGAGATTAAATAAGGAAATGTTTTTCCCCATGTTTTATGTTTTATGTACCTAGTCTTCCAGGAAACTAGAATTAATGATCCTTGGCTAGTAATATGATGTATAATTATGCTTAAAATCATGTAATGTTATATATAAAAGGCTTGGGTCACTATAGTTTGCACAACCACCCTGCCTTAACATGGCCCTAGGGTCCTGGCCTGCCAGGTACCCCCAGTTGTCCCGCAGACACGTGGTCCCCACCTAAGGGTCCACCCACATGCCTGAATGGGTCATATGACTAATGAAATTCCCCACATGCCAACACTTGTCCTTTCTAATGTGATTTTCCTCACTCACACACACCCTGTGAAACTTTCCAGAAGGTCACCCATCCTGATCACTACTCGAGGCCAAACACATGTGGAGTTCTAATCAAACAGGATCCTAAAAAGGAAGGTGCACCCTGTTGACATGAGTCATATCATTTAGTCATTTAACCCTTTATCATTCTAGGGTGTTACAATCACCCCCTTCAGAGAACCACATCCTCATTGTGGGCCCTACATCTCAACCTAGACATTGCACCACACTTAATGATGGGTTTCTCCTCTAATACCAAATGTGACAACTGGGTCCCAGTGATAGCACAACCACCCCAACTTAACATGGTCATTAGGTCCTGGCTTGCCAGGTACCACCAGTTTCCTCGTAGACACATGATTTCCACCCAAGGGTCCACCCACATGCCTGAACGAGTCATGTGACTAGTTACTATCCCTACAGGACAACACTTTTCCTTTCCAGTGTGCTTTGTCCTCAATCACACACACCCTGAGAAACTTCCCAAAAGTTCACCCATCATGATCACTACTCCAGGCCAAGAACTTTTCCTTTCGAGGCCAAGCACTTTTCCTTTCCACTTGTTCTTTTATATATAACACACATTCCTGAATAGATCATCTGACTAATAACAGTCCCTACAGGCCAACACTTGTCCTTTACAGTGTGCATTGTCCTCACTCACACACACCCTAAGAAAGTTTGGAGATCTTTATGGAGATTAATTAAGGAAATTTTTTTTTAGCCCCATGTTTTATGTTTTATGTACCTAGTCTTCCAAGACACATGAGTTACCAATCGTTGTCTTGTACTGTGATGTATTATTATTCTTAAAATCATGTAATGTTATATATAAAAGGCTTGGGTCGCTATAGTTTGCACAACCACCTAGCCGTAACATGGGCCAAAGGTCTTGGCCTGCCAGGTACTACTATTTTCCCCGCAGACACGTGGTCCCCACCTAAGGGTCCACCCACAGTCCCTACAAGCCAACACTTGTCCTTTCCAGTGTGCTTTTTCCTCACTCACACACACCCTAAGAAAGTTAGGAGCTCTTTATAGATATTAAATAAGGAAATGTTTTTTTAGCCCCATGTTTTATGTTTTATGTACCTAGTCTTCTAAGACACATGAATTACTGATCCTTGGCCTGTACTGTGATGTATAATTATTCTTAAAATCATGTAATGTTATATATAAAAGGATTGGGTTTCTATAGTTTGCACAACCACCCCGCCGTAACATGGCCCTAGGGTCATGGCCCGCCAGGTATCACCAGTTGTCCCGCAGACATGTGGTCCTCACCTAAGGGTCCACCCACATGCCTGAACGGTTCATATGACTAATGAGAGTCCCATAGGCCAACAATTTTCCTTCCCAATGTGATTTTTACTCACTCACACACACCATGGGAAACTTTCCAGAAGGTCACCCATCCTAATCACTACTCGAGGTCAAGCACGCTTAACTGTGGAGTTCTAATCAGATAGGCTCCTGAAAAGGAAGGTTCACCTTGTTGACATGAGTCATATCATTTAGTCATTTAACCCTTTATCATTCTGGGGTGATAGAATCACCCCCTTTAGAGCACAACATCCTCATTGTATGCCATACATCTCAACCCAAGCAGTGCACCACACTTAAGTCTGGGTTCCTCCTCTGATACCGAATGTGACAACTGGGTCCCGGTGACAGCACAACCACCCCACCTTAACATGGTCGTCTGGTCCGAGCCTACTAGGTACCACCAGTTTCCCCATAGACATGTGGTCCCCACCCAAGGGTCCACCCACATGCCTGAACAGGTCATCTAACTAATGACTGTCCCTACAGGCCGACACTTGTCCTTTACAGTGTGCTTTGTCCTCACTCACACACACCCTGAGAAACTCCCCAGAAGGTCACCCATGCAGATCACTAATCCAGTCCAATAACGCTTAACTATGGAGTTCTAATCAGACAAACTCTTGAAAAGGAAGGTGCACCATGTTAACATGAGTCATATCATTTAGTCATGTAACCCTTTATCATTCTAGGGTATTAAAGAGCGTGGGTGGGGTGAAAATATTCACCCCTATATACCAACAGTTTACTAAAAACCATGGGTATAGAGAGTCTATAACCAAGGTTTATTTAAAACTATGGGTATAGAATAACTTTATTTAGGCTATACCCATAGTTCAAAAAATTGTGAGTATAGTTCTATGGGGTTATCTCCTCTTTCTAGTAGTGAAGGTTGTGAGATTTAGGAAGAAAGGATAACTTATCCCTAGTTATATCAGTACCTTTGAAATTATTGATCGTATTAGTATGGAATCCTATCAGATGGAACTTCCAAAAAACCTCTTTGAAGTTCATGATGTTTTCCATGTATCTCTTTTAAGGAAGTACATACCCAACCCTTTACACATACTGAACTCAGAGGTCATACCACTGGAGAAAGGTCTTTCTTATGAGGAAAAATAAGTGGAGATTATAGAACATATAGATAAATTTCTATGAAACAAGAACACACACCTGTTTAATGTTTTATATAGAACCCATCGGTTTGAGGAAGATATTTGGGAACTTTAGGATATGATGAGGTAGAAGTATCCTCATTTTTTTTATTAGAGTGATGAATTTCAAAGGAAAAATTAATTTTAAGGGGTTAGAATGTAACACCTTGAGTTTTTTTTGACTTTTTTGGATAAATTAAATTTATTTTACACTTTTATTTCATGAAACACTAAGTTAAACTCTCATTGCATTCAACAGTAGGCTAGCTTGAATTATACAAGATGACAAGTTAAAAAAAACAACAATATACTATTAATGTTATCATTCAAACACTTCCGTTATAACATGGCCATTAAAAATAGGAATATAAATTGTAATAACTAATTTTTAAATGTTTTTATAATGATTTTATATAAATAAAACATATTGATAAAAAAATTACTTAATTTTTGTTAAGATTTTTATATGTTTCAGAAATACTATTTTCTCAAAAAATGTCTTTTATTTCTTGTTGTAAATTTTAATAAAATTAATTTTTTAAAATTTGAGAAAATTAATTTTATATAATAAACTTTATTTTTTAAATCATCATTTCAAAATTATCTTAGGGTAATTTTTTTTGATTTTTCTAAGAAGATTCATTTTTTTATGAATAGTGAAAAATACCAAACTTTAATTGAAATGTATCTTTTCATTTAATTTATTTATAAAGTTAAACTATATTTTAAATTTGGTTAAAGTGAAATTAGTTCAATTATATATCTATTAATCTAATTTACGTTGTTTTAATCAATTTTATATTGAATTTTGATATAAAAAAATTTCAATCATTTGAATGTTTTCTCTTTAAAACCCTGCATTATCGTCCCATATATGTGATTATTTTTAAATTAAAATTTACCTATTTGGTGAATAGAATTTAGAAAAATGGATTACATATTTTGAGTAAGAATAATTTTTATAATCTAATTATATCAACTTTATTTTTTTGAAAAATTAAACGTAAAAAACAGTAATAAATATTTACCGTGGTTAAGGTTAAATTGGGTTTACTAGGGGTTAAAATAAAAAGATAATTGTTAAAGATAACCCAAAACTTGTCCAAAACCCATTATAATACCATAATTAGATATCATATCTTCTATTACTGATAATGTTTCATTATTGGAGCCTTTTTACATGAAAAAATTTGGGTAGAATTCTTTCTTTCATAATATTATAGATGTGTCACTCACCTCACTTATAAATGGCCACCCCCTATCCTCTCTTCTTTAAATCTTAAAACCATTTTGGTTTGGAAAATAACTTCCCAAATAACTTCCAAAATTATCTATTATCATACTATATGCTTTATTTTTTACATTAATCTGACCAAGGAATGATTTTGGTGCAAACCTAAGGAGGATACCCAAAGAAGAGGTAACGTTCATCAACATGCATTTTTGTTTTATTTCTTCCTCCGCATCCATTAATTATTATTATACCACAATGATACAATAACCTCGGTATATTAAATATACAAATATGTTTTTATTCTAATTTAATTACTTAAAACCATCTCTACTTCCATTAAATTGGTTGCAAAATAATCATTCGTGTGTATGACATACTACCACCACGCGGACCGATGTCATTAGTTTTTCCATTAAAATCTATAAATCTTAGGCATAATTATGGATTTATTATTTATAAATTATTTTATGATGTTATTATGATTCTAGAATTATTATATTACACATATCAAATTTTTTTCCATTTTTTTGGGAATATGATAATGCCGCACGTGTGTTCGATGGACTACCGTCTCCTAAAGCAATATGATTCATTAATGCTTTACATGGAAAGTATAAATTATGGGTTTAATGGAAATATGTGATATATATGAAAAAAATTATTATTTTAATAATAATATTTATCATTTAATTTTCTTTATTTCAACCCGACAAGAAAATGGAAACAACATTAATGCGTAACTACAACCTACTGTCTCCATGAATGGTGTATTTCATGTCCTATCACTAAATTTTATAGATTACTATTAATAAATATAGACTAATTATATATGATATTTATATCATTTTTAAAATTCTTGAGATGATTAAACCATGATCAAAGTAAGAGGACCAAAAAAATAACTAGTCAAACTTACATGAAAAACAAAGTAGTTATTACCCGAAATGCGAATTTAACATGAAATTTTTAATAAATTAGTAATAAAAGGTCATATGTAAATAACACAAGATATTATATATATATATATATTTTATTATTTAATATATTTATAATAAAATTATATTTATTATACAAAAGGTTTTCACATGAACAAAGAAAGTAAATACTTAAGGTAAGAGATGTTTATCTCTATTTGCCTTCTTTGAGATGTACATTTTTTTAGGCAACTATATTATTTCACATGATATATACACATCTTCATTTACATGTAATATCATGAATTTATTTATCCTAATTACATTTTAAGTTCTATTTTATGTTATTCCTCCATGGGGATTATGATTCAAGGTTACCAAAGTGGTAATAATTTTATCTTACAATCACACTATTTATCAGGAGTGTTTCTGATTATGCTTTTGATGATAAAATATTATGACCCATCTCTTAAAAGGATTATGAATTTTATTATCCTCTTGTTATTCGAAATATTTTCGAGTAATATTATCATTTTCCCACTCTTTGGTACTTAAAATATTTGATAAAATGTTTTTATGAAAACCCGAATTTATTTCTCTCTTTGGTCAAAAATCCAATTTCTTCCAAAATAATATTTTCTAAAAATATTTTCAAAAATATTTATTTATTATCCTATTATTTTTAAAATAAAATTTTAACCATGTTTTAATTTTTAATTTTTTTTCTAGAAATGAATGTTCATGTCATTTTCTAAATAATTCTCATTTGTCTTTTACCAAAAATATGAAAGGACTCTTTATTTTAGCATGAAAAGTATGGAAGTAACTTACCTTATTCAAGGCCATTATTTTCTTTTAGTATTATGTTATAAAATTTTAAGTTTATTTTCAAGATAAATATTTTCAATATTTTCATGTTTTAAAATGTTTTTTTCAAAGCAAGAAGGATATTCTTCTTAAGAAATGTTTTAAACGATCGATCAAAATAATTTTCCATCTAGGATAACATCAATTGATTTTAACTATGTATTATTAGGGATATGATCAAAGGATGCAATTATTATTCTTTATTTTAATGATTTATGTTTATTATGTCATGATGCTTATGAAACTCATTTATCTTCAACTAGTTATAGCACAATAAAATTCTTCTGAAACCTTATTCTTTTTCAACATGTTATGCTATAATGAAATGATGAAATGATTGTGAAAGATGTTTCCTTTATATATATTATGATACGATGAAATGTTTATGAAACCTATTTCATTTAATTGGTTATAATATAATGATTTTTTTGATATTATGGAACACATAAGTATGATTTTCATTATGTGATGGGTGTAACCTATATTTACCTCTAATGAATTTGGTAAATATATATATCTCATGAGATATACAGGACTGTAAAATGGAGCGAACCTAGTTTAGTAATAGAATTTTTCTACTATGATGGTCTTGGGAGTGAACCTTGGCCAATATGATGGTTTGGGGAGTGAACCCATTCCACTATGATATCCTTGGAAGTGAGCCTTAAATAATATGAAAATGTTTTTCTATTCTTATGTGTATGAAAAAAATCTATGTCTTATTCCAATATTATGCTCGCATGGATCATGTTATTTGATTCCCTTATGATTCATGTCTTATGAAATGATAATATTTATTCCATGACTCAAGATTATGATCTTGGATATGCAGGGTACGGTTTTCAAATGTTATGATCGTGTTCTCATATCCTTATGTTCATGTTATGCTTATATATCTCCCATGCTTACCCTTACTGAGAATCAAAGCACACCCTTTCTTATGTTTCCTTTCCCTAGGTTAAAAATAAATGTATTAAGTATGATATTTCTAAGAAGGGTGATATTGATGAAGATCATAGTGGGAGATGGTGTAGATTACCTATGAACTTGCTATTTCTATTTCCACATTTCAAAAGACACTAAAATATTACAATCCTCAGGTGTGTGTTTGTGTAATGTAATGAATATTAATAAAAAATGATGTAATATCTATGTATGATAATCCTGAGTTTCTATATATTTTCTTGATACATTAGTAAAATGATTTATTCTAAAGTCTCAGACCAGAATGCCACGTAATATGTGTCCCGAGCCCGGTGGGCCACATGGCCTCAAGTGAATCTCCCGAAATGCCAGAGGATACCTACTAGTAGTTAGGGACTAGGGTGTGTTAGTGGGGATACTATCCCCTCATTACCAAAGCATAACACAATGGATAAATATAAACAGAGGTAAACAGAAAAAGAAATATAAGTAAACAAAAAGGCATAATGAAAAATAGGGACAATAACAACAATAACTGAAATAACTAGAATAACATACAAGCATACCACAACTGATGATGATATGTCATGTAACTATAAAACTAGATAACATGGATACAAGATAGCTGGAATAACATGTTCCACTATATTATAAAATAAATCAAAAGACTATCCCAAGCATCCGATATTTTCCTCGGTCATCTGCTATCAAGATCTATCTTAAATAGAAAGTAATCAAGTCTTCGAAGCCTTATGCTTCCATTTTTCAATACCCAAATTCATTTAATCTACCCTGGGTACCAAATGGATCTTGGAGAGGGCGTGAGATAAATCTGAGTTAGACACCATGAACGGTGTCTATAACATCTAACCCGTGAAATGGAGATGTAAGAGTGTGAAAGAATAAATATATAAAGTAAAATAGAATAATATAGGTAAATACCCAAGTACCTGCTTCAGCCCTCAGTTGGTTTCTAAACATGTAACCAGTTCATTACTTGATTATTACCAGTTTATAAATAAGTCACATGTTGATAATAGTGAAGGTTCCAAGATGTAACAAGGCAACCTATAATGATATTTAATAATGAAGGTCCAAGATAATAACCAAGGTAAGCCTAGATCTCAAGGGTCTCAAACTCAGTAATAACTATATCCTGGCTAGGGGTAAGAGTTTAATCCAAGGATCATATTCCAAGTCATTCCACAATAATACGCCTATAGAGACTAAGGAGTTCATCCAAGGTAAAATGGGGCTAATCAGTGACTAGGCATGATGGGCTTTAACCCTGGCACCTACTTGTCAATGATAGATCCAAGGAGTGTATCCAAGGCATCCTATATTACTATAAAAAGGATCCTATGCTATTATACCAGGGATCCAAATTTATAAAAATATTGGGGTTTAGGTGGGTCACAACCTAAGAAAGCCGTATCCTTGAATTTGGAATGGGGTCCTCGAGTGCTAAGGCATTCCCTCAGTAATCCATGGTGGTCTCGAGTCAAGACACTCCTATTTGATAATGATTTCATATAATATTTCATAAGGATCAATCCATTTCTTTCATTAGAGTGACAAGGCTAGATGAGCATACAACCATTTAATCAAGTCTTAATTAATCAATAATTTTATTTAGTTCAAGCCTTGCCTTTCATTAGTGTGATAAGGCCAAGCAGCATATAACCATTTATTTAATCCATTTAAGGAATTTTAAATAATCAAGGTTCAATCTCTACCTTCCATTAATATGGTAATGGGTACAACAGACATGCATCCTTTTATACAATTTCATTTAAAGAGGTCAAGTCATATACTTAGTATACTTTCCAATTTCTTTTTCACATTTAATTATCAAATTTAAGCACTTACCTTAGGCGGGTCAAGTGGTGAGAATACATGATACTTTCCATTATGAAATTAAAAATCTAAATCAATCCATTTAATATAGAAAATATTACCCTTAGGAAGGTCAAGCCAAGGAATATCCAAGTAGTAGATCAAATGTGTCAAAACACTAAAATGAAAATTATGGCATAAAATCATACATGGGATGGATTGAGTTTGGGAATAACCACTAATAGATAATCACATATTTGGAAAGAGAATAACCATACAGTTCTAATGATTATAATAATGTCATATAAATTCAATAAACAACACCTGATGAAATCAGTAGGCAACACACGACAATTCCAAAATCAACGAACTTGATTGATGAGTTATAGACCACACAACTTAGGCTTGTACGAATCTCCTCCTATGGTATTAACCTCAAATTTGGATTGGATCAAAGTAGATCTAAGAAAAAGGTAAAAATAATCACACCTTGATAACTAATTCAAGAGTAAGAGTGAATAATACTGGCTCAAAAGGACTCGAGTACATACCGTTGTGCATCCAACATGACAAACAAAAGCATGATCAATTCTCGGATGAAGGAGATCTCTTGATACCTACCTTAGGTATTCAAAATTCTCCAAAATGAGTGGAATGGGGGCTAATCTTGTTGGAAATCATATTAGGCAAGAAGGTTAGGTTAAATAGACCATTAAAGGTAAAATGGTAAAATTATCCAAAATGTATCCTGTGGACGGTTTGTTCGCACAGGTTTCCAATCCATGCGTGAACCATGCATAAGATCCTAGAGAAGAGGGGACGCTGCATGGTTAGGCTGCAAAGTTAGGTAAACTATGCACCAACTGTGAACTAACCTTGCGAGATGGCTCTGCTTGAAAATTCATACCATCTGGATGGTTAGATCTAACTGTGCGACCTACCTACACGCTTTCCCCAAACTATGTAATGTTTTCCACAAAATATTGGATTTGAGATCCGAAAAATCCTCAGACACCCTCAGAACCTTCATTAACTCATTATTCATCTTTATTAGGTCCAAAATAAATAGTTAGACTAAAATTTAAACGATCCATAGCTGAGTAAAAAACTGGGTTCTTACTGTCTTCCCCCCTTAAAAGAACTCATCCTCGAGTTCACCTTCAATGGGTGGAGAAATATTTTATGAGAATAACTTTGGCCATTAGGCATGTAAGTTGGCCTCCCCCTCCCAAGTCTCATCATACACATTACCCTACTACTATATCACCTGTACTAGAGAGAAATACTATTCTCAAAGAGCCTTTATGCTCTAGTAAATGATGCATACTAGATACTCCTGAAAGGTTTCATCATAATCTAACTCAATTTCCTTTGGATCAAAGGTATGAGATGGGTCGACATGATATTGGCGAATCTTTTTAACATGGAAGACGTCATGCATGGAACAATACCTATATGGTAGTAGCAACTTATAGTCTATAGGACCAACTCTCTCTAGAATCTCAAACATCCCTACACAAAGAGGTGATGAATTCCCTTTCTTCCATAACCATCTATGCCCTAGACTGGGTGATACTTGAAGGAAAACGTGATCCCTAACCTCAAACTTCAGAAGTCATCTATGGTGATCGATATAGGATTTCTCTCTTGATTGAGCAGTAGTCATTCATTTTCTGATCAGTTGAACCTTCTCTGAAGTCTCCTGAATGAGATGATGACCTACTAGGTCTGCCTCACCTACCTCTAGCTAGCACAAGGGTGAATGGTATGACCTACCATATAAGGCATCAAATGGATCCATCTAAATTGTCACCTGAAATCTCTTATTGTATGCAAACATAATTAGAGGGGTATATTTCTCCCATGAACCACCGAAAAGAGGAACACATGCTCGGATAATATCTTCTAGAAACTATATTGTCTATTCCGATTATGTATCGGCCTGAGGGTAAAAAGATGTTCTTAGAAGCACCTGTGTTCCCATAGCCTTCAACAATCCATTCCAAAACCATGATGTGAAATGAGCATCCCTATCTAAAATGATAGTATAAGGAACCCTATGTAGTTGTATTTCCCAGCTCATCAACTGAGAAATTCTTTTGAATAGGAATGAAGTGAGATTCTTTTTTAGTTGGTCAATAACTACCCATACAACGTCACTACCTCTTGGTGACCTAGGTAATAAAACTATGAAATCCATATAAATATATTCCCATTTACATTCCAGGACTAAAAGTGGCTATAACAATCTTCCAAGTCTTTAGTGCTCTGCCTTCACCTGCTAACAGGTGGAACACCAAGTGATAAATCTTGCAATCTGATATTTTATCCCAGGCCACCAATAATGGTGTCACATATATCGATAAATCTTAGAGATGCCTAAATAGACTACCCACTGAGAATCATAGGACTCATGCATCAACTCCTCTATCATATCTATAGGAATGTATAAATTCCCATGAATATACAGAATGTTGTCTTTGTCCAAAGACCAATCCAGAGTTGGGTTATCTCCTGATATACTCTCACAGAGAACCAATCCATTAGGATCTGAATATTCTATAAACTTTAACTTATCAAGGAGGGAATAAGTAACTATTAAATATGAGATGTAATACTACTCGTGACTATCATGAAACTCCATATGTAACTCAGAAAATATGGCCATTAACTTTGATTCATCACTTGATTTCCATATGGACTATGTTTGAGTTTTCAAACTCAATGCATCTACAACTACATTTCCCTTCATATCTATATAAAAAATATCAACATCAAAGTATTATAGATACTCAACCCATATTCAGTTTTTGAGGTTCAATTAAAATTTTGAAAAGATATATTTGAGATTCTTATGGTTTTTTACACCACAATGCACTCAACCACTAAATAATTTCTCTAGAAACACAAGGCAAGAAGAACTACTACTAGATCAAGGTCATGCATCAGGTAGTTTCTCTCATGAGGCCTCAACTACAGAGATTCATACATAAAAAATTTATCCTCCAACATCAGTACTGCTCCTAGGTCAATTCCTGATGCATCATAGAAGATGGAATAACCTATGTCTGTCTCTGGAAGAGTCAGAATAGGTGTTGGGAAAAGCCTCCCTTTCATCTCTTGAAAGGCTTTCTTGCATTCTTATAACCACAAAACTGAACACCCTTCTTTGTAGGGATAGTAATAGGTGAATAAAGATGTGATAGGTCTTATATGAAACAAATTTAATATCAAACCAGCCATAATAAACACCACATATCAAACTCATTCTTGGGATTCTCCAAAGAAACTACATCACTAACCTTTTCAGGGTCAATAGATTCACCTAATTTTGATATAATATGACCCAAGAAGTGAAGTTTTTTGATCTAGAATTAGTATATAGAAAAATTAGCATATATATGATGCTTAGTGTACTCATAATGATCTCAAGATAATTGACATGGTCTTCATGAGTGTGAGAATACACCAAGATGTAATCCACAAAGACCACGAAAAGATAATGGAGATATGGATAGAAAACCCCATTAATTAGATCCATGAAAATGATGTGATCATTTTTATAACCGAAAAACATAACAAGGTACTCATAAAAACCATACCTACTATGAAAAGATATGTGAGGTATGTCTGATGGACTTACTCGTACCTGATGATAACCTGATATCTGTTCGATCTTAGAGAAGACCCTAGCTCCTTTGACCTGGTCGAAGATATCATCTATTATAGCTAGTGGATATCATTCCATCACCATAACCTGGTTCAAAATTCTGTAATCCATGCATAAACATAAGGTTTCTTCTACCTTCATGGTGAAATGCACTAGGAAACATTAAGAAGATGTACCGGGCCGTATAAATCCTTTGGATTCTAGATCCTATAACTACCACTTGAGATCTTGGATCTTAGTAGGTGCCATCCTGAAGAGAGTAATGGACACTAGAGTTTCTCTTGGAACAATATCTATTGTAAAATCTACCTATCTATCAGGAGTTAATCCAAAAAAGTCATCAGGAAAGACATCCCCAAAACAATCCACTATTGGTGGGAAATCATCTTGATGTAAACCCTGATCCTCCATGAAGAGATTGGAAAACTGGGAATTCACTCCACCTAGAATATGATGCTCTGGTCCTACTATACCATCTTAGACATCCCACTCCCCTTATATAGATAACTTCTTCCCTTTGGTGATGTAAACGACACCCTTAAATGATAGAAATATAAAAAATCGTGATACTGAACCAACTAATCCATCACGAGAATGATATCTAAGCCTATAATATTAAGAATGAAGAGGTTACATAAGAAAGGGTAACTGAATAACTCATGGGGAAAGTCCCTATATTGGAGTATTACTTCAGACCATACTCCTAATGGTGTATCTAGGGTCATTACACCATAATAATATTGTATCTCTAACCTGAGACTTTACACAATAGCTATAAAGATAAGAGTTCAAAAAATCTATTTCAAATAAAGCATATACTATAGTAGATCCACTAGAATAGTACCTCGTACTGTAGATGGTCCCACAGCTCCATCCTTAGGGTTCGATTGTAGTGCCTGCAACTGGACTGATCCACGAACCTATGCAACAGATGGACTACCACGATCATAACTACTCTGTTGGCACTGCTAGTGATAAGGGGTCTGGATACCACATCCATGACCTCCTCCTTGACCAGTCCTACCAGTGACATTCCAACTCCTCACCTGATCCAACGCAAAATAACCTGCTCTTGAAGGTGGAGATGACATAGATCCTTTTCCACAAAGAGCCAGTGGATTGGTCCTATAGAAACACTGAAGATTTCCCATATGGACACAAGAATGAAACTCCATTGGGTATCTATCACAATTAGGTTTCATGATACCCTATCCTCCACACTGATGACACACCATAGATCTATCAAAATAGGTACTCTAGTTGTAACTACCCTAATGAAAAACCTCGAGGGAATGCTTCTTGCCACCCAGAGAACTACTAGAATGCCGAGACACTGATCCTATGTGCCCAATGTTGTTTCCACCCCCTTGGTTTCATTCAGTGATAATATAATAATTGAATATTTTAGAAAAAGTAGGCAGGATAAATACATTCACCTGTGTATGGATGGCATACACAATCCCATCATTGAATCGTCTAGAATGTGAAAGCTCGTCACCGTATAGAAGAGGTGAAAATCAATGTAACTCATTGAAAGGAACTAAATATTATATAAATAAAAAATAACCCTTCTTGATATGCATGAACTATATGGATCTATTAGATCTCTACATCTCAGGAAAGTACTAATCATAGAAAATAGTCTTGATGTTTTCCTATATCATGTCTTGATAGTGATCAGCCTGGGTAACCACATCCCACCAACACTTGGATGAATCCCAAAGCATGTATTAAACAATAATGATTCTCCATTATATAAGAATTTATAAATGATCAAGGATAGATAGGATTTAATCTAGATAAAACTCAACAACCTATGGAAAGCCATCCCCTAAGAAAGTAAGAGGATGATGCTACTAGATATCATGAGTTAGATCATCCATTGTATGTGCTACTCATGGAGCACCAAGTATCGATTGAATCATATGTAGGTAACTATCACGAACTTGGTAATCATTTACCGGAATAGGTACAAAATTTGGTGCCTGTAGTGGAACTTTTGGAGGTAATACTGGTGGCTCATGTCCCACCATTTTGGAGCATGATCGTCACTAACTTCCTGATGTATGATATGAGGATGTTGTGGCAGCATTGGTCTACAAATTCCAAGAATATTCCTTAAAACAAGATTTAAGAAGATATATAGAAACACTTAAAAAAGTTAAACAAGGAAGGACTCATTACCCAAGGTATACTACCACAACCACATGCTTAGATGTCCATATACTGATAAGTGATGAAACAAAAGTTTCAATTCATTTTATATTGAATTATTAGGTTCACTCCTTTACCTTTCAAAAACATGACAAGGAGATATAAGGATGTGCAACCATTTAATTTTAGATGCCGTATTTCTCTTTATAATGGATAGTTATTCCCATTGAATCAATAACTATACACCTTATTAATGAAGAAAAACCCATTTATTTATATAATAATGGCTCGACTCAAAAAATTACTCATCCTAACCCATGAGGGCCCATACACCTCAGGAATTGAGACAAGCAATCACTCAGTGAAAACCAGGAGTAATATAATAATAAGATAATTATAACAACATCACTCAACAATCATAGGCATATCAAGAAATGAAAAGAAGTGAAATGCACCTATACAACATAACAATATGCATGACATGAAAATTCAAGGTGCCAAATATGATGCATGTAACAATGCTTCTTACCCTCATATAATCGGGCCACGTATGAAAGAAATCCTCAATCAAAGTAATAATTAACAACTCCACAGAACATTTGTATCACCCAATGGTGAAATAATATCAACTATAATAAGAAAAATAGAATAACAATTACATTTTCTGTAACTTGGATTTTACCTCAAACCTGGGTTCATGACACCCAAGAATGACTTATTACCAAGTCCCAAGCATTTATAATCTCTAATAAATTACATCCAAATAGTAAACCATGAAAATAACCTCCTTTGATACCACTTTGTGACATCCTAAACTCAGATGCCACTTAATAGGTGCCCTAAGCCCAGTGGGCCACATAACCTCAAGTGCATCTCCCCAAACGCCAGAGGTTGCTGACAAACAGCGAGAGCCTAGGTTGTGTCCATGGGGAGACTATTCCCTCATTACCAAAGTGTAAAATTGTGAATAAATATAAATAGGGGTAAATATCAGAAGCAATATAAGTAAACAAAAAGTAACAATGAAAAATAGGGATAATAACAAAAATAACTGAAATAACTAGAATAACATACAAGCATACCACTACTAATGATGACATGTCTTGTCACTAAAAAACTGGAAAACATAAATTCTAGAGTGCAAGCATAAAATGTTCCACCATAGTATAACATAAATAAAAATTATATCCCAAGAATCCAGAGCTCTGACTTGGTCATCTACTATCAAGCTCCATTCTAAATAATAAGCTATCAAGTGTTCGAAGCCCTATGATTCCCTTTATCAACACCTGCATTCATGTAATCTGTCCCAGGCACCAAATGACTTCCAGAGAGGGTGTGATATAAATCTCAGTGGGAAACCACCAATGGTGTCTATAACATCAGGACTATGTAATAAAAATGTAATATTGTGAAAGAATGGATATATAATGTAAAACATTACAATGTAAATAAATACCTAAGTACTTGCTTCAGCCCTCAACTGATGTTTGAACATGTGACCAATTCATTATTTTATTTTTACCAGTATACAAATATGTTACATATTGACAATAGTGAAGGTTCCCAGATGTAACAAGGTGACCTGTAATGATATATAATAATGAAGTTCAAAGGTAATAATCAAGAGAAACGTAGACCTTAAGGGTCTACAAATCAATAATAACTATAACTTGTCTAGGTTTAAGAGTGTAATCCAAGGAGCATAGTCCAAGTAATTCCACAATAATATGCCTACTGAATCTAAGGAGTTCATCCAAGTTAAATGGGGCTAAGTAATGACTGGGCCCAATGGGCTTTAACCATGGAACCTTCTTGTCTATGCTGGATCTAAAGAGTGTATCCAAGGCATCCTGTAGTACTACTTGAAGGATCCTATGATGTTATATTGGGAATCCAAATTTATAAAAAGATCAATATGGTATGTGGTTCTACAAACATGCAAACATTTATACAATTACATTCAAGGAGGTAAATTCATATACTCATTTTAATTTACAATTTCCATTTCACATTTAATTATCAAATTGAAGTACTTTCCTTAGTGGATCAAGTGGTGAACATACATGGTAATTTCCATTATGAAATTTAAAATCAAAATCAATCCATTTAACATAGAAAATATTACCCTTATGTAGTTCAATCCAAGGCACACCCAAATGGTGGATCAAACATTTCAAAACACTAAAACGAAAATTATGGCATAACATCCTACATGTGATGGATGGAGTTGTGGGAATAACTACTAATAAATAATCACATATTTCAAAACAGAATAACCATACTATTCTAATGATTATAATATTCGCATATAAATTCAATAAATAGCACATGATAAAATTAGTGGTCCCCACACAACAATTCCAAAATTAATGAACTTTAGGGACGAGTTATAGACCACCCACCTTAGGCTTGTATGTATCTCCTCCTATAATATTATCCTATGATTTGTCTTGGATCAGATTAGATCTAAGAAAAAGGTAAAAATGATCACACCTTGATAACTAGGTTAAGAGAAAGAGAGAATAAGAATGACTCAAAAGGACTAAAGTACTTACTATTGCACATCCAAGAAGACAAACATATGATTGATAGGATCCCAGATGAAGGATATATCTTGATACCTACCTTAGGCCTTCAAAATGCTCCAAAATGATAAGAATGGAGGTTGATCCTATTGGAAATCGAATTAGGTAGGAATGTTAGGTTAAATAGATCATTAATGATTAAATGGTAAAATTACAAAAAATTGACTTGTGCACAGTTTGTCCGCACGGTTTGCCAAACCATGCACAAACCATGCACTGGAACTTGGGGAATAGGGGGTACTGCATGGTTAGCCTACACAGTTAGGTAAACTATGTGCCAAACATGTGAGATGGCTCAACCCAAAAATGTAGACCATCCGCACGGTTAGATCTAAACATGTGGCCTACTTGCACAATTTTCTCTAACCATGTGATAGGCCCAATTTTTCCCAAAAGATGTGTTTCGGGCTTTGAACAAGCCCCAAACACCCCCAAAACCTTTGTTAGCTTATTAAGCAACTATATTAGGTCCAAAATTAATAATTAGACTAAACTTTAAAGGATATATACCTAAGTGAAAAACCAAGTTCTTACATTTATAAGTCATTTTTTGATTTTTAATAATTAGTCTCATGTTAAACCAACACAAGATGTGATTGGTATGTCTCAAAGTGTACATTTTCTATTTAAATTAAAATTTTAGTAAAAAATACTTGTGAACTACTCAAAAATGTGAAAATTTATTCTTATTTTTTTTCTTAATTTAGGGAAATGATCCTTAAGTAATTTTTGATGTTTATGATTCAACCACATATTAATAAAATATGCAGTGTGACCGATATGACTCCAAATGTGTATTTTTTATTTAAAATTGAATCTTTAGTTCAAAACACACATCACATACTCAAAATAAGTAAAACACATTCATATTTGTGACATGTAGGAATCAGGTGCACTGAAATCTGATACATGGTGTTCCCAGTATGAATCAAAGTGTATGTAATTAAATTAAAATTGATAGTTTAGTTCATAAAATGTGTCAATCACTGAAAACCAATAAAACAAACTTAGGATGTCTTGATACTTTAGGAAAAATTATTCACAATTCATTTGTGAGGTGTAGGAATTAGTATTATATTAAACTGTTAAACGATGTGACTAGTATGAATCAAGGTGTGTATTTTTATGTAAATCAACATTTTAATAAAAAAGACATGTGAAATACTCAAAATTTATCAAACACATTCATATTTTCTTGGTACTTTAGGACAAAATTTTTTAATTAATATGTGTTGTGTAGGAATTATCTACACCTCAATTTAATACATGGTGTGTTCAGTATGACTAAAATTTACTATTTTGAAACTTTAGTTAAAACCACACATCACATACTAAAAACTAAGAATTTTTTTTGATTGTTTGGATATTTTATGAAAATGATTCATGAGTCATTTTTGGCATGTAGAAATCGGTATCTCCTCAATCTGATACATAGTGTACCTAATATGAATAATTGTTTATGTTTTATTTTAAAATTTACAGTTTAGTTTAAAAAAACATGTTACATACTAAAAAACCAATAGAACACATTATGATTATTATAATAATTTAGGGAAATGATCCATATGTCATTTTTGATGTTGAGGAACCA
The DNA here is from genome assembly GCA_963277665.1 of Viscum album. Classification (NCBI taxonomy): domain Eukaryota; kingdom Viridiplantae; phylum Streptophyta; class Magnoliopsida; order Santalales; family Viscaceae; genus Viscum; species Viscum album. The sequence continues at coordinate 1,948,177,742 of OY728130.1, forward strand.
TATACACCTCAATCCAATACACAGTGTTACTGTTATGGAACAAAATGGTTGATTTAATTTTAAAAATGACATTTTATTAATTTATTATTTCATATATATGTTTAATTTATTTATTTATACTTTTAATAACATAAGAATTGTTTTTATATAGGTTAAATATTTTTTTAAGTTGGAGCGGTTTGTTCGACAACTGGTAGCATGATTAGGATCTTTTGAGAGGGGGTCATGGACCAAAGGCAATTGTATATTTGGGTTTTTGAATGTTTTTGATAAATTTTTGTAATTACCAAGAACCGAGTGCCACTATAACTAGTTCCCTAAGTTAGGTCACCACATGAATTTAGGTGTGAATCCCCATATAGCAAAGACTTCCGACAAGAAGCACAAGTATATACAAATCTGATGGGGAGAATATACCTACTTATTAGAGTGGAATTACAGAAGAAGCAGTATCAAAATATGTAATAAACAACATGACAATAAAGAGACAACATTTTACAAGAATCAATATGTATAAAAGTAACCATGATACATCCAAGTGATGAATGTACTATATTCCATGAAATCATAATTTACAACATCAAAATTACCAAAAAAGATAATAGGAACCAAGCACAATTCAGAGTCCTAACTTGGTCTTGACAAACCATGCTCCAACCAAAAAACCCATGCGTAAACCAAACACCAGATCCCTATCCTAAACCTATACCTGAAATGAGTAGCATCTGCTTAGACACCCAAGTTCCATGATGGTCCGAGCAGTGTGTGAGTATAACTCAATATGAGACCACCAACAGTTTCTAAAGAAATAACCAATATGTAAAATTGTTCATGTATACACATAAATAAAAACCATTCAACAAAAGATAAAATAGGTTCCATTTAATATTAGGGTTCTAATTATCCACTTTTATCATTAGTTTCATGGGTTATTCATTTTCATCATTTCACTACGGCCAATACCAGTCATTTAAGCTATCCATAAGGGGAAGAAATCTCACTAAATAATAAGAAAAAAAATATCAAACAAAAATACATAAAAAATTACCTTGGATCCTCATTATAGGTAATCACATCATCTGTAACCATTATGGTCATATATCCTCAGTTTTCCTCCCTAACCCGTACAATATAGAGGTGGGGTTTAGAGCCTAAGTATAACCCAACCCATATGAATAGATCCTCATGTCCAATAAGAACCTCAAACCACTAATCCATGCGCACATGCTTCTTTAACCATTTCACATTTACCATTAAGTAACCATATCACATTTTACATAACTACAACAAACCAAATTCCCCCTTATTCCATGTTAACATCAAACACCATACCATTCATTCCATTTAAGAAGTCATGTTAACATTATAACACAACTATCATGAGTTCCATTACATTAACCCACAAATAATTTCTATTATTAAGGTCCCAACAGAACTTTAAATCCAATTCATGGCATAATACACAAATAAAAATACTCGTTTAAAATCATCTTGAATCCACCTTTAAAAACACGAGCCTTCCTCTTTGAAAAACTAAAACATTCCCTGAGTCTTTGATTTCCTTTTCCAACATTCAATATTAAAATTAAACCATTTTTAAAAAAAGGGAACCATACCCTCATTTCAATCATCATTTGAAATCAATTAAGAAATAAAATTTTAAATCACTATGGGATTAACACCTCCTTTCAAACATCATTTTCCTTCAATAAAACTATAGACTATGTCAAATCCTAAAAGCACACCATTTAAACCATTTCAAAACCACCTAGAAATTTCAAAAAATCCAATTTATAATAATTTAAATTAACCCATTAACCATTCCCACATACCCAATTACAATTTTATAACTCTTCGCTCTCTTAATTCCCCTATCTCAAAGTTTACCAATTTATTCACCGTTTACAAGGGTTAGGTATACCCCTAGGTAGCCCAAGGTTCGGTCTCACTTCACCAATGGACCTAATTGGGTCCTAAAATGGTTTCACACCTTAATATAAATAAAAAATAAATTTACCAAATAGAAAACATTAAAATGAAACAAGTAAATACATTTGCACAACTATATACACATATAAAACATCAAGACTATGAGCAAGAGAGTTTAGAGAACCTACCACATGTTCATAGAAAACCACTAGCTTAAATTTTTCCCTTGATTAAAACTGAAAGAACCATAAAATACCAAACCAAGAATTTAATAGAGAAAAAATATTTTAGGTCTTCAAAAGGAGAATAAATATCATACAAGTCCACTTCCAAAAAATGGAAGGAAACAGAGTTGAAGACTTACCCAGAGCTTTGATTCACAACAAACAACACTCCAAATGCCTAAGGTTGCACCAACCATACTATTTCCTTATATGGTGCATGGTTTTATAAAGTTTGCGCTAACCATACTATTCCCTTAGTCCAATAGAAAGTCAAGCTGTACTATTTAGCTTTCCACCAACAAGGTTTGACAAATCGTGCCATGTCCATACACCCACCACTATTTGGAGGGTCCCCAAACTACATATTTTCCTGGTCCACCCCACACAATTCCTTCAACCATGCACACCCTCTCAATAGGTTGCACGGTTTTGGCACATAGTTTCTAATAAATATGCTCCAACCATACTCTAAGTATAGATTTTACCATTTTACCAATTTCCAATGCCTCAAACTCACAAAATTCCCCTCAGACATGTCTTTCTCACTGGATACAATCTATAAAATAAAAATTTAAATAGGGACATAGCTTGTCTCAAGGTTGTGATATTATAATCTCCCTACCATAAAATAGCTCATCCTCAAGCCACATTCCTATACATGAAAAAGCATACAAGAAACAAGTTTGGGCTATGAGGCCCACCTATCAACTTTCATCTCCCAATTTCCAACTAAAAACGTCATTGTAGTCTCTACCCTAAGAATAAAGGAAAAATCCTACCCTAAAGGATTTTACCAATGTGGTCCACCATAAAATACCCAATACTCCTCAAATGATGCATCAATATCAAACCAAAAACCAACCAAAAGAACCTTATTGGAAGGTAAACACAATGCTACCCAAATCAAAATTTAAGAGAACATCATACATAGAATCAAACCACCATGGAATATCCAATCAGCACTCTACCAGCTAGATCCTCTCCTCAACTTATGGCCCAAATTACTTGGAACCATGTTCCCCTATTCTTAAAATTATAATGATGACTGAAGGTCAGTTTCACCAAAATAAACACAAAGTTTTACAACCATATACCCCAACCTAGGTTGGTCTGTTACTAAAGTCCCAAAATCCTCATTCCACAATCAAACACCAAAACACAGCTGATGCCTAACTTCCAACACCAGGAATTCAACTAGTTAAAAATCAATACAATGTATATTTCAAAAAGTAAACACCAAGATGATTCTTACTTGTGACCATCCAACCTAAAACTCAGATCATATCCTCAACTGACCACTTATCACTATGGTGCTCCCCACTATATGCTTTATCTCACTATAACCATTCTCTAGTGTTTATAACATCTATCATCGAAATAGACCACCATAATCTCAAATAAAACTCCCAAAACATACCCAAAATGTTTCCCAAATAATTGTAAAAAACATCCATAAGAATACACTCTACCATTATCATCCATCCTTTTGATTAAAACCACCAGGAAAGGAAGCATGTTCTCCACCCATACACAAACCAAGATAAACCCAACTTTTCTCAGGCTTTCTTCCAAAACTGAAACACACTTATCACTTGAAGAATAAATTGAGGGTGTTTTACTACTCACCACATATGATCCACTTTATTATACCATGTCAGATCATACTTGAGTGTCTTTTCCCAAAATACCCATCTTCAACTATTGACACGTTACCCCGTTTTCACCTACCCATGGATCCTTCTTACTTAAGGTGTACCACCATCATCCGATGCATATACTGTTTTCATTCCCCAAAATCTAATAGAACTCCACTATCAAGGTATATAATATCCTTCTAATCCATTATTGTGATTCAATACACTCATCGCATCCTTAACATAGGCATATTAGATTTCTTTTTGCACTACCATGAGCCTGAAGCCAAATCTTGGATCGATCACCCACCACATCGAAGGCCCACCTGGCCTTTCTTAAGGAACCCTAACATGCACATCACAAGATTCTTATTGTAATCATGATAACACCACAACCTATTCATGGTAAACTCTTCACCTCACTAACTAATAAACAAATCCCCACATTTGGAGTTTCATTATTACCTCTTTCCCCAAGGAATTTCTAACCACCAAATTCCTCACATCAATCATAAGTTAAGCCCTAAAATTGGATGTGGAATTATAGATTTTCCCAGAACAAAAAAAAAACACCAACCTTTACCCATTATCAACTTTAAAGAATGACACACACAATATTCTTTAACATCTAGTACATCCCAAGGACCTCTAATGTAACTAATCGATGACACACTTCCCACCAAACATCTATACATACATCACTCAATGAGAATATCCTCCAAGATGCTCAATTTCAATCCAAATAACATTTATGTTTCTAGGATTAAATACATAGCTCTCTCAGTGTACTTGGGATGATGTCAAGATATTGGTAATGATCGTTACTAGCTAAAAGTATGCTAAGAAGCCATTGATGAACTCCACTAAAAACTACCCATCACCTTTAACGACCCAAGATTTACATACATGAACATTAAATTTATTTTGAGGAATACTTAAAACATTAAAAAAATATACACCCAATGTCTATATTAGTTTAGTGACTTTGGAAACTTTGAACATAATCTTCTAACTTGGTGAAATATCTTTAACATCTCCCATAAATATCTTCCCCTTTTGTTTTCCAACCAAAATAATTTCTTTATATCCCAGAAAAAAACAAAAAAAGGGTGAGATCAATTCTCAGTAAGGGTAAAAATTGAAAACATAGAACAAAACATAAACATTAAAATTTAAAAACATGAACAAAAAGTTTAAATATCAAAATCCTGGGTCATGAAATAAATCTTGTCTGTACGTAAGGCATAGATTATAGAGGAACATTAATGATGATAAAATAGAATTAGCATAAAACATGTGATTATGGAAAATAATTAAGAACATAATATTATTTCCATATTATCCAAGGTATTTCTACGATGACCATTATAGTGGAAAAAGTACACTACTTAACCGAGTTTACTTATCATTCCAGCCATGTATTACAAAACCAAATTTAATTTCCATTCCTGCCATGTATTACTGAACCATATTTATTTTTCATTCCAGCCCTTTATTACTGAACAAAATTTACTTTCCATTCCATTCATGTCTATCTAATGAGATATAAATATTTACCCAATGCATTGGAGTGAGATATAGGTCCCACCAATCTCATAATGAAATCATCTTATATGTGTGACAAAAACTTAAATCATTCATCATAGCATAACCCAAGAAATAAAATGGGTTTGTTAAACATAAATTTGTCCTGACATAATCCATATAAAATATCATTCCATCCTTAAAAAACATCAAATCATAGTAATAATATGGATAGAAACATAACCTTATTTAAATAGAATCATCTTAGATGGAAAATAATTTTGATAAAACACTCGAACTTAATTCTTGAGGAAAATATCCTTTATTCTTCAAAAATGTTTTCCTTTCTCAAAATATCATGAAATTTTAAAAGAAAATAATTTAGTTGAAAATAAAATTGAAATCATTTAAATTAATCTTCATTGAAATAAGGAATTTTGAAAATGTAAATATCTGTTCATGCCGTGTAAGTTAAAAAACACATTTTCCTCGTACTTCTTCTAGAAAAGTCAAAAAATACCTCTAATAAAATAATGAAAAAAATTCCTTTCATACCATTTAATAAAAATTCACTAATGGGTAAATTAAACTTTAAAAATTAGTATAAGAATAAATATAATATTATATATATTTTTGAAACATGGACGTGAATGATAAATACACCCCAGTAAATACTTAAGTATAAACAATCTCAGATAATAATGTGATTGCAAAATTATTTCTTACCTTAGGTAAGATTTCGTATATATATATATCTAAAAATACTGTATAGTGGGTCTAAACATATTATTAACTTTTAAAATAACCGTAATAATATTTATGAAATCATATATGATTCAATTATGACTTTATATTATCCATTCATTTATCAATTCCATGTTAAAGAAACGTTTTGGGTAATAATCTTTTATTTATTGTACATGTTTTGACTTGTTATTATTGATATTATTACTTAAATAATGATTTACTTACTTCCATAATATAAAACATGATTTATATATCATATATGTTCAGTATATTAATATATATAATAGGTAGATAAATGAAATGGAATACACCTTTCATGGAGACAGTAGGTCATACGTACGAATGGACGCTATTTTCGTTTCCTTATTGAATTGAATGGAAGAAAGTAAATAACAAATATATATATATACACACAAAAATATAGTATCATTATTATGTCAAATATTTCATGATTATTTATTATATATACTTTATAATCATTCTTGAATAGTTAACGTGGAGAATGAATCTCATCGAGTCGTGGAGATGGTAAGTCGTATGCACGCACGAGTGATGATATCATTCACTTAATGGTTAAATGGTATGTAATTGGATGATATATTAATTATAAAGAATAATTATCAGGTTTTATTCATTATTTAAATCCATTATAAACACCATTATACCCATATGAATTAAGTATTGTTGAATAACAAATTACACCACAGTTTGGAGATAGTAAGCTGTACGTACGCACACAACGTGAAATTGTAATTATTAGGATGGATAAAAGGAGGTATAAGGTTTTCCCATATTTATAATAACATATCAGAACATATAAGATATTGGATTTATTACTTTAGTATGAGAAAAACATAATAATAGGAAGTATAAGAAGAAAAGAATTTTGAAAGAGGTGATAAAACAATTAACTCAAGTATCTCCTTTTGATTTGCACAAAAGGTCTCCTTAGGATGGATTACTACCCAAAGTGTGGCCTCTAAGATGAATTTAGGAAAGTTGGGAGGATATTTAGGTAGTTTTTAGCCAATACAAAGGGCTTTATAGTTGTTATTATGAGAGAAGGAGAGGTGCCCTCTTATAAGAGAGGGGAGGGGAACCTTTGGAAAGTCTTGAAATATTAAATCATTATAAATTAATTTTTGGTTTATAATGATCCCAAATTTTTTTATTAATAAGATAATATGATTATGGGTCTAAATCCTCTTAACTAATAAAATTTTGACAAGTTTTGATTTTATTATAAACCTTATCATTTTGATTTATCCTTATTTAATCTATTTAATTTTATTTGTGGTAATAATATTCTAAATATTAAATGGTTATAAATGTTTACTTATGTATTTTAAATTGTCTATAATTTTATACATTATAAAATTTTAGACCATATAATTTTCACTTTGTAATTTTTAAATATTATTTGGATTTTTAAATAATTTAATAATATGTTATTTTTATAAAATATCAATAGTGTCAATTTTGACACTATTTATTTATTTGAATTTAAATAAAATAGACATAGAAGATAAATTAAAAAAATATTTAATACAATTATAACATGTCATAGTGACCTATAAAATTCATGGATCATATTAATTAGTTCATATGATATTTATTTTATTATTTTAAAAACCATTTATTTGATATTTCTATCAAAAATATAATTTTTACATCACTATCGTGTCATCATTAATGGTAATTATATAATCTCTAAAAATTATAAATAAATTCACATGATGTAGATAATTTAATTATATTTATGTATACTAGTTATTTTTGAAGTTTTATCATGGTTATCACTATATTAAAATTATTATATTTTTAAGATATATGAGAGCTACATGTTTCCACCTTCTTTTTTTTTGAATTATAATTACATCACTTTCATAAGAAAAAGCCCATTAAATGAATCAATTCCAAACCATATGTGATATTTGTTGACTTTAATTCAATAAATAAGATTTTTGTAGGTGTTAGGGTAATTTTTTATCTTTATAACATTGTTAGTTACTATAATTTACTCGATTTACCTTTTATTGTGGTAAATAAAAATTACCGCAATTACTATTCATAAAATCAAAAATAATAAAAGTAACCTATTAAAATATTTTTTATCCACTGATTAGAAATATAAAGACCATTTTTCATAATTCAATACACATAATTAGCAGAAATTAATTTAAAATTAATTCCTGTTGTCAAAACCAAAAGGTTGTTTTTAAGAAGTAAAAACTTATCAAAAGATTGTCATGTATTTATGTCCAATTTAAATGTGAAATTACTTCCAATGACAAAAATTGGATTAAATTATAAAAAATAATCCAATTACGCTTTAAAACCTATTAAAAAGATAATATAACAATATAAATAAATTATATGAAAATGGTATTTTGAATTAAAATACAGTATTTTTTACTATTCATTAAAATATGAATTTTATCAGAAAAATACTAAAAATTAATCCAAAGAAAATTTTGATGTCCCAATTTTAAATAATAAATTTATTTTTGTCAAAAATAATATATAAAAGTGTTAAAAAATAGATTTAAAATGCATGCTCCTTCAAAAGACAAAAAAACTGCATTTTTTTTCAAAAAATACTTCTTTTTTCTGAAAATTTGAATTTTTTCTTATATCATGTATAGAAAATTCATAATTTTAATTTTAATTTTATATAAAATTCAAAATGTGGTTAATAATATTCATAAATTCTATTTTATATAATATTTTAATAGTATATCGTTTTTAGTGAAACTCGGCATTGCGTACTACACAAGATATCGAGGAACGTCAATCTTGAGTGTAATGCACGCCATGTTAGTGTTTCATTTAGTAAAATCTTACTTTGGTGTTGCGTATGACATAATTATAACATAGTTATTTTACAAATTGAACAAAACCTATACTGAATGCTGCGTGAAATGAATTCTACCAACCAAACATGAAATTGTGTGTAACATAATCCAAGTACAGTGTTGTGTATATTGAAAGCCAATACAGTGTTATGTATAACAAATGATAATCTTGGTGTATCATACAAAAAAATACATAAAATAAATTAAAAAGAATCAATCTCATAAAATCTCACGGTGTTACATTGTACTCCCCTTAAAAAAAATTTCCCCCTCAAAATTCTTTGGGGTTATAAAAGGTTTACTACTTGAAGGTTTCTTTCACGGAAACTCGCATCATAAAAAGGAATACTAAAACTTAATTTTAAAAAATAAAATTTAGAAATATGAAGGTTACCCAAATTAACTCATAACTGGGATTTCACATAGGATGAAATTTGTTGGAAGTGAAAACATGGATATGGAAGAAAAAATCTAACCATCAAGTTCTGATGGAGAGTGATAGAGAACAAGGTTTGGAGAAAGTTGACAACTGGAAAGTCATAAATCTGTGATGATTTAAGAGACCATATGATTCATCAGATACAAAGGTACTAAGATAACATTTTTGATTTTAAAGATCCTTTCCCTAAAGTTGAATAATTTTCCATGAGAATAAATACTTACTTTATTTTAGTACAATCTCACCGTTGTTTGTGCCTTGAATAATTTACACTTCATCTATTATTTATAGAAATGAAGTTGAATTTTTGATTCTTAAATTGTTAGTATATCATGTGATAGAATTATTGGTCATTCCATTTGTCTGAACAAAAAAGGTTAGCACATGTAATCAGATATTCATAAGTCCACCTATAGTGAGATAAAATATTAATCTAACAAACATCAACCGGAATATAACTTATACTATCCATAAATGAATAAAATTACAATCATTTAAAATCTGAAAATATAAAAATTTAGAATGTGGTGAACTAAATCATCATAAAATTTATCTCCCATATCTCATAAGATATTACTTGGTTATCACATTCCAATCATAAGAATACCTTAATCATGTATTCTCATGAAACATAGTAATAACACGAATTACCATAAAAACTTAGTGAAAACATGAATTCTGTCAAAATTACATATTTCCACACACCAAAAATACTAAAAATTATATATACTCAAACCATGATATCACTTTGTCCTTATATCAGTCATGGTCTCATTAATACTATAAAAAATATCATTTTCTTCTTATCGCTTCATTATGTGCATATCATGTGATTTCCAAATATATTTCAATCAATTTTCATGGTTATTGGTACCATATACTTATGGAAAACCATAGTGGACCAATAAATAGATATTACAATATTCTATAATACTATAAAAGAGATTCTACAACACTATTTTGGAATCCCACTACATAAACACTTAATCATTCCACCACTTCGTTGTCATACTGAAAATCCCCAATAGTGATTGCTTGTGATTTTACTTTTTATTTGGATTTAAGAGGATGTTGATGTAGATAATAATCTATAACCCTTGGATTAGTGCATTGGTTAACATAATTATCCATTTCCTTACACTTGTAGCATTGAAGTTTGGGTGGTGCATTCTCTGTAGTCTTTTGTCTATTTACATCATTAGAAACCTTTTTCCCATTACTTCGGTACTAAACTACTTGATGAAATTATTTTTCACACTAAAAAAATATGGTAGTCCCTTTAAGGCAATCCTCATGATGCTTGTTTCCACACTTTGAGAGCAAAAAAACATTCACCTTATTTTCACCATTGTTTTGAGATTTTCCCTTAAACTCCATCTTTCATTTCTTATCAAAACCTTTAGATTGATATGTAACACCAACTCCTATTTATACCTTGATAGCACAACTAACAATCTCATCATAGCTACTAAAGTCTGTTATTGATAATTCCCATCGAAGAATTGGTTTTAAGCCACTAAAGAATCTAACAACTTTACTTTCATGTTGGATGATAAATCCAGAATCATACCTTGAAAATGTTGCAAACCTTGCCTCTTATGTCCCAATAGATTCATAATTCTTTTTATTAATAGCAATGAACTCCTTTTATATTTTTTTTAAAGAATATGAAGGAAATAATTATTGAAAAATAAGTTTTTGAAATCATTACATTCCATGGATTCAATTTCAAATTATTTCCTTGTATTCTTGATTAGAGTCCACCACTGGTCTGCTTCACCTTCTCAATAATAAATTGAAAAAAAATGAATTTTTGATGTTCTGAATAGGGAAGAATGGAAAATGCATTTTCAATGGTTTTGATCCGTTATTCAGCAACAAGTCAATTAGAAGACCCACTAAAAAAAGTGGATGTCGCCTCATTAAGGACTCAACAAAATTTTGTTCCCTTCTCTGCTCATTTGGAAGTCCACAATGATTCATATATTGTGTAAGTATATAAATAAGATTTTGATTCCATCTCCTATAACATTTGGTTGTTCAGGAGGACAATAATTTCATTTCCCAGAGCATTGATCATTAACACGGATCCTTTGGGTTCCAACCATTTTCTAAAACCCAAAAAGAATAGCATGAGAGGTAAAACTCATACTAGGAAAACAACATAATCAAGGGGGAGTACTTTTTATCTCTAACATATTAGGTATAATCCTAGATTATTCATGATCATTATCATAATTCTTGGAAAGTAACCTATAATTATACTTACCCTCATGGACATCCCTAGACATACTTTTGAAATATCTCTAGGGATCTCACTAAAGTTTTCACATCCTAGTTTCCAAAGGTTGACTAAACCTTCACTTTCATATCAACTATAGAGAACCAAGCTTGACATACATGGAAATTATATTTATTTTGTGGAATACTTAATAAATTAAAAAAAATATATGCCCAAATACCATATTAATTTAGTGTATTTGGACACATGGCACATAATCTTATAACTTGGTAAAAGATCTTCAACATCACCCATAAAGATCTTCCCCTTTTGTTTTCCTACTTAAAACCTTTCATTATATCATGAGGAAAAGAAAACATAAAAAGGGTGATTTCAATTCACAATAAGTGTAGAAATTGAAAAAATAGAATAAAACATAAACATAATAATGTAAAAACCTGAACATAAAATTTAAATATCAAAATTTAGGGTCATGAAATAAATCTTGAAAGTACGTAAGGCCTAGATAATAAAGGAACATTAACGATGATAAAATAGAATTGGCATAAAACATGAGATTATAAAAAATAAATTAGCATATAATGTGATTTCCATAGTAGACAAGGCATTACTTATAAGGCCATAATAGTTGAAAAAGTCCATTAATGAACTGGGTTTAATTTCTGTTCCAACCATGTATTACTAAACTAGATTTACTTTCCATTCTGGCCATGTATTACTGAACCAGATTTACTTTCCATTCTAGCCCTGTATTATTGAACCAGATTTACTTTCTGTTCCATTCTTGTCTGCCTCATGAGATATAAATTTGTACCCAATTAATTAGAGGGAGATATAGGTCCCACTCATCACATAATAAAATCAATCTTACATATTCCACAAAAACATAAATCATTCATCATAGCATAACCTAAGAAATGAAATGGGTTTCTCAAACACCATTATATCATAACATAATACATATAAAATATCATTCCATCATTAACACAATCAAATAATAGTAATAATATGGTTATGAACATAACCCTACTTAAAGATCATTATCTTATATGGAAAATAATTTTGATAAAACACTCGAACTTAATTCTTGAGGAAAATATTCTTTCTTCTTCAAAAACAATTTCTTTTCCCAAAATTTCACACAATTTTAAACGAAAAGAATTTAGTATAAAATAAACTTGAAATCATGTAAAGTAAAATTCAAGGAAAAAAAATGAATTTTTAATATGTAAAAATACATTGATTCCTTGTAAGTGAAAAAAACATTCTCCTTGTACTTTTTCTGGAAAAGTAATAAAATTCCCCTAATTGAATAACGACAAAAGATTCATTTCATACCATTTAATAGAAATTAACAAATGGGTAAATTAGACTTTAAAAAATAGTATAATAATATAAATAAAATTATATATATTTTGGAAACATGTATGTGGATGATAAATACACCCCAGTGAATACTTACGTATAAACAATCTCAGATAATAATGAGATTGCCAAATTATACCTTACCTTAGGATCAATTTCTTCCGTATGTGTCTGAAACTACTGTAAATTGGGTTTAAACATATTATTAACTTGTAACATACCCATAATGATATTTATGACATCATATATGATTCAATTATGACTTTATATTACCCGTTAATTTATCAACTCCTTGCTAAAGCAACATTTTGTGTAATAATTGTTTTATTTATTGTACGTGTTTTGACTTGTTATTTTTGATATTATCACTTAGATCATGATTTAATTACTTCCAGAATGTAAAAAATGATTTATATATCACATATATTAATTATATAAATATATGTATAATAGATAGATAAATGAAATGAAATACACCGTTCATGGAGACGGTTGGCCGTACGTACTCATGAACACTGTTTCCGCTTCCTTATTGAATTGAATTGAAGAAAGTAAATGACACACACACACACACAAAAAAACACAGTCATATATATAAATAAATCCAATATAATTATTATGCCATATATTTTATTCCTATTTATTATATATACTTTATAATCATTTTTGAATGGTTAATGTGGAGAATGAATCTCATTGCATTGTGGATACGGTAAGCCGTACATACGCACGAGTGATGATATCATTCACTTAATGGTTAAATGATATGGAATTGGATGATATATTAATTATAAATAATAATTATAATGTTTTTTTAATTATTTAAATCCATTATACTCATAATTATACCCATCTTAATTATGTATTGTTGAATAAAAAATTACACCACAACGTGGAGACGGTATGCCGCACGCACGCACACATGGTGATATTGTTATTCATAGGATGGATAAAAGGAGGTATAATGTTATCCCATAATTATAATAACATCTCATAATTTAGTATATACTGGATTTATTACTTTATTATGGAAAAAACAGAATAATATGAAGTAGAAGAAGAAACGAATTTTGAAAGAGGTGATAGAACAAATCCCTCTTTTTTGAGTATCTCCTTTTGATTTGCACAAAAGGTCTCCCTAGGATGGATTTCTACACAAAGTGTGGAATCTAGGATAAATTGAGGGAAGTTAGAAGGATATTTGTGCATGTTTTATATGATCCAAAGGGGTTTGAAGGTGTAATTAAAATAGAAGGAGATGTTCCCTTTTATAAGAGAGGGGAGAGGCACCTTTGGAAAGTCTTGAAATATTAATTTATTATAATTTTTTTCTATTATATAATGCTCCCAAACTCATTTATTTATAATAAATATGATTATGGTTCAAAATAATCTCAACCATTAAAATTTAGCCATGTTTTTATTTTATTTTAAACCATATCATTTGGATTTATACTTATTTAATCTATTTAATTTTATTTGTGATAATAATATTGTAAATATTAAATGGTTATAAATATTTACTTATGTGTTTTCAATTGTCAATAATTAGATAATTTATGACATTTTAGGCCATATATTTTTCAATTTTTAAATATTTCTGTGATTTTTAAATAATTTAATAATATATTATTATTATAAAATATCAATAGGGTCAATTTTGACACTATTCATTTATTTGAATTTAAATAAAATCCAAAAAAAAAGATTAATTTGAACCAACATATTTAATGTAATCCTAACATGTCATAGTCACCTAGAAAATTCGGGTATAACATTAATTAGTTCATATGATATTTATTTTAATATTTTTAAAACCATTTAGTTTATATTTCTATCAATAAAATAATTTCAACATCACTATTGTGTCATCATTAATGGTAATTATTTAATCTAAAAAAATTATAAATAAATTAACATGATGTATATAATTTAATTATATTTCTGGATACTATTTACTTTTTAAGTTTTATCATTTTTATCACTATATTCAAATTATTATACTTATAAGATATATGAGAGTGAAGAGTTGTCACATTCTTTTGTTTTAATTATAATTACATCACTTTCCTGGAAAAAAGTCAATTAAATGATTAAATTCAGACCCATAGGAGATATTGGTATACTTTAATTCATCAAATATGATTTTGGTTTGTTTTAGGGTAATTTTATTATCATTATCATATATTTAGTTACCCAAATTTACCCGATTTACCTTTAATTGTGGAAAATAAAAATTACTGTAGTTACTATTCATAATATCAATAAATAAATAAATAAATATAACCTATTAACATAATTTTGACCCTATTATTACAAATATGGAATCTATTTTCTATAATTCAATTCACATAATTTGAAGAAATTAATTTAAATTAATTCATGTTGTTAAAAATGAAAACCGAGTTTTTAAGAAGTAAAAACATATCAAAAGATTGTCATGTATTTTTTTTCCAATTTTAATGTTAAATTACTTCCAATGACCAAAACTGGATTAAATTATAAAAAATAATCCAATTACACTTTAAAACCAATTAAAAATATAATCTAACTATATAAATAAATTAGACAAAAAGGCTATTTTGAATTAAAATACATTATTTTTTTACTATTCATTAAAATATGAATTTTATCAGAAAAATACCAAAAATTAAACCAAAGTAAATTTTGATGTCCCAATTCCAAATTAAAAGATTATTTTGTCAAAAATAATATATAAAAGTGTTAAAACTATATTTAAAATGGGTGCGCCATAAAAAAGCAGTAAAACTGTATTTTTTGAAAAATAATTCTTTTATCCAAAAGATTGAATTTTTCCTTATATCATGTATAGAAAATACATAATATTAGTGAAAATGTTATATAAAATTTAGAATGTGGTTAATAATATTCATAACAACTAGTTTATATAATATTTTAATAATATATCATTGTTTAGTGAAACTCGGTATTGTGTACAATGCAGGCTATCAAGGATGGTCTCACTTGCGTGTAATGCAAGCCAAGTTAGTAATGTATTTAGTGCAATCTTATATTGGTGTTTCATTTAACATAATCAGAACATAGTTCTTTTATATATTGAAAAAAATATATACTCATTGTTGCATGAAATGATATCTATCAAACGAACTTGAAATTGTGTGTAACACAAGCCAAGCATAGTGTTGCGTATACTGAAAGCTAATATGGTGTTGCATATAGTGAAAGGTATTCTTGGTGTAGCGTACAATAGAAGACATAAAATAAATTAAAAAGAATATATCTCATAAAATCTTGGGGTTTTACATCACCGATGACACCTTTCACCACTGGGACACCTTAACCTACCGAATGTCTCGATATTACCTACCCTCCAACATCTCTTAAATACTCAACAACACAACTCAAATGGGATTGCCAACCCAAACTCACCACCACTCTATGACCCTTTTCTACGTGGCTGCGACCCAACATTAACTCTCCCACAACTTCCATCACCCAACTAGAGGTATTCTAGCCGGACCCTAGAGATTCACAACAAAAACACAATGATCCCTCAAACCGATCCAAAATGATGGTCCCTCTCACAAAGACGCTCCGCACTTTGGATTCAATGAAAACAACAAGCACTTACTCCCAAGTCACCCATGTAAAAACCCATATGGAATATTGCCTTACTTTAAATATCCCACCTCTAAACTCCATAAAAACCCTCAAAGTTATATACATTCTTGTAACTACTCACTAAAATCAACTCTAGACTCCATGAGTCTTCCATTACAAGGCCTAAAAAAAATCCTCCTACACAACTAACCTTGAATCCTAGTACGCTGACCTTATCAAACTCTAGGAATTCTCAATGATCTCATCTAAAAACCAAACCATTCATACAAAAATCCCAAACACATGACCTCCCATCACCCCCGATGTCACCTTCAAAGAAAATTATCTATCCATGCTTTGGTCACCCCCATCTTATTCACTCAAATTCAACACCAAGTCCTTCATCAAACATCATCAACATCATCAAGTCATGTACTCTAAGGATACTAAGCTTCAAAAATAAACTTACAACCAACCACGAGCACTCAAACTCTTACCTAAAGGAGAAACCAAGGCATAACCATTATTTTTTAGCAAAACTCAATAGTGGCTACCGCGCATCAATCCCATTGCCAAAGCATCCACTCAAGATTCACATCCTAAAGCACCTACAACACTGGGAAAACCTCCCATAAGGTTACCCTCAGTTTCCTTGGACTTTCAACTCATAACCATAACTCAAGTCATGTCTCTAAATAAATTTACATTACCACATAACTCTTTAGGCAAAACCCACTCCAGGAAACAATCTCTTTGTGCCACTATCAGAGTATAGAATGTCCACCTATGACATACACACACAAAGGAACTGTCAATCCAACCCTCCCCTCTCATCGGTCATCCTTAAAAGTTAAATTTCACCATCTACCTAAACTGGAGTGACTTTTATAAAAATTCACCGAATCACTATCTAATCCATATACATTGAACCTTCAACAAGTATCTAGTAATGAGCGGTACCCTACCCCATTACGAAACACACTCCATATAATGCATCCAAGAAACATTTAATCTATATTTTTTGCCAAAGATATGTGCCCAAAACATTGTTACTACTAGAAAAACACCCAATCTGGGGTCTAAAACACAACCTTCTAGGCCTCAAGCCACAAGGGTTACTAAAACCTCATTACCGGACAACAAATACCAACCCAAAGGTCAAAACACTATCGAAGGTAAAATAAAAAAATATCTTAAACTACACATGAAAACCCAACAAGGCCTAACGACTCCTAACCAAGGTCTCATATTAGGGTACTCTTACTTCTTGAACCATCCATACACAAGGTCAAAACACATAACTAGGGATCCCCATTTTTGACGTCCTTATAAGTTCTATTATTTTTCATTTCCCTTATTAATTAAACTTTTCCATTTAAAATTCAAGGTTTTACATCTCAAAACATTAAAATTTCAAAACCCAAGGATTTGAACTTTCAAAAACCTCATTATCAACCCAAAATTTTAAATTCAAGATTTATTCAATTCATATTTTAAATAATTGTCTTTATAAATTTTTTCAATAAAGGTCAATAGGGATAAATAAAAAACGAAAGGTATACTACTAGAGTATAAATCACATAGAACTATCAATCACAGCCAACATAAAGATGACCTATCAATCCTATGTTCTTGGAATGATGCATGAAATCAAACACCCTCTCATTCCATACCGGTTCAAGATATAATCTTCATAAATCAATAAGATCTCATCCAAGTTCACCACTTGAGGTATAAATATCAACCAACTATAAAATCAAAAAATAGAAAATTAAATCCCCCCTAAAAACTTGGATTTTCCCTCATACCTAGGGCTAATAGCACCCAGTCACAATCTCATTTCCATGTCCTGACATGGAACTAGTATCCTGTCTACCATACACAAATAGTAAGACAAAATACACGCTATGATACTACTTTGTAATGTCCCCGACCCAAGTGACACTATAACAGGTGCCCCATCTTGGGTCACCACATGACCTCAAGTGTACCTCCTTGTATTCCAGAGGCTATTGAGTAGCAACGTAGATCTATATAGATCCAATGGGGATAAAATACCTATATATAAGAGTGAAATCATAATATAAGTAGTATCAATAGATTTAAAAACTAACATGATAATAAATGAACAACATACCATTAGAATCAGCAAGTAGAAAATTAACCAGGATACAAACAAATTTTGAATGCACTACATGTCAGACAATCATACATTACAACCTAAAAATTAACTAAACCATAAAATAAACCCAAAACATTTCAAAGTAAAAACCTGGTCCTGAAAACCCATGCTCCAACCAAATAGACCATGAATGAATCAAACACTAGGACCCTGTCTAGATCCTATACCTAAAATGAGTAGCATTTACTTGGGTTCCCATGTTCTATGAACACCTGAGTAGGGTGAGAGTACAACTCATTTGTCTACGACCAATGATGTATAAATCAATAACAAGTTTGTAAAAGAGTTCATGCTGGAACATAAAGAAAAACCATGCAACAAAAGATAAACCAGGTTCCATTTAATAACAGAGTTTACATTATCCACTATTATCATTAGTTTCATGGGTTTTCCTTTTTCATAATTTCACTATGGACAATGATGGTCATTTAAGATATGAATAATGTGAAAGAAATATCCCTACATTATAGGGAAACCATATCACACAAAAATACATAAAAAATTACATTAGAGCCTTAGTCCTGGTAATCACATCTCTCAAAACTGTTAGGGGAGTAGATCCTGAGTATCCCTCCCTAACCCATGCAATATAGGGGTGGGGTTTAGAGACTCTGTCCAACCCAACTTGTGGGAATAGATCCTAAAGTCCATTACCCCACACAAACCACTAAGACATGTGCACATGCTTCTTTAACTATTTCATATTTACCATTAACCAACCATATCCCATTTCACATATTAAAGAAAAACAAAATTTACCATTATTCCATGTTAACACCAAACACCATATCATTCATTTCATTTAACTAACCATGCTAACATGATAACACTACTATCATGGGTTCCATTAAATTAACCAAAATGTCATTTCAATTACTAAAGTCCCAACATACCATTAAACCCAATTCATGGAATAAGACACATATCAAAATACTTGTTTAAAATCACATTGAAGACACCCTTTAAAACACAGGTCTTCCTCTTCAAAAGACTAAAATATTCCCTAAGGATTTTATTTCCATTACCAATATTCAAAATAACCATTAAACCATTTTCAAAAAAAGGTAACCATGCACTCATTTCAATAATCATCTAAAATATCTTATGAAAACCCCATTTTAAATCACTTTTAGGTCAACACATCCTTTCAAAAACATTAATCACTTTGAAATAACATTTTCCTTCAATAAAACTATATCCAGGTCAAATTCCCAAAGCACACCGTTTAAATAATTTCAAAACATTCTTGGAATTTCACAAAAACCAACCAATAATGATTTCAATTTACCCATTAACCATTCCCACATACCCAATTACACTTTTACAACCCAATTTCTTTCATTATTCCACTATATCAACAATTACATATTTATTAACCATTTATAAGGGTTCAGTGTACCACATGGGTAGCCCTAGGTTCAGATTCACTTCACCAACAGACCCAATGGGATCTATGAAGGGTTTCACACTTCAATTTAAGGCCAAAATCACTTTCCCTAATAAAAATATTAAAATACAGAAAGGTAATACATTGGAACAGCTACATACACATATAAAACATCAAGACTATGAGAAAGATCCTTGAGATTACCTAACTCATGTTCACAGACAATCACTCGCTTAAATATTTCCTTTAATTAAAACTCAATCCACCATTAAATCCTGAACCAAGAATCTTTTATAGAAATAGGGTTTTAGGTATTTAAATGGAGAAGAAAGATCATACAATACATCTTCCATAAAATGGATGGAAACAAATTTAAATACATACCTAGAGCTTTGATTATCACCAAATGACACTCCAAATTCCTAAGGATCGAAGGATAAACACCCATGGAAGAGGATGAGGATGATGGTTCATCACCATTACTGTAGGGGGTTGCATGGGGTTAAAAATAGGGGAAGAAAGAAATATGGTGAGGAGGGAAAATGGTAAAAACCACTTTATAAGTTGCGCGTGGTTTGGCCGCATGATTTTCCAAACCATGCGCCAACCATGTGGTTCACTATGTCCAAGAGGAAACTGAGCCAAACCATTTTGATTTCCACCCACACGGTTTGAAAA
Source organism: Viscum album (assembly GCA_963277665.1). Classification (NCBI taxonomy): domain Eukaryota; kingdom Viridiplantae; phylum Streptophyta; class Magnoliopsida; order Santalales; family Viscaceae; genus Viscum; species Viscum album. Next base: position 1,948,198,530 of record OY728130.1, read on the forward strand.
ACCGTGTGGCGACTGTGTGCTCACCACTATCCAAACGGTCCCCAAACTGTAGGGTTTCCTGGGCCACTCATACAATTCCCTCAATCACGTACACCCTCTCAATAAGATGAATAGTTATGGCACACAACTTCTACTAACCATGAACCAACCATTCTCTCAGCATATACTGGCCCATTTACCCCCTTTTTTGTTTCTCAAACCCTCGAAATTCCCTTGAGAAATATCCTACTCACCATAAAAATTCCTTAAACCGAAAATTTAAACCAGGAATTATCTTGTCTTGGTGTCTGGATCTTATAGTTGTACTTACCAATTTAATTGTACAAACCAATTTGTTTGAAGTTCCCATAATTTAGTTTTTTTCTTTTTTTATGTTTGAAATTTAATTTTAGTTAAATTCTCTATTTGCAGTTGTAGTGTGATGTAATTTTAGCAGTACACTATAGGAGCATGGATTTTATTAGTTCTAAACTAGCATTGATAAAGGAACCCTTTTAGCAGTGCCTTTTTAGTACTCATAAATTTTTATTTTATCAGATATATTTTTAGTGCTAATAAAATATGTAGTCTTTTAAGGGTGCTTATAATAGTAGTACTTTTTCAGCACTGATGAAACCCTTTTTACACACTGTTAATGGGAGGATGTGGAGTAGTGATAGTTTTTTTATAGGGCGATGGTTGGTTTGAAGGTGAAAAAAGATGGATCAAAAATGTAATTTCTATAAACCTTTTTATATTTATCAATCTTTTTCAATGAAATCTAAAATCATAAAATATGTGAGGTGATTTTGAAAACATTGAAGATAGTGGATAAAATGCATGTTAAAAAAAAGATAAAGGTAGATTTTAACTAATGTATTTTAGTGAAAACCATTACATTAAAATATAAAATTTCAATTTTTAAAAAATAATACATGTTAGATGGTTCTTATATTTGTCTACCTAATTAACTAGGAAAAGGTAAATTTTTTTTCAAAATTTTCATTGGAAGATTGGTCTCCTATGTTTTTTCAGAAGTTATTTCATAGTAATTCAATTTTTTGATGGAACTGAGTGTATTGTTTTTGAATTTTGAATATTATATAAAAGAATTGGCTGAAACATCAAGTGTTAATGTTCCATTTGAAATATCATGTTAGATTTTCTTATAATTGTAATAGTGGGAACCCTAAAACCAATTTGGGATGTACTTTTTAATTACCAAATCATGTATACATAGAGTTGTGAATGATGTAATATTTTCATAATAGTGTTAATACTTAGGCATATACTTTTTACATGACAGTGTTCGTTATTCATTTTTTGTATTAGAAGGTTATAGAAATTCTGAACAATAATGAGAACATTGAGATACTATGCTAGTTATTTTAAACATATAACCTATGGTCCAAATGAATCATACTGATGGGACACAAATTATGTATTACTATAAGTTGGTGGGGGATCATAAGTATTGAGACTTATTCTTATAAAGTTTTTACCTCATGATATTTGTAGAGGAAATCATTAGGACTGAACCACCAATAGGAACACCACATGTTTCAGGTGTCATTGGTTGTTCCTATATATGAGAATGTGTATTGGTATCTCAAAATGAAATCATTATCAATGTGTATAATTTGATCACATATTATGATTCAAGATGAAAACCATGATTTTTATGTTTTTGGTGAGGTAGCTTGCATCAGGTGCGTCGTTGGTGATATGACATTGATTGAGTGATCAAAACAAGATTTTTCAATTTTGAGTAGAGGAAGATATATATCAGGAAAAGTTTACTAGGATGGTAGGAACTTTATTAAATCCATGAGCATGGTAAAATAAGTTAATTTCATTAGTGTGGTCATTAAAATAATAAATAAATCAAGTAGGAATGAAGACAGAAGTGATGAACATAAAATTATTTTATATGTTTCAAATGTGTGATAAAATATTTATGATGCTAGTTACATGTTCACTAAGTCTTAAACAATGTTGAGTACTTATTTTTGAGTTTAAATATATTTGGGTGATTAAGTGAAATTTATTAGACTATTAACATACCTATATAAATTTATAGAGGCCCAAATTAAAGGGTTTATTCACTCACTAAAATTTGACAGCTACTCACTAAAATATCCCACACAATAGGGAGAGGAAGTGAAGATATGAGAACCTAGATCCATTATTTCCACCCTATATTTAAAGAATAGTGTTTTGGTACTTACTAGTACTTCAAAGGATTTGTTTATTTACCACACTAGCACTTAAAAATCAATGATTGATCCACCAACAACCTTTTTAGAGAATGTGTAGATGATCAAGATGGTTCCAGATTTGGTTCCTTCAAGTAATGATCCCTGATGATGAGTAGATCATGAATCTATTCAAAATAAAATGTGGCATGGTTTCATTTTTTGGGTTTAATTTAATACACACTAGATCCTCAAGTTGTTTACCGATTATATTTTGACCGATGACGATGTTACAATATTGGATTTGGAAACAAATTTTTTAATTCCCCTTATGTTTAAGAATCCGCTATATGCTCGACACCAACATGTTCTATCAGAGTGATTGTATGATTGATTAAGTTGAAATTAAAATTTAATATTTATAAATTTCAGTAGAGAACATTACAACGGCCCCAACACCACTGATAACACTTCGATCTAAGGTCAAATGACCAATTTATGCTCATATTAAGATCAAAGAAGAGTGTTTTTGGGCTAAAAAAACATGAAAAATTCCTATAACATATATATTAATTATAATGAATAGTAACCCATAGATGAATAGTATCCCATAGATGAATAGATCAATAATTATTATTTATTCACGGGTGAATTGTGCTCTGTGGGATGGGGAGAATTCCAAGTCAAAATGGACATATTTTTTTAAAAAAAATAAAGGATATAGTAGATTCTTTAGAAAGTAAAAGACAAATTTATAAAAAAAATATTATATCAGGAAGAAATTGTTTTTCCTATTAGTTTCAATATCCCCTCCATTATTTTTGGTGTCCGGATGGAAATACCTAGATGGTTTCTACATATCTTATAAATAAAAAATTGTTTTTTAATAAGGTGGTACACTATACATCACCAACATGCAAGATGTGCCTCATGGTCCATAGTTTTGTTTCAACTTGGCCACCCATCAGGGTCGTTCTAACCCATCTGGTCTAGTACAGACCCAATAAGGGCCCAAAACCCCTCTAGGGAGTTTTGGAAGGTCCAATAATCCTAAAAAATGTTAAAAAATTTGGAAAAATAATTTTAAAAAGTTAGAATCGCATAAATTAATTTTTGACAATTTTTAATAATGTAGCTATGAATTAAAATTAGTTTAAGTAAAATTTACACATAATATGTTCTTTTAAGTTTAATTTTCTACAAATTTCATTTTATTCTGCAATTTTTTGTATGAAAAAAGATCATGCGTGAGACTGAACAATATATTTCTAGAATTTTTATTTATTTATTTAATTATTTTATGTGTGACAGTTTATAATAATTATTTAATAAATGATGATATTTATATTTTCCCTCACCCCTGATTATATGTATAAGGGCCTACACATTCACGAGTGATCTTATTCATTTGTATCTTATTTTCCCAAGACCCTATTTCATGTGTGTGAGTATATTTTTCATAATTAGAATGATGAAAGGTGATGTAGTTCAAATCAATACATGGAGAGGCACCATATAACACTTTTGGACTTTGAGGATATGTTTTTTTTGTAAAATAGGGTTCCTTAGACCCAACTTAAATAACATTTTTGGACTACCATATCAGGTATATGGTGAGTTATTCATGATGTATGCTTTCTATAATAGTGTTGATATTTGTGAATCTACTATTTATATGGAAATATCCTTATATTACTTATTATATCAAATGGTTATAATTGTTATTAGTATATAATGAGAACCTAAAGATACTATAACAATAATCATAAACATATGTCCTATGGTATATAAACATCATGCTGATAGGACATAACTGTTATGTGAATATCAGGTGCTGGGGTGTTATAAGAATTGATATTTATTCTCATGATGTTCACATTTGGTGATCTAGAGTTGATTAGGTCATAAGGACTGACCTACCAATAGTAACACCACATGTTTCTGGTGCCATTGATAGTTCCCATATACAAATATGTGTGATTGTCTCTTGACTTGTCATTATTATCAGTGTAGACCATTTTATCACATACCTTGATGTAAGAAAAAAACTATGAAATTAATGTTATAGTGAGGTAGCATGCGTTGGGTGCGTCATTGGTGGTATAAAATTCATTGAATAATCAAGATAATTTTTTCACTTCCAAAAGAATGTATTATCTCGCTCCAAGTTGATCAGGATGGTAGTGACTTTACTAAATCTGTGGCTATGGTAGAAGAAGGTAATTATATCTAGTTAGGTCAATCAATAATAAAGTAATAAAGGATAATGACACAAAGTGTGTGCCCTGATTTATGAGATATCACCAGATAAAGAGATTATATTACATGAAATGTTCTTGTAGGAAAGGTTTTCATTTCTATGACATTTAATTGTATCTTTAGGGGCCTTGATGGGTTATTAGACTTCTTTCATGTTCTGTTAATAGAATTCATATCTATCGAGGTAAGGTTCAAGAGGGTCACACAATAAGCACACTCAAAACCTTGCCCTATTATGATGAATAGGAGTATAGGACATGGTGGGCCCTACCAATGGATTTAGGAGATGTTTGAGAATATATGATCTCCATGAAATATATAAATTCATATTATTAGAGTTTAGAATAATTGGTATTAAATTTATTTATTAAATATATTTACAATCATTAATGTAAATACATGGAAAATATTATATGAACAAATATTATTTTAATATTCGTGGTTCATTTAATATCTGTGCGAATTACAAGTCGAGTTAATGGTCATTTTTATTATGTAATATATTTATTATATCATAGGTAAGTGAAAAAAATATCAATGACATTTATGTCCAAGTTAGTTGGTCATAACACTTCATTTATGGTTTATTTAGTAGGTAATGCATATTCGTGGGCTGGAGATCCATTTATGGGTATTTTTTCATCTCACTATATAAATAAGAGGATTCTCTCATGATAAGAAAAATTCATCATGTGATTTTAAGAGACTATCTACCCTCGCTCTTGATTCCTAGAGATAGAATATTTCAATCCAAGCAACCAAACCAAGATCTTCTTCATGCACAAAAGAATTATTGCTGTGATGATCATTCAGACATCAAATGCTTCATCGAATCTCAATGCTAGCACCCAGAATTTGATGAATAATCTTTCCATGGAATTGTTAAGTGTGTGTTTATAATGTAAAGGGATTTAGATTCATTTCTTTCAAATAGTAGTCATTAGTGGAGAATGATTGAAAAACAATTGATAAAAGAGATTTCTAATAAAATTCTATATTCTTTCATTTATTTTTATTCTTAAAATTATTCACATGGGATCCTTATAATTTTTACCAAGATACGATTTTCTAGTGAAAATATAGTTATATTGATCACTGGTGAATTATTTTATAAAATCATCAGCCCATCTAATTCTGCTGCGCACTCTAATACCATCAATTGGTATTAGAGAGGGCATATAAATTTTTAAGATAGTAAAAAAATTAAATTTTCATTAAATTTTTAATAGGGAAACTTGATGGTCCAATCACAACATAGAGTGATTCAATCCAACATTATATAACAAAATCTTATCCATACAATTATTTGAATCAGGTTGTAATAGGTTTTTGCAGGTTTAAGTCAAATAACACACACACATATAAATATATGCAAATTTTACTTGAAGCCATATGCTGAGATAAATTCAGGTGATTTAAAACACTTTTAAAAATTCCTATTACTGGAATAGTAATTGGATAAATAGAGAGTTCTAAAAAATTTTAGAACTGTAAAAGGATAATTTTTTTATAAAACCTATTATTGTTGTGTTTAAAAAATATGATATAATTTTTTAAACAAGGGGGTGGTGTGTAAAAGAATAAAATAAATTTAAATTATAAAAAATATAATTATAAGGATGAGGGTGGTGATGGAAAAACAAAAAAAAATACACAAAAAATAATGGGTGATGGTGGGTGGCTAAAAGAATAAAAAAGAAAAATAATCAAATGGGGAAGGGGTTTCTCAGTGCGAACACCATCGCTGACCATTGTTGGTCACCTCACCATCGACCCACCACCTGATCATTTCCCTCTACCCCAGAGATGAGATCCCCATATAACCTCCCCTTTACTTCATAACCACAACTCCCCTACCTATATTACTGGCTGCCTGCTGCTCCGACTGCTGACGACCCACTTACCATAGCTGGCCCCTTCCTCTTGGCCAAATGTGCTGCCATGACACCCCCATTGTAGCGATGTGACACCACCTTCCTCAGAAACCCCCTTTCTATTGAGACTCCATATCGAATGACCATTATCATTAGAACCCCTACCAACTAGGGTGAACCACCTCCCGTCGTATGCACGCCCACCCATGCTCGAACCTCCATTGACTCGGCCGACCCTCCAATTTTGGTCTCATGCTGGCCAAAACTACCACATCTCATGAAACTTATGAACTATTCAAAAAGTAATTAAATTTTTGGAATAAAAAAAATTAATTTGAGATCCTGTAGGGTATTTTTTTGAATTAAAATTAAAAACTTATTTTAATCAATTAACCACCTTAACATAAATTCAATTCATATTTAATTTTTATTTTAGATGAATTTTACCTATCGACTAATCTTGAGAAAAATACTTACCAATATATATTTGGAAATTAATTAATTTAATTAATTATTATAATTACTTTTGGTATGTTATAATTAATTTATTTTAAGCGGGCTACACATCGTTTATCTTTGTCATTATATGTATAAGGGTCTATGTGTCCAGATAAAAGGTTTTTATGTGTATTACACATTCCAAAGTTCCCCGTTCATTTATGGGTGTATTTATGTATTATGATGAGTATTTTAGAAGACATGGACCATAAGAGATGAAATGATATTCTAGATGAGCTGGTGATACATTGGACCAGGGTGCGAGCTCTAATATGTGTCAAAGAGGAGTTATGTATTTTACCTTTAGGGTCATGGTTGATCTACTGAGAAAAAATGGGTCAAAAAATATCATATTATCATGAAAAATCATGACATTTATTTAATTTATTCATTTTATATTATGTTTAGTGAGTTTTAAAGTTTTCATGATCACACAAAATAATAAACAAAATGCATAGATTAAATCATATTTTGAAAAAATAAATGTTTTTCTATGTACTGTATAGTCAGATAAAAGTGAGATCACATAGTACATGCATATTAGATAGAAAATGATTTCATTATTTTATAAATAATAATAAAAACCCAAAAAGTAATATTAAGTCCTAATGCCTTCCATCATTTATATTTGGACAAAAGTGAGTGTACGGGGTGCTCATCTGCCCCAATTAAGGGTTCCTTATACTACTGAGGAGTTATTATGAGAGATTTGAGTTGAATTAACTAAATATTATAATAAATAAGTATCCATTCCTAGCATGTTGTATCTTTTGAGGTAAAATGTTGAGTAAATATTGTTTATGATTTTGATAAGTTGGGACTTCACTCAACAGTTCAAGGAGCCATGAGTTAATATGGTTAGCTAGTCAAAATCCTACCTTGAAACTCTCTACATAATGGTGTAGTCATATATTGGTCTATGAATAGAGGTTTTAAGAATCATTTCCATTGGAATAATCAAGAAATTGAGTATTCCAAATCTAGTAGTTAGGTATATTAGGGTTTGCTAAAATAGTAGGATATAATAAATGATTTAATTAATCATTAATGTCTAATCAATAATCAAGATAAAAGTACTAATTTTTACTGTTTATTTTTTAGGAAATGGAATGTAATACCATAGATACACTGCGATCCATATTGTAAAATGACCATTTCCTCAGTGGCACAAATTTCTAAGAGTGGTACAGTCGCTTGAGCATAGTACTACAGTATGGAAAGAAATTATATGTGCTGAAGTCCCCATTACCAGACCAGCCTCATCCTGAAGCTAGTGAATATGATAAAGATGCTTATAGGAGACTCATAAATGATGTATTTTATATTTATATCATAATTATAACATAAATTTACAAATAGTCTATAATGAAACATAAGTGAATGGATGTATATACCATGTTGTATCATCTATGAAAAGTTTTAAAGGAGAAATTGAAGTGAGAAACAAATGAGATAACGATCAAAATGATAACGTATAGATTGAAAGATGAAACTAAATATAGTTCTCAAATACTTAGGAAAATAAATTACATTGAAAAACTAAAAGAATTGAGTTTTAAGTAAAATTAAGAACTTTTAGTTTATCTCATTATATCTTCCTTACCACTCAAATTTCTAATTTTATTGAGAATTATCAGATGAATAGTTTGGAGAAACCACTTCAATATATTTTTGGATAGGTTCTATAAGAATATTATAATTTAATTAAAATTAAATATTTAATTATTAACGTGAAAGAATAGAAAGACAAAGAAAAAAGGATGATTGGAAGTACACTGATAAATTCAACTCCACAAAATCTTTCTAAGAAACCAAAGATAAATAGGTAGATCATTGAAAATGAGAATATTTTCTTTTAATGTGGAAATATATTTCACTATATGAGAAAATAAAATGAATTTAAAAAGAATAAAACATGATATTCTACTTTAGGTATATTCATAATTAAATTGAATGTTTCATATATGATCCTTGGGTATTATATATAATATGTATTAACATATTTGTTTCTAAATATAGGAACCAAGGATCTCAATAAAAATTATTACAGGTCAAGGTATGTTCTCCAAGTGACTGAGGAAGGGTGATACCTAAATTATTAGTGAGAATCACACAATTTTATTTCCAAGTGAATGGTTCTTGTAAGAATATAATAGTGTGTTGAATTCTACCAGAAAATTTATTAATGAATGTTGATTACAATATTTCATATACAACCAATAGTTAAGTAATACTTGAATCATGAGTTATACATTATGAATATAAAATTTAAGACCTATTTATACCTAGTATTGGAAAGAAAATTATTTGTTTAGAAAAACTAATTGGTTGTCTAGGATATAACCAGTATGGTTTTATAATCATTAGAGTTCAATACCATAGGTATTATCAACACATTTAATTTTTTAGATTTGGATAAATAAAAATTTATAAATAAAGTTAATCCATAAATATTTCACAAATAGTTCATCTAGAGAGAATGATTTATTCTATGTTTAAGGAAGAGGTAAATTCATTAATTTCATAAGATTCATTTAATAGTTTTTAAGGAATATTTAATTAAAGTATGAAATATACATGGTTAGAAGACATGATTTTCTTCAAAATCATGTTTTGAATAAAATCTTGACTATGTATTCCTCGATCATGAAATACAACATAAAGTAATTCCTAAATGCACATTTCTTATACACATAAAATCCATGATGCTGATAAGGGGGGTCGATAATGTGTCCTACATAAAAATATTAATAAAAAAATATAGCATGGAGTAATTACTAAATGTACATTTCCTTGTACAAATCATAGCCATGATGTAAGTAAAAGGTGTATCAACGTTGAAACTAATCAGCGTTTCAAAAAAATCCATTATATTTCATGACTTGATTCAAAAATAGAAACTTAATTCCATAACCATATACAAAATATAATGAAAATGGATATCATATTAGTTATAGTATGATATATATCCATCATGTCATAATAAAATGTGTTTATATGAAAATATTTTTTCAGGATGTAAACAAAATTGCATCAATAAAAACACAATTTTCATCTAAAGTAATTATCCTAAAGGTTTATAAAGATATTACAGAAATTTGTGAGATAGAAAAATGATGGCCAAGTAATATATAATGTTTCTATAAAAGGGAGAACTTATCTATCTGAGATAATGTGAGCAATATTGACTTGTATTTAGTCAATGAAATTGGTCTATAGATAGCTGAAATAGGGATAAGTTTCACAATATCTTGTGGAAAAGGAATGTTATAGAGACACATACTTCATAGGAAAGATAAAACTATGGTAATGGTTTTACATTAACTACATCCGATGATTCATTATTCATTGAAAAAAATGAATCCTAAAAGTAAGAAGTATGTGGGATAAATCTAAGATTGAAAATGTTAATTAAAATCGATTAATGGATTATATTTATCAAAGTATAGGTGATTTGTATTTTGAATATTTCAAATCATGATGTTACAGTGATAAGAGAAACATTACATAATGCTTGATTGGTTATACTAATTCATCATGCCAGAATCCATTATAATTTTACCTTTTATAGCTACTTTATATGATCATAATATTGGGAATTGTATTTCAAGACCACAAATCTTGGAAGGTGTCTAAATTATGCAACCATAAAGGGTTAGGGACTCCATATAATTCCAATAAGTGTTTCAAGTTACTAAAATCATGTTTTGAATTGAATTAAGAAACAAAATCATAGAATATTCATTAGGAATGAACTTTTTCCATAAATATTCAAGAGGTTATTGAGATCTCTAATATTTTATATGGAACATATGCTTGATAATATAAGAAAATATTTTTTAGTCTTATAGTTAGTTAGGACTATAATGAGATAAACTCTCCAGAAATTGACTTAATGTAGAAAAAAAAGTTTTAGGGAATTATATCTATGAAGTTGGATCTAATGGGTTGATTAGATGAAGTTAAAGTATATATAATGATGAATTATTGAAAAATATAAGTTGGAACAATTTGAGATAGAATTGTTACCACTGTTACATGGTATAAATCCTTATTAAAATACATTCATGAGACATAGAAAAAGATTGATGTGGTGATTAATATTCCATATGATTCATTGATGTATTATTCACATATTCCATTCCATGTTCAAGATATTATATTTCCAACATATACTTTATGGTATAAAAATATTAGTTATTTCTAAGAGAACTACATAGGAATCAGTTAGAACTATCCAATTTTATCTGAGAGAGTAAAAAAATATATTCTTGGTACCTAGAGAGGGAAGGACACTAAGTTTTTTAAGGGAAAACAAACCAGTCTTTATTTAGATCAAAATGATTTAATATCACAATCTAAGTAAGTTAATGAGCAAAAGAATCCTATTCAATTAAGTGGCATTCTTATCTATAAATATTGATTGTAGTGAAACTTTTGGAGTAACTAAATAATAAGTGTAAAATATGAAATATTTTTTCCCAGTTCTTGTAATTTCACCTAGTAAGTGTAGTTATATCTTAATATAAATTCAGATAACTCTAATATTGGCACTATCCAAGATGTCATGTTTTAAAGGTGCATTAAAGTAATATAATTAGGGATATCATATCTTGAGGAGTTTTACATAGGGAGGTGAAGTTTTAAATAACAAAATATCCACACAATAGAGATGTGGTAGGCCCAACGACTAAATCTATAACTTAGTACAAGCATGATATTTTCATGTGATAGCTAGTAGTGATAGTTGGAAATTTGGATCTAGTATAAGTTGGAGTGTTGTAAAAGAGGGTTCCCTAGACCCAACTTAAATAACACTTTTATATTTTTATATCATGCATACAATGAGTTATTCCTGATGTATAATTACCATAATAGTGTTGATATTTCTACATGCACTATTTATATAATAATGTTCTTATTTTACTTAACATATCAAATGGTTATAACAGTTCCCAAGATATAATGAGAAGCTATAAATACTATCACATTAATTTTAAACATATATCCTATGGTCTAGAAACATCACACTGACAAGACATAATTGATGTGTAATTATTAGTTGTTGGGGGATCACAAGAATTTTGAATTATTTTTATGAAGTTTTCACTTAGCAATATCAATTATATGAGATCATGAGGATTGACCAACCAATAGGAACACCACATGTTTCTGGTGTCATCTGTAGTTCCTATCCATGAACATGTGTAATAGTCTCTCAACTTGATATTATTATTAGTGTATAAAATTTTATCATGTTCTTTAATGCAAGATGAAAACTGTGGAATTAATGTCTTAGTGAGGTTTCTTGCATTGGGAGAGTCATTGGTGGCAAGAAATTGATCGAATAATCAATAAAGAATTTGTCTCCAATGAAAGGAAGTAATATCTTGAGTCAAGTTGATCAGGATGGTAGTATCTTTTCTAAATCCATGGCCATGGTAGAAGAAGGTAAGTCCATAAAGTTATGTCAGTGAATAATAAATCAATAAAGAATGATGACACAAAGTATGAATCATTGTTTAAAATATATCACTAGAAAAAGTTATTATATTACATGATGGATGTTTATAAGAAAGATTTTCATTACTATGACTTTTCGTTATCTCTTTAGGGGAAATTATGGGTTAATAGACTCTACACCTTGTATATGAATAGTATTGACTTCTATCACTATGAAATAAATAAATTCATATTATTCAAATTTATAATAATTGGTATTGAATTTATTTATTAAATTTATTTTTCATGCATTAAAATAAATATATGAAAATATAATATGAATGAATATTATTTTAATATTCATGGTTTTTTGAATATTTATAGGAATTATGAGTCAAGTTAATTAATAATTTTTATCATGTAATATATTTATTATAATTTAAGTAAGTTATAAAAATATAAATGACAATTATGACCTAGTTAGTTGGTCATAACACATATTTTGTGGTTTATTTAGCATGTAATGAATATTCAGGGAAAAGGGTGCCATTTTCGAGTATTCCGCCCCTCTCTATATAAAGAGGATGCGCCTTTCATGAGATAGACTATTCATATCATGATTTTGAGAGATAATCTCTCCTCTCTCCTACTTACTAGACATATAATTTCTTAGTCCATGCAACCATACTGATATTTTCTTCACACATCGCAGGAACATCAATATGGTGATCATCTGAACATTGATGGTGTTGTCAAATCTCCATACTAGAACCCAAAATTTGATAAAAAAAGTTTCCATGGACTTTCAAAGATTGTGTGGATGATCTAGAGGGATCTATTTTCAGTTCCTTTGAGAAAAAATCACCATTGACGAATGATTTATGAAAATTTGACAAACAAGAATTTAAATCGAATGATGTATTATTTGATTTATTTTTATGCTTAAAACTCTTAATGCAATGTCCTCAATATTGGTAAAGGTCTGTTCTTCACCCATGATGGCATGGTAACATTGTTCATTAGTGATTTTTTTTATGTCCCTGGCCAATCTTTTTCAACTTCATGCCCTGATACCTTCAATTATAAGGACAATTTCCATTTGAATACTCAAAAACTGGAGTATTCCAAATCTAATAGTTTAGGGATAATAGTATTTGATAAAATAGTGGGAGATATTTAAGATTAATATATATAATGTGAAATAATAGGTAATAAAGATAAAATTACTAATATATTGAAATTAATTTTGTAGAAAATGGAAATTAATACCAAAAAATATATTAAAATCTATACTGAACAAAGAGAATGTCTTTACCGGCACTAATTTCCAAGATTAGAAGATGTACATGCATATAATACTACTATATAAGAAGGAAATTTTTATCTTGGAGTCCCCACTACCTATTGAGCCTCCTCAAGAATCTAGGGTAAAAATGTTGGTTACCAGAGACTCAGGGATGATTCATTTGTTGTTCATGTCAAAATTTTATCATCAATAACCAGTGAGTTGTGAAAAAAACATCTAGAAATGGATTTTTTTACCATGTTGTCTCATCTATGAAAGTTTTGTGGTGAGAAAGTGAAGAAATAAATGAATTAGGTTATGCTTCCACCAAACATGTGTAAATTGAAAGATGAATCATGATCTTTCCGTATATACCATTTTTTCATCCTTAACAACCAGTTATTCTAGTTACATTTAGGATTATAAAATAATAAATATGGAGGAACTACTTCAATATGTTTTAGGTAAGGTTCACTAAGTTGATAAAAAGTTAAGGAAAGTTAAATATTTAGTTTTTTTGGTGAAAAAATTAAAAGAAAATATTTAAAACTCATGATTATTTCAAAGTAAATGAAGTTTTTATAATGTATTTCTAAGAAACAAAAGATAAATATAGAGATAATAGATCATTATATTTTCTTCACATGTGAAAATAAAGGTTGCTTGTAGGCAATTTTCTATGAACCAAATAGTAAGTAGGAGAACTCTTTTACTTCAGGAATATTCATCACTAAATATAATATTTCTATTTTTCATATTTGGTATGAGATAATATTTGTGTGTAATACATTTGTATCTAAATATCTAAACCAATTAAGTTTAGGAAAATCATGATAAGTATGGTGAATTCTCCAAGTGACTATTAAAGGGTGGTTCTTATGTTAGTTGCGAGAATCACACAACTACTAATTTCCTAGTGGATTGATTATAGTGAAAAATAATTATGTATTGAAAGTTAAAAAAAATTATCATAGCATTATCTATGACACAACGAGATATTAATTATTTTGGAATGAATGTTCTTATGGTAATTCATGCTTTATAGTTTAATAATTTTTGAATTATGGATATCCAAATCTAGAATGAATGATAAATAATATAAGACTCATACCCAGTTGTGGAAAGATAATTATTTGTATAGTAAAAACTAAAATTAGTATTCAAGGATATACCTAGTATGATATTTAGGTTATTTGGAGCTAAAAACATTAATCACTATCGATATATGTACTTATCATGTTTTATAAAAGGAAACCTAAATAAATAAAGATGAATTGGAAAGATTCAAAATTTAGTTCTACTTGATTGTGTGAACTACTTTAAGGTGAATCTAGTGGAAAAATTCATGTAGTCTATGAGATTAAATTAATATATTTTATTAATTCTCAAAAAATAAATGAATACACTTGGTAAAATATATTAGATACTCCCTTCGGGCTTGTAAGAGTATCTATTAACCAAGATTTCATCAATCAGGAAAATTTAGAGTGGATTTATTCCTAAAATAACATTTACTTAAACTCATTAGATGACAATGTTAGTGAAATTAGGATCAATAATGAGTCTTATAAGTATTTGAAGTAGTTCATTATCCCTTTTGAGACATGATTTTCAAATAATGATGTCAACCCTTAACAATATACCAACTATAATGACAAATTAATATCATATGTGATATAGTTTGAAATAAATCCATGATATAATAATCCATGTGTTTAGAAGCAAAGAGTTTTTAAGGTTAAGATAACAAACAAACTTTCATTAAGAAAAACATAAATTGTATCTATGGTAACTATTCCAAATGGTTTTAATGGATATTACATAAATCCATAAGATAAATAATTTACAGTCAAGTGGATGATTATATTTCTATAGTATGGTGCACAAATATATTTGAGATAGTGGAAACAAGGTAGACTTGTATAAAGTAAAAGCTTGAAATTTAAAAGTAGTTGGAATAGGAACAAGTTCCCCAAGATCTCATGTGAAAGGAATGTTCTGGAGACAAATAGTGTGCATTAAAGTATAAAAACAAGTGAGATAGTTTTATATTCACCAATTTATGTTGATATATTATTCAATAAGAATAATAAATCCTCATGATATAGGGAAGCAGTAAATGAAAAAAATATAAATTGATAAATTAATATGAATTCTAGAAAATCCATTCCGTGTGAAAAAAATCATTGTACCAATAAGAATAGATTGATTATACCAAGTTATAAAAATTAAATCCATTAGAGTTTTAATTTTCTTAAAAACATTTTATGGTAATTATATTGGGCATTAGATATCAATACCACATTTCTTAGAAGGTTTCTATAGGATGAAACTTGTAACGTCCCGGATCCATGTGCCACTCAACGGGTGCCTTGAACCCGGTTGGTCACATGACCTCAAGAGCATTTCTAAAAACGCCAGAGGATGCCGACTAGTAGTGAGGGACTAGGTCTGATAGTAAGGAATCTATGCCTTCATTTGTCAAAGTTTAGCGCAGTGGAAGAAAATACAAACATATAATGCAAAAGAAGTAAACAATACTAATGCTGAAATGGACATAGTACTGAAGTAAAAATGACCTACAATCATATATAATGATGCAATATGTCCCTAATTCTACAAGAAGTCAAAACAAGATACACTGCAATATGAAACAATACAATACAAGGGACAAATACAGTAAAGAAAAATAAAACAACATAGCAGGAACTCAATAGCATCATAAGCCTAAGCTCAGTCCCATGCTCTCTTACTCCTTTGCAACAATCAAGTACCTGTATAGGTACTCTTTCCCTTATCTAAAAATGCATCAATATAATCTATTTGGGCCCAAGACATGACCCAAACAGGGTGTGAGAAATAATCTCAGTAGGAATCCACCAAAGGCCCGTGCCCAACTGTCAGTGAATTTGTGCAACAGCAGTGTGCAGTAATGAATTGAAGTAAGCTAGGAAGTACTCAAAAGCAGCTAATCTGACCAGTTCCATTTCCGTTTAATTGTTATTTACCAATTCAATAAAATTGAATTATAAGTTCCCAAGACTCATCCTCAGCCGAAAATCTCCTAAACAGTGTCGCAACAAAACCACAACAAGCTATCTAACAAGTACAAGGTAAACAATACCAAGCCTGTGCTTTAGCTTGGCAGGTATAACATGTGAAATCACCAAAATGAATATACAAACTAAAAAGAGTCCTTATACATGAAAAAACTTACCCTCAGGTAATCATAATCGAAACCCTCTAGTGATTTCCCATAGACATAATGAATATTTCCCTCAAGCGTATGAG
Source organism: Viscum album (assembly GCA_963277665.1). Lineage (NCBI taxonomy): Eukaryota > Viridiplantae > Streptophyta > Magnoliopsida > Santalales > Viscaceae > Viscum > Viscum album. Next base: position 1,948,215,353 of record OY728130.1, read on the forward strand.
ATAACGCCCTCAAGCACTGAAGGATCTTCCCACAAGAATAAGAAAAGTTTCCCTCAGAATAAACAAGAAACTTTCCCTCTGGCATGAGAAACACTTGCTCAGGATAAACAAGAAACCGGGCAAGCCCAACACATAAGAAAGAGATTATATACATTTTCTATCAAGAAAACTCAAATCATGCTAAGTCATGACATACCCTCGGGTATCCTAGCCTAATTGATAAACAAGGGAAACGCACCCACGGGGTGGCCCTGGATCCAAGAAATGATCCCAAACAAAAATTTATACATATTCAATAAATTACCTATGAAATTCTAGGTATTTAATTCATCAAGGCCTCAAACATATGACACCCCAAACATGTGCTCATAGCACAATGGTACACAAAAGCAACATGACAGTTGGAATTAAACATCATACCACCTACCTTGATCTCCTCTAATCAGTATATGTGAAGGATGCCTCCCAAAGCACTCGAAAATGGCGTAGATCTGGGATAAAAGAAAAAACGTTCAAACCAAATAACTTTCCCTTGGGAAAGAATTAGAAGGAAGGGTTCAAGAAGAGTGTAGAACTCACCCACGCGGTTCAATCGAGACTATCGGTGAAGGAAAATGAGTTACGATGTATGATCGGGAGCTCCTTCAAGATCCAGCCCTCTCTCACATGCTCTTCCAACGTTCTCAGCTTCCTCTGTCAAAAGAGGAGGCTAATTCACATTTTAAGTAAAAAAAACAAACTACACGGTGTGTACTCTCAAGTACATGACGTGTACTTTCCATTTTTAACTATTCCTATGGTGGCTACTTTTCACCACTGCACAGCTCATCTGTCGACATGAGTACATGGCGTGTATTTCTGAATACATGGTATGTACTATCGCTCTACTGGCGGCTTCTCCCACTGCCTTATTGTTCACCTTCCGACTGATTACACAATGTGTAAATACTAAGTACACGACATGTAGTCAGTTTTTACACACTTCATCGCCGACAAGCCTACACGCCCTGTGTCCTCATCTCACATGGCTAGAGTACACGACGCGTGGAAAAGTAAATGGTGTGTACCCACAAAATTTGTGATTTTCCCCATTTTTCTTATTTTCTCAAAAACCTTAAGAAAAGGAAAAGAAGACACCTATACCTCAAGAATAAGAACTGGGTTCTTACAAAATTCCCCCCTTAAAGAAATTCATCCCCAAATTTCCCTTCCAAGGGTGGTGAAGATAAAGCTCAGAACAACTCTGGCCACTGAGCAAGTACGTCGGTCTCCTGCTCCCAGGTTTCATCCTGCACTCGGACATGCTGCCATAACACCCGTACGAGAGGAACTGATCGGCCTTGGGGAACCTTCGTGCTTCTATAAACAATACGTATCAGATGCTCCTCGAAGGATGTATCGGCCTGAATCTCAACCTCCTTGGGCTGAAAGACGTGAGATGGGTCTGAGTGATAATGGCGTAGCTGAGATACATGGAATATTTCGTTCATGGCCCGATACCTCTGCGGTAACTGCAACTGATAGGCTACTGGCCCGACTCTCTCTAGAATCTCAAACGACCCCACATACCTCAGAAAAAGTTTACCCTATCTCTTGGTCCACCTGTGTACCAACCTAGGTGAGACACGGAAGAAAACATGACCCCCAACCACAAACTCCAAGGGTCATCTGCGACGATCAACATAATATTTCTGACGAGACTGTGCAGAATCCATCCGCTTCTATATCAACTGGACCTTCTTTGAAGGCTCCTGCACAAGGCATGGTCCCAGTAAGGAAGCCTCACCTACCTCCAACAAGCACATGGGTGACTGACATGGACTTCCATATAAATCCTCATAAGGTTCCATCTCTATGGAATCCATCCTTTTTAATACAAAACTTTTCATTATATTTTATATACAGAGGATCTTTAAAGTCTAGTGTCTTGGAAATCAGGAAAATATTAAATGAAAACAACATAAAAAATTCTTATAAACCACTTTTAAGGCTTCATCATAGGTTCATATTATGTACATTTACTTCATTTCATATCCTGGAGACATACATCAAAGGAAAGGGTGAGAAGAAGGCCCAGTAAGGGTAAACAAGGGAATCAGTGTTCTTGTGATATCAATAAGAACTTGAATAAAAACATAAAGACATGAAAAATGGAAGAATAGGAATATCATAATGAAAAGAACTTATAACATAACTTGAATATGTGGCTAAAAGATTTCATTTAGATATTCATGAACATATCACCAAGGTCCATCCCCAAGGTGTCATTAAAATTACCAAGGTTTTTCACCAAGGTATCATGAAACTTGTCCTCTCTAGAGATGGAATCTTTACCCAATGCATTGGAGCACTATCAGGTAGCACCATTAATATGTATTTAATTTCATGTGATCCCCATAGATCATAATCAATTATTTCATAAATAAACCAAATAGATTTAATGAAATTGGTTTCATGTCAAAATCGTGACGTTTAAAAAGAGTTTAAAAATAAGATCATTATGTCATTTATAACCCATGGAAAGGGAGTGAGGGTTATATGTATGTTAATTCAAGAATAAAATATTTAATATTTATATATTTATGAACTCCCATGGAAACAAAATAATTATGGGTATTCATATAAATAAACAATATAATTTCTTGAGAGAAAGAGATAGAAATTTTGAGACGAAATTTCTACAGCATAACGACTATATAACATGGTTTTAGAAAACATTGAAAAGAGAGGAGAAAAGGGTCACCCAGACATAAATAATTCATAATACAGTATGGGTACTGAATAAGATCATGTTATTGGTATTTTAATGACATACCACATGAAAAGGAAACATAAAAGAAAAGAGAAGATGTGATTTCTTTTATGAGAAATTCGGCAGCCTAACAACGTCACTTAAAAATTAAGAAAACAAATTGATGAGAGAAGAAAAGGTATCTAAATAGTTAGATATTAAATTTATAGTAATGATAACATATAAGAACGTACCATCAAAAAAAATATGGAAACTAGAAGACACAACATAAAGAAATTCATGACTTAAAAGAAGAGGGTGAAGTAATCCCTTACCTTGAAGAGTAACTTCGAAAGCTTGAAGGTCAGGAACTTGGGAGGATTTAGGGAACCTTGGAAGGAATCATTGGGAGGTAAAGAGACCAGAAATTCGTTTTGGAGGATTTCAAAATTAAATGAATGAGGGAATGGCTTGGTATTTATAGGAGAAGTGAGGGGACAAGTCATTAATGGCCAAGGGACACCTCATCGGTGGTATTGGAAAAACCATGGGCTTGCCCATGATATTTTTCCATGGTATTGTCCACTTGGGAAACCTCATACCTTATATTACTATTCATAAGTCTACCATAATGATTACATAACTATTACAACCTTAATGATGTCATTAAACTCCTGAAACTAAAAACTGTATTTTCACTATTCACCAAAAATTCAACTTTTTCAGAAAAAACCCAAACATTCACCTGAAACAAATATAGATGCTCTGATTTTAAAAATGAACTCTATTTTATGAAAATAATATACTAAATATTTTTAATTTAATTTTTAAATAAAAAACACTATTCACCCGAAAAAACTAATACTTAACCAATAATTTCTGAAACAGTTATTTACCTATTTTGTTGAATCACATTACTTAATAAAGGTGCCTAAATTATATTAATACTTTCTTAAGTGAGGTTACTTAATACATTTGATCACATTACTAATCATAAGCATAATATCACTATTCATAATTTTACTATTCATCAAAAATTACGTTGATCTTATTAAACTCTAAATTTTTACTGAACACAACTGTAGAAGAACATTTTTGGAAAATCATTACACATTATTAATTATTTAAGGTTTAAATAGATATTTTAAAATATCCTTTATCTAAAATTCATCAATAATATGCATACTATATTTATCTTGACATTTTAAAATTCACAAACTTCACCATAAGAAGAAATCAAATTTTTTATTTAAATCAAAGGATTACACAAGGAAGTTATAGTCTCGTTACATAGCCCCTTATAACACCGACATAGGACTTAAGTGTAAGGTTTTCTAAGGTGATAGAATCTTGGGGAGGCTCAGCCAACATTTCCTGAGTAGTGATTTCTATCAACTTGAAATTCTCGCGAAGGCGATTCTGTTCTAGCTTCACACGATGAAGTTCGGCTTGGGTTTGGTCTAGAGAAAAGCCCAAAGGTGCTAAATCCTTCCCGAGTTCCTTCAGATGGGATTCGATCGACCTGAGAATACTATATGGGGCCATCAAATATTCTTTCTATGTTAACCAATATCACTTGTGTTTATATAAAATAATTGTAACATTTAGTTTCCAACGGTCATATTGACCAACAGTCATATAAAACTCGAAACCCAATGGTCTCATTTTAATTATACTCATTTTATTAAATGAAATATTTTTGTTGAGTATAAAATAAAATAACACACAAAATTAGGAAACGAAAATTATTAAAACATTTGGGTGGTTACATTCTTCCCCCCTTAAGAAATTTCATCCCTGAAATTTTTAACTCGTACCCTCAGAAGTGAAAAGGTGTGGGTACTTCTGCCTCATAGAATTCTCTGGTTCCCACGTGGATTCTTCACATTTTTGGTTCCTCCACAACACCTTAACAAGGTGGGTAGTCTTGTTGCGTAGATCCTTGTCTCTACGATCCAAGATTTCCACCGGATTCTCCTCATAAGAGAGGTCATGTTCCAGTTGTACCACGTCTGGATTTAGTACATGTGAACGGCCAGGTATGTACTTTCTCAAGAGGGATACGTGAAATACATACTGAACTTGTGCTAGATTTGGATTAAGTGCAAGCCGATAGGCCACTTCTCCCATGCGATCAAGGATTTCATAAGGGCCAATGTACCTAGGTTTGAGCTTACCTTTCTTCTCAAACCTCATGACTCTCTTCCAAGGTGAAATTCAAAGAAAGAACTTGTCACCAAAATCAAACTCCAAGTCCCTTCGATGGTTGTTGACATAGATCTTTTGCCGACTCTGAGCATCCTTAATGTGTTGTTGGATGGCATCTACATTTTCTATCATCTCTTGCCCAAGATTAAGCCCAATAAGATTTCTCTCACCAGCTTCATCCCAACAAGTAGGAGTTCTACATCTCTTCCCATATAGAGCTTCATAGGGTTCCATTTGAATGCTCGTGTGGCAGCTGTTGTTGTAATAGAAATAAACTAAAGGGAGATGTTGATCCATCCACCTTTAAATTCCATTGATCACATTCTCAGCATTTCCTTGAGTGTTTGAATAGTCCTTTTAGATTGGCCATCAGTTTGGGGGTGATAGGTTGTACTAAAATTCAATTCAATGCTTAGAACATGTTGAAGACTTCTCCAGAACTTTGATGTAAACCTTGGATCACGATCAGATATGATAGAAAGTGGAAATCCATGTAGCCTTACCACTTCCTTCACATAAATCATGGCAAGTTGATCAAGATAGAAATTTTCCTGAATGGAGATAAAATGGGAAGTCTAGGTGAGATGGTCCACAATAACCCATATGTCATTATTTCCTTTGGAAGTTCTTAGGAGACTAGTGACGAAGTCCATAGTGATATTATCCAACTTCCATGCTGGTATGGGTAGTGGTTGCAACACCCCTTTAGGAAGTTGTTGCTCTTCCTTCACTTGATGACAAACTAGGCACCTTGTAGTGTAGTCAACAATATCCCTTTTCATATTATCCCACCAAAAATTATAACAAAGGTCTCTATACATTTTTGTGCTTCCAGGATGTACAGAGAAAATAGAGCTATGAGCTTCATCCATTAGCTCCTTCTTTATTTCTAGAATAGATGGAAGACATAGTCTTGTATGAAATTTCAGTACACCTTCTTGATCAATATTGAACTCAGGAAACTTCCCATCCTTCACAGCTTCAAAATTCTTCTGTAACAAGGGATCTTCTTTCTGAGATTTATTGATCTTATCTAGTAATAATGGTTGAAAAATCATTTGGGTTAGGGTTGATGATTTCTCTTCCCTTATAATTCCCATGTCCAACTTTACTAGGTCATTTATCAAAGGATATTTTTGAATCCACATCATGGAAAGAACAACTGGGTCTTTACTACTTAATTCATCAACAACTTTGTTTGATCTTCTAGGATGATAATGAATTGAACAATAATAGTCATTAAGAAGTTCCAACCATATCCTTCGTCTCATGTTCAATTCCTTTTGTGTGAAAATATACTTTAAACTTTGATGGTTTGTGTATATATAACATTTCTCCCCATAAAGATAGTGCCTCTATATCTTCATAGCAAAAATGACCGCAACCATCTCTAGATCATGCGTAGGATAATTCTTCTCATGAGTCTCCAACTATCGAGATGCATAAGCAATGACCTTGTCATTCTGTATGAGGACGCACCCAAGCCCTTTTAGAGATGAATAACTAAAAATGACGAATCCTTCTCCACTTGAGGGAAGAGTTAACATAGGTGAAGTAACCAATCTCTTCTTCAGCTCTTGGAAACATTCCACACACTCCTTTGTCCAGATGAACTTGACCCCTTTTCGAGTTAACTTGTTTAATGGATTAGAAAGCCGTGAAACGTTTTTCACAAACCTCTTATAATATCCTGCTAATCCAAGAAAACTACAAATCTTACTTATTGTTGTAGGTTGAGGCCACTCCTCTACAACTTTTTTCTTTGAAGGGTCAACTATGATTCCTTCATTGGTAACAATGTTCCCCAAGAAATAAACTTGTTGTAACCATAATTCACATTTACTAAACTTCCCAAAAGCCTCTCCTTCCATATTTTTTGTAAAATAGCCCTTATATGATCCTCATGCTCCTCACAACTTTTGGAATATATCAAAATATCATTAATAAAAACTACCATGAAGTTATCACGGTAGTCCTTAAAGACTCTATTCAAAAAATCCCTAAAATAGAAGGTACATTAGTTAGTTCGAAGGGCATAACAACAAACTCATAATTCCCATATCTTGATCAGAAGGAAATTTTTGGAATATCTTCTTTCTTCACCCTCAATTGACGATAACCAAATTGAAGATCAATCTTAGAGAATAATTGAGCCCCAGAAATTTGGTCAAATAAGTCATCAATTCTTGGAAGAGGGTATTTTTTCTTCACAGTGATCCCATTAAGTTCTCTATAATCAATTCATAGCCGCATAGATCCATCTTTATTCTTCACAAAGAGAACTAGTGCTCCCCAAGGAGACACACTCATTCAGATAAACCCCTTATCCAAAAGATCTTGGAGTTGTTTCTTTAATTCCTCCAGCTATACATTTTCCATCTTATACGAGGTATTTGATATTGGATGAGATCCAAGTACTATCTCAATAGAGAAATCTACTTCTATTTCAGGGGGAGGTCTAGGTAACTTCTCAGGAAATACATAAACATATTCCTGGACGATGGGGACACTTTCTATTCTTAAAATCTCATCATCTTCTTCTTCTTCACTGATCAACTCCACAAAGAAGGATATACGGGCTTCTTTTAGACAAATATCAGGTTGAGATATCTCTCCTTGGAAGATAACTTAGGTTTTCCATTCAATTCTACTGATATTTCCTTACTTATGCAATTGATCTTAGCATTATACTTTGAGAGCAAGTCCAACCCTAGTATAATGTAGAATTCTAGCATGGGAATGACTACTAGATTTTCGATAAGATTGTGCTTACTAATGTAAATACTAGAGTTTCTAAACACTGGCGATTATTTTATAGTCCCACCAAGAGTATTGACTAATAACTATACTTTTAGAAAATCAGGGGTTGAATCTAAACTCTTTGCAAACTTGGAAGAAATAAAGGAACGCGTAGAACCAGAACTAAACAAAGTATTTTCTAGATTTTAGAGGACAAGAAGAGTACCTACTAACACATCATCCGGAGCTTCAAATTTAGCTGTCGTGATATCAAAAGCATGACCTTTCTCCCTTGGCCTTTGTTGAGGCTGATGGTGGTTCCTCTCCACTGCCCTCAGATTTGGACAGTGATTGGCAAAGTGTCCACGTTGTCCACACTTGAAGCACTGTACATTAGGTAGGGCCTATACCATCTTCCCCTTGTCGTTTGTGTTTGTAATTTGAGGTTTCACCTCACCATGACAATTCCTCGCAATGTGGCCATCTCTACCACACTTGTAGCACTTCCCACTCCCGAGAACGTAGTTCCCTGAATGCCTCTTCCCAAATTTATTACACGTGGGAAGTTGAAATATCTTTCCTCCTCTCCCCTGATCAAAATTCCTCCCTAATATGGGATCCATTGATCTCTTCTTGTTGTTTGATATATAAGACCAATGCGTCTCACCAAACTCTAGCTCGACTTTCATATCACTCCACACAATCTCCTTGTAGCTATCATAGTCTCGGTTTGCTAGATTCTTCCACACATGAGGTCTCAGTACACCAAAGAATATATCAACCTTACCATTTGGATCCATGAAAAAGATAGAGGTATATTGTGAAAGCCTTGTGAATTTCATCTCATAGCTTCCCACAGATTCATTCTCCTTATACTTCAGCTCGAGAAACTCTTTCATTCTTGTTCTCATGGAACAAGGGAAATACTTACTGAAAAAGATCCTTCTGAACTCTTCCCACTCCATAGCTTCAACCTCCAAAATTGTCCTCTTGTTTTTTATCAGTTCCCAGCACTGTTCAACTTCTCCCTCTAAGTGATAGATAGCCAGGGTGACCTTCTCTTGCTCTGAACAGCAGAGCATAGAAAAGATATTCTCTATAGAGCTGATCCATTGTTTAGAAATCAATGGGTCGGTCGATCCACTAAAGTTTGGTGGTCGTTGGTGCATAAAGGACTCAACAGAACTTTGTTCCCTTTATAGTGAGATCAGCCTCTCAGCTTGATTCAAGTTATTACTCATAACTTGAGTCAGTTGGTTCATCATTCGTATGAATGTTTCCATTCCGTCTTCTATTGGAGGGTCGTCAGTGCATTGTCCATTGCGGCCACCATTTGCACAGTTCCTCCTATTACCCACCATTTTCTAAAATAAAAAATCCTTCGTGAGAAACTTATTTAATTTACGAATATTTTAACTATAAAAAATTTCATGTCTTAAAACATCATGCTTAAACAATTATATTTCTCTATAATCCCTTCATAATGATTCATAAAAATCTTGCGATTAAAGAAACATATCCCCTGAGAGTGTTGTAACCAAGAGTGCAGCAAATCCTATTGTTGTGCACTAGTTCCCGTTCGAGTCTAGCTGAAATTAGTGTTTTTGGGTTTTACCCTTATGTACATCTCTACGAGAGCCGCCTCTACCTTCTCGTATCCAGACAGGGATGTATTTGTTTGATAAACCACTAACACTATACTCACAAATATACTAGGAATTTTTATTATATTTAAACTTTTCTATAGGGTTCTTCCTAAAGCTTTCATAGCCTAATTTTCATAAATAACTAAACTATCCTTTTATACCAACTATGGCATCCCGCCTTTTTAATACAAAACTTTTCATTACATTTTACATACAGAGGATCTTTAAAGTCTAGTGTCTTGGAAATCAGGAACATAATACATGAAAAAAAATTAAAAAATTATTATAAACCACTTATAAGGCTTCATAATAGGTTCATCCTATGTATATTTCCTGCATCTCATACCCTGGAGACATACATAAAAGGAAAGGGTGAGCAGAAGGCCCAGTAAGGGTAAACAAGGGAATCAATATACTTGTGATATCAACAAGAAATTGAATAAAAACATAAAGACATGAGCAATTGATGAATAAGCATATATTAATGAAAATAATTTGGAACATAACTTGAATATGTGGATACAACATTTCATTTATACATTCATGAACATATCACCAAGGTTCATCCCCAACGTGTCATAAAAATTACCAAGGTTATTCAACAAGGTATTGTGAAACTTGTCATCTCTAGAGATGAAATATTTACCCAATGCATTGGAGCGCTATCAAGGTGCCCCCTTAATATGTCTTTACTTTCATGTGATCCACATAGATCATAATTAATCATTTCATAAATAACCCAAAAAGATTCAATGAAATGGGTTTCATGTCAAAATTGTGATGTTTAAAAAGATCATAAAAATAAGATCATTATGTCATTCATAACCCATGGAAAGGGAGTGAGGGTTATATGTATGTCAATTCCGGAATAAAATATATCATATTTATATATTTATTAACACACATGTAAACGAAATAAGTCTGGGTAATCATATAAATAAACAATATAATTTCTTGATAGAATAAGATAGAAATTTTGAGACGAAATTTCTGCAGCACAACGACTATATAACATGGTTTTAGAAAACATTGAAAAGAGAGGGGACAATGGTCACCCACTCATAAATAATTCATAATACAGTATGGGTACTGAATAATATCATGGTATTGGTATTTGAATGACATAACACATGAAAAGGAAACATGAAAAAAAATAAAATTTGCGATTTCTTTTATGAGAAATTCGACAGCCTAACGACGTCACTTAAAAATTCAGAAAACAAATTTATGAGAGCAGAAAAGGTCTCTCTAAAATTAGATATGAAATGGAAAGTAATGAGAACATATAATAACATACCCTAAACATAATATATGGAAACTAGAAGACTCAACATAAAGGAAGTCATGACTTAAAAGAGGTGGGTGGAAGAATCCCTTACCATGAAAAGTAACTTCAAAAGCTTGAAGGTCGGGGCCTTGGGAGGCTTGAGGGCACCTTGGGAGGAATACTTGGGGGGTAAAGATACCAGAACGTAATTGGGGAGGATTTTTAAATGAAATGAATGAGGTAATGTCTTGGTATTTATAGGATAAGTGAGGGGATAAGTCATTAAAGGCCAAGGGACACCTCATCTGTGGTATTGGCAAAACCATGGGCTTGCCCATGGTATTTGCCCATTGTATTGGCCACTTAGCACACCTAATAACTTATATTACTATTTATAATTCTATTAGAATGACTACATAATTATTACATTCGTAATGATGTCATTAAACACCTGAAACTAAAAACTGTATTTTCACTATTCACCAAAAATTCAACTTTTTCAGAAAAAACCGAAAAATTCAACTTAACCAAATATCAATTCTCTGATTTCAAAAATGACCTCCATTTTATGAAAATAATTTTCTAAATATTTTTAATTTAATTTTTAAATTAAAAAAACTATTCACCTGAAAAAAACTAATACTTAACCAATAACTTCTGAAATAGTTATTTACCTATTTTATGGAATCACATTACTTAGTAAAAGTGCCTAAATTATAATAATACTTTCTTAAGTGAGGCTACTTAATCCATTTGATCACATTACTAATCATAAGTGTAAAATCACTATTCATAATTTACTATTCATCAAAAGTTTAGTTGATCTTATTAGACTCTAAATTTATTACTAAACATAACTGTAGAAGACCATTTTTTGAAAATCATTACACATTATTAATTATTTAAGGTTTACATAAATATTTTAAAATATAATTTTTCTTAAATTCATCAATAATATGCATACTATATTTATCTGAACATTTGAAAATTCACAAACTTCACCATAAGAAGAAATCACAATTTTTATTTAAATCAAAGGATTACACAAGGCAGTTACGGTCTCGTTACATAGCCCCTTATAGCACTAGCATAGGACCGAAGTGTAATGTGTTCTAGGGTGATAAAATCTTGGGGTGGCTCGGCCAACATTGCCCGAGTAATGATTTCTATCAACTTGAACTTCTCGCGAATGCGATTCTGTTCCAGCTTCACACAATGAAGTTCAGCTTGGGTCTGGTCTAGAGAAAAACCCAAAGGTGCTACCTCCTTCCTGAGTTCCGTCAGATGGGATTCGATTGGCCCGAGACTACTGGATGGGGCCATCGAATATTCTTTCTGTATTAAGGAAGATCACTTGTATTTATAGATAATAATTATAACATTTAGTTTCCAATGGTCATATTGACCAACGGTCATATAACAGTCGAAACCCAATGGTCTCATTTTAATTATACTTATTTTATTAAATGAAATAGTTTTGTTGAGTACAAAATAAAATAACACACAAAATTAGGAAGAAAAAATTATTAAAACGTTCTGGTCATTACAATCTCAATATTTTCCTGAAAACTATTATTATAGTAAAAATCGACCAGGGGTATGTGCTTCTCCCAAGAGACCCCAAAGTCTAGGAAGCATGCACAAATCATATCCTCAAGCACCTGTATCATATGTTCTGACTGGCAATCGGTCTAAGGGTGGTAAGCTGTGCTCAGAAGCACCTGTGTACCCAGTGCCCTTTGAAAACTCTGCCAGAAACTAGATATAAAGCGGGAGTCTCTATCTGAAACAATAAAACAAGGGACCCCATGAAGATGTACCACCACTTGGATATAAAAATTTCCGAGATTTTCAACACTGAAGGTCTCATTGATCGGAAAAACGTGAGCTACCTTTGTAAGTCTATCCACAACAACCAACACTGCATCAATGCCTCTAGGTGACCTTGGAAACCTAGTCATGAAGTCCATCACAAAATCATCCCATTTCCACTCAAGAATGGGTAATAGCTGTAATAGTCTGACAGGCCTCTGATGCTCCGCCTTCACCTACTGATAGGTGGAACATCTCGCAACAAAACCAGCTACTTCCCCTTTCATACCTGACCACTAATAAAGTCGTCTCAATTCATGGTACAGTTTGGTAAATCCAGGATGCACTGCCCAAGTTGAAGCATGAAACTCCCGCATCATCTCCTCACATATATCCCCTAGAACCCACACTCATCCATGGAAACACAGTACCTCATCATCGCCTATCATCCAACCAGGAGGAGGGTCCTCACTTGCCACCAACTCCCGTAGAACTAGGCCTTCTGAATCTGATAACTGTCTCATCCTCACTCTATCCAGGAGGGTAGAATTCACAGCTAAGGATGAAATATAGGCTCACCCCTGACTATCGTGCACCTCCAAATGGATCTCAGAGAACAAAGCCATGAGCTGCCACTCACTGCCAACCTCCTTCATTTCCTGTAACTGAGTCCTCCTACTCAATGCCTCAGAAACTGTGTTACCCATACCAGGTGTATATGCAAGATCAAAGTCAGAGGACTGAAGGTATTCAAACCAAATTCACTGTACCAAATTTAGGTCACGCTGGGTAAAGATATATTTGAGACTTTTATGGTTCGTAAACACCACAATATATTCTCCCAATAGATAATGTCTTCAACAACGTAATGCATGAACAAATACATCCAACTTGAGATCATGCGTTGAGTAATTCCTCTCATGTGGCCTCAACTGCCGAGACCCGTACACAACTACTCGATCATCTTGCATCAACACTGCTCCCAACCCAATACCTGATGCATCACAGTAGACTGTATAGCTCTTCCCCTGCTCTGGAAGTATCAGGACTGGTGCTGAGGTCAACCTTCCCTTCAGCTCCTGAAATGCTTTCTCGCAAGCTTCCGAACAAACAAAATTCACACCCTTCTTAGTCAAACCTATCAATGGTGCTTCTAAGAGGGATAAGTCATGTATAAAGCACTTTTAGTAACCAGATAGCCCCAAGAAACTCTGTATTTTAAACATGTTCTTAGGATGCTCTCAAGAAAATACTTCTCTAACTTTCTCTAGGTTTACCAAAACTCCTGCCTCTGAGATAATATGACTGAGGAAGTGTATCTGGTCCATCCAAAAGTGGAACTTTGAGATCATATCATATAACTGATGCTCTCTCAGTGCACTCAAAACAATCTAAAGATGGGTGGAATGGTCATGTCGAGTGTGTGAGTACACCAAGATATTGTCCATGAAGACTACTACAAAAGAATCTAGATATGGATGGAACACATGATTCATTAGAGCCATGAAAACTGCTGGCGCATTCATGAGTCCAAAAGGCATGACCAATTTCCCATATAGAACATACCTACTCTGAAAGGTTGTAAGCAGTATGTACGATGGTCTAACACGCAACTGATGATATCCTGATCTCAAGTCAATCCTAGAGAACACTCGTGGTCCTCTAAGTTGATAAAAAAGATCGTCAATCCTTGGAAAGGGATATTAGTTCTTAACTGTCAACTGGTTAAGCTTCCAATAATCCACACAGGCTCTCAGGGTATCGTCTGTCTTATTCGCAAATAGGACAGGCAAACCCCAAGGAGAAGTACTGGGTCATATGAAACCCTGTGCCTGCAACTCCTCCAACTACCTCTGGAGCTCCTGAAACTCTGGTTTAGCCATCCTATAAGGAGGAATGGACACCAGTGTTTCTCCTAGAACTTGCTCAAAAGAGAAATACATCTCTCGCTTTGGAGGAAGACCTGAAAAGTTGTCCCAAAAGACCTCCCTAAAATGATCAACCACTAGAGGGAAATACTTCTGAAAAGTTCCCTGGTCATCCAGATACAACTCGCAATCTGGGCTGTCACTCCACCTCGCCCCTGATGCTCAGGTCTATCTCAGATCTCCTGGACATCCCATTTGCCTTTGTACAGATACTCTCAGCCCTCTGGTGACATGAAACTCACCCTACAACGATAGAAATATAAAAAGGCTCGGAAGGGTACCAATCGGTCCATCCCAAGAATGATGTCATAGCTCTTCATATTTAAGACATAGAGGTCCTATAGAAAGTGACACCCACCAACCTCTAGGGGGAATCCCTACACTAACACACACCTGCCGTTCTAATCCCCAATGGAGTGTCTAGCATCATGATATCAGAAGAAAAAGAAATACAGAGCCCAATGATCTCCACAATGGGAATAGATATAAATCTTTGTATAGAACCAGTATCGAGAAGTAATACAGATAAAACAGAAGCAACTAGAATAGTACCTCTGACAGTGGAAGGTTCGGGATCCTACTCCTGTTGTAGCGATGAAAAGCGGGCTCGCAGCCCACGGGCTTTGCGGGTATGAGGAAGATGTGGGGTGGGGCGAGGCTAAAAATCTAGACCATTTTGAGTGCGGGTTAGGGTGGGCTGAGCCCATGTAGGTGCGGGCCAATGCGGGTTGAGCTCGCGTGGGTGCGGGCTGGCCCGCGGGCCTGATTTAAAAGAAATATTATTTTTACAATATATGTTTCTTTAACATTTTAAATTTTTTAATAAAAAAATCATGGTTAAATGGTGACATATGATTTCTCACCGTAATGGTCATATTAATTCACCATTTATTCACATGTAAATTTTAAATAGGCCTATATTTATTGTTTTAATATGATATTATATTATTTATATATTAATTATTAACTATATTCACATGGTGTGTCAACCCATCTCTCGAAAAAAGGAACTCATTGCCCCTGTTCATGGTTTCAATTCTATAAGAGTTGTTAGAATCATAATATTTTTTAGGTCAACTAGATTTTGTTATTATTTAATTTTGTTTTGTTATTAAGAGAATTAGATAGAACCTCATGAAAACACTAATAGTTTCCTCTGAAACTGATCGTTACCTGGAGAGAATTCATTCATTCATAGGTTTAGTTGTTCACATCACCACACAACCAACATTATCATTCATCACCCATCACCGATCACTCACCTACTTTCTATCGTAACAGTTCGCCACCACATCGACATTACCGCATGCCACCATTAACCCACAAAAAATGTTCCATCACATCCTTTAAAATGATAGTTATTGTTAATTCATACTTATCCCCACAAATACCTTTAAGAATGATAGAAAATAAAGTATTTAAATGATTATAAATATTATTTTCTTTGTAAACGTAGGTAAGCTTGTGGGAAACCTGCGAGCACCCCGTGGGTTTATTCGGGGTGGGGCGGGCTTGAAATTTTTTGTTCGCATTATATGCGGGTTTTTGCGGACAAGCCCGCATGAGCTCAAACCTGTTCGGGCTTGGCCCACCCCGACCATTTCGCATTACTATCTTGTTGGGTCTGTTGCACTGTATATGCCTGCCCAGTGCCATGGCCCTACAACACATCCTGACTCCCTTGAGCTAACTCACCCTGTTTTTTCTGAGATCCTGTTGTCTGGATACCATGGCCACGACCACCACTTCGGCCTGAACATCCCGACGTATCCCAATTACCTGAATGGTAAGAAGCTGTTGGCCTTGATCCCACACGTGGAGTCTGAACCGAACACATCTCACTAGACACTGGTGGAAACGCTCTACAAAAGTGCTGCAGATGACCCATATTGCCGCAAGCTCAACACTCAACTGGGTCACGTGGACACTGTGGTCTCTTGTGCCCCTCTTTACTACACTGGTAGCACCTCACCTGTCCACCTGAAGAGTTCTTATGGCTAGTACTTACACCGTGAGATAAATCCATCTGCCTCTTCCTCTTACAGGTATAAATAGTATCAGAAACTGGTGTTGAACCGCCCTGGCCTGCACCACTAGCTTTCTGTAGGTTCCACTCAGTAATCAGTACCTAATTCACAATTTCATGCACTTTAGGAAACCTGAAAATGTTCACCAGCACTCAGATGTCATATTAAAGACCATCCTCAAAGCGTTGAGCCCTCAACGTTTCATCTCCCTCTAGAACAGGTGAAAAGCACTATAGCTCGGTAAAGAGGGCATAATAGTCCATCACTAACATGGAGCCCTACTGCAGATTCATGAACTCTTGAGATCTATCTGTCCTCAGCATCTCCGTAAAGAAAAATTCATAGAAGACTACCTGAAAATCTTCTCATGCCATGTCTCTGTGATGCTCAGTCTAGGTGGTAACATCTCACCACCTCTTGGTGGAATCACAAAACATGTATGTAGTGATCTTGAACCACCACCCTGGAGGCATCTCCAGATTCTCAAAGATACTCTGTATAGAACCCAACCAAGACTCCTCAACCTGTGGTCCACCATCCCCTGAAAACGTAGGCAGATGCTGCTGCTGGAATATACACGTAATCTCTGCCATAGATGTGGCAACCGACGGTGCTCCCTGAATGGTCTGTATGAACCTCATAAATCCTTTATGGAATTGTTCCTCTGCGCCCGTGTCTAGTATAATGGCTGGCACCACATCTGGCTCTACTGGGGGATCCATTGGTAGCCCGTGGCCTACCATCTCTGGAGTATAATCGTTGCCACTCTCCTGGATAACAACTCGGGGTTGTCTTGGTAGCATGAATCTACAAGGTTAAACACATGCCTTATATCAAGATTATCCAAGAAGAAGAACCAAAAACGTAAGAAGGGAAAAAGGAAAAGAAAACTTTCAAGTTTTAAAAAACATGACTACACGGCGTGTATAGAAACTGCACGGTGTGTTCCCTCAAGTCTTTAACCTGGGCATGTACTCTGCCAGAACTAGTCATGTAACACCCCAAACTCACGGCGTGTTGTCCACACACACAGTGTGTACTTGAATTTTCTTCCCCTGCATGAGTCCTTCTACACGGCTTAGCCACACGGCTCTCTTTTGAACAAGACTACACGGTGTGTATAAGGTTGACATGTTGTGTACTCAACAAGCTTCACCGACCCGTGTTATCCGTGACACGACTGGGTACACAACTCAAACTACACGGCGTGTTCCTCATTGACACGACATGTACGACTTAGATTCCAACTGCTCGTGTTGTTAGTGACACAGTTGGCTACTCATCTTACACTAAATAATGTGTTACACCCGCACACAACATGTACACCACCCTGTCTCCCTAGTCACACGGCCAAATCCACATGGTCTTTCACTGGTCAAGACTACACGACGTTTCCCTTAGGTACACGGTGTGTATTAGATGATCTTTGCCGACCCGTGTTGTTTGTGACATGGCCGGATATACGGATCACACAACACGACCTGTTCCATATGGACATAACATGTTTAGGCAAATATTTCTCCATCCGTGTTGTTATTTAAACGGGTGGACATAAGGTCAACATGAACGACGTGTACAACTGGTACACGACGTGTTCCCTCTAGAACTTCCACATCCCTTGTCTCTACCCACATGGCCTGTGACATGGTTAGAGACTACACGACATGTACATACGGTACACAACATGTACTTATTTTTTTTTCTTTTCTTCCCGAATAGAAGAGTACATGGCATTTAGTCACAACTACACAGTGTGTATTCTGGGTTTTCTGGATAGTAAGACTTAGAAACTACTCCGAAGCCTAGAAAAATACTAAAACCAACACCTAAGTTCCAAATTCCGATCCGTGAGGGCCCATACTCGCCAAAAACCAAATCTTGGCATCTTATACGTGTTATAACAAAGTAAACAAGTCGATGATCCACCAAATTCCAGTTGATGAGGGGCCATACTCCTCAAGAACCAAAGTTTGGTGTTCATTCAAAAAACATTACATAACACTACCCTGTCAAGTAGAAGGTATTTTATCAAGGCGTCTATCACAACAACATGCATTTTATAACACAAAATCTATCACAAAAACATGGAATTTTTAATGCACCTACATGGCATGGAAACTATGCATGACATGTGATTCTAATATGCACCTAAATTATGCATGAGGTGGAATACCCTCATCTAATCGGGTTGCAACTAAATATAAACCAAGTATAAAAATATAAACAACACACCACAAGTGCGTTACCCGATGATGAAAATCAAATCAAATGTAATAATCATAAAAAAAATCGCAATTTAATTTTTGGAAATCCATACTTTACCTGTACACGAGGTAGCTACTCCCGGGCACAATTATTACCGAATTCCTTAATAGTATATCTCTCTCCATCGTCGCCAAATAATAAAATAACTCAAAGAAAAGAAAAAGTCCTCCGATACCACTTTGTAACGTCTTGGATCCAGGTGCCACTCAACGGGTCCCCCGAACCCGGTTGGTCACATGACCTCAAGCGCATTTCCCCAAATGACAGAGGCTACTGACTAGTAGTGAGGGTCTAGGTCTGAGAGTGGGGAAACTATGCCCTCATTTGTCAAAGTGTACCACAACAGAACAAAATACAAAAATACAATGTGGAAGCAGTAAACAATACCAATGATGAAATGGACACATTACAAAAGTAAAAATGACCAACAGTCATATATAATGATGCAATATGTCTCTAAGTCTACGAGTAGCCAAAACAAGATACACTAAAATCTGAAACAATACAATACAAGGGAAAAATACTACAAAGCAAAATAAAATAGTGCAGTAGGAACTCAGTAGTATCACAAGCCTAAGCTCGGTCCCATGCTCTCTTACTCCTCTGCAATAATCAAGTACCTGTATAGGGAATCTTGCCCTTATCAACACCTGTAGTAATATAACCTATTTGGGCCCAAGACATGACCCAAACAGGGTGTGAGAAATAATCTCAGTAGGCAAACACCAAAGGCCCGCGCCCAACTATTAGTGAATTTTTGCAACAACAGTGTGTAATAATGAAATGCAGTAAGCGAGGAAGTACTCAAAAGAAGCTACTACCATGAGTTACATTTCCATTTAATTATTATTTACAAATTCAAGATAGTTGAATTATAAGTTCTCGAGACTCATCCTCATCCAACAATCTCATAAACAATGCTGCAGCAAAAACCACAACAAGCTATCTAACAAGTACAAGGTAAAACAATACCAAGCTCGTGCTTTAGCTTGGCAGGTATAACATGTGAAATGACCATAGTGAATATACAAAGTAAACAGAGTCCTCAGAGATGAAAAACCTTACCCTCAGGTAATCAGAATATAAACCCTCAGGTGATTGCCCACAAGTATAACGAATATTACCCTTAGGCGTACGGGATAATGCCCTGAGGCATGGAAGCAACTGCCCACAAGCATAATAAAAGTTGCCCTCAGGCTAAACAAAACACTTGCCCCGAGGCGTGAGAAACACTAACCTCAGGATAAAAAAGAAACCGGGCCGATACCAACACATAAGAAAGCAATTATATACATTTCCTCTCAATAAAACTCAGAGCATGCTAAATAACGTCATACCCTTGGGTATCCTGGCCAAACGACTAAACAAGGGAAACACACCCATAGGCTGGTCCTAAATCCAACCAATGATCCCAAAAAGTAATTTATATATATTCAATAAATTACCTATGAAATTCTAGGTATTTAATTTGTCAAGGCCTCAGCCATATGACACCCCAAACATGGGAGCGTAGCACAATGATACAGAAAAACAACATGATAGTTGGAATTAAACATCAGACCACCTACCTTGATCTCCTTTGATCAGTATACATGAATGACGCCTCCTGAGCACCCAAGAACAACATATATCTAGGATAAAATAAAATGCATTCAGACTCAATTTACTTCCCCTCAGGAAAGAATTGGAAGGAAGGGTTCAAGAAGAGTGTATAACATACCCACGCGGTTCAATCGAGACCGTCGGTGAAGGAAACCGTGTTCTGGTGTACGATCAGGAGCTCCTCTAAACTCCAGCCCTCTCTGCCACGCTCTTCCAATGTTCTCATCTTCTTATATCGAAAGAGGAGGCTAATGCCCATTTTAAGTGAAAAAAACTACACGACATGTACTCTCATGTACACAACATGTATTTTCCATTTTTTTAACTGTTTCTCTAGTGGCTACTTTTCACTGCCACACTGTTCATCTATCGACATGAGTACACGATGTATATTTATGAATAAATAATGTGTAATATTTCTCCACTGGTGGAAACTCCCAACACCTTACTATTCACCTCCCTACTAATTACACGGCGTGTAAATACTAAGTACACAACGTGTAGTCAGTTTTTACACCCTTCATCACTGACAGGCCCACACACCCTGTGTACTCAACCCACATGGCCAGAGTACACAGCATGTGGAAAAGTACATGAAATGTACTGAAAAATTTTGGGATTTACCCCCATTTTCCTTATTTTCTCAAAAACCTTAAAGAAAAAAGTAAAATAAGAAACCGGTACCTCAAGAATAAGAACTGGGTTCTTAAAAAACTATGGATGTTAGGTGATACCATTGAATACTAATAAGGAATGAAAGTTGTAGAGGACCATTTATTGATTGATGAAAGCATCATGTTCATAGAATATTCTTATAGAATGAAATTATTCCAAGTTTATTTAATAGGTTAGTGGCAGTGACATAATTTTGAATAGAAAATATGATGATAACATATGGAAAATGTTATTAGTCTTACAATTAGTTAATAATATACTGAAAGATACTCTTACAAGATTTACTTAATTTAGTAACCCAACTTATAGTGGATAATATATAATAATATAAATCTATGGGTTTCTTGGACCAATCAAAGTACATATATTAACAAGGTATTGAAAAATAAATGTTGGAGAAATTTTAGAGAGAATTGTTTCTAATATCACATGACATAAATCTCTCTATAAAGACATGTATAAGACATAGCAGGAGATTAAAATAGTGATTATAAATCTATATTCTTTAGAAATGGATCTATCATATATTCCATGACATGTACTAGATATGATATTACCAATATATAAATTATGGTACGCAAAAATAAAATAACTCTGTGAGAATTTTAGTGGAAGTAATCAGTCGTATCTAATATTTCTTAAGTACAAGGGATATGTACCTGTTACATGGAAAGGAAGTAACACAAGTTATTAAATGGAAAAAATCTATTCTTATTAAAGATAAATTGATCTAGGAAATTTTTTTGGATATGTAAATGGGTAAGTAAATCTCATTGGATCTAATGGTATCCATATTCACAAATACTAAGTATGTTGTTGCTTTTGATGTAGTTAAAAAAGAAGTATAAATACACTAAATTTTGTTCCAGATCTTGGAATTGTACCTATAAAGTAATATATTATCATAAGATAAATTATGATAATTATTATAAAATGGTGCAATCCAAGATATCATGGTTATAATAGATAAAAGAAGGATATACTTGGGGATATAATCTCTTGAGGAGTTTTACTCAAGGAGGTGAATTCACAGATAATAGAGTTTCTATGTAAGAAAATGTTACTAGACCTATGATTAAATCCATATATCATTAGAATCATGATTTTAGAAAATGATATATAACATATTTATGTCTATAAATTCCACTTTAGTGAAGGTGGGAGTGTTGTAAAAGTGGGTTCCCTAGACCTAACATGAGTAAAAACTTTTGATTACCAAATCATGCATAAAGAGATTTATGGATGATGTAATCTTACCATAATAATAATAATACTTCTAAATACACTATTTATATGGTAATATAATTAAATTATTTATTATATCAAAAGTTTATAGGATTTTCCATCTATAATGAAAAACTGAAGACACTATTATATTAATATTAAACATATGACCTATGATGAAGTTATATCATACTAACAAGACATAGATGATGTATGACTATCAGGTGATGGGGGATCATAAGAATTGAGACTTATTCTCATAAATTTCACACTTGGTGATGTTAGGTTGATGATATAATGAGGACTAACCTTCCTATAGGAACACCACATGTTTTTGGTATCATTGGCTATTCCTATGCATGAGAACTTGTATTGTTCTCTTGACTTGAGATTATTATCAACATGAATCATTTGATCATGTATTTTTATACAAGATGGTAACCATGAAATTTATCTTTTTGGAAAGGTATATTGAATTGGGTTCATAATTAGTGGTATAGAATTAATTAAATGATTAGGGAAATACTTTTCACTTTTGAGTAGAGAAAGAAACATCTCAATCCCAATTGACTAGATAGAAAAGCTGTAATTAAATTCATGGCCAAAATATAAAAAGGTAAGTCTATATGGTATGGAAATTATAATAATAAATAATTAAAGGATGGAAACATAAGTGACACATCCTTCTTTATGATATATCACAAGACTATGAGACTATATTGCACAGAGTGTTCTCATAGGTGGTTTTCATTACTATAAATAAACATATATCTTTAGGGGTCATGACATGTTACTAGATACTGCAATTGGTCTATGAGTATGACTCACTTCTATCAAGATAGAGTCCTGGAGGGTTACACACAAATTTTATTCAAAATTTTTTCCAATTATAATGAATTGGCATTTAAAACACTATGGGCCCCAACATAGGGTTTGGGTGATGTCTAAGTTTGAACGATCTCCAAGAAATAAATAAATTAAATACTATTCAAGTGTGTAATAATAAGTTTTGGATTTAAATACTCACTTCATTCATCAGTTATTAGGTGAATAAAAGGAATAATATTTTACAGATGAATATTATTATTCATTGTTCATTGAATATTTTTGGGAGAGTTGAGTTAAGTAAATGACTCAAATTTTATTATGTAACATTATTTTAGATGTTGAAAGTGTGTGATAAAATATTTAGGACATTAAGAACATGTTATTTTAGTCATATATGATATTTAGTTCTTATTTAGGAGGGTAAATATATTTAGTGGCCTAAGTGAAATTTATGAGACTATTAAACTACCTATATAAGTCCAAAGAGGACCAAATTTGAGTGAATATTCACTCACTTTAATTTGAGGTCTCCTCTCTATATTATCTTTCATTATAGATTCAGGAAGTGAAGATATGGGAACCTCAATCCAATATTTCTTTCCAAGATCTCAAGAAAAATTTTGTGATGACCATCGACACATTGAAGGCTTCATCAATTCTCCATTTCAACACTTGAAAATTGAAAATTGATGCACTAAAAAACTTTTTAAGTGCATGTAGACAATAAAGAGGGTTATGATTTTAGTTCCTTTAAGTAGTCATTATTGTTTATGAGTAGATCACCCATTCAATAAAAATAAAATGAGTTATGGTTTTTCTCTTATTTTTCATTCTTAATTTAATTCACACAAGATCTTTAGGTTTTTTATTATGTATTAATTCATCGGTGATATCCTTTGATCCAGTGATAAAATTTTAATTTCTCATGCATTTATGCTTTCACTTTATTCCTAGTACCAACACCTATGATAATGTAGAGTATAAATTTCATGATTTCAACTATAATTTCAAATTGAAATGTGAAGTGAAAATTCTCACTGGAAAAAATTATACTAGAAATTCATAGTGGAAAGTACCAGTACAACTTCCCAATTGGAATTTAAGTTCCAATTTCATATTTAATTTTATTTTAATTTTTTCTTTAAATCTACAATGAAAATTTTGGATGAAATTTTTTAAAGACAATTCTCACTTCACAATATACATTTCTAATCATACCAAGTGAAAATGTGTAATGTAAATTTCTACTAAACATTGTGGAAATTTTAAAGAGGATATTTTAATATCTTTACAGTGAAAATTTTCACTATATCATTCAATTTTCTTATAAGAAATGGTGGAATTTTGCTCCAAAGGTACCAATATTACATGGTGGTTTGAACTATGTCTTGGTCTGAGTTTGGATATTTCATAACATGGTGCGTTTTAAAGCACTATAGTGAGGTTCATGTTTACTAATGTTATGAAATTACATATGAGACATGTTACTTTTTTTATAATGATTTTCATACTAGGATATTCATCATGAGATTATGATTATGAGGTGGTTGAACATCCCAAACAAATGTTTTATGTGTAAAACATTAAAGAGACATAGGTTACATGGAGTTATAACCGTGGATGTACTATATAAAAGGATATTAGTTGGTGATTCACGTGTGTGATTCAGACCCTGAATTTCCTCAAGATGATTCTCTATCAAACTCTTTTTTCTATCTCACCCTTAAAAAATGTTTTGTAATACCCAGTATTGAGAGAGGCCTTTCCCAAGAATCATGATATTACCACAATCCATGTATACCTAAAGAATAAGGAGTCTTTTGGATGATTCATAAATATTGATCGAACACTAGTGAAAAGCTTCATTATTCTAGATCAACTGGTTTAAGGTGTGCATTCTTATTCATTATTTATGTTAATTCCTTCGATTCTAGAAAAATTATGTATTATCCATTCTTACTATAATACCCTAATTTTTTAGAATTACTTTTTCCTTTAAATTAACATTGTGTTGAGTAGTTTGTTTCACATGAAAAACTAAACTTAAGGGAATCATGATAAATTTTATTGAGAGAATATGACAACCTAGATAATTTTAATAATAAATAACTTTTATGGTTTATTAATATTCATGAATAATAATTTATTTGTTACTTTAAACATATATATATCATGTCTCAAAAGATATTATATAATCATTTAGATCCCAATTATACATAAGAAATTATTATGTTTATATTATGACATTCAATGTGTTTTTAAAGGTTTAATATATTTCCTTAACAAGATTTGTATTTCTATCTATCTAAATAATTATATAATTGTGTGATATTTTATAAATTTTATATTTATGTTAATTATATAGATTTAAATTGATAATAATTGTTGTAAATTATTTTATTAGGGAATGAAATAAGGATAAGGTTTTTCATTTGAACAACACTATTTTTTCTTGTTTTTTTCAATTTATTATATGATTTTATTTCGAAGTTAAATTTCTAAATTTTAGAATTTGAATTTAATAAAAATGAATTATTTTTTGGTATATGTTTTTATGGGAAAGAGATGAACATGGAAACCCTCACTGATGCGGGCTTAGTTATGCCAGATGGTTGATTGTGGGGGATTTAACCTCTTGTATAATCATTAACATCAGAGCATTTTCATTCTTTATAGAAACTCCCAATGGTTACCTTATACATAACTGGTTATGATACTACTTTCCAAACAAGGGTGGTCAGTTGGAGTTTCAAACCTAATAAAAATTAGGGACTCATATTGGTAAAGTGTATGGGAGATCGGTCTCATCGCACCCTTATAGAGGGAATAGTTTCCCACTCAAGGACTCTATTATATATTTAAGATATGTTTTAAAATCTATTACAAATCTTGATACATTAATTATTACCCTTACATAATGATTATAGGTTAATTCTCTTTATATGAAAAATAAACGGGATCTCATTAATGAACAAAGGAAAGGGGGTCTCATTTGTGAATCCATCTATATGTATCAGAGGTTCTCCATCCATTTTTGAGTAATGGGTAGCTACTTTATATGGTGATGCTATATAACCAAGTACTTTAGAACTTACTGCCACACAGAGAGGCTATTAATATTCATAGGAGGGGATTAATCCATTATGAGGCATCCAATATATCCTAGTTATTTCATGAATCAAAACCCAAATAGTTCATTAAAATCATTCTATTTAACATCATCCTTAAAGGAATTATATAGGTGCTCTAGGACACTAGGTGTTTAAGCTCGAGTCCTGGAGGGATGTCTTATATATACCAACTATGGATAGAATTATATTTTTTATAGTTCATTAATTTTCTCATTAAAGTAACAAATAAGGTAGAGTGATCATCCCATGGGAATTATTGGGTCCCAATTGTTGAGATGTCAAATATATAAGAGGAGTTTCACCAGAGTAGGTGTTTATTTGAGATCGGGCCTTAAAAAGGCTTTCTACGAATCATGATTGAGGAATGGATTAGAGCTCTCATAGTTCAGTCACACCCTTGGGAATGGCCTCAAGGTAGATTCCTTTATGTTGAGGAAAATATATCATGCCACTCATTAGGTATTACATGTTGAAATTTCCTTATATAGTGGAGATTTATGAGGAAAATGATATGAAAATTGTAGCTCCCTAATCTCACATGATCTATGCTCAGTGTGAAAAATAAGGGATGACAAGTAATCAGTCTCACAACACATGGGTGTGGGGATTATACACTTGGATAATTCTAAAAATATTTTATTATAGAGCACGAGCCTTAGGGATTTTCCTACATATTCTGGTTATAGAAGGAATTAGAGTCATCACAGTTTGGTTGATCAAGGCTTTCACACTGAGGTTTCCCTTGTCACTATAGAGACTTATAGTGGAGATGATATGATTATTTCAACTCTCCATTCCCACATGATATATTCTCATTTTGAGAAATAAGTGATGGAATATAATCAATGCCATTTCTTTTGGATGTGGGAATTATGTGCTGGGACTGCCCTTTGTGTGGTTGATATGGAGCTTAGGCCTCGAGGAGGTGTCCTATGTATCCTTGTTATTGCAAGAATCAGAGTCCTCATAGTTTATTGGTCCAGGATTACACTCTGATGTTTCCATTTTCGTTGGTACATATCATATTATGTCACTGGTCGACACTTACACTATGAGGTTTCCCTTATGATCAAGGCTTACACACTGAGGAAGGGCGATGTCATCAAGTCCTAGGATGCCCTTGCTGATTGAGGCATATTTTATTATGCCACTGATCATATATATGGTTTCATATAACCCAGTTGACATGTCCTAATTACATCAAAATACTTTACCATATTGTTTAGAGGGTGTTTCATAACCCATCCAACTTTCCCTAGTGTCATTGGATGAGATGGATGTGACGTATAGAGGGCGACATGAGATTTAGTGCGACATATCTCTAAGGGTTTCACATGTCTTGGCCAGAATGGATGGAGGGTATGACTTGTCTTGGTGAGAATTTATGGTGAGTAGTGAGAGTTTCATATGACTTTATCCGAGGGCATTACGTGAGTTGGTTGACATGGTCATGTACTACCAGAAGACTTAAATGACATTAGCGGATGCCATTATATGAGTCTGGTAATGTATCTGAAGGACATCACAAGGCCTGGGTGATGATCCCTGAGGGCTTCATGAGACTAAAGTGGAATACCTAGGAGAACCATGTGGCATGATCTGACATGTACCGGGACAACGCATGAACCAAATAGCATACTGAAGGTGCATCGCGAGATCTGGAAGACTTTTCCTAGTGTTGTTTTCTATCTTGGATGGTTCACGCGAAGCGTATTAGGGTAAAAAAATGTATTTGGTTTAATTCATCCACCTTTAGTAATTTTTCTATCCCTTATATCACTAGTTCCTTATATTTATTTAGTTTTAGTTTATTTCAATTCTTGCATGATCTAGCATACACGCATGATGTTATTCACCTGTCCTTCCAAAAGTCCTTCACATGATCTATAAATGATCACACAAATTAATTTATATATAATTCAGGATCTTTTTGGATATTCAACGATATATTACCTAATGTAATACTTTTCGTTCATGATATTAGACAATCCGAGAAACCCACTCTGGATCAAGTGCAAAATTACCATAATTCATCCTCTTGGTAGTGATAGGTAGCCATGCAATTTTCATGCTGGGGTGTGGAATTTATAGGCCTGTCACCCTAGTTGTTTTATGGTTTTCATGATGTATCTCATACAAATACAGACTAGAGTCAGTGAATGGTTAAATCACCATGTGTATTCACAAGCCTCTACCATGGATAACTCAAAGGGTATCACCTAATTTTTAGTGGCCGTAAGTCCGACCCTTCAATGTTTTATTTATTGGATTGTCTCTAAATAATGGGGACTTGTTTGATCTTGTGTGAATTAAAAGGTAAATCATTGTTTTCATATTAAAATGTCCAATGGACTTCATGAGATTAGGGTGCCTATTGAAAGGCATTTGCGTGACCTCTGATGACTTTCCCATGACGTTTCACAAGACAAGGATGGATTCTCCGGGGTCTTCGCGAGACTGTGCTGTGGACTTCCTCATTATGTTGGAAACATTTTATGACCATGAGAGGCTCCCACCTCCTCCTCTTTTTTATTTCAGTTTTCTATTTTCCAAAGGTATATAATCATACTATATTTTATGAGAAATGTCAAATAAAATTACTCTACTTCTTGATGATGCATCTTGTGACCAAAAAAGGTCTTATAGAGATTCATGAGAACTTCATGGAAAAATCCATAAATTCTTCCTTAGGGAGAAAAATGGGGAGCGTATTGTTTCATGGACATAATCATGGTGCTTCACGTGATGAGGACAACATACTAATGGGATTTCGCAAGATGATTCTGACATGTTTCAATGGTATCGCGGTGTCTTGTGGATCAACAGTAATGAACCTTGTGTCTTTTACGACTATAAGTGGCTTCTGAATCCTCTTTTTTTACTTCCTTTGTTTTATTATAAAAAGGTTTGCGGGTCTTATGAGTTTTCTTGGACCTTTTCAAGTAAAATTACCCTTCCCATCGGTGATGCTTCATATGATATTTACACCTCAAAAGGCCTCCATATTTTAGATATTTTCCTTTTATTTTAAAATAATATTTTGGATGGTTTTGTTAAGAACCCACCAATGAAAAACCATGCGGCTAGGGGTATCTTATTTGGATTCCTCCGTGTGATCACTGGTTGTTTAGAGATCCTTCATAGGAGCATGAAGAAGTTTTGAAAGATTCTATATGGGATCCACTTTAGGCTATTCAATTCACATGTTTCTTTCACATGATGTTATACTAGTCACATAATCATGAGCCCCTTGAATGATCACACAATCCATAGGTCTCAAAAACCTTCTTATCCCTTTTTTTATTGTGGGGAAAATAATGACCATATTAATTTATTTATTTCTTTGGGAATTTTATGATGCCCATTTGTTGGGTGTCAACAAATACCCCCCTTTAAGAGTGACTTCCATGAGGATAAGGTCTTGGTTCTGAGGAAAGTAAATTTCTACTTGAGTATATGGAGGTGTCATAAACTTTTCTCTTTGGTTACATTTGGTCTACTGGGCGATGCGTAATATTCCATGAAATTCCCTATATATAGGGGTGGAGATCCATTCATATCAATAGATACCACTTCTCCAGAGTGCTCTTGCCTTACCTTCATCGCATACCACCATCGTAAGACCATTATGTGAGACCCAACCATGAGACCTATTCACGATCATTTTTTATGAGCCCATTTAGCAAAAAATATTTCACAAGCCTACTTTTTCATAGATTCTTTCTCAATCTAGATATGAAACATAATTCTATAATTAATTAAACTTAAAACATGAGGAATAAAAGTGCCTTGAGGGATTCGTGGGATCTGTTAGCTTGATCATATGATCATTTTATTATCATTCGATTCATGTAACCATTTCCTGGACATGTGATCATGAGTCTCAAAAGGGGTCATGCGATTTCACAATTCCTAGTAGGATTATGTTTATTGTGAGACCTTTGTGGGTCAAAACATTCACAAACCACTTATTCTCTTTTTGAATCTCTTTCTAATTCTTTCCAAGTGAATGATACTAATCATTCATGTCTTTTTTTTGAAAATATTTCCTTTTATCTATCTATCATATGCCACTTACTTTTATTTATATGTATTATAGTTCTCATCAGGGTTTCTCAACTATGGAAAATCAGAGGTCAATTATTTCTAGAAATCACAGTGCTGATCCCCAAAATCACATGTATACTGATAACGAGATTTTGAAGAGGGTTATCTCATTAGAGATTCAGAATTTTCCCTTGTCTCACCAAATACCTTTGTAAGGGTTTGGTTTGATGGATGATGATACCATTCCTCCTCCAGATTCTAACCTTCCATTTCACTGGGTGTCAGCTTCTATTGACTGCGTTCAAATGATAATATGCATGGATGGGTGACTAGTGACAACTCAATCCCACAGATTATATTATATCCTGGAAAACTATATCTTGGGTATGGATGGATATGTTTTTTTCATCAGCCTATTGGTTAGAACTATTCGAATATATTTTAATCTTCTATGAAAAACTCAAGCAACAATTTTAGTTTGAAATGAGATCTTCGTTCAAGTGGTAATTTCTCTGATGAGTGGGAATGGACATAATGGGTTAGGCCATGTTTTATAGAATTTTATGATCAGTTATACAAGGGTCATCTTTAAGAAGCAGTGTGGATTTTATAATTCATCGTCTACTACTATTTTGAACTCCTCCAAGAAATGATCATCCATTAGTGTCCTAGAATTAACACATTCTATCTATCCCATGGTGAAGTGGGCATCAACTTATGGGACATCTATCAACTTGGTGGGATTCCCCCTCTTGGAGAGATGTATGATGAGTTTCTCCAAGCTATGGATGTTTGGGATGATCCCTTATAAAATCCCATTTTGACGAAGGAAATTATTATTAGAGATAAGGAGAAATTGAGGAAAGAGCTAATGATGTCCTTACTAATTTCTTTCAAAGACTGGATCAACATTTTAATTTTCTATAGTGGGGTTAGGCCAACTTATATATTCCCACATCGATGCCCTTCTTAGGAAGTCTATGATAGTGATGGCTCTTATTGGTCCATCTTAGAAGTTAGGGACTATACCTCATGGGGTTATCAAGTGAACTCGAAGATTTCCCCGGACCTTATGATGGTAGGTTTCATGCCCATGTTTTTTAATATATGGATTTTTCCAATAGGGGATGCATTCCTAGGGATCCATGTCAGCACATTAATGATGGAAGCCCAATTAGTGGAAGGAAATAATATTAATTTGATAGTGCTAGTGATTTTACACATTTATCAACTCTTGGTCCATATTCAACAATTTATCACCCCTTATAGGATCAATGGTCCTATCTAGTTTATTTTTGGTTGGATAAGAGAGAATTTTCATTGTTATAAATACTAAAATGATTCTAGAATCCTAGATTACCTACCCCATACTATATTTCTAAACATATATAGGGTCATGGACATGTATCTAATCCATGATAAGGATAAGGATGCACTGATCTAGTTTGATAGCTTTGATTTTTCCCCCTATGGTGTACTAGATGGATTGATTATTAATGACATAAACATATCCCATAATGAAAGGTCTTATAAGATCTATCTTCAAAACAAGGTCCTCACAATTAGGGTGGATGAGATAATCATCTGCAAGCCTTTTAAATCCTATCAATTTTCTCATTAGTTTGGCTGTATCCAATGGCTCTCCCCTCTTCCCTTGGATATCATATGGGGAGAACAATATCCTCATGTCATTTGTTAGTTTTGGAAGATGCTAGCATGTGAAGATACTGAGGTTGAGATCATACTTTTGCCTACTAATTATTCCACCAACCCTACCCAGGATTATGCATAGTATTGAGTATCATCTTATTTGGATGGTGTTATAGGCCATCTAGTCCGTCATTTGGATAAACCTTTCGCCTCACAACCCCGTATTTATGTATTGAAGATGGAATTGATTGAATAACTGGGTGAGATTTTATGGAAGATACCTCATTCTAGTGATGGTTTCCCTGATAGTGGATCAAAATTCATAGAAGATATTAGTCCTCCTACATAGGCCATGGACGCCACACTTATCGAGAGAAGAGAATATAAGGTTTCTCCTCACACTTCTCTACCATATCAACTGGTTATTCCTTCTCCTTATATCCCAACTTCATTGGTTATAGAATATTAGATAAAATTTAGGATTATTTGATAATAGATTCATTTTTTTTATTACTAAGAGCCCCTTGGAAACATTTCTTAACCAATGGGACCACCTCCATCAGTTGTTTCATGAACTGGGGATAGGTGGGTTTGATCAGCATCCATTGTATGATATCATGATGAAAATCATCTATACTCAGTGAGGTATAGCCACAAGTGAAATATATTTTCATGATATTATAGCTTAGGCTCCCCTTAAACTGAAAATTATGGAGATATATGTGGTATTGGAGTGGGGTCGTTAGTTAGTATCTGAATTACAAGATCATATGGATTCCTGGACTATGAAGATATAGATATGCGAGGAGATCATTGCCTGTTTGAGGTATAATATTTCAGAATCATCATTCTTATTGGATACTGCTCAGAGGAGGGTCTAAGAGTTGACTTATATGGCCAAGAATCTCCATGTTGGGGTATAAGTGGAAGAGGTGGGAATAGCGACACTCCAACATTCCATGGATGCTTTCTACTAGATTATTTTCAAACTTAACAATGAAGCTGATTGACTTTTATCATTGTTTAAACTTTTTAGTATATTCCATTTTTATGAGAATTTAGAAAGGCTATAAAATGTAGAGATTCCTTCCCCTTTTTTCACACTATGAATGAATGAATTTTCTGAAATTTGAACATTACTATCCAGTTTTTTTTCATTCATGATAAGCATGATGTTTCATTACATTGATATTATGTGAATCACCAAATATAACCATCCTTTTAGTAATATCAATTAGATATAAATGTCTATATTTTAATATTTAAATCATAATATATTTCTTTTGAGAAATACTCATGAATTCACTTGAACACAAGATTCGTAACAGGTGTATCAGATCCAGTTTTCTTGAGATTACCTATTTCACAAAGGGATATTTTGGGTAGAGTATATATCCCAGAGGGAGAGTACTCTATTTTTTTCCAAATATAATCGGATTGGTGAGCATGAATTTTTTTTCAAGTCCATATGATGGACCTTACAGATGTTGTGGGAAAAATAAATAATGTGCTCTATTTTAGGGTCTTTTAGATTCAACCTGACATTGCTTTAGTTTAGGGTGTTTTAGCTCTAACCTTCTATTACTTTACTTTACTATCTTTTAGCTCAAATCTAACATTGGATTAGTTTAGGAGCTTTTAGCTTGGAACTTATATTACTTTATTTTAGGTTCTTTTATCCTAGATCTTCTATTGTTTTAGTTTAGGGTCTTTTAGCTTGGACCTTCTATTTCATTAGTTTAGGGTCTTTTAGATCTGGCATAATAGTTGATCATGGGATATGGTGTAGACATACCAGGAATGACCCAATGAAATCTATGGGGTTGGGTTCTACCATGGTGTTTCTAGGGATCACAAGGATCAATAATACCTTTTTAAAGAGTGATTCATTTGGTTAATGGCCATAGGCACATATATAGGAGCCATGAGAATGTTTTTAGAGTCAAGAAAATGGTAATTGAAGTTGGGTATCTTTTCCCAAGACAATGAAAGATTTATGGAGGTTATATCTATTAGAGGGAGAAATTCTAGAGATTCTAGGTCAACCTAGATAGTTAGAATATGGGTGATGTAAATCATAACCCAAAAGTTCCAGTTCATGAATATGAGACCAGGAAGACATGTTGCGTATGTCCTAGGACATTCTAATATGGAAGGTTCCACCGTAGTGTTGCTAGGGCTCATAAGTATCAAAGATCCTTTTTGGCAAGGAGGAGATTCCTTTAGTCGGAAGGTTAAGGCCCTTATACATCCATATAATTGGAATGAATAAGATTACCCCCACTCCTCTATGAGGTCCATGAAATATTTGTGAATAATCAAACATCTATATGATGAGGTTGGGTGTGGGAGGATGGCTATCCCGAAAGTTTTATGGTGACCTAAGTTAGTTCATCTCTTGATTGTGAAGCTTGACCCTATTCCATATGGTCTAGAATCACGAGGTGTGGGCCATCAAATGCTTGGGAATGAAGATAAATAATTCAAACTTGAGAAATGGTATAAAACATAGTTATGTAACATTACAGATGTTTAATCCACTTGGATAGTTTGGTTTTGGAATTGTAAATCTTGTCCCAAAGTGCTCAGATCTGAAGAATGATATGGGACAGTTATAATGGGAGATATTCATATCACACTGGGGTGTTAAGTTCTTCCAAAATGGTGTCAGGTCTCATAAGGATTGGAAATCCCTTTTCATAGAGTGAAACATTTGGTTTACGAACATAGACACATATGCAGGATCCATGGGCTTTTATGTATAGTCAAGCAAGGGTTCCTTGATGCCTATATATTTTCTAGGGGCCATGGAAGGTTGTGGTGATCTGATTAACCTAAATCATGAAGTTTGATTTGTAGAAAGTGTAATATCCAAGAAGGTTTTGAGTACCCTAAAAGTTCCACCGCAAAACGAACATATTATCGTGGTGAGGAGATGTGACAAATCATTACTCTAACTTTTTCCTGAACCAGGGGGTCCAGGGAACATACTTGAATTTTACTAGGATTACTAAGTAGAACCTATGATATTTTTTCATTATTTATTTTCGCCCTAATTGTTTCCTAAAACTTGAAGGTGAAGAGTTTAGTAAGCGAAGACATGATTTTTTTTCAGGACATCTTTTACAGGTTTTCAAGAAGATAAGTTTTGTGTATCTTTAGCTAGTATTTTGAGGTCTTCCGATTTGGACCATTATAGGCAAGTGTTTTAGGTCATAAAACTTTGATTAAAGTGCAGGCAGTTTATGGTCATGAAAAACATGGACCTAATATGAGGGATGATACACAGGAGCCTAATTAGGACACTTAGGGTCAGAAGTACCCCATCATCCTTCCGAGTGGGAGATGAAAATATTTTAAATCATGAATTTATGTTCTTAGGTCATGAGTGATGATATGGGACATTCATATTTGTAATGGTTCAAATCACATTGGGGTGTTGAGTTCTTCCATAGAAGCATTAGGGATCATATGGGTTGGAAATCCCTTTTTTTATAATGATGCATTTAGTTGAAAACCATAGGAACATATGTAGGATCCATGTGCATAAATGAATAATAATGTAAAAGGTCCATTGTAGTCAAATATCCTTTCCATGGTCCATGAAATATATTTTGCAACCTGAGGTGCCTAAGGCATGAAGTATTTTTTTAGATTGAGGTGTTTTAAAACCCAATGGATTCACCCCATACTCTGGTTGACTGGGGTAAGGTTCTTGTGGTCCTTTGATAAGTAATAAAACATGGGTGATGGTCTGAACAATTTATTTTCATGTATTGGGGATTTATTTTCTTCAGTGTAGTTTAACATCATGCAGTCAGGACGTGTCCTGTGTAGTTTATTATAATGCCGTAAGTACATTTTCCAAAAAATTTAGCAGCATGTGGTAAGTAAATACATCAATGAATTTTAACATAATGTGGTAAATACATAGATGAAACGATGTGAAAAAGTAGAAATGTTGTGGCTAGAACCAAGGGTGGAAGTCCAACCATTACTACGTATCTCATGAGAATGAGAATAAAGCCACACATAGTTCTTGACAAGAAACACTCCATGCAAGTCTGGACCATATGCAGAGGTGAGATTTTTTTCCATCAATTATTGTCTCTATGCCTAGGATTATAGATACAGGAATCACTACACTTCATGTGATGATAAGAATCAATGCACATATAGTTATTAAGGAATTATTTCAGTTTAATGTCATATAGAGAGGAGTAAGATGGACCGACATGAAAAGTGGAGTTGTTGCGACTGGGCCCAAGGGTGGAAGCCTGAACATAATTACGTATCTAATGATTATGAAAATCAATCCACAAATAGTTTGGGATAGGAAAAACTCAATGCAAGTCTAATCCATACGCAGAGGTGAGAATTATTTCCATTAATTGTTGTAACTAGGCTCAAGATTGGAGATCCATGCATCCCTATGTATCCTGTGATGATTGGAATAAATCAAAACAATGTTCTTAAGGGATCATTCAGTTTAATTTCATATAGAAATGACTCATGGTATGCCTTTTTAATGTCTTACATTTAGGACCAAGATGATCTTTTTGAGGGAAATTATGCCTTCTTCGTGCAGGGAAACCCTTGTTGGGACTCCTAAGCCCACATGAGATATAACCAGTTTTACAAATAAGGAATGAAAATGGTTCCTATCACCATGATGAGGAATTTAAGAGTAGGAAAATGGTATTTTATAACTTGTGGTGGCTGAACAAGATATAAGATTGAGGAATCCAAACATATCTCATTGGAATGAGAATAAATCCATGCATAGTTATAGGAAACCATTGCAGTTTAATGTCATATAGAAAGGACAACATCTATGTAGTTTAAAGACTTATGGTAAAGACATGGATCACCAGATGTGAAGGAAAAATAATATTATGGATCCGTGCAGTTTTATATCATGTGGTAAGTATGCAGGTAACCTGATGTGAAAAATCATTGCAGATAGGTTCAAAACTAAAGGTCTGGGCTTCAATACGCACCCTTTGATAGAAGTAATCAATCTACATGTAGTTATTGAGGAATCATGTAGTTTAAAATTATGAATAAAGGATGTGGATCCCCCAAATTGAATGAAGATGAGTGTTGTAGAGACCCGAAGCTTATCGTACATGGACATTACATTACTTTTGCGGAATACTTAGTACATAATAAAAACACACACACAAGGATCGTAATAGTTTAGTGTCTTTGGAAACTCGGAATATAATCTTCTAATCGTGGTGAAAGATTTTCAACATCTCACATAAAGATCTTCCTTTTTTTTCTTACCTAAAACCTTTCTTTATATCCTGGGGAAAAGAAAACATAAGAGGGTGAGCTCAAATGACCATTAAGGGTAAACAAAAGAAATATCAATCACATCATATTCATAAGAACATAACATTTTGGAAATCTTAACCTGCAAAAGAGAGCATAATTTCATAACATGGGATAAATCATAGTAGTGAAATGAAATCCCAATAATCATAACTTAAAACATGAAACATTGTGGCATACACACATAATCATAGAGAATCATTTCTTGTTAGTCAAGACTCATTTCCAAGACTATCTTAGTGGACAAAGTCCCTTTCTGAACCGAGTCACCCTCGTTTCAGTCCTGTTTCACTGAACCGGTATAACCTACCATTCCAGCCATGTCTATCTCATGAGATATAAAATATTTACCCAATGCATTGGAGGGAGATATAGGTCCCACCCATCTCATAATGATACCATTCTTATGT
Organism: Viscum album; assembly: GCA_963277665.1. NCBI lineage: Eukaryota > Viridiplantae > Streptophyta > Magnoliopsida > Santalales > Viscaceae > Viscum > Viscum album. The sequence goes on from OY728130.1 coordinate 1,948,252,880, forward strand.
GTGCCACAAAATCATAAATCATACATCATTTCATAACCCATGTAATAAAAATGGGAATCTTAAACATCGTGACATCATAAAACAATTCATATAAGATAAAGGAATTCATAAAAATAAAATTCCATCACAACATAATCAAATCAATGTAATAATAGGGATAGAAACAGAACCCTTTATTATCTTAGATGGAAAATAATTTTGATAAAACACTTGAACTTCATTCTTGAGGAAAATATCCTTTCTAATTCAAAAACATTTTCCTTTCTTAACATGTCATAAAATTTTAAACTAAAAGAAGTTGATTAAAATTAAAATTGAATACTTGTAAAGGATGCTTCTTGGAAATAATGTTTTAAAAATCCATTCATGCCGTATAAGTTAAAAAAAACATTCTTCTCGTACTTTTGTCGGAAAAGTGAAAAAGTACCTTTTAGGGTAAATAAAAGAAAGATTCCTTCCATACCATGGATTAAAAGTCAAAATGGGTAAAAAGGACTTTAAACATACACGAATACACTTTTATAAAACATGGACATGGATGATAGCAATAACCCCATTAAATACTTACGAATAAGCAATCTCGGATAAAAATGAGATTTGCACAATTATCCCTTACCTTAGTTCCGATTTGCTTCATAAGTGTCTGAACCTTTTGTATAATGATTTAAATAATGTCATTTACTTATTACAGAATCATATTCATTGTTATGATATCATATATGGTTCACTTATGACATTATATTACCCGTTCTTTTGTAAATTCCATGTTAAAGAACGTTTTGGGTAAAATTGTTTCATTTATCGTAGGTGTTTGAACATGTTGTTCTTGAAATTATTATTACGTATATCATGATTTACTTACTTAAAGAATATAAAATATGATTTATATATCATATATATTCAGTATATATATATACATAATAGATAGATAAATGAAATGAAACACACCGTTCATGGAGACGGTAGTCCGTACGTACGCATGAACGCTGTTTTACTTTCCTTATTGTCTTGAATGGAAGTAAGTAGATGACATATATATATAAATAAATCCATTAGATTTACCATGTCATATATTTCATTATTATTGATTATATATACTTTATAATCATTCTTAAATGGTTAACATGGAGAATGAATCTCATTGCGTCGTGGAGACGGTAGTCCGTACGTACGCATGAGCGATGATATCATTTCCATAATTATTGAATTGAATTGGAGTGGATGATACAATATATCAGAATCATTATGATGTTATAATAACTATGTATAGTTATTATTTACACCATAATACCCATCCATGTAAGGTGTTGGTGGAAAAACAGATTACACCACGGCGTGGAGACGGTATTCCGTACGTACGCACGCGCGATGATTTCGTTTTCCGTAGGATGGATAAATGGTGAATTAGGATTGTTTCATACATATAATAACATATTATTATATGAGTGATACTGATGTTATTACTTCATAATGAAACAACCTAAGAAGAAGAAGTGGAAGAAGAAATAAAGGTGAATGAATTGGTAACGGAAATTACCTCTTCTTTGAAGCACCTCTTTGAGACCTCCTCTTAGGGCACTAAAATTGGTCTTTGAGGAAGACAAGAACCTCTAGGATGTTTCTAGGGAAGTGGAGAAGAGTTTATGCAGGGGTTGGCCGAGCTTGAAGGCTCAAAGTTGTGTGAGGAAGAGAGGGAGGATGTGTCCTTTTATATGGGAGGAGAGGGGCACCTTTGGAATAACTAAAAATATTATTTTATTATAAAGTCATGTTCGGTTTTAAATAGCTCCAAATTGATTTATTTAGAGGATAATGTGGGGATGGGTCGAAATACTCTCATCCAATAGAATTTAGACAAGTTTAGGTTCCTATTTTAACCTTATCATTTAGATTTAACATTAAGTTAAATAATTTTAGTTTTACCATGTCTTCTTGTGTTCTTATACTATAAGGTTAATAAACTTACTATAAGAAGCCAAACGAACCCCAAATTGTTTATTATTAATATATATAACCTTATCTAAGTCATTTGGCCGAACCTTATATTTTTAGGAATAAAATAACAATTAATAATATAATATTTGTTTTAAAAACTATTTTATGTCAATTTTGACACTATTTAGTAATTGATTTTTGTGAAAATCATAACAGAATGATAAGTTCAAAAAAAGTTAATTAAATCAACAATAACATGTCATATTAACCTATAAAATTAGTGTAAGTCATAAAAAGACTCAAATTATATTTATTTGAGTATTTATAACATCAATTATGTCAATATTTCATTAATAAGATAATTACTGCATCATCGTTGTGTCATAAATAAATTAAATTATTTAATGTCTAAAAAATTAGAAATAAAATACCATTATGTAGTAAATCTTTTTATCTTTCTAATTAATATTTACAATCTAATTTATCTTATGTATAACCCTATATTAAAAATGTTTTAGTAAATAAACTTTGATTTTAACTCTTTTAACTCTTCTTTGAATTAAATAATAATAAATGTCCTAATCTAATCCAAGTGGGCCTAAATGGTAATATTTTATTCCTAAGATTGTTTTTGGTCGAATTACACTTATCCAATAGAATTTGGACATGTGTTAGGGTAATAATAATAATATCATTTTTACCCTTAATTACCCTATTTACTTTTAACCGTGGTAAATAAAAGTAAAAAGTTACTATTCACCAAAAATTATTTTCATCTCATTGAACCACATTTTACTTACTAACATCAACCGTGTCTCTCAGATTTTTGAAATTCCACTCACAGAAGCGGTAAAATTAAGTTTTATGAAAAATTCAGCTTTTTAACTACCACTTAGTGGTTTCACTATTCATCAAAAATTGAAAGTTTTCAGAAAAATACCAAAAATTAGGCCTAATCTATATTTGATATTATGAACTCAAAAATGATTTCTATTTTACCAAATTCAAAACATATCAGTTTAATTAATTAATTTAAAAATTAATTCCCGTTGTCAAAACAAAAGGCGTGTTTTAAGAGATAATAACTATCAAAAGATTGACACTTGTTTATAACTGGTTTAAATGTGAAATTACATCTAATGACCAACATTGTATTGAATTGTAAAAATATATTCTAAATGTACTTTAAAACCACTCAAATTAATAATTTATCACTATTAATTATTTCGATTGAAAAAGTTGTTTTTAATTAAAATTTAGTAATTTTCACTATTCATCAAAATATGACAGTTATCCGAAAATCACCAAAATTTCACCCTAAGCTAATTTCGATATTCCGAATCCAAAAATGAAGTCCATTTTGAAAAATAAAATTTACAAAATTTCAAAAAGTGGTTATTACTATTCATAACGGCTAGTTTTAATAATATTTTAATAGCATATCGTTGTTTAGCGAAACTTGGTGTTGCGTACAACACACGCTATCATGGAAGGTCGCGATTGCGTGTAATTCAATCCAGGTCAGAGATGTGTGTTGTGAAAGCTCATTTTGGTGTAGCGTATAACACAAGACATTAATGAAATTAAAAAAGAATATTTTTCATAAAATCTCGGGGTGTTACATTCTACCCCCCCTTAAAATGAATTTCGCCCTCGAAATTCGTCGGGGTTATAAATGGTTTACTACTCGAAAGTTTCTTTAATAGAAACCCAAATCGTAAAAAGGAATACCAAAACCAATCTTTAAAAACCAAAAGTATGAAACGTAACGGTTACCCAAATAAACTAATCACTGGGTTTCCACATAGGTGAAAATATGGATATGGAAGAAAAATCTAACCATCATGTTCTGATGGAGAGTGGTAGAGAACATGACTATGGAAAAGCCAACAATCACAAATCCATAAATTTGTGACGATCTAAGGTACCATCTGATTAATCAAATATAAGAGCACTATGACAACATTTTTGGTTTTCAAGATCATTTCCCTAAAGTTGAAGAATTTGAAATAGAATAAATACTTACTTTATTTTGGTATAATCTCACCGTTGTTCGTGCCTTGAACAATTTCCACTTCATCTCTTAAATAAATGAAGTTGAATTTGTTATTTGTGAAATGTTAGCAGATCATGCGATAGAATGACGGGTCATTCCATTAGCAAAAGTTATTAAATATAAGTTATTCTATAGTGAGATTAATCATATATAGTTCCTAAAATGAATTTATACTTCATATATCATACTGCTTAATATAATAAAACTAGTTTCTACTAAACAGGGACTTCCTGTAGGCCAGTGGTAGGTGATAAAGGCCAGTCGCACTTCGGTTGTGGGTTCGATTCCCATAGCCTTGTCCGACGCGATGGGCTGTCGCCCGTCCTAGAGGTTGTCTTTTTTCTAAAGCTATATTACTATAACATCCCATCAATAATATCGAAAAACGTTTTATCCTAACTTATGTCCAACATAATCCATTCTAATCTTTAGGCTTATCTAAAATACTACAGTCCACTCTCATAACATAGTGAAAACGATTACCAGAGATTTAATACCATCGTTGCTTCCCATATATCATAAGATATGTTTTGTTGGTCACATTCCAAACATTCAAAGTCCTTAATCATGTATTCTCTTGAATACCCATTGAATCTTAGTGAAAACATGAATGTAGTTAAAAGTTAACACCTTCCACATACCAAAATCCTAAAAATTCTATATACTCAAACCATGATATCACTTAGTCCTTATATCAATCATGAGCTCATGAATACTGTCAAACATTTCATTTTCTCTTTATCACTTCATTATGTGCATATCATCCAGTTTCCAAAAAATATCTGTATAACCTTTCATTGTTACTCATACCATTCATCGTAAACTTTCAAAACTTAAGGAAAGACAACAGTGTAACAATCCTTATATGTCTTTTTATTCTATAGTACAACATTACACTTGATAAACATGTAATCATTCCACTACCTTCTTAAACCATTGACCGAGCTTCAACAATTCTTTCATCTCACATATCATTTGTAGTCTCTTCATCATCATCAACAAAAATACTACCCATATGACCATACCGATTCTCTTCATGAGACATTCCCTTAGGGAATTGGTTTGTATAATGCCCGTACATTCCACATTTAAAACATTTAACCATTGTTGATGTCGTAGCAAGACCATTAACCTCATCCATGGTGTTAACTGAAACTTTTCCATTGCACTTACTGGCTTTGTGTCCTTCTTTTCCACACCCAAAGCATCTTCCAGTTCCTTTGAAACATTCTCCTTGATGCCTCTTCCCACATGATTTACATAGGGTAAATTGAACTTTCTTTCCTCTATGATCATCATGAAACTCTATCTTTCTCTTATTAGCCGAGTCAGGAAACTTACCAAATTTTACTTTATTGATCATATTATGAGATTGCTGATTCGGCATAATAATGATGTTTGGACTTCCAAATCCCATTTCATTTGATTGCTTATGAATAATATCATTCCATTGTCCATCATATCCTCCATTATCGTGAATCATCTTGTTTCCAGCCATTTTCTAAAACCCAAAAAGAATAGTGTGAGATAAAAAAATCATAATAAAGGGGGAGTAACTTCAATATATAACATCTTAGGTTAAATTATAAGATCGTTACCGTAGTGCTAGGACTATATCCTATATGTATACCTATCCTTAGGGAAATCCCTAGACATACCTTAGAAATATCTCTAGGGATCTCACTAACGTTTTCGCGTCCTAGTTTCCAAAGGTTGACTAAACCTTTCCTCTGATACCAACTGTAGAGACCCGAAGCTTATCGTACATGGACATTACATTACTTTTTCGGAATACTTAGTACATAACAAAAACACACACACAAGGATCGTAATAGTTTAGTGTCTTTGGAAACTCGGAATATAATCTTCTAATCGTGGTGAAAGATCTTTAACATCTCCCATAAAGATCTTACTTTTTTTTCTTACCTAAAACCTTTATTTATATCCTGGGGAAAAGAAAACATAAAAGGGTGAGCTCAAATGCTCAGTAAGGGTAAATAAAACAAATATCAATCACATCATATTCATAAGAACATAACATTTTGGAAATCTTAACCTGAAAAAGAGAGCATAATTTCATAACATGGGATAAATCATAGTAGTGAAATGAAATCCCAATAATCATAACTTAAAACATGAAACATTGTGACATACACACATAATCATAGAGAATCATTTCTTGTTAGTCAAGACTCATTTCCAAGACTATCTTAGTGGACAAAGTCCCTTTCTGAACCGAGTCACCCTCGTTTCAGTCCTGTTTCACTGAACCGGTATAACCTACCGTTCCAGCCATGTCTATCTCATGAGATATAAAATCTTTACCCAATGCATTGGAAGGAGATATAGGTCCCACCCATCTCATAATGATACCATTCTTATGTTTGCCACAAAATCATAAGTCATACATCATTTCATAACCCATGTAATAAAAATGGGAATCTTAAACATCGTGACATCATAAAACAATTCATATAAGATAAAGGAATTCATAAAAATATAATTCCATCAAAACATAATCAAATCAATGTAATAATAGGGATAAAAACAGAACCATTTATTATCTTAGATGGAAAATAATTTTGATAAAACACTTGAACTTAATTCTTTAGGAAAATATCCTTTCTACTTCAAAAACATTTTCCTTTCTTAACATGTCATAAAATTTTAAACTAAAAGAAGTTGATTAAAAATAAACTTGAAAACTTGTAAAGGATGCTTCTTGGAAATAATGTTTTAAAAATCCATTCATGCCGTATAAGTTAAAAAAAACATTCTCCTCGTACTTTTGTCGGAAAAGTCAAAAAGTACCTTTTAGGGTAAATAAAAGAAATATTCCTTCCATACCATGGGGTAAAAGTCAAAATGGGGAAAAAGGACTTTAAAAATACATGAATACAGTTTTATAAAACATGGACATGGATGATAGCAATAACCCCATTAAATACTTACGAATAAGCAATCTCGGATAAAAATGAGATTTGCACAATTATCCCTTACCTTAGGTACGATTTGCTTCGTAAGTGTCCGAACCTCCTGTATAATGATTTAAATAATGTCATTTACTTATTACAGAATCATATTCATTGTTATGATATCATATATGGTTCACTTATGACTTTATATTACCCATTCTTTTGTAAATTCCATGTTAAAGAGCGTTTTGGGTAAAATTGTTTCATTTATCGTAGGTGTTTGGACTTGTTGTTCTTGACATTATTATTACTTATATCATGATTTACTTACTTAAAGAATATAAAATATGATTTATATATCATATATATTCAGTATATATATATATATATAATAGATAGATAAATGAAATGAAACACACCGTTCATGGATACGGTAGTCCGTACGTACGCATGAACGCTGTTTTCCTTTCCTTATTGTCTTGAATGGAAGTAAGTAGATGAAATATATATATACATAAATCCAGTAGATTTACCATGTCATATATTTCATTATTATTGCTTATATATACTTTATAATCATTCTTAAATGGTTAACATGGAGAATGAATCTCATCGCGTCGTGGAGACGGTAGTCCGTACGTACGCACGAGCGATGATATCATTTCCATAATTATTGAATTGAATTGGAGTGGATGATACAATATATCAGAATCATTATGATGTTATAATAACTATGTATAGTTATTCTTTACACCATAATACCCATCCATGTAAGGTGTTGGTGGAAAAACAGATTACACCACGGCGTGGAGATGGTATTCCGTACGTACGCACGCACGGTGATTTCGTTTCCCGTAGGATGGATAGATGGTGAATTAGGATTGTTTCATACTTATAATAACATATCAGTATATGAGTGATACTGATGTTATTACTTCATAATGAAACAACATAAGAAGAATAAGTGGAAGAAGAAATAAAGGTGAAAGAATTGGTAAAGGAAATTACCTCTTCTTTGAAGCACCTCTTTGAGACCTCCTCTTAGGGAACTAAAATTGGTCTTTGAGGAAGACCCGAACCTCTAGGATGTTTCTAGGGAAGTGGAGAAGAGATTTTGGCAGGGGTTGGCCAAGCTTTAAGGCTCAAAGTTTTGTGAGGAAGAGAGGGAGGAGGTGTCCTTTTATAAGGGAGGAGAGGGGTACCTTTGGAATAACTAAAAATATTATTTTATTATAAAGTCAGGTTCGGTTTTAAATAGCTCCAAATTGATTTATTTCGAGGATAAGGTGGGGATGGGTCGAAATCATCTCATCCAATAGAATTTAGACAAGTTTAGGTTCCTATTTTAACCTTATCATTTAGATTTAACATTAAGTTAAATAATTTTACTTTTACCGTGTCTTCTTGTGTTCTTATACTATAAGGTTAATAAACTTACTATAAGAAGCCAAACGAACCCCAAATTGTTTATTATTAATATATATAACCTTATATAAGTCATTTGGCCGAACCTTAGATTTTTAGGAATAAAATAACACTTAATAATATAATATTTGTTTTAAAAACTATTTTATGTCAATTTTGACACTATTTAGTAATTGATTTTTTTGAAAATCATAACAGAATGATAAGTTCGAAAAAAGTTAATTAAATCAACAATAACATGTCATATTAACCTAGAAAATTTGTGTACATCATAAAAAGTCTCAAATTTTATTTATTTGAGTATTTATAACATCAATTATGTCAATATTTAATTAATAAGATAATTACTGCATCATCGTTGTGTCATAAATAAATTAAATTATTTAATGTCTAAAAAATTAAAAATAAAATTCCATTATGTATTAAATCTTTTTAGCTTTCTAATTAATATTGACAATCAAATTTATCTTATGTATAACACTATATTAAAAATGTTTTAGTAAATAAACGTTGATTTTAACTCTTTTAACTCTTCTTTGAATTAAATAATAATATATGTCCTAATCTAATCCAAGTGGGCCTAAATGGTCATATTTTATTCCTAAGATTGTTTTTGGTCGAATTACACTTATCCAATAGAATTTGGACATGTGTTATGGTAATAATAATATCATTTTTACCCTTAATTACCCTATTTACTTTTAACCGTGGTAAATAAAAGTAAAAAGTTACTATTCACCAAAAATTATTTTCATCTCATTGAACCACATTTTACTTACTGAAATCAACTGTGTCTCTCGGATTTTTGAAATTCCACTGACATAAGCGGTAAAATTAAGTTTTATGAAAAATTCAGTTTTTTAACTACCACTTAGTGGTTTCACTATTCATCAAAAATTGAAAGTTTTCAGAAAAATACCGAAAATTAGGCCTAAGCTATATTTGATATTATGAACTCAAAAATGATTTCTATTTTACCAAATTCAAAACATATCAGTTTCATTAATTAATTTAAAAATTAATTCCCGTCGTCAAAACAAAAGGCGTGTTTTTAAGAGATAATAACAATCAAAAGATTGACACTTGTTTATAACTGGTTTAAATGTGAAATTACATCCAATGACCAACATTGTATTGAATTGTAAAACTATATTCTAAATATACTTTAAAACCACTCAAATTAATAATTTATCACTATTAATTATTTTGATTGAAAAAGTTGTTTTTAATTAAAATTTAGTAATTTTCACTATTCATCAAAATATGAAAGTTATCCGAAAATCACCAAAATTTCACCCTAAGCTAATTTCGATATTCCGAATCCAAAAATGAAGTCCATTTTGAAAAATTAAATTTACAAAATTTCAAAAAGTGGTTATTACTATTCATAATGGCTAGTTTTAATAATATTTTAATAGCATATCGTTGTTTAGCGAAACATGGTGTTGCGTACAACACACGCTATCGTGGAAGGTCGCGATTGCGTGTAATTCAATCCAGGTCAGAGATGTGTGTTGTCAAAGCTCATTTTGGTGTAGCGTATAACACAAGACATTAATGAAATTAAAAATAATATTTTTCATAAAATCTCGGGGTGTTACAAGTGTCATGGTATTGTGTAGTTTATTTTCATGCAGTAAGGATGATAGATGTTGTGTAGTTTAATGGCTTGCTGTTAGGATGCCTCTGAATAGTTTAAAGTCATGTGGATAGGATGAGATGGTACAAATTTATGCCATGTAACTAGTATGAATAGAGAAACTTACAATGATGTGGATTCCCATTGCGATGATGCTATGAAAAATATTTCTTGATAAACCTCACACTAGTGGGTGGTGTAATATGCTCCCCATTCATTGTATCAAATGACGAAGCCCCATGGTGATAGAAATTATTTATGACGCAAGGTACATCCAACTTGGGTTACATATTTGGGGGATTATTTCTTGGTGTCATTGGGGTTCTGAGCATGAATACTAGTTCTACTTGGAGTAATTAGCTGAGGGGAACCTTTTTATTTAATACCCATGAATTCTGATTCTAATGGACTTCAAGGTTTTGTAGGGTGCACCAACTGCTCTCATTGAGCTGCTCCAATTTGTCCAACCACTTTTGTGATTATTCATCATCTGAGATTTGTACACAAATGGCTATTTGGGGTGAAGTAAGATGAACTTATATGGGTAACAATGCCTCATCTCTATACACCAGTGAGTATGGAGTTGCTTGTGTAGCATTACACATGGTGGTCCAGTAGGCCCATAGAGACTATAAGAGTTTATATGGAAATAATTCTTATCAGTTTTGAACATATTTTGGATTATATTCTATAGAGTCTTATTGAAGGACTCTATCTATCCATTTTCCTTTTCATGAGTGTGAGATGAGTGATTGGTATTGATGTTGTAATCTTGGTAGATTTTCTTCAACTCCATAGAAAAAAAGTTTGTGCCATTGTTCATAAATATTTTATGAGGTATCCCAAACCTAGTGTTGATTTGGGACCTTATTAAGTTGATGATATTATTCATATTGAATTACTTGAGGGTATTGCATCACACCATTTAGAAAAGGCTTCGGTGGCTGTAAGGATATACATGAACTTTTTAGTTGTGGCTGGGGGATATACCCCCACGAAATCCATTCCCTAAATAGAAAATAGACAGAAATATTAACTTTTTTTAGAAATTTTAGGGGTTTATGGATGAAGTTTTCATGAATCTAGAATGCATGAAATTTATTGGCGAGTTCCACACAGTCCTGTATCATGATTTTATAGTAATTACTCAACCTATTGATTTGGTGGGAGGGCTTGGTTGCAGATTGACAGGCACTGCAAGAGACCACATGGATTTCCTCCACGACAGAAAAAATATATCCTTTTGGTATGAATATGAGATGTATTATATTAAATCCATGTTTATAGAGATTTTTCTTCTCATTTGGACGATCCTCCAGAGTGAATTTCTCAGCACATCACTGAATTTGTTCCCTTATGGCTCTATCTATTTAGAGAGTCTTGTTTTCGAGATAACTGATTATGGGTTCCATCCATCCATTGGTGGTCATTGGTTCATCATGATCTGGGTAGTGTTGAAAAAATTTATTTCATTCATATCACAAATGATAATAATTTTTTAAATTATTCAATGTGTGATATAGAAAATTACTTCTTCCTGATCAGTGATGTCCATGATGGTGGATTCATTGGACAATGTATCAGCATGATTATTTTATGATTAGGGAACTTGATGCAATGTGGGATCAAAAGGGAACTCTACCATCATTCCTATGAAGTATCCAGTGAGGGGGGATAATTCTTCCTTTTTTATGGAATATTTCTCCATTGATCTACTTTATCACTATATCTTAGTCCCATTTGATATTCATATAGGATATTTGTAGCTGTAAGGATAATTCCAAGCTACCAATGAGGGATTGGTATTCTGCCTCGTTATTTGTGAATCCCTTAGATAGTGAGAAAGAGTAGGGAAAAACTACTTTGTTTGGAGAGACAAATATGACACCTAAGACAACTCAGTTGAGTTTTGGATTTTCTATCATTTTATCGATGTGACTTCAAGAGTCCCCATCAAAATTCATTTCCCATAACCGAGGAGTGTCATGGACATAAAATATCTTCTCATCCGAATCTCGATGTCTATTGGTGTATTTTAAAAGGAAGGACGTGATGTAAGAAAATCATCTAGGGATTTCCCTTTGAAAGATTTTTATGAAACAAATTGAATATCATATTTCTAAAGAACGAACACCCATTGGTACAAGTTCCTAATCAACATAGGGAGGCCAAGGATGTACTTGGGAATATCAATATGAGAGATCAAATGGAATTCATGGTGCTGTAATTAATGCCTCAACTTTTTCACTATGAAGATGAGTGTAAGGAAAGTCTTATTAACATCAGAGTATTGAGACTCAATATCTAGAATCATCCGACCAAGGTTGTAGAGATGATTCTCTCTCACCATATCATTTTTCTATACGACAAGGGCATCTAGTGAGAATTCCATGGAGGCCACATATAATATGAGTGGCCTCCCTTCCACCAGAGGCATTAGGACTGGAGGGTGATGCAAGTATTTCTTGAGACTTTTGAAGGAGATTTATAAATCATCAACCCATTGATAGAGGATTCCCTTTTTTATTAGTGCAATGAAGGGGAGAGATTTTCTGACCATGCTGGAGATGAATTTATGAATATAGGAAAGGTTACCTTGGATCCTCTTTAGTCCCTTGATATTTCTAGGGGGTAACATTCCTATGATAACACTAGTATTCTTGGGGCTGACCTTGATTCCTTGGCGATGTAACAAAAATCCAAGAAACTCTCCTGACATTACCATGAAATCAAATTTTAGTGAATTCATATTAATACTGTTCTATTGAAAATTATTGAATACTATTTAAAGGTATGTGAAGTGATCACATCATTGTTGAAATTTCACCACCAGGTTATTAACATAATATTCAACTATCTTTCACAATAATAACTTAAAGATATGATTCATATAGTGTTGGTAAGTTGTGACAACATTATTCCAGACAAGGGTCATGAACTGGTAGAAAAAGATCCCCTAAAGTGCTCTGAATTCAGTGGATTATTCCTCTTTGGGGACCATCTATATTTGATTGTACCCTGAGTACCAATCCATGAAGGAAATGGCTTAGAATCCACAAGTTTTATCGATCAAGAGTTCTATGATTGACATTGATAAATCATCCATTGGGAAGTGACAATTAAGGTCTATTAATTCAATGAATACCCTAATATTATCATTCTTCTTCTTGATGGGGACAATTTTGGAGATCCATCTTGGGTATTTTGCTTCTCATAAAAAGTTGGATTTGATAAATGTTTCAACTTATACCTCTACATTGGTGGCATGAGAGGTTTTAATCCTCCTAGATGCCTACTTGAAGCCTTTATGCTCATTAGGTAGACTGAGATAGTGCGTAGCCACATCTGTATTGAGTCCTGAAATTTCTGTATAGTTCCAAGAGAACACATATCGGTCCTGCCTCAAGAATGATATGTACATCTCTTGCTCTTTAAGGGGAATGATGGAATTAATCAGAGTAGGTCATGAGTATTATTCTGTTTCTAGATATATCTATCTGAGTTCATCGATGGTGGGGGAGACACCTTCCCTGAATGATGGAGGGGAGTTCCTGAGGTCATCCTTATCTTCTTACATCACTGAGACTATGGAGACATATGCAAATAAATTTAGAAACATGGGGGTATCTCTGTCACTATCGGGGTGAGATTATCCATGAGAAGATACATTATCATCCCCATTATACCTTATTCATTGTAGAGAGATGTTATCACTGGTTGTATTTTATGCTGTCACTAGGGAAAGTAGGGTCTTGGACCTCTGGGAAAAGATCTGTTACCTCGACCAGATTTATGGGAGTACATAGTTGTTATTGAGAATACTATAGGGATTCACATGGGTGGTTCCTAGGCCTTTGGGGGATATAACCTGTGTATCACCATTCACCATTGGTTTCCTGCCTCCCTTTTTATAGAAATATGATTCAACATATATGGATCCATAAGTCACAAAAGGTATGCTATCACCCTGTAATATGCCTACTTTTCTATCAATGGGGAACTTTATACACTATTAGAATGTTTAAGGTACTACCCGGTGGCTATAGAGCCTGGTTCATCAAAGAAGAACATTTTATGTGGTGTCATACTAGATTACCATAAACTCTACGTCAAATGTGAGTTCAGAAAACTAATATTTGAGCTTGTTCTTCCTGAGAGGTATTTTCTCATGCTTATCATACCCTTGAATGGTCACCTTTGTAGTAGAAAATCCCTTTCACCATATCCCAAACATCATAGGGTTCATACCGGGATGAGGTTCATCTTGGAACCATTATCAATCAGTTCCCTTTGTATGATCATGTTATTGAGTATGATTGGGACATATAGGGTTCTAATACACCTTTAGATGACCTCTTCCTGATCATGTTTAGTGAATGAGATGGAGATATGTCATTCTGATGGCATGGTCTCCACTTGATATACATCGGAGATAAAAACATCTATTTTGAACTTCTGTGGGATCCTAAAGGCTTCAAAAAGTGTCCACCTCAGTTATTCTGAAAAAATGGAGTGCATCGAAGACCGAGATCTTGTCTAATAATGCTGCCTGCTATTTCAGAATGGTGTACTTTTGTGCTAGAGGTTCGTGCTTTTTGATTTGGGTTTTATCATAGACATACAGCTCAGGAGCAAAGGAATTTGAGGTGGATGGGCCTAGTGCTTGAGAAGAGGTCGATTAAGTATCTCCTGCTAGTGGTGTGGGTTGTGCTAGTCTCCCCCATTGTCTAGGTGGATAGGATAACTAAACCCCCTCTAGGCTATCATGTAAGACAATTAGGTGTGGGTGACTGCTGGAGGGATTTGGGACACCTCCTTGAATATTCTAATCCTGATGGCCATGGGTCTCAATTGTATATATATTCTCCATGAGGATATGGCCAGAATAGTTCGTCGAAAAACATCAAAACTATCCCCTATATCCTCAGTTTCGGCACATGCGACCTCCCATTGCCCGGTTTTATGCAGGAAAGTCACTCTCTAGGGAATATTAATCATCAGGGAAGGGGTCTTCCAAGTGTATAATATTGAAATAACCAAAGATGATATCTTCATCTAATGTGTATTTCATTTGTTTGGGCACTTCCCAGGCTCTAGATATTATAGAGAAAATATATTCCAGAGATAGAGCTTGCTTTTGAGCAGAATATGACTCCTCATATTCTATTTCTTCCTACTTCTGGTGGTCACACCCACCTTCGGGAGGAAAATTTTATAATTCATACTTATGTGGTGGAGCTATTATGGGTCTATTGAGATGTGGTCATAGGGTGGCATGATCTTAGTCAACTATTTCTTAAGTCATCCATTCATCAAAATTTCACAGATTCCTTGTCAAGACATTCTACCAATCACCATGTTCTTCTAATTTGGCGATGGTCATGCAAGCCACCTTATTTTTTTGAGATATACAGTACCACCTATCCATAATTGAAAATTTCTTTAAGTACATATTTAAAGACAAATTTTTCCTTGATATTATGACCCAACCTTCTATGGAAAGGATAGTGGTCGGTACGATCAGTGAGGTTGACCTCCCTGGGCATCCTAGTATTTAATAACATGAGAAGGTTGTTATCCATGGATGATAAGAAATAACATGAGACCTGTTCATTTCAGAATGAGTATGATTTATTCATCCATTAGTCAAATCCCTAGTGATCCTAATTTCTCTATTTTCTAGTCAAGGGAGATTCTGTCATTGTCGCTGCTTGATAGGAGTTATTGGGTGGTTTGGGACCTTCTTGGGTACTTGGATATGTATTGATGTAGGCTTGAGAGTGACAGCCACAAATTCTACTTTTCCTGGACTTTTCCCCTATATTGTGGGATGATTTGAAGTTTGAATTGGTTTCACTTAATGGATTATTCAAGACGTTTTTCCATTTATGTGAACTCAAAAAACCCACCTGGAAACTTCCCGGTTATCATAGGTGTCAACAACTCATCCCAGATATTTTAAGTACAATGTTCCAATAGTTCTCTTGTTAGATAGGGATGAAGAGTGATTAGGTCAAACCTTTTCATGTCTCTATGAATTCAGACACCCTCTTGTTTTCACCCTCCTTGAAGTTAGTTAGGTTAACAATCATCGTTTTACTCAATGTGGAACTAAATTTATAGAGGAACTGATGATGAAAGTATTCCCATCCAGTAATGGATCCTGCTAAGAGGCTGCTATACCAAACAAAGCTTGTATCTGTTAGAGTATTTAAAAAACACCTTATCTTTGTTTCCTACTATTTGTCTTGAGGTCCCATCATTATCCCACATCAGGATATGAAGTGTGCGAGTTACTATTTAGGTACTCTCACACCGTCAAAGGTAGAGAAGGAAGTATTACTGGAATTGGGTGGAGGCATAGTGTCATCCACCCATTCTATATATGGATTTCTCTTAGGCTGGACATATGTGAATCACCCTTCCATGGAATTTGTTCAAATAGCTAGAGATTCGACGACATTAAGATACTCCAAGGTGACTGCTGTCTGATTCGTACACTATTTACAAGGATTAGGCTGGGGTTTATTAGGTGGAACCACCGTTTTCTCCCACTAATTTTCAATTCATCACAAGATAGAATAATTTCATTGATGAGGGAGAGGCTGTAGCCACAACATTGGGAATCAATGTTTGTTTTTTTACTTCCTTAAATATATAGGTTGGCTGCCTAGATCCGGAGCCAGTCTGATGTTTAGATGCCTCTGTTACCGCTGAATCAGCTATAGGAGGTTGAATATCCATCTTTTCCTGAAGAAAATACCTAGTAGGAATATTTCCCCTAAGCATCCCCTCACTGAGCTATCCTAGAGACTTTATCTCACTCTCCTAGTGTAAAAAATATTCCTCCATGGAAGGAACCTCAACTCTTATGGTTGGTGATTGGGATATAGCCACACCTTTCCCTATTTCTCTAGTGGGGTTCTGATAGATATGTGGGAGTTCTTTATTTAGCAGTTCTATATTTTGGAGCCTTCTATGGTTCTAGGTTCATTGAGACTCATTTGGTGCATATAGATCACCCTACTCCTAGGGTAGATTTTCCATGTTGAGTTCCTCTACATTCATATCCTAATCCATGATGTCTTCAATGTTGACAGTGGAGATATTCATAGAGGCATATCAGTAAATGGTGGTTATTCCATTACTTTTGACGCAATATGCTATTTTTTCACTACTTTCATCAGGGTCGTTATTTGAACCCTTGTCTATATTGGGACATTTTGTCTTGTGACCCTAATGGGGTCTAATTTCCTTCACCATATATTCCACCCATATTGGTCTATGAATAGTGAGTTTGAGGGAGTTTTTAGTCATGATTTCTGAATGATCCACAACTAGTAGAGGTTTTTCTTGTGGTGGGAGGAACATGTGAGGTGTCGACCATTGATTTTTCTCTCTTAACTCAGAGAAGACTGATTCCCTCTTTGGTGATGATGATGATAAAAATGCACCCAACCTTGTTCGATGGGGGTTATTCAAGTCTATAATTGGAATTGATTTGTCCTATTGTGGAGAATCCCATGGCACTAGTCATGGGTTTCATAACTCTTGGTATGGACAAGAATATATAAATTCCCCAGCCCAGTGGGATGAGGTTGATCCAGAATCACTATTCATATCTCTAGGGTCTTATCAGGG
Source organism: Viscum album (assembly GCA_963277665.1). Taxonomy (NCBI): domain Eukaryota; kingdom Viridiplantae; phylum Streptophyta; class Magnoliopsida; order Santalales; family Viscaceae; genus Viscum; species Viscum album. The sequence goes on from OY728130.1 coordinate 1,948,270,491, forward strand.
GATGATGAACCCGGGGATGGAGATTGAGATATAAATTCTCCCAACTGAGGGGGTTGGGTTTTGTTCGTAGCTACGATCAATGTGTCCCAAATCATATTCAGAATTGATGATCTAAGAGGTGGAGGTAGTGGTAGATATTCCCCTAGACTGGTGAGCTGGGTCAACTCCTGAGTGGATAATATGGTAGCTGATACTATTTCCTATTTAATGTGGTATAGTTGTGATCACATAGGAACTGGGTAAAATGGTAGCTCATAATGAGAACCATTCCTTATGGGAATTTTTCTGGGTGATCACAAATCCAATATCCATGTGTTAAATATAGTCTCATTAATTTGAGGGTCCTAGTTTGGAATCTTGTTGGCTATCCTCTCTCTCTATTCTTAATGTTTGGGCACCATTAAAGTGAGAGAATTATGTCATAGTGACCAACTGGCCTTAGAATTACCTAGTACCTTAATTTCTCAAATGGAAATGGCATTATAGGACACTATATCTAAGGGTTTATGTTGATATAGGTTTGTGAAAAAGTTAAATGATCTATACTTTCCCCATACTCGAATACAAATGAGTGATGTGGCTTTAGAGATCAGCTACCAAAGAGTTTTAATACAAGGACGACAAGCATGTTATAGATTTGCGATGTGATTTTCTGGTTTTGGATCCCAGGCCATAGAGATATCATCTTGTTCTAGTTGATAATAGAGTATCTTATTAATATGAAGGTGACCCTCATATCCTAGTAATGTAGGTGTCTAGAATTTTTCAACTAATTAGTTTCCCATATATTTTTGGCATATATAAGGCATTTAATATTTTTCTAGATCATTTGTGATCACATTATCAGAAATAGTGAGGGGCCAAAGCATTTTTGGGAGGTTGTTTCCAGAAAAATCTATACAGATATCAATGTTGGCCTTCTCTTCATTAGACTTACTTGCATATATCATGTCATATCATAAAATATGATTTTGCAGGTCAGCTACTGATGAGAGTGGAGTACTATGGAAGTTAATGGGGAAATGTATACCATTGAACTCGATGTTTAGAGCCACTATACATACAATGGTGTTAGAGTTTGGGAAACCTATTTATATAGAGGTGTTTAGAAAAGGGGATAATTTCCTTATCTATGGGAGATATCACCGTGAGGAGGATTTTCATGGTGGATATTATGAGTAGGGCCCTTGTGATCCATTTCCGTAGTACCATAATGAAGACTATCATGGTAAAGAAAATCTTTTTCTACATTGGAATAGTTGATGAACCCTTGTAGGGTTGAGAATTTGATTTGAACTACCCTAAGGACACTTGCATTGATAAATTGGGAATATGGGCCATGTTCTGCACTATGGTTAGAATATTCTGACCTATATTTTGGAATTTTGTATGGATATTAGTCTGCTATTTTATAGTTTCTACAACTTTCTTATAACCATCGGATTATGTGGGAGTATGAACCCACGAATGAGACACTATTGAAAAGTTATGTTGATCTGTCTCATTATTGAAAATAATATGACCCTATCTCGAGGAATGAATTATTCTCACTTGGTAATCCTCTATCATAATGGGAGTATGATCCTGATCTTATGTATTTAGAATATGCCACCAATATTTCTTGGCAGGGATATGAGCCTACCCCGAGGCGTGTGATGCTCCAACCTGGTGAGCCCCGATTGGAGAATGATTATGAGGCTGGTATGAATTCATGTTCCCTATCAAAAATATGCTGATGAACCTCCAAAATAGAAGAATGGATATGATCCTCCTCTTGTATTTCCTTGTAATGATGCAGGTGCTATTTTTCATTAGCAGAAGTAGGAATATATGCCCGAATTTTGTGATCTACTGGAATATACTTGGTAGATTCATTGAGAGAAATATGAACCTATCATGAGGATTTTTCTATTGTCAATTGGTTATACCCATACAAAATAGGAATATATTCCTGATTATGGACCTTTGGTGTATGCCACTGGAATTCTTCGATATGAGGATGATCCTATCCCGAGGATTTCTCTCCTCTCACTTTGTAAACCCCATCCATAATGGGGATATGAGCCTATTCCTGGTCCTTTGGAATATGCCACCAGACTACTTCGGTTGGCATGTTCCCCTATCCTGAGGTGTGTACCTCTCTCAATATGTGAGCCTCCTTTGTAACGAGAGTATGAGTCTAGTCTAATGCCTCACCCTTTATTAGAATATGTGGATAATCCTCCTTGGTAGGAGAAAGAATGTTCACTTGATCCAATGAATCCACTTTTTTATGATGATCACAATGTTGATATGTACTTTCTATAGGGATAGGAATATGAATTTGTCATTTTATCAAAAAAAGTGCTAAAATATACTAGCGGTGTTCTTCACATGTAGCTAAAATATATTGACATTTTAGAAAAGTATGTTCTGAGATATAAGCTTGAACATTTTATGTCTCTCTTATCCACTGGTATATGTCTTCAATTGAAATAGGAATATGTTCCCTCTTATGTCCTCCATGTGCCACTAGAATATGTCGATGGAATTCATGCTTGTTGGTAGAGATATTCACCTTCCCCATGCCTAATACGGGAATATACTTGCAAACTTGTTTCGAGAAAGTAGGGATATGAGCATGCTTGCTGGTTCCTAATAGAATATGTCAGTTAGAATCTTCAAAAAGAGAGGGTATATAATCCCTCTCTTAGATATCTAGTGCCTTACTACTCTAATGATCCTTCCTTTTTACCCGTACATGGGCATCAAAGGTGGTAGTGTGTCAGGTGGTACACTCAGAAAGTGACTGGTGGGTACTGGTGGGATGATGATGGTGATGACGGTTAACAGGTGACCTCCTCGGTGGAACTAGATACAAAATGGATCCATATTTTTCTTCCTAGTCTACCTTTATTAGAGATTGAAGGTGATAATTATTGTGCTTTAGGGATAAGCTCCCAAAGCTGTTGGTTGTATTGACAAGCGCTACTATCTTAGCATCAACTTTCCTTGGGTGATTTAAACTTTCTAGTTTCTGTGATTGGAGAACCTCACATGATACATACAGAGTCAGTATTGTACCACATCAGTGGTACTCATGGACCATCACTTTCTCCACTTAACGTTGAAGCTGTTGAGCATGCAAGATTTTTTTGTGACCCATGAGGGTTGAATCCATAGGCAATTTGACCAAGGGAGCATTGGATGAAGAATACGTTGTCTCGAATTAGGATGATGAGAGAAGTATCTGTAGTTGTACAGATGAAAAATGACAAGGTTACCTATTAGTGAGATATCGTAGGCATAATTTTCCCAATCAGATATAAATGGTTAAAACAATTGATCTTTTATTCTTGATTCTACCATTTTCTCACTTTTTCTTATCAAAATGAGGATAGACTTATTTCACGAGAATCCCATTTATAGGGGATCATCTGTAGGATCATTCTAGTCTTACTACTTTTTTTTTGTATAGGGCATGCAATACAAAGTGTCCCAACGCATGATTATCTAGTTATTAGAGTGATTCACGTCGATTTCACCATATTTTTTTTCATATGGCGTGTATACACAATGGATTGAAAGATAAAAAAAAATCTTGTTTTTATTTCTGTATTTCATGTCGGGTTCACCATTTCTATTTCAACATGAAAGAGATGACTGGGGAAACCCTCACTAATATGGGATAATTTAAGATAGATGGTTGATTGTAGGGGATTTGACCTATTATGAAATCATTACCATAAAACCATTTTCATTACTAATGGAAACCCACAATGGTTCCCTAATCGATAACTAGGTGCATACCTACATTCTAAAGGAAAGTGGTTAACTGGGGTTCCAAACCTAATAAAAATTAGGAACTTACATTGGTCGAGAGTATGGGAGGTCGGTCACATCACACCCTCATGTGGAGAATTTTCTTCTACTCTGGGGCTCTCTTATAGATTTAAGATATGTTCATGAATCTATTCCTAATCCTGACATGGGAACCATTACCCTAACATAACTATTATAGGTTAATTATACTTATATGAAAAAGAAAGGGAATCTCATTGATGAATAAATGAGGGGGGAGTCTAATTAGTGAATCTATCTATATGTATCTGAGGTTCTCCATTCATTTCTAAGTAATGGGTAGATACTTTATATACTAAATCCTTGTAACCAAGTACTTCGGAATTTGTAGGCATGATGAGAGGTGATTAATATTCTCATGGGATTGAGCCATTATGAGGAGTCCTACATATCCTAGTTATTGTATGAATAAAAAATGACATAGTTATTTGAAATAGTGAAATTTAACATCATGCATAAAGGACTTATATAGGTTCTTTAGAACACTAGGTGTTCAAGCTCAAGTTATGGAGGGACGTTCTATGTATCCTGACTATGGTGAGAATTATATCTTTCATAGTTTATCTATTTTCTTAGTCCACTGATGGATGAGGTAGATTGATCAACCCATGGGAATGATTGGGTCCTAATGGTTTAGATGTCAGAGATATAAGAGTAATTTCACCATAAAAGGTGGTTTTTTGAGCTCGGTCCTTAAAAAGGCACCCTATTTTTCCTGAGTATGAAAGGGATCCATGTTCTAAGGGTTCATTCATGACTTTGGGACTAGACCCAAGGTAGAAGCCTTTGTGTTTAAGTGAATATATCATTCCAATCATTGGGGCTTACATGTTGAAATTGTCCCAATTAATGGAGATCTGTGAGGAAAAAGATGTGACTATTACAACTCCCTATGCTCACATTATCTATGATCAGTTTCAGAAATAAAGTATAAAAAGTAACCAGTCTCACTACACATGGTTGTGGGGATTATTCATTTGTACATCCCTAATAATGTTTTATTATAGATATCGGGCCTTAGGTAGGTGTACTATGTATCATAGTTATAGTAGGAATCAAATTCATCATAGTTCATTTGATCGGGGATTACACACTGAGTTTTACCTTTTCCATATATAGATTTATAGTATAGGTGCTGTGATTATTTAAACTATTTAGTCCCTCATGAGCTATGAGTGGTGTGAAAAATAAGGGATGGAAAGTAATCAATGTCATTTCTTGTGGATGTGGGACTTATATTCTGGGACTACACATTGAGTGGTTGTTATAGAGCTCAGGTCTTAGGGAGGCATCCCATGTATCCAGGTTATGACAAGAATCAGATCCCTTATAGCTCAATGGTTGGAGCTTACACTCTACGGTTGACATTGTCATTGGGACATATCATATTATGTCGCTGGTTGGGGATTTCACTCTTAGGTTACCCTTATGATCGGAGCTTACACACCATGGATGGAAAATGTCATTAAGTATTGGGATGCCCTTTCTGATTGGGGCATATTTTATTATGACACTAATCATCTATAGGGTGTTTCATAACCTAAATAACATTTTTGGAGGATAGCATAAGACCTGACTGGATTGTCGAGAGGGTGTTACATAACCCATTTAACTTTCCCTGGTGTCATCACAAGAGCTGGATAACACATATGGAGGGTGTCGCGAGAGTTAATATGATATGTCTCAGAGGTTGTCACATGTACTAGATGACATGTCTGGAGGGTATCACATGTCTTGGTTAGCATGACATTAGGGAGACATGAGTCTCAGTTGACTTGTCTGGAGGGTGTCGTGAGAGCTACTTGACATGTCCAGGTGCTACCACGATACTTGGATGACATGAAGGGACACTGTTATATGAGTTATGAGATGTATCTGAAGGACATCACAAGTCTTGGGTGAAGAGACTAGAGGGATTTGTGAGACTAAAGTTGCATACCCCTGATAACTACGTGGCTTGCTTTAACATGTTCAGAGGACTTTGTATGACCCAAATAACATACTGATGGAGCATCACGAGATCTCTGTGACATTTCCTGGAATTATCACATGTCTTTGATGGTTCCCATGAAGCATATGAGGGCCATCAAACATGTATTTGGTTTAATTATTCCTCCTATATTATTTTTTATAGACCACATATCATGAATTCATTAGATTTATTCAATGTTAGTTTATTTTAAGTCTCACACAATCTATAATGCATGTAATATGTTCTTTAGGTATCCTACAAGACATCCTTCATGTGATCTATAAATGATCACATGAAGTAGTTTATGCATGGCGCATGATCGCTCCAACTGTTTTCTGGTATATTACCTAATGAAAACTTTCCATTCCCAAGATCAACCACATATAGAAACCCGCTCTAGCACTGGTGAAAAATCCTCAGATTGCTTCATCTTGGTTGTGATAGGTATTTATGTATTTTTCATGTTGTGGTGGGGAATTTATAATTATTTATACTTAGAATGTTATCCAGTTTACACGGTGTATCTCACTTGAATCTAGGCTAGAGTCAGAAAAGGGTTTTGGAGCCACGTAGCTTCATGATCCTATGCAGTGGATCACTCTGAGGGAATCACCTTATTTTCAGTAACCATGATTCCCTCTTGTTAATGTTTCCTTTATTATATTATCACCAATTAATGGGGACATTTTTTATCTTTCATTCATGTTAATGGAAATCCTTTTTCTCATATTAACATGTCTAAGGGAATTCATAAGATCAGCGTTCCTGTTTAATGGAATTCATGCGATCTTGGATGACTTTCCCAGGACGTTTTACAAGAAATTGTTGGATTGTCTAAGGTATTCATGAGACTATGTTGTGGACGTCCTCAGTATTTTGTAATAACTTTATGACTGTGAGAGGCTCCCACATCCTTCTCATTTTATTTCATTTTTTTTTATTTTCCAAAGTTTAGAAATCATGTGAGATTTCATGAGTAATATCAAAGAAAATTACTCTACTTCTTGATGATGCATCACATGACCAATAAAAGATCTATAGTGATGCATGATCAATTTTCAAAAAAATCTATTTGTTCATCCTTTGGGAGAAAATGTGGGAGCATTATTTTTCCCAAGAATACCCGAGGTGCTTCATTTGATGAGGAAGACATGCCGATGGGATTTTGGGACATGAGGTGGACATGTCGCTGTGGTCTTGCATTGTCTTGTGAATGATCAAAAGTGTGTCACATGTCTTTTATGACCATAAGTGGCTTCCACCTCCTCCCTTTTCATTTTCTTTGTTTTATTCTACAATGGATCGGGGGTAATGTGATTTTCCTGGAATGTTCTCAAGGAAAAATATCCTTCCCATAGTTGATATGCCACCTGATCTTTATAACCATTAAAGGCATCCAACTTTGGAAAATTTACTCCTATTTTCAAAGTATTTTTAGATGGTTTTGTCTGGAGCTTGCTGATGAAAAACTACATTTCCATTGGGAGCTTATTCGACCGCCGCCGCATGACCACAAGTTGTTTGAAGTGCCTTCACAAGAGAAAAAAGACTTGTCAAAGTAGGATCCATGATATTAGCTATAAGTTATTCATTTCACATGTTTCTTTTGTTTGACCTTATAATGGTCATGCTTATGTGAGTCCCTAGAAGTCCCACGCAATCCACATGTTTAAGACACCGTCTTCTTCCTTTGATTTTATGGGGAAAATAATACCCTTATTCAAGTATTTACTCTTTTATGATTTTTTTATTATCATTTTGAAGGCGTCAATAGTATCATCATGTTGAACTTATCTTTGGGTATTTTTTAATTTTTCTAAGCAAGTTTATTTTTTGGTGAATAACTGAAAAATATAGTTTTTATGAACACCACATATTTTATGGAATAATCATGACCTAAATATAATATAAAGAATTATGAAAATTATGGAATTTCTCATACATGATTTTATACTAAAATTAATATACAAATAGTATTCAAGTGATATAAATTAAATTTTATGTCAATGTTAATATGAAAACATTTATTGGGGATGACGCAGTGCCTGTGCAACATTGGAAAAGTCAAAGCTAGTCTATAAGATAGTATATAGGGAGGGATAAGTCTTTTCTCGACCTTAATATAATTTTTTTTATTAGTAAATTATATTGAGTTATATTTATTAATTCTAGAATTATATAGTATGATAATTGTCCAAATTCTTACATGTTCTTGCACATAGTAAAAAAAGTCAAAATAGTTTCTTAAATGTGTTGTAATGGTAAGGATGAGAGTAAATATACGTTATAAATGATCCTATATGATAATAATTATGGTTAATACATTATATATATGTTATTTATTTATTTTTTAATTTTAAATAATAGGACAATTTTTCTAAATGCTTACACAGAATTATTGAAGTGTTTGTGTAGGAAGGGGAAATGTCAAATAGAAGATTTTAAAAAAATTTAGAGTGATAAGGGTTTGGTTAATCATGGTGTTGCACGGATTTTTTAGACAATTTTGAAATTTAATTAATTATATAAATATTATATTATGATTTTTATTATAATTTTTATATTTTTAATGTCAAATTACAATAATAACCATTAAAATTACTTTAAGTGATATTTGATGTTACAAATGATTTATAAATATATAAAAATAATAAAAATTTATCTTTCATTTTTTTATGAAGAATTTATTAACCTAAAATCATATTAAATTCTATACTTTTCAATTTTGGATGCACTTTACTTGAATATTACATTTATTTTATATTAATAAATTAGTATTTATAAAAATACCACTCCTCTCAAATATAAAAGGTCCTCTCATATACTCACCCCCCAAAAACATAATTCTAATTTATCTCACATACTATACCAAATTATCTCCCTAATAATAAATTCTCACATTTGGGATCCTATGTTCCCCTAAAGGAGTCCCAAACCCCTCATTTTCAAGAGTCTATTTATGAGGATATTTAAGCCTTCAAGGTATGTGTTTTCTTTTCCTTAACCGTTATTCCATATCTTATTCCTAAGAATATTCTTGAAACATATTTATATTTTTATTAAAATGTTTTTAAATTTATAAATATTATCTAAAAGTGATATTATTGTTATATAGTAAGTGTTCGTACTAATTTAATCGTTATAATGTGTTATTGATTCTATCAATTTTAAATCCTTCAAAACAATGTAAAAAATTTTACATCATTAATGACTAATAAAACATAAATAATAGTTTTATAATGTAAAAATTATTAATCTCTGATGTATTAATAATTATTTAATGGTAATATTAAAAATTTATTAACCACTAGATACAATAATTTTATTATTTCAATAATCATTGAAATTGATGTTTTTTAGCATTCCATATAAACCATTACTATAAGTTCCATAAGGTGACCATGATACTCTATAAATATATCAAACACAATTAAAACAATTTTTTTTAAAATTATGCATACGATTAACACATGATAAATGAGAAAGAAATGAAACTAGAAAATCGAAGTACATTGGGAAAACTGAACAGTTGACACTCAAATATTAATTTTAACAGAAATTAATTAATATATTGGTATTAATGAATTATTAATGCATAGTTTTATGTAATATAAATTTGAATAATTTTATTATACATATGAATAATAAAACCAAATTCATGATAAAATTATTTAGAATGCTTCCGACCAAGTGGAAGTATGAAGTAAGGGCCTCTCATCTCAATTTTATCTCATTATGATATGTTCAATGTCCAAAACATTATTTGTAACACCCCAAACTTCTACGATACGCTTGTCTTTGAATAATGCGATTGCATATGTTGTACGCAACATCGAGTTCAAACACACCACAACCAATCAAACTAGCCATTATGAATAGTAATACTTACTTTTTGAAATTTTATAAATTTTATCTCTCAAAATGGAATTCATTTTTGGATTTGGAATATCAAATTTATCATAGGGTCAAATTTTGGAACTTTTCGGATAACATTTATATTTTTATGAATAGTGAAAATTACTAAATTTTATTTTAAAAACAAATTTTTAAATAGAAATAATTTATATTGATAAATTATGAATTTGAGTGGTTTTAAAGTATATTTAGAATATATTTTTACCATTTAATACAATGTTGGTCATTGTACATAATTTTACAATTAAATCGGACATAAACAAGTGTCAATCTTTTGATAGTTATTATCTCTTAAAAACACGCTTTTTGTTTTAACAATGAGAATGAATTTTAAATTAATTTATACCACTTCTGTGTTTTGAATTTGGAAAAATGGATTCCGTATTTGGAATCAGGATGTTCAAATTGTGTAAACAGGTAACTTTTATTTTTAGTCATTTTGAATAATTACTTCGGTAAATATTTTATTTACCATGGTTAATGGTAAATCCGGTAAATAAGGGTTAACAAATAATATTATAATAATAATAAATTACCCTAAAACGTGTCCTAACCTTATTGGTGGATACATTTCCGACCATGGTCATATTTGGGTCGATTTTGGGACCCCATGGAGCCACTTGTAGGTGATACAGACACTTTATTTTAATTAAGTTAAAATAAATACAAAAATGACATAAGCATATATCTTTTAGCAAAACAATTTTTAAATAGGGTTATATATGTTGTATTTTCGACTATAAATATTCATTAGAAATCTAAATTTTTTTAATACATAATGATATTTTATTTATAATTTTTAGACAATAAATAAGTTAATTTATTTATGACACAATGATGATGCAGTAATTACCATAATAGTGAAAAATTAAAATAATTGATATTATAAATACCCAAATAAATATAATTTGAGACTATTTATGAATTAAACTATTTTTCTAGGTTAATATGACATGTTAGGAATGACTTAATTAACTTTTTCTTAATTAATCATTCTGTTATGATTTTCACAAAAATCAATTATTGAATAGTTTCAAAATTGACATAAAAGAGTTTTTAACACAAATATTATATTATTAATTGATATTAAATTCATAAAAATCTAAGGTTTGGCCAAGATACTTATATCATGATATATGTATCATTAATGGACCACTTGGGGGTCCCTTGGATGTATATAGTAAGTTTATTAGCCATATAATATAAAAATACAAAGAGACATTGTAAAAATGAAACTAATTAACTAAGAGTTAATACTTAACGATAAGGTTAATATAGTAACCCAAAGCTGTATAAATTCTATTATTTGAGTGATTTTTGACCCATCCCCAACTTAAACTTTAAATAATACACTTTTTAGAAATTATAAACCGAATATGAATTTATTATAAAATAATATTTCTAGCTTTTCCAAAGGTGCCCCTCACCCCTCTTATAAAAGGGAACTCCCCCTTCTCACTAATTCACACATTCAAAGCTTTTTGGCTCGGCCAAACCCTGAAAATATACTCTATAAACTTCCCTCACTTCATCCTAGAGTCCTTCCTTTAGTCATAAAGCCAACCTAAGGAGCCCTTTTGATCAAATCAAAAGGAAGAACCTGAAGAAGAGGTAATGATTTCACCACCCTTTTTCAAGTTCCTTTCTTCTTCCACTTATTATTTCTTTGTTATTAACATTATAAAATAATAAATCCAGTATCTTATATATACTATGATGTTATTATAAATATGTTACAACCATATTCACTATTCTATCCACCCTTTGAATAACATGTCACCATACGTGCGTACGTACGACTTACCGTCTCCTCGTCGTGGTGTAATTGTTATTCAATAAATTATTATTTGGATGGGTATAATAATGATTTTTAATTCATGTAAATAATAAATATAACTTGATAATGATTTTTTATATATGATATACCATCCAATTATATATTATTTTAATATCAAAAGAATGATATTGTCACTCGTGCGTACGTACGGACTACTGTCTCCACGAACGCGATGAGATTCATTCTCCATCGTATCCATTCAAGTCTAATTCTCATTTGATGATTAATAATAGTATATAAGGAATTGATATAATTCTGGATATGATTAATATACAACCTATCCATGACAAACACGTCTTATGTAACAAAACATATAAAAGAATACGAGTAAGTTAACACCCGAAAAAACGAAAATACTAAGATATTATCAACAAATCAATGTTAAAAGATCATGTATGATATCATATTAATGTATATGATTCTTGTATAATTTAATAACAATTATTTCACCATTATACATGAGGTTAACCTACCCCAACCAAGGAAAAGTAAAAGGTAAGGGTTTACTTTTCAATCTCTTCATTATTCGAGGTTGTTTATACGTAATAATCTACTGGGAATTCTTTATCATCCACATCCATGTTTCTTAAAAATGTATTTCAAAACATTTTTACTATTTACTAGAATATGGGTTAAAGTCATTTATACCCTTGTTGACTTTTATAAGCGGTTTATAAAGGAATATTTTCATCGTTTTCCAAACAAAGTCATTTTTAACCTTTTCTACAGAATTAAGGTAAAAATGTTTTTTTAACTTATACGGCGGGTGTGGCTATTTTCCGCCATTATAAAATCTTTGAAGCTTACCTTACAAGATTATAATAATATTTTCAATGAAAATGTTATATTTTATAAATATATGACTCTTAAATGATTTCAAAATAAAAATAGATATTAATCTCAAAAGAGTATTGATTTCATCTATGTCAAAATCCTTTGATGGATTTTACGCTTATTTGAAGTTGATTTATTATGATACAAAACTTATATATTATATTGAAGGTTTTGTGATATGTTTGACTGTGGATGTTCTATTTTTATACCATTCATGGTTTATGGATGATGTATTTACATTTTGTATGCTAGTTTCAATACGAATGTTTATGTTATGTTTAAACATGTTCATATGAGGAATGAATTGGACTTAATATGTGACGGATGGAGCCCGCTATAGCTCCTCGATGCATTGGTAGGTATCACGAGACAAAATAGTGTCTTGGAACATGACCTTGGCAAAATATTATTTGTAGTCTTGGCACGAGGCCTTGGATATGTGGTTATGATAGTCTGGTATTATGCATTCCATCATTATGAAAGTGGTTATTGATATTGCATGTGATTATTCGATTAGTAGAATATCCATGTGAATAAGTAAATGGCATTATTTCATTTTATTTTTTCCATACTATGTTGAAGTTCAAGTTTAAAAGGCTTTTGTTTTAATTATACATTTCCTTAAATGTTTATTCTTATTTATGAAAGTTTCCGCTATATTGTTATCCTTACTGGGAATTTGAGATCACCCCTTTTCTATGTTTTATTTTTCCCAGGATGGGAAGAAGTAAATTATGAATGACCTACAGGGATAGTATGAGGGGATAAGAGTTTGGAATATAGAGACAATGTTATTGTAGTTTTAATTTTTATGATTTAATGTAAAACTTTATGAATATATCTAGTATTTCCAAGGCTACTAAACTAATCGGTCTTTCAAGACTTGATCTTTCTTGTGATCATGCCAATGTTATGTAATAAGGCACTGACTCTGGGTAACTGGGGTCGGGGCATTACAGTTGGTATCAGAGGAAGTTTAGTAAAACCTTGGAATCTAGATTTAGATAAACTTTGATTACAACACATATATTTAAGATTGACTTTGAGGATTAGTATATAAGAACTTCCTAGAATTTTGGTATTGTAGAGATTTTGTGAGTTTTCCGAGAAATGCATCGCTGTTTGGATACAAGCAGGTAGAGGCGGCTCTGGCACAGATGTACCATGGGGTAAAACCCTAAAACACCGCTTTGAGCTAGACTCAAACGGGAACTGGTGCATGACAACGGGCCTTGCTGGACTCTTGGTTACGACACTCCCGGGGGATATGCTTAGGATAACTCTCATTTTCTTTACAAATCATTATGAAGGGTTTCTGAGTATATATTTCTTCAAAGAAAACATTTTTATGATTATGGATTATATCCCTAAATAGTTCAATTTATGTTAAGTGTTTTATAAGTATGGAATTATGTATTTTGATTCATAAACTGATCTAGTTTATGACATTGTTTAGAAATGGAGCCTAGTAGAAGAAATGGAAACCGTATCAATGCATGCACTCCATGTAGGGATTGCCCTTCTGCTCAAGATAATTATAGTGGAGCTGGTGATGCAACTGGTGCCTATCATCTATTCACCATACTGGGACAAGTCACTCAGGTTATGAATAATAACCTTACCCATATGGAGCAACCTGATCTGCAGCATGGAGGATCAATGTTAGATCTCTTCATGAGGCAACAACCACCGATGTTCAATGGGAGTACAAATCCCTTAGTAGCTGATCAATGGATAAATATCCTAGAGAAAATATTTTAGGCTTTGGGGAGTAGTGAAAGGGAAAAAGTTATCATGACAGTTTACCGCCTCACTGGAGATGCTGATCAATGGTGGTCATTGATTCAAAACATGAAGGAAGATGATGAAGTATCAAATATTGAATGTAGGGAGTTTAAAGATCTGTTTTTTGGAAAATAATTTCCTCGTGACCATCGAGCAGATATGGAAAGGCAATTTCTGAGTCTGAGACAAAAGGAGGATGAGAATGTCACAAAGTATGAGGCTAACTTTACAAGGTTAGCAAGGTATTCTGGAGATTATATACGTAACCCAAGAAGTAATATTGATCATTTATTTGATGGGTTAAAACTATTTATCCATCGAGCATTAGTCTCACAATCCTTCTCATCGTACGAAGACATTGTCTCATGTGCTATCAAGACCGAAAAGGAATTCTCTAAGTCTTATGAATTTAAAGCAAAGCAAGACAAGAAGAGATCTGCTGATCAATCTGGGAATGGAAATAAGGGGAATAAGGGAATGTTTTAATATCCATCCTATGGTAAATGTGGGAAAAAACACCCCGGTACTTGCCTGAAGGGAATGGGTGTCTGTTACAAGTGTGGTGAAAAAGGCCACCAAGCTCGTGATTGCAAAGGGAAGAAGGAAGCTACCAATGTTCAGTGCTATAATTGTAGGGAGATGGGACATTATGCAAATGAATGTCCTAAGCGTCAGAGGAAATTACCTCAGAAAAGGCCAAGGGATCAAGACCAAGCTTATGCTATCACTAATGCTGAGGTAGAAGCTCCAAAAGACGTGGTGGTAGGTAATTTAATAGTTTCCTCAAGTTTATCAAACACATTATTTGATTCTGGATCATCGCATTGTTTCATATCTTCCCAGTTTGATAAGAAAATTAGATTTTTCCAATTTGATTTAACAAGGGAGTTGTTAGTTAAGACTCCTAAGGGAAGTGTCATTGCAACAAAGTTTTGTGAATCAGTCCCCATTAGAGCACATAAATGTTCTTTATCCGCTGATCTCATCGTCATACCTATGATTGAGTTCGATATAATCCTCAGTATGGATTTTCTTTCATACCATGATGTGAAGATTTATTGTAAGAAGAATGAGGTTATGATTTTTGATGATGATGATAAGGAACACCTTATCTTCAGAGCAGAATCGTCACCACCTAATTCTTATCTAGATCCACCCCCAGTAGCTCAACTAAATTAAATTATTGGGGAGGAAGAGGATGAAATTAAAGTGGGTGAGGAAAGGAATGTTCAAATAGAGGATATACCTATTGTGAAAGAATATGTAGATGTGTTTTCGGACGATTTACCTGGACATCCTCCAGAAGGAGAAGTTGAGTTTTCCATTGATTTAATTCCTCGATCAAGGCCTATATCGAAGACCCCTTATTGAATGGCCACTATAGAATTAGTTGAACTAAGGAAACAACTAGAGGAATTGAGTAATAAGGGATTTATTCGCCCTAGAGTTTCTCCATGGGGAGCCCCTGTTCTTTTTGTTAAAAAGAAAGATGGATCTATGAGATTATGTATCGACTCTAGGGAGATCAATGCTATAACAATAAAGAACAAGTATCCCCTACCTCACATTGATGATTTATTTGACTAACTGCAAAGAGATCAATACTTTTCAAAGATTGACCTTCGATCTGGATCCCATCAGTTGTGTGTGAAGAAGGAAGACATTCCGAATATAGCATTTCAAACTAGGTACGGGCATTACGAGTTTACAGTAATGCCTTTTGGATTGACTAATGCACCCTCTGTATTCATGGATTTGATGAATAGAGTTTTCAAGGAATATCTCGATGAATTTGTGGTGGTATTTATTGATGATATCTTGGTATACTCAAAAAGCTATGAAGATCATGAAAATCACTTGCGCATTATCCTGAAGACTCTGAGAAGACATGAATTATATGGGAAGTTTAACAAGTGTGAATTCTAGCTTCATGAGATTTATTTTCTTGGCCATATTATCTCTAAAGATGGAATCTCTGTTGACCCTTCTAAGACCAAGGCAATCCAAGAATGACCAGAACCTATGAGTATAACTGAGGTACGTAGTTTTATTGGTTTGGCACGTTATTATCGACGTTTCATCCAGAATTTTGCCCGGTTGGCTAACCCATTAACAAATCTCACACGTAAAGGGGTTTAATTTGTTTGGAAAAAAGAGTGTGAAGAATGTTTTGAAGAACTGAAGAGAAGATTAGTCAATGCTCCTATATTGACTCTACCATCGGGGAATGATGGTTTCATTATTTATAGCGATGCATAGAAGAAAGGACTTGGTTGTGTCCTTATGCAGAATGATAGGGTTATTGCCTATGAATCACGACAGTTAAAATTTCATGGGAAAAACTATCCTACTCATGATCTTGAGTTAGCAACTATGATCTTTACTTTGAAGATATGGAGGCACTACCTCTATGGTGAAAAATGTGAGATTTATAATGATCACAAGAGTTTGAAGTATATTTTCTCACAAAAAGAACTCAACATGAGGAAAAGAAGATGGCTTGAATTACTCAAGGATTATGATTGTATGATACACTACCACCCGGGGAAAGCAAACAAGGTGGCAGATGCTTTGAGCTGAAAAGATCATGGAGTTTTGAACAATATGAGAATTGAAAAGGATCCAATTTTCATGGATCTAGTGAAGATGGACATGGGAATAACCATGGAAGGTGAAACATCAATTATTTTTCAAATGATTTACAAACCATCCTTACTAGAAAGGATTAAGAGTTCTCAGACCGATGATGAAGAATTTCAAAAGAAGAATAAAGCTGTGAATGATGGGAGATTGAAAGACTTTGTGTATGAAGATAGAATTTTGAAATTTGGGAAGAAACTTTGTGTTCCCGATATACGTGATCTAAAAAGGGAATTTCTAGATGATGCTCAAAGTTCCAATTTCTCTATAAACCCTGGGAGCACCAAAATGTATATAGATTTGAAGGAACATTTTTGGTGGGACAACATGAAGAGGGAGATTGCCGATTTTGTGACAAGATGTATGGTTTGTCAATAAGTGAAAGCTGGAAGGCAACAGCCTGGTGGAGTATTGCAACCTCTTCCCATACCTGAGTGGAAATGGGATAATATCACGATGGACTTTGTCATGGGACTACCAAAGACTCCTAGAAGGAACGATGCAATATGGGTTATTGTTGATCTTCTTACCAAGTTAGCACATTTTCTTGCTATAAGAGAAGATCTACCACTAGAACGTCTAGCAAGACTATATATTGATGAAGTTGTGAGACTTTATGGAGTACCCCTATCAATTGTTTCTGATCGTGATCCCCGTTTTACTTCATGATTCTTGAAAAGTCTTCAGAAATCCTTGGATACTGAACTTCATTTGAGCACTGCCTACCACCCTCAAACAGATGGACAATTAGAATGAACTATTCAAACCTTAGAAGACATGTTGAGATCCTGCTCACTTGACTTTCAGGGCATGTGGGATCAATATTTACCTATGGTAGAATTTTCCTATAACAATAGCTTCCATTCGAGTATTCAGATGGCACCATATGAAGCATTATACGGAAAGAGATGTCGCACACCAACCTGTTGGGATGATGTTGGTGAAAGAAAACTTGTAGGCCCAGAAGTGGTGGAGTAAACAATGGAAAATATGAAGGTAATCCAAAACCATATCAAAGCATCTCAAAGTAGGCAGAAGAGCTATGCTGATAATCGAAGGAAGGATTTGGAATTTCAAGTCAGTGATCATGTTTTCTTGAAGGTATCTCTATGGAAGGGAGTTATACGTTTTGGTAAGAAAGGTAAATTTAGTCCCAGGTACATCGGACCTTTAGAAATTCTAGAACAAATTGGGGATGTAGCTTACCGATTGGCAATGCCGCCAAGTCTCTCCAAAGTTCACGATGTGTTCCACGTATCTTTGTTGAGGAAATACATGCCTGACCCAATGCATGTACTCACCTATGAGGAATTAGAACTAGAACATGATTTGTCTTATTAAGATGATCCCATCCAGATTCTTGATATGAGAGAACAAGTACTGAGAAACCAGACGACGTGTCTGGTAAAAGTTTTGTGGAGAAACCATAAGATGAAAGAGGCAACGTGGGAACCTGAGAAACTTATGATGAAGAACCACCCGAGTCTTTTCATGCAGTAGTATTCTAGAAATTTAGAGGACAAAATTATTTAAAGGAGGGGAGAATGTAACACCCCAAGCTTCTACGGTACGCTTCTCTTTGAATAATGCGATTGCGTGTGTTGTACACAACATCGAGTTCTAACACACCACAACCAATCAAACTAGCCGTTATGAATAGTAATACCTACTTTTTGAAATTTTATAAATTTTATCTCTCAAAATGGACTTCATTTTTTTATTCGGAATATCGAATTTATCCTAGGGTGAAATTTTTGAACTTTTCGGATAACATTTATATTTTGATGAATAGTGAAAATTACTAAATTTTAATTAAAAACAACTTTTTTAATCAAAATAATTTATATTGATAAATTATGAATTTGAGTGGTTTTAAATAATATTTAGAATATATTTTTACCATTTAATACAATGTTGGTCATTGTACATAATTTTACAATTAAACCGGACATAAAAAAGTGCCAATCTTTTGATAATTATTATCTCTTAAAAACACGCTTTTTGTTTTAACAACAAGAATTAATTTTTAAATTAATTTATTACACTTCTGTGTTTTGAATTTGGAAAAATGGATTCCATATTTGGAATCAGGATTTTCAAATTGTGTAAATAGGTATCTCTTATTTTTAGTCATTTTGAATAATTACTTCGGTAAATATTTTATTTACCATGGTTAAGGGTAAATATGGTAAATAAGGGTTAAAAAATAATATTATAATAATACTAAATTACCCTAAAACGTCTCCTAACCTTATTGGTGGATACATGTCCGACCATGGGCATATTTGGGTCGATTTTGGGACCGCATGAAGCCACTTGTAGGTGATAGGGACACTTTATTTTAATTAAGTTAAAATAAATACAAAAATGACATAAGCATATATCTTTTAGAAAAACAATTTTTACATAGGGTTATATATGTTGGATTTTAGACTATAAATATTAATTATAAATATAAAATGATTTAATATATAATGATATTTTATTTATAATTTTTAGACAATAAATAATTTAATTTATTTATGACACAATGATGATGCAGTAATTACCATAATAGTGAAAAATTAAAATAATTGATATTATAAATACCGAAATAAATATAATTTGAGACTTTTTATGAATTAAACTAATTTTATAAGTTAATATGACATGTTAGTATTGACTTAATTAACTTTTTTTGAAGTAATCATTCTGTTATGAATTTCACAAAAATCAATTATTGGATAGTGTCAAAATTGACATAAAATAGTTTTTAAAACAAATATTATATTATTAATTGATATTAAATTCCTAAAAATCTAAGGATCGGCAAAGAGACTTATATCATGATAGTTGTATCATTAATTGACCACTTGGGGGTCTCTTGGATGTATATAGTAAGTTTATTAACCATATAATATAAAAATACAAAGAGACATTGTAAAAGTGAAACTAATTAACTAAGAGTTAATACATAAAGATAAGGTTAATATAGTAACCCAAACCTGTCTAAATTATATTTGTTGAGTGGTTTTTGACCTATACACACCTTAACCTTTAAATAATACACTTTTGAGCCATTAGAAACCGAATATGAATTTATTATAAAATAATATTTCTAGTTTTTCCAAAGGTACCCCTCACCCCTCTTATAAAAGGGCACTCCCCCTTCTCACTAATTCACACATTAAAAGCCTTTTTACTCGGCCAAACCCTGACCAAATACTCCCTCAACTTCCCTAAATTCATCTTAGAGTCCTTACTTTAGTCCGAAATCCAACCTAAGGAGCCCTTTTGATCAAATCAAAAGGAAGAACCCGAAGAAGAGGTAATGATTTCACCACCCTTTTTCAAGTTCCTTTCTTCTTCCACTTCTTATTTCTTTGCTATTACCATTATAAAATAATAACTCCAGTATATTATACATACTGTGATGTTATTATAAATATTGTACAACCATATTCAGTATTCTATACACCCTTTGAATAACATGTCACCATACGTGCGTACATACGACTTACCGTCTCCACGTCATGGCGTAATTGTTATTCAATAAATTTTTATTTGGATGGGTATAATAATGATTCTTAGTTCATATAAATAATAAATATAACATGATAATGATTCTTTATATATGATATACCATCCAATTATATATTATTTTAATATCAAAATAATGATATTGTCGCTCGTGCGTACGTATGGACTACCGTCTCCACGAACGCGATGAGATTCATTCTCCATCGTATCCATTCAAGTATAATTATCATTTGATGATTAATAATAGTATCTAAGGACTTGATATCATTCTTTATATGATTAAGATACAACCAATCCATTAACAACACGGCTTACTTAACAAAACATATAAAAGAAAATGAGTAAGTTAACACCCGAAACAACGATAATACTAAGATATTATCAACAAATCAATGTTAAAGATCATGTATGATATCATATTAATGTATATGATTCTTGTATAATTTAATAACAATTATTTCACCATTATATAAAAGTTTAACCTACCCCAACCAAGAAAAATTACAAGGTAAGGGTTTACTTCGCAATCTCTTCATTATTCGAGGTTGTTTATATGTAATAATCTACTGGGACTTCTTTATCATCCACATCCATGTTTCTTAAAAATGTATTTCAAAACATTTTTACTATTTACTAGAATATGGGTTAAAGTCATTTATACCCTTTTTGACTTTTATAAGTGGTTTATAAAGGAATATTTCTATCATTTTCCAAACAAGGTCCTTTTTAACATTTTCGACAAAATTAAGTTAAGAATGTTTTTTTAACTTATACGGCGGGTGCGGCTATTTTCCGCCGTTATAAAATCTTTGAAGCTTACCTTACAAGATTATAAGAATATTTTAAAAGAAAATGTTATATTTTATAAATATATGACTCTTAAATTAATTAAAAATAAAAAGAGATATTACTCTAAAAAGAGTTTTGATTTCATCTATGTCAACATCCTTTGATTGATTTTATGCTTATTTGAAGTTGATTTATTATGATACAAAACTTATATATTATATTGAAGCTTTTGTGATATGTTTGACTGTGGATGTGCTATTTTTATACCATTCATGGTTTATGGATGAAGTATTTACATTTCATATACTAGTTTTAATACAACTATTTATGTTATGTTTAAACCTGTTCATATGAGGAATGCATTGGACTTAATATGTGACAGGTGGAGACGGCTATAGCTCCTCGATGCATCGGTAGGTCTCATGAGACAAACTAGTGTCTTTGAACAAGGCCCTGGCAAAATCTTATTTCTAGTCTTGGCATGAGGCCTTGGATATGTTGTTATGATAGTCTGGCATTATGCATTCCATCATTATGAAAGTGGTTATTGATATTGCATGTGATTATTCTATTAGTAGAATATCCATGTGAATAAGTAAATTGCATTATTTCATTTTATTTTTTCCATACTATGTTGAAGTTCTAGTTTAAAAGGATTTTGTTTTAATTATTCATTTCCTTAAATGTTTATTCTTATTTATGAAAGTTTCCGCTATATTGTTATCCTTACCGGGCATTTGTGCTCACCGCTTTTATATGTTTTATTTTTCCCAGGATGTGAAGAAGTAAATTATGAATGACCTGTAGGGATAGTATGAGGGGATAAGAGTGTGGAATATGGAGACTCTATTGTTGTAGTTTTCATTTTTATGATGTAATGCAAAACTTTTTGAATATATCTAGTGTTTCCAAGGCTACTAAACTAATTGGTCTTTTGAGACTTGATCTTTCTTGTGATCATGCCAATGTTATGTAATAATGCACTGACTCTGGGTAACTGGGGTCGGGGCGTTACATTATTTATTTTTATGGTTTATATAATTTCCATAAATTATTTATATAATTATTTTTATTTAATTTATAATTATTTTAAAATCCTTCAAAGGTTCTCTATTTCAAGGGGTTTTGATTCAAAGGTTACCAAAGCCGTAAGTGTTTCTTTTTCAATATTACTTTGAATTTGAGATTGTTTATTTCTAAATTCATATTTAAATAAATTTTATGGTATTATTACATAATATCACACTTATTTTATTATAATTTTTTTGAGGTTTTACATGTATTATTTCCATTTCACCTTTCTATGGTAAATATTTTGATTAAATGGATGATTGTAAGTTGAACTAACCATATATCTTATTTTTGGTCAGGAACCTTTCTCCTACATGCACATTATGTTAATATTTCTTCATGTATGTCCTTATCTATTATTAAATTATTAATTAAGTGATCTTTCTATTAATTTTTAATGTATTTATAAGGGGTTTTAATGAATTTTGTTAAACATTTTCCATAAAGGTAATTTTTTATTGATTGTAAATTATTTTCAAAAGAGTGGAGATAATATTATTTTTATTGGTTTTTTCAAGTGAAAATTTTCTATATTTTAACCATTTTTCTTATTGAATATTCCTTTATAATATTTCATGGTTTTCTAAAGTAATTTCTATTCCCATTATTTTGTGATTTTTATAATAAAAGTTATCAAAATAAAAGGACATTTTTTTTTCAAATAAAATATCTAATGTTATTATAAAAGTGTTTTCAATCAATGTTAATATCATTTAATGTTTATTATGATTCACTTGAGATATTATAAAATGATACAATAAAACCTCTTTCTATGGATGTCTTATAATCATGAAATTTGAAGGTTTTCATGAATTTTGTTTCTTTACCTTGGGTAAATTAATCTATTATAGAGTTATGAATGATTTCATGTTCTTGTGGAACACATTTATATAATTTATTATTATTAAATTGATGTGTATTTTATAACCCTAAAATTAATTAGGTAATGATTTATATCTCATGAGATTATATGTAAGGCACTAGGGAGTGAATTTGGACTATTAATGTTTAAATGAATGGGGAGTGAACCCAATCCCCCATGGGATGATATCCATAATTGGATGATAGTATTGGAAATAAGCCATGGAAATGGTTGTGATATAGAGGTGGTTTTACCATCCCATATAAATTTCATAGTTTTTTGTCACATCCTTCAATATTATGGGAAGGTGGTTATCTTAATCTATTATGTGGTGAATGTCTTAGTGCCTAACCTTGACACATGTTTTATGCTCATATTCATGTCATATTATTATGTTATCCACTATGCCTATTTTATATTAACATATTATTAACTCATGATTCTATATTCCAAAGACTCATTTTTAATGATAAATGCCTTATTCCATGATTTAAGATTTTTTATCTATGTTTTATTAGGTATTATTCTCTTATGTCACGTCTATATACTTTGATTATGCTCTCATAACCATATAATATCCTTTTCCTCTCCTAGGATATTACTGTCTTATCATTTATATTTACCCTTACTGATTTTTAGAGCTTACCCTTCTTATGTTTCAATTTACTCATGTTTTAAATATTATTACTTTATATAATTTCTCTATAAGGATAACATGTGATTTGTTTTTTTGGGATATGTTAAAGAAATAGGTGTAATAATACATTTAGGTATCTTATATCCAAAGGCACCAAAACATTGGGTTAGGGGATCATGTGTTTATTTTTAAGATGAAAATTTTATGTTATGGAAATGATTTAATATATTTTCATGTTATTCTCAAGTAATCTCACTTAGTATCAAAGCATGGGTGTAAATAGTTTGTTTTTAGGACCATATCCAAGAGTGTGGGTCCGAGGTGTCTTAGTTGGCATAAGAGTGTGGTTTAGTTATTTTTAGGTATTAGGTTACGAATAATAAGATTATAAAACATAAAATAACATTTATTGAACAAAAAGTGATATATTATAAACCAAATATTTCATAGGTTTAAATAATGGTGTCAAAATTTTGGATATTTTAGGAGTTTTTTCTTCTTTATATCACTGCTTAATTTGATTATTATTATTGATACTCACAAAGATATTTTTTTTAGTTAATGGAAGGAACTTCGATAAATCAAGTTAATAATGAGTGTGATGGAAAATAGAATAACTATCCCAATGTTAAGCCAAATAGGATAGATTATGGAGTGAAAAGTATATTATAAATTTCATCTCATGTTATGAAAAATAAGCTAAACCATATCGATCTTATGAACACACCAAATAAGAAGAAACAAATTGTTAAGAGTTTAATGTAGTAATGAAAACCCTCTTTTTGTGTGTCTTTTGTTCCACTAATTACCTAGAAATGAGTCAATAAGATGGAAAATTTATTTTTTGTTCTCCGGTGCACCAAGAAATAACAAGTTGTTTTATCCTTTTACCATTTGAAAGGTGAAGCTGATCAATGGTATACTGTCATTAAGAAAAATATTCAAGAGGGATAAATTGAATCCATGGAATAAGAGAAGTTTAAGAAGGTATTTTTAAATAAATATATTCCCTAAAATATTCATATTAAGATGGAGAGATAATTCATTAAGATGAAAAAAAGTATAATAAATCCATTGGGACCTATGAAGAAAACTTAAAAAGACTTTCAAGGCATGCTTCATGTTTTATTATCGATCATGAAAGTAAAATTGAGCATTTTTTAGCATTTTAAAACCAAGTCTCCAAATGGAATTTTTTATAAGGGACTTTGGTATCATTAAATAAATTGTTCGATGTGCTCTCATGGTAGAAATAGAAATTGGATATTCCCATTATTCTTATTGTTTTTGGGTAATTTAGAAGGAAATAGAGGTTTATGGAAACTCAGATGATAAAACCCATGAAGTAAAGGATATTCATATTTATATATACCAAGTATGTGGGAATTAGTATGAGGGGAATTATTTTAAAGTAATAGGTAAATACTTCAAGTGTGGAAGATAAGGGCCTTGAGTACATGAATTTAGAGGTTATATGAAGAGTACAACTAATGAAATGGAATGGGGGAAGGATTAACTTAATTCACCTCCCATACTCCAATGCTTAAATTGTAAGGAGTTGGGGAATTACTCCAAAAATCTCCCTAACCATGGGTTCAATGATGATAAGCAGTGTTACCAACCTCCTATACTAATAATCAAAGGGAAGGTTTATGAAATCATAACTGTTTATATAGTTCAATAAAATGAATTAGTATAAGGAACACTCATGATCCAATCAATAATTAACAATTTCCTAATTGATTATTATTTTACCTACTCTTTTACATCTCAATGTTTTCTGAGGGAATCAAATCACAAACCCAATAATTATATAACAAATTATTTTTAAATAGTCTTAGTGGTATGATTATTGAATCCCTTGTATATATATCCATTGTTATATAATTTTGTGGGAATGTGCTTTATGTAATTCTTATTATTCATCGTTTAGTTTTTATTTGATATTGGGGATGGGTTCAATCTCTCTATATAGAGACTATATTAATTTTGGGATAGTGAAGTCATATTTCATATTAAAAATCAACCTATGATCATATTTTATTGCATGTATGATTATGAAATCTTAATGGGAACTACTTCAATTTTATCTGTCCTAATATCCAACCATGAGTGGTATTTAGATCATATGGTCAGGTAGAAACTCAATATAAGGGATATGCCTATCATAAGGGAAATGATGAGTTCCTGAGTCTTATATAAGATAGTAATGTTGATATCTCATTATTATATAATATTAATTTTGATAATTCCAAATATTAAATCCATTTTATCAAATTCAATTTACAAAATTGATAGAATTTAGTTTAAAATTAAACCTGTAGATGTGATGAAAAGCAATTTTCTAAAGAAAAAGTTTTTAAAATTATAAAAAACATCTATATCAAAATTTAATATTAAATTGATTTAAATAAACTAGATTATATTTTGAATAATATAATTAAATATATTTTAATTTTAAACTATTTTTGAAATCATATGGAGCTTTTTAAATACTTTAAAGGAAAAACCAATTTTTAATAAAAATCAGTATTGTTCAGTATTCATAAAAAAATTAAAATATTTATAAAATTCTAAAAAATTAACTTTAAGATAATTTTGACATGTTTATTCCATTTTCTTTTCATTTTTTCAAACAAATTTTTGAAAATTAGAAAAAATTTATTTTAAATAAAGTGTGTGAAAGAACCACTTTTTAGAAAAATACAATTTTTAAGCATAATATTTTATTTATTATTATTGAATGCTTAGTAAAAAATATTAGATTAATGATAAAAAATTTTCTTGAATATATAATATATAAATTTACTTAAAATAATTCACTAATGTTCACATAAATATTTTTTTTTCATAAAAACATTTCTTTTATTTTAAGATGATTTTTATTTTCATTTTTAATTAATTGAAAACTAATGAACTTATTTTATGCATGTGTAAACCATATAAGTTTAATAATTTAGTTATTCCTATTCATACCTACTAATATATAACTATTTTTTTATTGAATTACTCTAATACAGATTATTAAAACTCGGTGTTGCATGTAACACAAGATACCAATGAAATTAAAATTGAAAAAAAAAATCATAAAATATCAGGGTGTTACATTCTAACCCCATTAAATTGAATTTTTCTATATAAATTATGCTAATTTAATAAAAATAAAGAAATATAATTTTTCCTTATCATATCCTGATGCTCCCATGCAACTTCCTTAAGTTTAAGGGTTTTTCACAAAACTTTAACTAGGTGAGTAGTCTTATTTCATAGAAATTTATTTCTACAATCTAGAATCTCCAAAGGTTTTTTTAATGGTTATGGTCGAAGCCTCATTTTATTATTTAAAGAAAAGAACTCTTTAGACTAGGTAGAGGGAGTCCCATTATAAGAGAAGGATCAAGTATGTAATTCCTTAGGAGAGATATGTGGAACACATCGTGAACTTGATAGAGCTTCAGTGAAATCTATAAGAAATAATAAATCATCCCTACTCATTCAAGTTTCTTGAAAGGAAAAATATATATAAGGATTATATTTGATTTTCTTCCAAATATTATAAACTTTTTCCAGGGATACATTCATAGAAAAACCTTCCCACCAACTTCAACTTCCATTTCACATCGATGATTATCAGCATAACATTCCTATCAACTTTGTGCTGCCCTTATGTGTTTCTAAATTAATATTTCCTTATCTTCCATTTCTTCAACCAGATCTGATTCCAATATATTTATTACTACAACTTCATACAAAAATAGTAGAGTTATATAATTATTTATATATAGGTATTCATTAGGATCCTTCTGAATTCTAAAGTGAAAGATATTCTCTTAAGAAAAATTGGCCTGAGGAAGGTGCTAATCCCAACCAAATTTTAATTCTAGAGAACTTGATCTCAACATATCCTCTAGGGTTTTATTTTTTTATTATAATGGAAATTTTTATGAGGATGATAATCTACACCGAATCATAACTCAGTATCCATATTCTGCTTAAGACTTCTCTATAATTTCACGGTAAACCTTGGATCGTGATCAGATACAACAGAATATGGTACTACATGATACCTTACCACTTCCTTAATATTTATATTGGCTATATAATATAGATATAATTATTCTTTGGTGGAAATGAAATGTTCATAATTCATAAGGAGACCAACTACAACCAAAATAACACTGTGATTGTTATAAATTTTGGGGACCCTAATGAAAAAATACATGGTGATTTTTCCCATTTCCATTTTTTGCATGGGTAATGGTTGTAACATCTAATTAAAATGTTGTCTCTTAAAATTAACTTAATAAAATACCAATCATAGAGATACAAACTCTACAATATCTCTATTCATGTTTTCCCATATAAAATACTCTTTCAAATCTATAAAATGATTTGTATTTCTAGGATTAATAGAGAATGAAGAACTACGATCACTGTACAATAAATCCTTCTTTAAATTTAGTATGGATGGATCATATAAAATGTTCTTGAAACTTATCATTATATAGTAATCATGGTTTAACCCATGAACGTGTTTACCTTTTTATGTAGTTTTATATCTTTCTTATGCACCTCTTTAATCTTCACTTATATAAATCATTTAACTCTCATTTAAGAAAGATAATATCTCTCCCATTCCTTCAATATTTCTAGATCCATCCTTTTTAAATCCATAAATATTGGATATTTTGTGACCCTAATCATATATAAGCTAAAATGATCCTTTTGACTCAAATCATCCACCACCTTGTTTACATTCCTAGGGTGGTAATGTATTAAGAAATCATAAAATATAATAATTTCCAACAATCTTATTTTGGAAATTATTGAAATCTTTCTATGTGAATGTATTATTTAAAATTTTATGATCAATATATATATCTTACCATTATTCTTAAATATAATTACTCCATATATTTAATGAAAGAATCACCGTAGATAACTCCAAATCATGATTTGGGTAATTTTCCTCATGAACCTTCAATTATAGTGTGGCGTAAGATATCACCATATCATTTTTTCATGAGGATACATCAGATTACCTTATCTGATTCATCATTATAGATTATAAACCCCTCTCCATTACAGGGTAATGTTATCACATGTGTTCAGACCAATCTTCTCATCATTTTTATGAAACTTTCATCGTATTCATCTATTGAGAGGAACTTGAATCCATTTTGAGTTAACTTGGTGAGTTTATTGAAGATTCGTGAAAATGTTTCCATGAAGTGTTTATATTATCAATCCAAACTAAGATAAATATAGATCTCATTCACTGTGGTTGGTCTAGGCTAATGTTCAATAACAGCTGTCTTTGATGGATCCAAAAATATACACTCACTTGATATTATATAACTCAAAAAATGAAACTTTTTATAGAAAAAATTCATGATTTTTAATTTTTCTATACAATTTATCCTTTCTTAGAGTATTTAGCACAATTCTCAAGTAATATTTATACCCATACATATTCTTTGAATAGATAATATTATCATCTATAATGACTACCAAAAACGGATCATTGTAATATCTAAAGACTCTATTCATTATATACATTAATATATTGGGGAAATTAGAAAATAGAATCCCTATATATTCATAGTGCCCATACCTTGTATGGAATGATGTCCTGGGTATATATTCCTTATTGACCATGAATTGATTATTTACAAACTGAAGGTCAATCTTAGAAAATCATTGAGCACTGTTCATTTGGTGAAAAAATTCATCAATATGGGTTAGAGGATACTTGTTCTTGATTGTGATCTTGTTTAGTTCTTGATAATCAATATAGATTATATTTGATCTATATTCCATCTTAACAAAAAGTATAATCACTCCCCATGGTGACACAAATGGACAAATGAGTCACTTGTCAAGAATTTCTTAGATTTTCTTCTTTAATTCCTATAACTCAATTAGGGCCATTCTATATGGAGTATTTAAAATAGACGTAACAATAAGTCTGAGTTATTATTGAGAACGTAACCTCATTATTTGGTTTAAGACTAGTAAATTTTTTTAAAATAATATAAAAATACTCTTTAACAATAGAAATATCATTAATTTTGAGTTTCTACCTTACCATATAAGATAAAAAAACCATTTTGAATAGGAATCAAGACCCACAAAATGTATGTTAACTCCATTTAAAGTATTTATTTATCATCACAATAATAGATGATCATATGTTAGTTCATAATATCAAATATAAATTTCCTTTATCAATAATTTATGTGGGATTTATGTTGATAAATCCCATCCATTCCTAAGATAACATAAAATTCAACCAAAGGGAGAATAAAATGGCTTGTTGGAACCATATTCCCTCAAACTTCAACATGAGAAGAATCATAGAGTTGTTATGTAATCTTCATACAATTAGATATTTTTAATTGTAATTCAAAATCTAATCATTGAGGTGGTAGTATGATACCCTTATAAAATTATACAAATATAAAAGAGTAGGGAGATATAGAGTCAAATAATAAATTATTAGTTTTAGAGTGGATGATAAGTGTACATTTCACCATGTTGTTATTATACCCCTCATCATAATTAGAGATCATATTAGATTTCCATTTTTCTCTTAGATTGAGAGGTTTCTAATATCAATAATCATCATTAACCTTCTTATTTGGGTGCTGGTTTTCATAATGCCAATACTCCTTACATTTGAAACATTAGGGTGTGGGTGGTGCATTTTGTGTGGATTTATCTCTATTTGCATTATTGGATAACTTATTCCCATCAATTTAGTATTTAATTTCCCAACAAACTCCCTTTCCACTATTAAAATATTTATTTATCCTCTTAGGAAAATTTCCTCTATGTTTCATTATAAACATTGAGCATGAAGGAAATATAATCTTCTTATATTTATGGAATTTGGAGTTTCCATTGAATTCCATATTTCTTTTCTAATAAAAACCATGATATTGATGGGTAACTACAATGTAATGACCCAAACATTAATTAATGAAAATTACACTTGATATAAATAAATGTATTAGTATGTAAAATGGTTATATTAAATATGCACTTCATTGGTTTTATGTTTTTGAAATTCAAAATACCGTTAAGAATTGTTATCATTTCTAATATATCCATTGAAAAATGATCACATGAATAGTATAAATATAGGGCTAACAAATCCAATTTACTCTGACAAATGAAGTGATGGCCTCATCCAGTAGAATTATTTCATACAAAGCCCATTTTTCGGAGCTTCTAAAGGAGGTAGAGTCACTAGGCTTCACTCTTGACCAATCCCAATATGAGCTTCAACACATTAAGTTTGAACGAAATCACCGATGTGAGAAGTGGAAGTTGATAGAGATTACCATCCGAGCGATGTTACCCGAGCCATCCCAAGAGTCTGTCACCATCGCTCACCTTACCTTTAGGTCTTATGTGAGTGTTATAAGGGGTAATGTAAATGATTATGTGATTTATTTTTGTATAGAATAAATAATATACATTTATTTTATTCTTATTACATTATAAATGGTTTTTAAAGCACATATATTATTTTTATAAGATTTGGGAAGAAGGGAAAGCATAGTCCATGGTACATCAATACTTTTGAGATCCTTGACCGCATTAGATTAGTGGCCTATCTACTCGCACTCCCACCGAACCTATCTCAATTACATGATGTATTCCAATTATCATTATTGATGAAGTAAATACCCGACCCATAACATATACTAAATCCATAGGTGGTACCATTGGAGAATGATCTTTCCTATGAAGAGAATCCATTTAAGATCTTAGATCGTAGGGAAAAAGATCTATGAAATATGAAAATACACCTCATAAAGGTGTTGTGGCGAAACCACAAGTTTAAAGTGGTAATGTAGGAATCAGAGGAATTGGTGAAGCAGAGTTTCTCACATCTGTTTAGTGTGGGAAAATGAAATTTCGGGGGGAGAATTTCTTAAGGGGGGAAGATTGTAACAACCAAAACTTTTATTAATGAAAATTCCTTTTTATCTAATTAAATGCCTTAGTATATAAAATTGATATATAAAATATGCACTTCCTTGGTTTTATGTTTTTGGATTTCAAAATACAATTAAGAATTGTCACCAATGCTAATATATCAATTGAATAGTTATCACATGATTAGTATAAATAAAGGGTTTTAACAAATCTAATTTTCTCAGACAAAGGAAGCAATGACCTCATCCAGTAGAATTGCTCCATATGAAGCTCATTTTTTGGAGCTCATAAAGAATATAACATCACTGGGCTTCGTTCTTGACTAATACCATGCTGAGCTTCAGTACGTTAAGCATGAACAAAATCACCTACAAGAGAAGAAGAAGTTTATAGAGATTACCACTTGAGCGATGTTATCCAAGCCACCCAAAGAGTCTCTCACCATCAAACACCTTACCCTTTGGTCTTATGCGGTTATTATAAGGGGTTATGTAACAATACCCTATAACTATTATTATCTGCTTTATTTTTTGAAAAAAGAATATACATTCATTTCATTATTGTTACATTGTAAGTGGTTTTTAAAGCATAAATAGTATTTTTAATTAATATTAAATTAAGAAATATATTTTGATGAATTAATGTTTTTTTGGATTTATATAATATTTTAATAAAATATTATTATTACTAAATTATTTTTTATGAAATATAAATTATCGTATAATTTTTATGAATACAATTGTAATTTTTATTAAGGTTTGAAAACTATTTTTGTCAAAACCCATGAATTTTCAATAAATGTTGGTTTTTATTTTAAAAGTTAAAATTCACATATTTAGAAAATTACTTAGATAAAATAAATATTATTTTTCAAATCAGGATGCTGAAATTATCCAACGGTGAATTTTTCATAATTTTCTGGTATATTCTTATTTTTGGGTAAAAATTAAATACCTTTTAAATATATAATGTGTTTTATGACATCATAATGACCCAATAATGATGTAATAAAGTACAATAAAATTTATTTTCGTCCAATATATGTTTTACCATTAAAATAATGTGAATTTTTATTTTTTTGATTTATTTTACAAAGCCTTTGTGTACCCTCCAA
Source organism: Viscum album (assembly GCA_963277665.1). Taxonomy (NCBI): domain Eukaryota; kingdom Viridiplantae; phylum Streptophyta; class Magnoliopsida; order Santalales; family Viscaceae; genus Viscum; species Viscum album. The sequence goes on from OY728130.1 coordinate 1,948,303,253, forward strand.
AAATTATAAAACATTTTAACTTTTAAAATGATTTCCTTGAGGGTGTGACTCTCCTCCACATAATAAATACAAATATTTTTAGAAGTTAGGCCATTTTAATTATAGAATAATGTTTCCACTACCCTTTGGCGAAAAACATGGGCAAAAACCATGGGTTGTTTTGTGGTTTTTATTAGTTTAATGTGTAGTGTACAAAACCTAAATAATAAATAATTCCCTCTCTTTTCCTATATAAACCCACCCATGGTCCCACTTATCTTCACTAAAAACCATTGGATAACGTCCCTAATCTTCCCTACTATCTCTAAAATCTTCCAAAAGTTCCCAAATCTTCTAATAAGCCTCTCTCAAGCCTCTTCCAAGCCTTTGGGATCACACTTCCATGTAAGGGATTTTTTCCTTTCTCATTTTGTCCGAATTTCTTTATACTGTTATACCCATTTGTTTTCAATTAAAAAATTTTGGGGTATGATTTATAACCTCCACCACACTGTACTCCTTATGTTTTAATGATTATATACCTATTTTAACTCTCACTAATTCCTCCCATGTACACCCACTACCATGTCGAAATTTCATAAGGGATTTCTCTCTCCTCATTTACATTCAAGAAATTCATTTGTTTTATGAATATAAACTACATTACATATGTTGAGACATGTTATGAACACCTTAATGTTATTTTCATGTACATATTTTTAGACAAACGTTTTTATCTCATCAACCATTTTTATTAATTCTCATGTCACACTGTTTTACTACCGAAATTGCACTGCGATTTTCCAAGCCAAAGTCATTATGTAGTGAATACCATGCCCATTTCTCTATCAAGGGTATTAAACTTTATGAAAATTTACTTATTGATTATATACTTTCATGTATTAATTCTACATTCCTTCATCTTGTAAAAAATAATGATGTTTATTAAATCCATGTTATATGATCCATGTGGCACACTTATGCATGAAATGAAATGATTAAGAAGGGTGTGCCCTGATAGCACTCCAATGCATTGGGTAAAGATTAATATCATGATACGTCGATTTGAATGAGGGTTTACTCATTATAACTAAAGTGAAATAAGGATTTACCCCTTCTCTATGTGCAACGATCCTTGGATCATGACAATATCATGTTAAATGTTGTTGTCACATTTCCATGTTATGATAATAATGATATATCATGCCTTTATGTTCGTGTTTCTATTGTGCTCCATTGATATTACTATTTCCTAAAATGTACTATATTTCTCATGTTGGGCGTTTTTTACTCCCTTAATAGGCTTTATAGCTCACCCTTTTCTTATTCATGTCCCTTGGTCATTCCATGCAATGTTAAGTATGAAGGAATGTGTGTGGTCATGCAAAAGAAGTTTTCAATAAAGATGTTTATTTCATATTTTATGTTGTTATGTAATGTTCCTAATCCCCAAATACACTAGACCTATCAATATTCTATGTTGTATCATGTAAATATTTTATGTAATAAAATATGTTTAAGTGTGAAATAAATAGCAGGGTTGTGATATAAAATATCTAATTCCACCTTGATAACATAATGAATGATTTCTTCATATATACTGAATCCCCTAACAGATAATTACCTTTGAAGAATTTGTTTTATACCATATAATAATTGATCAACCTTACTTTTATGTTGGATATTAATACTATAAGAATAATCCATTATTATTTTAAAATTTTCTTCATAGGTACCAATGGATTCACCATACTTCCATTTTAGCTCAAGGTATTCATTCTCTAGTTTTTTATGAAGACTATGATGAAAGTATTTATTGAAAAATAATCTCTTAAACTCATCCCAATCCATGGAGTAAAATTATTCATATTACATAACATTATTAGTAAGAGTCCACCATTGATTTTATTTTCCTTCTAAAAAAAATATATCTAAAATGATTTTTTCATTTTACAAACACTAGTGAATGAAAATATATTTTTAATGGTACTAATACATTTATACGTAACTACTAGATGAATAAAACCACTAAAATAAGATTGTTTTTTTTCTCATGAAGGACTAAATGGAATGTTGTTTACTCCTTTTCTCATTTGAAAGGTTAACATGATTCACATATTGAGACAGCTGTGTGAGAATAAGAAATTTATTTTTCATTCCATATCCCATAACATTTATTACTCAAGAAGAAAATTATTGCATTGTCCATCACATTAATCATCAAGACATTTCTTTAAGGGTTCTAGACATTAAATAAAACCAAAAATCATATTGTGAGAAATAATAATCATCTAGGAAACCGCATAATCATAAAAAACTATTTATAGGATTTATAAATCAAGACAACCTCTTTTAAATACATGATACCTTAGGTTTAACATAGGTTTTTTCATGGTTATCATATATTAAAATCTTTCACAGTGGTTCATAAAGATTTTGTGAATTTTCATAACATACCCCAAAGAGTGGCCAGATGGTTTTGAAATAAGGACCGTTTCCATGCACCAGGTGATGATCAAGTCAAATCCCAATACACCATTTTTGGAATTATTACCCCTAGGAACAACTATGAACGATCCATATCCACTTTTAGTATCAATATAGGTTTTTTATTTCTTATAATCTACTCAATATATCCTTTACCACCAAAATCATAGGATATTTTACTATACTTAGACTTATCTCTAGGGTTCTCACTGAAGTTTTCTCATCCTTATTTCCAAAGGTTAAGTAACCTTACTCTGATACCAATAATAGCGACCCACACTTTTCATACATTGATATTATATCTTATTATATGAATATTCATTATATAACATAATTATCCATGCTAGAATCATATAGGTTAAGTTTCTTTAGAAATGTGGATACATAAAAAATTTCTTAATTAGGGAGATACATCATCTCCCACTAAGTTCTGTATAAATAGAACCCTTCTTATAAATTTCATACTAAATACCTTTCTTCATAACCCGGGGAAAGGAAATATAAAAAGGGTGATCTCAAATGCTTAGTAAGGGTAAAAAAGGGAGGTATCAAGGATCACATAAGCATAACATGCGCATAAGGTTATGATAAAATTAAATTAACATTTTAAAACCATGACATCTATATCAAATATCATAATCTCGATTCATGGAATAATGCTTGGCAGATCATGTCACATGAATCATAAATTAATCAAAGAACATGATATATGAGAGCATAATATTGGCATATCACTTATATTTTTGGAATACACATAAGAATATAAAATAATTTCCTTAGTAGTCAATGATACTTACCAAGAATACCATAGTGGATTAGGTTCACTCCACAAACCATCATAATAGTAAAGGTTCACTCACAAGACTATTATAGTGGACAAAGTCCCTTACAGAACTAGGTTTACTCCCCATTCTAGTCGTGTTTATATCAAGAGATATTAATCATTACCAAATTCATTAGAGGGATATATAACTATGGGGCTAAACATTACATAATTAAAACCATAAAAATGTGTTCCATAAGATCATATACCATTCATCATATCGGAACCCATGAAATGAAATGTGTTTCATAAACATTTCATCATCGTATAACCCATGAAAAAAGAAAAAAGTTTTATAATTGTTTTTTGTCATTTTATAAAAGAAAAACCCATGGTAAAGGGAAATGTTTCATAAATTTTTCCATTATAATCATAAACCTTATAGAGAAAGGATAAGGATGATATCATTAGATCATTTATTTAGTAAATCATTAGCAACACCTGTGTTGTTTTTGTTAATGAATATAAATACCATAAAAATGACATTCAATACCAAAATATTTACCCATACCCAGGTCTCAAAACCATGGGTATAACTCAAAAAATGATGGGTATATTCTATATCCACGGTTCTATGAACTATGGGTGCTAAATCCATTGGGATAGACCTATACCCACAGTTTGACCAAACCATTGGTACATACCACCTATACCCATAGTTCTTAATCCATTGGTGTAGCCAATTTAAATGGAAATACCTATACCCATGGTTTGGTCAAAGCATGGGTATATAATACTTTATTAAAAAAATCCACCAAGGGGAATTTATCCCTACAACTTTCACCTATACTCCATTGACTTTACCATTATCCTATAAAATGTTTTGTGTTATTATATTGAAATATATATATATATATATGTATATATAAAAAACTTATTTATATTAAAGTATTTATTATTATTGTTACTATTATGAAAAAATAATGGGCCAAACTATAAACAAAATTTGGTCAAACCGTGGGTGTTGGTTATTTATTAAAAAAAATCCACCATTGGGAATTATTCCTAGAATCTTCCTCTTATAATATAATTAATTTTACACTATCCTACAACAAAGTCTTATCTTATATTCACACATATATATATAATTATTTATATTAATTTTTTTCTTATTATGAAAAAATAGTGGGCCATCCTATACCCAATATATGGTCAAACTGTGTGTATAGGTGATCTATACTAATGGTACAACCAAAAAGTTGGTATAGGTGGCCAGAAACATTACCTATACCCATGGTTTGGTGAAACAATGTGTATATATTTTATTGTGGCTTTCCGAAGAAATCTCCCCTAGAAAAACCTATTTTAATGGCTGATAAAACAATGGGTATAGGGGTAAACTATACCCAAAGTTTTTAGAGAACCATGGGTACAAGTCTTTCCTATGATTTTTCCCATGGATATAGGGGTGACCTATATCCATTTTTTTGGAAAACTCCATGAATGTATCATTGTTTTCTAGTAGTGATTATAAAAATTGTTGAGGAAAATAAACTTTTCAATTTGAAAATCATTTTTGAAAATATAAATATTTCCCAAATATTAGTAAAAAATTTTCATTTAAAATGACCTTGAAAACCAGTAAATGAAACTTCAAATAATCGAGTGTCATGATGATGAAAAATTCTATTCACACCATTTTGATAAAAATGTATTTCGTATTTTTTGTAACAAGTAAAAAAATACCTCATTTAGAAAAAGATAAGAAGATTAATTTTAAAAAGTTTTTTAAAAAAAAATTAAAAAGGGTAAAAATTAATATAAATAATCATTGGAGAATATTAGATTTTTTTTTGAATTTTGTTTAGAAATCATGGACATGAAAGAAAACAGAAAAAAGCTAATTTTTCTTAAAAAAAATATTTTAGCGTATTAACTAATTAAAGAGAGAGAAATGAAATGGACGAATTTATTCTACATAAATAACCATTTTATAATAAAATTCATGAGTTTATTTAGATATAGATGATAATATTTCACCCTAATAAAATTAATCATAAGGAATCTTGTTAAATAATGAGATTGTAACATCAAACCTTTACCATTTTGGTAACTTTTAAATCATAATCCTAATGAAAGAAATAAACCTATATGGATATGAATGTACTCATAATTTTCATAATTAGTATCATAAAATACATTAATGGGTAGTATATAAACTACACAAAAGAAATAAGTGGGGAATATGGTGTGCGTCTCTTAGAAATAAAAGTGATACGAAAGTCCCTTACCTTAAGTATTGAATTTATTCATACAAATTATAAAATACTATATAATAAATTTAGGTATATTATAAATCTATTATAGAACCATAATAATATATATCATACCATATATTATTATTTATATCCTTTTTTACCTGTTTATCCACAATTCATTATTAAAATCACTATTCTAGGTGACAACGACTTTGTTTTTCATAAATATATTGGTTCTGTAGTTTTGGTACTTTTACTTTGATTATTTTTACACCATATCCAAAATTTAAATCTTGAAATAAATATAATATATAATCGTCATATACTTTTTTATAGTCATCCATAAAAGTTATACATAGGAAAATGAATAACCTCATTTATGGAGATGGTAGGCCGTACGTACGGATAGACGTTCTTTCAATTTTCTTGATGGATGGAAAAGAAGGTAAATATTAATTCACCTATCCCGAATAATTTTTATATATTATATATATTAATTAGATATACCTTTATTTCCGTCTATGTAAAAATTAAATGAAAAATGTGTCACATAACTTTGTAGAGGCAGTGATCCACATGCATACACGAGCGATGTTATAAATTTTCAATAGATCATAAGGTAATGAGGTATGTGTGATATTATAATTAAAAAAGTATAATTATGTCTTAAATTTCATTTATATACTTTAAATACATCATTATATCCACCCGTGAGTCAAAGTGAAGGAAAATGAATTACATCAGTTCATGAGGCGGTAGTTTACGATACACACAATCAACAATTTCATTTCCCAATTGATGGAATAGGATATGGATATAGGTTATTACATAAAAATAATAACACATAAGTATATTTTATATAATTATGTTATTGTATAATCATTTTTTAATAATATTTTAATTCTGTGGAAGAATAAAGAAAACAAAAATGGTCGCTTAAGAACTATACCTTTTCTTTATACAACCTCTTTAGGTTTGATCCAAAATCCGTATTATGAAGATTTAATAATAATAATAATGAATATATGATGTGGTTATATAATTAAGTAATGTATTTGGGAAGGTATTGGATGAATCAAAATTCCTTGTATGTGTGAAGAGTTGAGAAGATGAGGTACCCTTTTATAAGTGAGGGAGAGGACACACTTTGGATTATTGTAAAGAAAAAGATATACCCAAGTTTTACACACATCCAAAGGATCCCAAATGGATATTTATAGAATATTATATTATATAAGGCCTATATATGTCTATAAAATAGTAATTGGATATGTTTTTAGGTCATTTAAACCCTTATCTCTATAGTTTTACCCATGGTAAACCCATTTTAACCTTAACTACACAATTATTTTTAATATTTTTACTGTTCATTATAAAAAAAATTAAGTTAAAATTATTATATAATATTAATTATTATGAATCCAAATATTAAATTTATTTTATAAAATTCAATTAACAGATGTTTCAAAATTTAATTTAAAATTAAACACGAAGACATAACGAAAAAGAGATTTTCCAAAGAAAAATGTTTCATTTGTATAAAAAGTTTTTTTTATAAAAATTCATCATAAAATTGATTCCAATGTTTTAAATTAAACTAATAATAGTATAATTTAACTAATTTTACTTTTTAAACATTTTAATACAAGATTAAACTTTATAAGTGATTTAAATGAAAATATAGTTTATAATAAAAATCAGTATTTTTCACTATTTATAAAGAAATTAATCTTTTCTGAAAATTTAAAAAATTAAATCTAATATAATTTTTAAAATTTTATTCAAGTAGTTTTGTTCATTTTTTAAAATAATGTTTCTAAAATTTAAAAAAAATTATTTTAAAAAAATTTCATGAAAAAAACACTTTTTAGAAAAGTATAGTTTTTAAGAATAAACCTAGATCTATTCATATCCCATGCTGAGAAAAAAATATTAGATGAATGATAATTTTTTATTTAATATAATATATATATATATATAATTAAATAGTTTACCAATTTCTATTAATTTAATTTATTATTATCAAAACATAATGCTTGCATAAAAATAGAGTTTCATAATAAAATTATTTTACTTTCAAACGTTTTTTATTTTCATTTCTAGGCTATTGATACCCAATTAATTTATTTTATAAAATTTTAAAACATATAATTTTATTAATTTATTTATTCCTATTCTTACATTATAATTCCAAGGCTAGGTTATAATGGTATACTATATTATAGTTTGTTTAATCTTGATGTTTTGTGTAACACATGCCATCAAAAAAAGTCATTTGAAATAAAATTCATAAAATATAAGGGTTTTTCATTTATGGTTTATTTATATGAAAGAATATTAATTAAGATATTAATTTTTAAATATATATGTAATTTATTGAAATATATTAAATAATCAATTATATACTAATTGTACATTTAAAATAATTTTGTTTACATTATGAAATAAAAATTGTCTCGTTTAAATGATAAATATATTTCTTTAACATGATTTATATTTATATATACCTAATGATTTATATATTTTTTTGGATATTTTATAAATTTATATTTATATTTATTGTATATATTTAAATTTATATATATTATTATAAATTAATAAGGTTTGAAATAAGGATATGGGTTTTCATTTGAGAAATGAATAGTTTCTATTATTTGTTCCACTATATAATATGATTTTATTTAAAAGAAAATTTTCAAAATATTATAATTTTAATTAAATAAAAATTAATTATTTTTTTACAGAAATTTAAAAATTATATTTGGGTGATTTGTTTGGTATTTTTCTAAGAAAGTTACTTTTTTGGTGAATAGTTGAAAATATAGTCTTCATGAATATCGCTTCTTTTATGGCGCAATCTTGATATAAATTTTATATAAAATTTATGATGTTTATGTAAAATATAATTAAACATTTTATAATCATAATATAATAAAAATATTCTTCAAGTGATATAAATTAAATTTTATGTCATGTTAATATGAAAACATTTATTGGTGCTGACGTGGTGCCTGCACAACTTAGGAAAAGTCCAAATTAGTGTCATTAAAACAGTATATTTTAAGTGATAAGTATTTTGTAGAACTTAAGAGATAAATATTATTACTAATCAATGAAATTGACATATATTAATTAATTTTATATTAATATAACAAGATAATTATCTAAATTCTTACCCGTTGCATTCGTAATGTGAGAAAAGTCAAAATGGAATCTTAAATGTCTGTTTCATGATAAGGATGAGAGTAAATATATATTATCAATGATATTAGCTAAAGACAATTAGGGGTAATAAATTAAATTTATTTCATTCAAACATTTTTATATTTTAAATAATAGGATAATTATTCAAAACGCTTACGCAACGTCGATGCAATACTTGTGAAAGCAAAGGAAATGCCAAATAAATGTTTTTACAAACATTTAAAGTCGTAAATATTGTGTGAATAAAGGTTTTTCATTAATTATATAGATAATTATGTAAAATAATTAATTATATAATTATTATTTTTTGAATTTTATTGTCATTTAGACATTTTTAATTTCAAATCACAAGAATAAATATGAAAATGACTTTACATTGTATTCAATGTTAAAAATGATTTATCTTATATTTAATTGTGGTGAAGAGGGATTATTATACTTCCAATCATATTATTTTCATTAATTTTGAATTTAGGATCCACTTTTCAGGAATATGACATTCCTTTTATGTTAATAAATGAGCATTTACAAAAATTCCACCCATATCATTTATTAAAGGACCTCTCTTATACCCACATAAACACACAACTTTTACATAGAATATATCGTGGATAATTACCAAAATTATCTTCCTTATAAGTCTCTGTCATATTTTGGAACCTCTGGTTCTAATAAGGACTCCCAAACCACTCATTTCAATGAGTTACTTTAATAGGATTTTCAAGTATTCAACATAAGTGTTATTTTTTTCTTAATAATTATTCTATATTTTTTTATCTAACTATTATTTGATATAATTTATAAAATTAATAACCCATTTTTTAAATCATTAAGTGTATATAAAAGTGATATTAATATTATACAATAACATGTTCTTACTCATTCACTCATTATAACATGTTCTTATTTAGGTCAGTATTACCACATATACAGAGGATTTTATAAAGTTTACATCATGATTGACTGAGGAAACTTAAATATTGGAAATATGATATAATTACTATTAATTTATGATGTTTTAATAAATTTTTAATGGATATATTCAAAATTATCTTCACCAATATATTTAATTCTATTATCAATTAAAAAATAACTGAAAAGGGGATTTTTTATCATTCCATGAAAACTATTACTATGAGTTTCAAGAAATGACCATAGGACTACATAACTATTTTAAGCATAAGTAAAAAATATTTATGAAAATTATGGATATGATGAATCTATAACAAACCAATCCTTTTACAAATTTTATTAAATTATTTTATGCATAATTAACCTTCAAATACCAACCAAGGATCATAAAGTCTAGTGTCTTTGGAAGACTAGGTACATAATTAGAGAACATGAAACCAAACTAAAATCATATTTTATTTAGTATCCATATCGAGATCCTAAATTCCATTGATATCTTACATCTACATAAGATAACCTGGGGAATACATGAATAAATGGATGATATAAAAAGACCAGTAAGGGAATAAACATAAGAATAAAGCATGAAAATTGGGTTAGAAGGCATAACATGATGACATAAAGAGGCATGAAACCTGAATAAACATATATAATAATATCATATAGAACATGGAAACTTGTGATCATGGAAATATAGGAATATGGAATTACCATATAACATGACATTATCATGAGTGAAAGATAACTACCGGTACTATATCACATGTTGGAGAAAGTCCCATAACAGATGAAGTTTACTCTCTAATCCCATACATGACATATCATGAGACTAAACATTTACCAATGAATTGGAATTCTATACAGGTTCACCCATCATAATATTTTCATGCATATATGTTCCACATGAAGAATCCAACATTAGGAATAAACATAGCGGTTACCCATGGGAAGATATGGGTACCATAATAATGTGACAAAGCATAAGGAAAGGGAATATCATAATGGTGTCCATGAAGGAGTGGATTTAAATAATTATTGGACATTCATAAGGGAAAATAGGAAAATATAATGATAAATGAAATCCAAATGAAGTGAAAATATGTAAAAAGGGTGATTAAGAAACTTTACAAATGGGCTACTTTAGTGCATTTTAAGGGAAAATATTAAAGAGATTTTAAAGAGGACAAAGGAATAATTTTAGTATATAACCCAAAATGAAGAAAGTTATTTTTATAGTATTAAATGGGTGATTTTAGAAAAATATAGGTTTTTAAAAATAGATTAAGTTTTGTACTTGAAAACATGTAAGAAATTGGGAAGTTCCCTTTAATCGGGCTTGTTTATCTAGAGGAATTGAGAAGGAAACCTTTTAAAAAATGTATTTCCCCACAAAATAATGTTTAATTGATCTGGATATAATAATTTTAGACCATATAAAAAAATTTATAATAATTAAAAAATAGTAATTAAGAAATACATTCGTGTAAATAAAGATAAATCATAACCCAAAGGTAATTTAGAGGTCTAGAGAGACCCCCTACCTTATGTTTGGAAGTGTTTTTCACTTGCAATTAATTTAATCAATAATAAATTAGATCCATTAATTAATTAATTTAGAACATACTCTACATATATTTTATTTATTAAAATTTTATTAAGTTTATTTATGACTATTTAGATGAGTTATAATGTTTAATTATGTTGTTCTCGGAGAATTTGTCTCACGGTTTCATGGTTTGTTTTCTTGTGTATAATTATCAAAGTTATTATAAAATCCTAATAATTCTATATATGTGGCAGGAAATGGTATTAATATAATTATTTAATTTATAATGGTCCCTTATATCATTTTCTTTTTTCACATGAGGATAATTCATTTGATAAAATTTTAACGATAATATTTTAGATTATTTTGGATTTTTTCTGATCATCACAATATAGTTTGTTTTATTATTTACTATTTTCATGATTTATACTAGTGGGACCCACACCATGACTTCCCATGCTCGCCTCTAATAGTACAGGGTCCGGTGACTGTCACCGCGTAGGCATATCACTAAAACGGGAGGCATTAACTAAGTACCTGTAGACACGTAGACCTCTCCAAGCCCACAAATGCTAAAATGTAAAAAACCAATAAGGAATAAAATGTATACATAAAACTAAACCCAACCAACAGAATACAATACAAACTAAAGTGTGAAAAAGTAACTGGGTTAGAATAAGAACCCACCAAAATAACGAGTCTGCAAACTAGAAAGTAAAACCTCTAAACAGGAAAGGTACTGCGATTGCAGATTGACGCCCAAGGAACATCTCAGCCTATAGCTAATATCATAAATCCTAGCCTAGTCCTGGACTTCATTGGACTCCATCAAAGGGCCTCTCATTTACACAAGAAACGAAATGTGCAAGCAAATCCCATGCATGGGTGAGTATAACAATACTCAGTAAGAGACCCTGAAAACCACTAAGGAATACACAAACTAATTTTATAGTCAACTCTACATAGTATATGTATACAGAATATATAACAAGAGAAATAAAGAGATATACTCAAAACCCAGACCCGTAGTCTAGAGGTAAGTCACAATGACCCACCTACCCAAGATTGGGATTCAATTTGAAGATTCCACGAATCAATAATCCGAGAGAACTCACTCCACAAGTCTGATAGATTTGATAATTTACATCTAATAAGTAATATTCGTCAGGAAGTGTCATGAGAGTGATAGATGTTTTGATATATCTAAAGAGAAAACAGATACACTCATTTCGGGAGAACTCACTCATGAGTGGGAAGATCACAATACACGGATGAGGATCACTGCCAGATCCTTCGTGTATAACACAACTCCTCTAAATTCACCTAATATGTAGGGGATTGATGTACTATAAGATTGGTCATGCTGATACCTGATTCTACCTAGGGTCAAGAATGAATAGAGGATCTTTCTTCAGGCCTCTTTTAGGGACTCTAACTCTATCCAGAAGTCCTGCTGAAGGGATCATAATCCCGTTGATGTAAATGATATCTAACCTTGAGAGTAAAAATAAAAGGGGAACAAAACCAAATGAAACTTTTCCAAGGTATACTGGAAAATGAGATCAATCCATGTAAAAGATTGTACACGACGTGTAGAGGTGTCACACACCATGTCCTCTGACCCCAGGTACTTCTGATGTACACTAACCCATGTTGAAAAGAGAATTTCATGTAGAAAAGATATACATGAAATGTATAAGAGTAACACGCCATGTATTACTATATGAGGGCTAGTACGTGTACACTATCCATGTGCCCGTACACATCTTTAACCTGTATCTTCAAACCCATGTACCAATACATGGGGTAATCCACATAACTGGCCTATTCTAGACATTTGGTGGAGTGCATGATATGTACTACACCCCGTGTGTGTGTATCATATGAGATACACACTAAGTCCCATGTAAGTACCCACATGCTATGTGATAGGTGTCACATGGCGTGTCATCCTTCTCTATAGCCCAAAACCCTTACCATCACTGAGCCGGCCCCACAGGATGTGTTCTTCATGATTCATTCCATGTTCCTGAAAAATCCCAGAACCACTATTCTTCACTGGTGCACCTAAGATGATCCTACAATTCTCAATATAAACATTCCTTGTCCTTGAAATTAAAGATCAATGTTTGTTTCATCAACCAAAAGATGATTCGGTAGGTTTTAAAACTTCAATCAGCTATAAAAAACTTGTTTCGATCACCCGCATGAAGAACGGTCGAAGAAAAATTTCTTATGAACTATTTCTATTCATCCACTTCTCTCTTTGTCGCACATCTGCTAGGTCTTCATGATACTAGATCTATGACTTGGGATTGTTGCGCTATGAAATGGATGTGCAATGATCCATCTTTCATAACCCTAAAAAGAAAGAAGAATGCATGGGGTTGGAGGGAGATTAAATTCCTATAAAAAACAGAGGAATGAACCCTAGTCATTGTCTGTTACAACCTTTATCTTCTTCTGTTAAAAGGATCAAGAAAAAAAAATCCTATATGTATCAATCCAGGAAAACAAAACTGCAAATCAAACCCTCCCACATGATCGATCGAACCGTGGGTCAATTTGATTGAGGGTTGATCTGCATTCATCATTTAAATCCAATAACTAGGAAAACACAATTGAAAATAACAACCACTACCTCGATTATTGGATGTTTCATTGATGAAGAGTGATCTAGTTTCCATCGTCGATGAGATCTAATCTTGCTGCGCAATAATCCATGCATTGTCGTTTGTTGTCATTCGTCAAGAATTTTCCAATGGTGGCTCCTCTCCAAAGATCAATAAGATTCTAGATATTTTTTTATGGTTATGAACCTAACCCTAGGATCCTGATCATTTAAAACAATAAAATGCATCATTTTGTCCTTAAAACATTTAGACTAAAATGATTATTATTATATTTTATTTCCTTTAAAATGATCAAAAATTAACTTCTACAGCCGACATTCACTAGTCGATGTTAGGCCTTGCCTAAGGTAAATTCACCACTCTAAATGCAATGATGACCTCATATTTCTGATCCATAAACCCATTTAAAAGATATTCCACTTTTTTAGGAAAACCACTCACGCACAGTGTTGAAATGTTTAATTTATTTTAAACATTTATTTCGGGTACACCGAGCCTCCGAATCAAACATCGTCACAAATCCAGGTCTCAAATTAATTCTATATAATATTAAAAAACACTACAAGTAAAATCTAGGAAATTATATTCTCCCAAACTGAGGTATTTACATCCATAAAAATACAAAACAAAAGGCTACTAAAAAAAGATGTGGGTACTGAGCACAGATCTGAGCCTCCTGCTCCCAAGCGATCTTATAAAGAATCTTGTGCTACCACAAGACATTCACCGAGGGAGTCACTTTACCACAAAGTATCCTCTCCTAATGATCCTTGATCTCTATGGGGTACTCTGGAATGGTCTCTCCATATTCAATTTCTATCTCACCCTAGTTGATGACTTGTAACAGATCATGCACGTACCTCCTCAGCTGCGACATATGGAAGACGTAATGTACCTAGTGCAACTCTGATAGTATATCTAGGTGTTACACCACCTCATCAAAACTACATAGTATTTTTAAAGATCCGATGAACCTTAGGGAAAACTTTACTCCCTAACCAAATATCCATAACCGTCGTTGTGGTGATACCTTATAGAAGACATTGTCTCCCTCCTCAAACTCCAGAGGTCTCTATCGTCTATCAGCATAAGACTTCTGCCAGCTCTATGTAGTCTTTATCCACTCTTGGATGATTTGAACCTTCTTAATGGTAGCTCACACCAAATCATGACACATGAGTGATGATTCTCCCAGGTCAGTCCAGCGAAGCATTGACCAATAGTTTCACCCATATAAATCATCTAAGGTTACTATACTGATAGTGGAGTGGTAGATTTTGTTGTACAAAAACCCCACCAATGGAAGGTGGTCCTCCGAACATTGACCAAGGTCCAAAATATAGGCCCATAACATATCCTCCAAAAACTGTATTCTACTCTCCATCTGACCATATGTTTGGGGATAAAATGTTCTGCACAAGCGTAGCTGAGTCCCAAATACCTCTTGAAATCCATTCCACTACCAAGATGTGATACAGTCATCACTATTTGAGACTATCATCAATGGGATTCTCTGAAGCTAAAATATATCATGTGCGTAGAGGCGTCCAAATCTCTCTTCTGAACTCTACTCCGGGATAGCTAGGAATGTTTCTGACTTGGACAGTCGGTCAATGATCACCTATATGGAATCATGTACCCTGGATGTTCATGGAAATCCCATCATGAATTCCATCGATATTCCATCCCACTTCCACTCTATAACCTCTTGAGGGTTAAATAGTCCCATTGTAACTTAGTGCTCAACCTAAACCTATTGTAACGTAAGGCATTGAGGAACAAACTATGAACCTTCCTTCTTCATTATAGTTCACTAGAATTGACGTCAGAGGCCCTGGTTCATTTTCTCCACTCTAGGATGTACCGCCAAGAGGTATGTATGAAAATATCTCAGAACCTCCTCCCGTAATACCATTAGTACAACTGTGTGTCCTTTGAAAAGGACGATGTGCTCCCCACCTTATTAATATCCATACACAGATTGTCTTATGGATAACTAAGCATGTAAGGATTCACAATATACATCTCCATGTTGTTCCTCCCTAACTTGTTGCAAGAGTGGAAAGGTAAAAACCAAATATTGAAGGTAATACACCTCATATCTATCCATAAAGGATAACTGTAGTGAGACCAACATCTCTGACACCTCACTCAGTAGCTGTGAAATCAATCTCTGACTGGGAGAATTAGCCACTACATCCTCCTTCCCAAGAGTATAGATGATCTCAAAGTAATAATCCTGAAGGAACTCTAGCCATAACCTTTGCCTCATATTTAGATCCTTCTATGAGAAAATGTAATTTAGGATCTTGTGGTAAGATTATATGATAAACTGGTTTCATATCAAGAAATGTCACCACACATTCAATGAGAAGACCACCACGCTCAACTCAACATCTTGGGCCACGTAGTTTTTCTTATGTGGAATTAGTTGGTGAAAACCATTAAGTAATCAATGCCTATCGCTGCATCATAAAACTGCCTATCACAGTCCTTGATTCATTATAGAAAAGTATGTACTTGACACCCTCATCTATAAATCTCAAGATCGGGGTGCTCGTCAAACTACACTTCAACTACTGAAAAGCCTACTGGAACTTCTCCATCCACATGAAAAGATTCCCCTTTTGGGTAAAGTGTGTCATTAGGGATGATACCCAGGATAATTCAGGAATGAATATCTGGTAATATCATACCAACCTAAGGAAGCTATGTACCTCCATCATGCTCCTAGGCAGCTACCATGCTAAAACTGCCTTTACCTTGGATGGGTACACCACTAATCCATCTGCTGAGATAGCATGTCCTAGAAAGTGGACCTCCTGTATCTAGAATTGGCACTTCAAGAGAATCCCATAGAGATGGTTCTCTCGGAGTACGTCTAGAACCATCTGTAGGTGTCTCTTGTGCTCCTACTCTAACACCGAGTACATAAGGATGTCGTTGATGAAGACTACTAAAAACCAATCTATGTATGGATAAATGTTCCAATTCATTAGTCCCTTGAACATTGTGAGGGAGTTCTTCATGTTGAAGGGTGTCAAAAATTACTCATAGTGACTATAGAAACATCTAAGAGCCTTCTCTTGAACATCCTCTCTTATAATCAAAGCTAATGATAACCCGGTCAAAGGTTAACCTTGAAGAACCACTGTTCCCCAACCAACTGACCAAAGAGGTCATCAATCCTTGGTAGTGGATACTTGTTCTTCATTGTCACTGGGTTCAGGCATCAGTAATCCATGAACAACACCAAACTCCTATATGCCATCTTGTAAAATAGAACTGGGGACACCTATGTTTAAACACTAGGTCTCACAAAGCCCTTCCTATGAAAATACTCCCAATGTAACATCATATTTTGCACCTATGTGGGAGACATCCGATATGCTAGTGGGGATATCAGTGCCGTCCCGAGGTGTAAGTCGATGCAGAAATCGATCTCATGATGGGGAGATAATCTTGGAACATCTTTTGGGAAGATTTCCCCGTACTCTGCGACTACTGCTGGGAACTAAAAGATCATAACATCTACTACTCCGAGGGTAAGTCTATCCAATGATTAAGTGATCAGATGCACCCTCCTGTGTATGACCCTCTCCTATGATGCCTGGGTCTCCTTTTTTCCAACAGTGAAAAAACTCATCCCCTCACCATGGACACACCACACCCTTCGTCTAAAGTAGTCTATCTAGGCATGGACCAATGATAACCAATCCATACTGAAAATGAAATCATAAGGCATTGACGCTTCCACTAATATGTTCTAAATGAAACTCTTGCCTCCCAGGGTAAGATAACACTATCGTAAAAGATGCATAGTCATCGAGTATCCTCTCATAGGTGTTTTTAAGTGTCAGGGTCAGGTCAACAACTCTACCAGAATCTCACGTTTTTACACAAGACATGTGGAGAGGAAAGAATAACTGGAACCTGTGTCTATAATTATAGAATCTTAGGTAGAAAAGACATAGATGGTACCTCAGATCATGCCTAGAGTTCCTGGGTCATACGACTTGATCGCATGTAGTCCCCCCACCCCTATCCCCCAGCTCCCTGAGCTTAGTGTGGACCTCCAGGGGGTGGCAGTGTAAGTATGAAAAAACATCTTCCACCTCATGTAGCTCTCCTTATTCCAATGTCACATCCGTCACCTAAAAGGTCTGCCTATTGAACTCTCTGCCTCTGCCTCAATGGTCCATCCATCGTGTCCTTGTTAGAAGCTTGATGGGTTGTACAGTCTCTATCGAGATGTCCTCTACCATAACATGAGTATCATCACATCTCCCAAGACTGATTAGATCCATACTGAGAGATCTGAACTACACATCCCATATCACGGGACTTACTATTACATATCCCACATACCGATCATTATAGATAGTGTAAAATTCCTACTGCCGAGGTATTTGTACCTTTCTTCCTGCTGCTGACTGCTGCTGGCTTTCTCTGCTTATCCAAGAATCTCATGACCACTAAGGCTCACTTGAAAACTCCAACATAAGTCATAATTCATAAAGGAAAAAATCTAGCTTAGATGTCCCATAATAGACCTCACTCAAAGGTCTGAGCTCTGAAGTGCTGATTCCTAACCATATCCATCGAGTACCTTATGAGGTAGGTAAGCCTAGATGAAGAGTTAGACACTATTAAACTGCCCTACTAGAGTTGAATATGCTCAGGGATATGCACTTCTCTTAGTGTAATCAGATATAAATCCTCCCTAAAGAGTGTCTCAAACTCCATCCATAAAAGATTCGACTCGTCCCATGTCTCCATAGTCAAACTCCACCATTTTCTTGCCAAGACCTGAAGAAGTCTCACTCTTCGGATCACTATATGGTCTATTGTTGTCCTTACTAGAATAAAGAATCTATTCACCACCTCAAGCTAGTCCTCATTCGACTGAGGGTTGGGTTCACCTCAAAACCTGAGGGGTATCAATATTTGAAACTCATGGAGTGTGCTCTACCTGTGCTTTTCATCAACTGTTACTACAGGTACAACGTTCTACTGCACTGGTTGTGGTATAACAGGTGATCCACATAGAGATGACACCTAGGGAATTATCCCTTGAGTCAAAGCCTCATCACTGAGGGGGTCATCATTTTAATCAAGCTTCTGTATCGTATATGGTATACATCACGGAGGAATCGTATAAGGAAACAAAATGTACCACGAACAACGAGTATATATGGATAGCTAAAACAAAAGGACATGGAAACCAAAACCCATTCATATATGATGCATGTACCATTATTTTTTCCATGAAACTAGCTTTCTCAGGTACTATGTTGAAAAATTGGTTTTCAGAGTCCTGGTGTATGGATACGTCGACCGCCTACTCCAACACTGGAGTCCCTGTCCTGAAAGAAGAATTTGAAACACTTAACACTATTGCTAAAAAAAACAACTCATAGACTTGTGGTCCTTAATGTAGAACTGACCACCTCTAATGCCACTCTATTATTACCCATCATAATGGGCCCCGCATTGCGACTCCACAATGCCGCCTCCAAAAGGCGTGGGGCTAGTGACTAGCACTGAGTAGGAATATCACTAACATGGTAGTCATTTCTTAAATACCTATACAAACACACACATATCCAAGCCCACAAATGCTGAAATGTAAAAACCACTAAGGAACAAAATGCATGCATGCAACTAATCCCAACCAACATAGTAAAATAGAATGTAAATCCTAGAAAAGTAACTCGACCAGAATATGAGCCCACCAAAACAAAGAGTATGCAAACTACAAAGTCCAACCTGTAAACAAGAAAGGTACTGGGACTGATTCTCGATGCAGAAGGAACAACTAGGACTATAAGGAAGATCACAAAGGTTGGTATGGTCCTGATCCACCCTGGAATTCGTCAAAGGGCCGCTCATCTGCACAAGGCACGACACGTGTGGGAAAAGCCCATACATGGGTGAGTATAACAATACTCAATAAGAGACCCCGAAAACCAAAAATCAATACAAAAAGTAGATTTATAGTAATCTCTACACTATATATATATATTAAAAACATATAAAAAGAAAAATATATTGATATACTCAAAACCTGTATTCTAGAGGTATGTCACAATGACTCGCATACCCATGCTAGGGATTCAGTTTGAAGAATCCACAAAACACTCGTTTGGGAGAACTCACTCCACGAGTGTGATATATCTGATAAAATCTGTCTGAGAAGTACAATTAAATGTAAAATTTCATGAGAAAGATATATTCAATGATAGATCTGAAGTGATAACATATACACTCATTTTGGGAGTGCTCACTCCTAAGTGTGTGGGTCATGATACACCGAAGAGGTTCACCGCCAGGGGATTGGAGTACACCAAGACTTATCCAGACTCACCTAAAATAAAAAGGATCAACATCCTGTAGGATTGGTTATGCTGATACCTGACTCTACCTATGGTCAATAATGGATAGAGGTTCTCACTCTGGGCCCCTCAGAGGGACTCCAACTCTATCCAGAAATTCCTGCTAAAGGGATCATACTCCTGTGGATAAAAATGATACCTAAACTTCATGGGAATGAGAAAAGGGGATCTAAACCAAAAAAAAAACATGTCCAAGGTACGGTGGAAAAGGAGATCAATCCATATAAATGAAAGTACATGACATGTAGAGGTGTCACATGCCGTGTCCTATGACCCCAGATAATTCCCGTGTACAACAACCCATGTTGAAAAGAGTATATAATGTAGAAACGATATACATGATGTGTAGAAGATTAACCAGATGTATACTACTATCTAGTAGAAACTATATGTGCACTAGCCATGTGTCTGTACACAACTTCAACTCATGTCTGCCAATCCTTGTACTGGTATATGGGGTAACCTATGTAATTGGCCTTGTTTGGCTGTGTGTTGGAGTACATGCTATGTACTCCACCCCATGTACTGTATCATCTGAGATACACATAGAGTCCCTTGTAATGACCCACATGACATGTGATAGGTTTCACACTCCATTTCATACTACTCTATAGCCTGAAACTATAGCCAATGTTGATCCAACCACACACTCTATGTTCTTCGGGATACATGTTGTACTCTTCAAAAAATTCCAGAATTGTTGTTCTTTGCTGGAACACCTCGTTTGGTCCTCTGATTCTCAATATAGTATTTTATTTTCCTCGAAATCGAATATCCAGGGTTGTTTTATCACCACAAAGCCAATTTGGTAGTTTTCAATCCTTCGATCCACTCTAAAAACTTTTTTTATAATCTTCACAATGAACGGTTGAAGAATGATTTCTTTCAAACTGTGTTGATTTTTCTGCTGCTATCATTGTCTCACCTCTTCTAGGTCCTTTCTATGTTTGTATACATATCTATTTTTTAGAATTTGGGCTACCTTGATGTGATACTAAATGGGTTTTACCTTTTCTACCATTTCTTCAACCATTTCAGGTCCCAAAAACTTACATTAACTAACTTCATCCCATCATGATAGTGTTATTCACCTTTTCCCAGAAAGGGCTTTATATGGATCCATTTGTATGCTTGAGTGGAAACCATTTTTTAAGAGAACTCGATCATAAGAATATGTTGGTCCCATCATCCTTTTAATTCCATAGAAAATGATCTCAACTTGTATTCTAGTGTCTAAATAGTCCACTCATATTGGCCCTAATTTTGAGGAGAATAAGCTACATAGAAGTTCAACTAAGTGTTTAGAGCATATTAGATACTTTTACAGAACATAGAGCTAAGTATCTAATTTTGATCATATACAATTGATAATGGCACTCCATTCATCCTCACAACTTCTTTAATGTATATCCATGAAAGTTGATCGAGTGATAATTCCTATCCAATTATGATAAAGTGATATGTCTTTTAAGACAATACACAATGACCCATATAGCATCATTTCCTCTCGATGTCTTTGGAAGTCCAGTGAAAAAGTCCATGGTGATGTTTTCTCATTTACATATTTTATGGGTAATAGTTGCATCATCCTCTTAGAAATTTTCCTCATAGCCTTCACTTACTAACATACTAATAACTTTTTTGTATATTCAACTATATCTTTCTTTATATAGTCTCACCAATAGTGCTCTTGGATATATCAATACAAGTTGGTGCTCCCTGGGTGAATAGAAAAGGTTGAGCTATGTTCATCATTTAGAATATCTTTCTTTATAAATGGATTGTATGGTACACATATTTATGAACCATATATTATGACTCATTCCTCATCAATTTTGAACTATGAGGATTTCTCATTTCTAATATCTTACAGCTTCTTCTGAATTCCAACATCATTTTTTGACCATCCTTTATTTTCTACATAAGGAATGTAGAATGTTTTTGTGATGTTCCTTTCTTAATGATTCCCATGTATATAATTTATAAGTATAATAATATTGGATCCTTCTCAATTTTAATCATTGATAAAGTTGAAGGATCCTTTCTACAAAGAGAATCTGCTACTTTATTAGCTTTACCAGGATGGAAGTGGATTGAACAATCCTAATCATTGATGATATCTAACCATCTAGAACATAGTAATATATTTATATTTTAATATATATATATATTTTAGGCTTCTATGACCAGAATATTTCACACACTTCTCCCCATAGAGATAATGGCGCAAGATTTTCAATGTGAAAATCACATATGCCAACTCCAGATCATGCATGGGATATTTTTTCTCATGAACTCTCAAATTTATTGAGTATTAAGCTATAACTTTATCATTTTTCAGCAGTACACAACCTAAGATCTTAATTTAAGCATCACTTTATACCAAAAAAAGTTCCCCACTTATTGGTAGTGTAAGTACTGGTGCATTGATAAGACTTTTTTTTTTCAAATCTTTGAAGCAGTCCTCACACTCTTTAGTATGGAAAAATTTCACTCCCTTATAATTTATCATGGTAAGTAGATTAAAAAATCAGGATAATTTCATCAAAAATTGTTAGTAATACCCATATAGACGAAGGAAACAATGGATCTCTGTTATAGATGCTAGTCTAGGACACTCTTCGATTTCATTTTTCTTATAAGGGTACAAAAATATCTATTTTATCATGATAAAATTCCCTAATAATGATAATTCCTCCATAAAAAAATTCAAATTTACGGTAATTTTCATTTAGTTTCTCCCTCTACAATGTCTTTAGCATAGAATTCGAATTCTCCTTGTGTTCCTCATTACTCATGGAGTATATTGGATGATCATATACAAAGACTAAACCAAATTTTTCAAGGTAATCTCTTAAGACCCTATTAATTAAGTCCAAGAAACTTTCTTGATAATTAGTGTGTCCTAAGGGAATCACAATTAACTCATAGTTCCCATACCTTTTTCAAAAATTAGTCTTGGGAATATCTTCCTTATTCCCCTTTAATTGATGATATGCTGACTGAAGATTAACCTTAGAGAAATAATTTTCCCCTTGTATTTGACTGAAAAAGTAATGTATTTTTTGAAGGGGATACTTATTCTTTATCATGATTTTTTGAGCTCATGATAATCAATGTAGAGCCACATTGATCCACCAATATTATTAATGAAGAGTACTAGGTTACCCCACAATGAAACACATGGGCGTTTAAAACCCATATCTAGATTCTCTTATAACTTATTATTTAGTTCATCTAACTCTATAGTGGAAATTAAGTAAGGTTTCTTTGATATATGAAATGATTTAGTAAAAGTTCAATTGAGAACTCAACCTCTCAGAATATAAGAAAATTCTTTAGGGAATATATCGATGTAGTCCCTCACAATATACATGTCTTTGATCGTGATTCTCTCTTTTATATCAAAATAATGAGATAGACTTATTTCTCATATGAAAATAATATCCACAGTTGAGATGATGATTCCAATTGAAATTCATAACCCTCCAAACACTTATATAAAATTAGGGGATGCATCGAGATGTGAAGAGTGATATCAATTTCTTGAAAACTAATGTTGGATTTATATAAAGATAGATGATTCCCAATATTGTATCAAACTTCACAAAGGAAGATGAGATTTGATGTGAGTTTCTATACAAAACATTTAAATGGGGAGTAGATATATAGTTTGAATTTAATAATCACCCAATTTTCTATTCTCACATATAACACAACCTATATATTTTGTAGTGGTGTTGGACTAGTTCTAATAAACATTAAAGATATTAAAAATAAATATAAATATAATAAAATAGTAATTTTTTTATGCTTGCATGAATAACTAGTTTAATTGTCACAACATTATTTTCAGGCTCTACCTCAGTAGTAGTGATTGCATATTCCCTTATTTGTTTCTTTGAGGTTTTCATTGCTAATTTCCTCCAACAACCATTGTATTAGGAAATTTGATATCATAATTACCACGTTCCTTTATGTTAAAAAACTATAATATAGGATAAAAGTTGATCTGGACCTTCCTTTTCTTATTTAGAATTTCCAGGATTCTTCATATCCCTTCAACAATAATTATCCTTATTCCCCTCTGTTACACATTTGAAAAATCTCCCGATTACCTTTAGACAGTACCTAGGATGATTATTCCAAAAAATTTTAAACATGGGATGTTGGGTTTTTGTTCCGTCATGGGATTTATCTATTGATCCTCCCATATTAAAAATCCATTTTATGTTTTTATCTATGAGCCCATTAGACTACTGAGAGTCTCCAATATCTATCTCATCCCCAAGGGAACATTGAAAAATCTTATCATAGTTATCAAAGTCTCAGATTGCCAAATATTTTCATAGAATTTGATTTAGTATGCTAAATAAGTGATCCACCTTGCTTTCAATGTTCATAAAAAAGATAGAGGCATATTATGAGAGACTTGTAATGTTTTCCTCATATGCCTCGATAGACTCGTCTTCCTTTTTCTTCAGTATGAAGAATTCCATTTCCATTTTAAGACGGAGAGTTTAAGAAAAATATTTATCAAAAAATATTTTATTGAATACTTCCCAATCTTGGAATTAATTTTCTCAATTAATTTTTTTCCATTTTCACCACTAATCAGCTTCCCTATAAAAGAGATAGAAAATCAGTACAAAATTTTCTTCTTTTGAGTAACGGAGGATAGATAATATCTTATCAATGGAGTTAATACATTGTTATTTGACGAGGGTATCAAAAGATCCACTAAATATTTTAGGCATTTCTCATATAAAGGATTATACCATAACATGATCTTTATCTTGATAAGATGGAAATTCTACACAATTCAAGTTTTTATTCATAACTTGATCTAATTTTTCGTTTACCATCATGCATTTTTGAGTTCCCATTCGCATCAGTTTTGGAATTACATTAAGGAAAGAATTAAATTTCCTATCACATTGATTGCTAATAATAGTTCTCCTAATTCTATCCATTAACTATTAAATATAAATTACATTTAGGCGGGATTGAATACTTATCTAATAATCATTTTAAAAGGAAACTTTGAACCAAGAAGGATAAACTTGTAAATGAAAATCATATCTTAACTTGTGATTCCCTATAGTTAAATCTAGGTTATCCATGGCGATATAATTATTCTTAAGGTTCATACAAATGTTTTACAGTCTTAATCTTAAAAAATAATGAGACAATTCTATGATACCAACTATATAAACCCAATGCTTTGACATATATTATTACATGATTTTAAGCATAATTAACAATCAAATACAAATAGAGGATTGTAAAGTATTCTATATTTGGAAGAAGAGGTATATAATGAGAAATAATGAATCCAAAATAAATTATTCTTTTATTTAATATTAATAATGAAGTCATAACTTCCTTCGAGCTCTCACTTCTATATAGGATAACTTTGGAAATACATGAACAAAGGGATCTGATAAAAATCCTAATAAAGAAATAAAAATAAGAAGAAAGCATAACAAATGGGTTATAAGCTTAACATGATGAAATAAAAAGGCATGGAACATGAATAAATATATGGAAGAATATAATATAGAATGTGGGATCATGTGATCATGATAACATATGAATTTTTAAGAAACATATAAAATGACATAGAAATGAGTCACGGATAACTTCCAAGACTATATGACATGGTGGACAAAGTCCCATATTGAATTAAGTTTACTCCCTATTCCCACACATAATGTATCATGAGACTAAAAATTACCCAATTAATTTAATATCTTTCGGGGAAAACCCATAATAACATTTTTATGCATATTTGTTCACATGAATAATCAAATATAATAAATAAACACAAGGGTTACCCATGAAAAAATGGGTATCATAACCATGTCATAAAACCTAACCAAAGGGAGTATCATAATGGTTCCAATGAATAAATTTATTTAAATAATTAATAGAAATTAATAAGGAAAAATATTCATAGATAATGATAAATTATTTATAACTAAAGTGAAATCATGTTAAAATAGAGTTTAAGAAACTTTAGAAATGAGCCACTTTATTGTGATTTAAGAGAAAATATTAAAGAGGCTTTAAAAAAGAAAACAAAATATTTTTTTTTTATAAAAATAGAAATTATATACAATAGTTTTTAATGATTAAATTATTGATTTTATAAAAATATTATTGTATTAAAATATATTAAGGTATGTACTTGAAAATGGGTAAGAAATTGAGAAGTCTTTTTAACAGAGTTTGCTTATCGGGTAGAATTACGAAGGGAACCTTTTAAAACATGTATTTTACCATAAAAGAAGGATGAATTGATCAAGATACATAATTTTACAACTTAAACATAGAATTTATAATAATGAAATAATAATAATTAAGAAATTTATTGGTGTAAAGAAAGAGAAAGTGTAACCCAAAGGTAATTTGGCGGTTTAGAGAGATCCCTTACATAATGTCTGCAAGTGTTTTGAACTTGAAGTTAATACCATGAATAATAAAATTAGATCCATTAATTAATTAATTAAGATCATATTATACATATATTTTATTTATTATAATTTTCTTAAGTTCATTATGGCTATTTTGATGAGTTATAGAGTTTAATTTTATCGTTCCGAGAGCGTTTGTTTCATGGTTTCATAGTTGAATCGCTTGTGTATAATTAAGGATGTTCTTGTAAAATTAGATTAGTTATTATGAAGTGGAATTAAATTGTGTTAATATACTTACATAATTTTAAAATTTCCTATATATCATTTTATTTTTTTTACATGTTGATGATTCAATTGATAAAATATTAGTGATAATCTTTTAGATTATTTTTGCGGGTTTTGAATCATCATGAACTAGTTTTGTTTTATTATATAATATTATGTATATATGTTTTTTCCTGAACATTAAATATGTTATAATACACTTATTATAATTATTATTAACCATTCTAATTGTTTGGTGACCATCCTTGATGGTGGTAAGGGAGAACAAAAAATAGTCATCCATAAAGGCGGTAAATCGATATATCACATATGATGTTTTCAATTTTAAGATAAAAGTGGAAGAGAAGAGTTTTTTTAGGATTGATATTACATTAAAATAATAAAATTATATTATATATATGATACTGGATTTATAATTATATTTTGGATAGAGGAGGTGAGTGGAGGATAAGAAAAGAAAAGAAATTAAAATAGAAAGAATGAGGATTTTACCTCTTGAATGTCGTCTCCTTGGGAACATCATTAAGGGACATGAGTTTGGACATCTGGTGAGATTAGTGAGAACAGTACATATGGAAGAGGCTTGTTATAGGAATTTTTCATAAAATTATCAATCTCTAAATAATAGAAGGGGTGAGGAGAAGAGGTGGGGAGGTGTGATATTTATAAGGGGAGGAGAGGGGTGTTTTTGATTAATTTATTCAATCACTTATTATTTTGGATCAAGACTATCAATAGTTTTGATTATTGTGACTATGTACAATTAATAGTTCATGTGATTTTGAAATAATGGCTTCTTACATCATCCATCACTCAAAAATATATGTATTTGTCCTAAAATGTTAAATACCATATTTCACTATTCACAAAAATTCAACTATTTTAGAAAAATCCTAAAAATACACTCTTACCATTTTTTGATGTGTATATTTCGAAAATGGACTCCATTTTATAAAAATAATTTTCTAAATATTATGAATTTAATTTTTAATTAAAATAATTTTTTATTCAGTAAATACCTATTTTAATATTATAACTAATTTTATGACACTTAGAAAAATTAATTAAGGTCGCCTAAAATTGTATTATAATTATAATAAAATAAAATATTAATTTATGAATATATTTTATGAAAATAAATTATATTTTAAATCATCATGTTAATTATAAAATAATAATTAAACATTTATGTTTCATAAAAATACCAACACTTAATTTATAATTTTAAAATATTTATTTACTTATTCCATGATATAAATATATCATATTTTCATTTATAAGATACTTAAATTTTATTTATATTTTCACAGGTGAGATTCATATTCTAATTGATAGATTACTATTCCTAACAGTCACATCACTATTCTAATGGTCATGTTTCTATTCCAATAGTCATATTTCTAACAGTCATAAGGGTTTAAAACTTCCTATAAATACCACTTATTCCATTCATCAATCTCTTATATTTTATTCCAAATTAGTATTTTTTTATTAAAATTATGTTTTCTTTCTACTTGTTCTTGAGTGGAGTCATCAACTATGGATCTGTCATCAACATGGACAGAGTTCGAGATGCTCTTCTGATGCTTGCTCAGGACAATCAGTTCGTCGACATGGTGTACAAGGCGTTGGTAAATGCACATAACACATGACACTGGCGAAGAGAATGATGATGCTGCCGACCGGGTGGATGTTTTCCTCTTGTGTAGTTTTTTTGTTCTCTAATATTTTTTAAAAGCTGTATTCCATACCTAAATTATGGTTGGGTGCTGCTGGATTGTATAATTATTGTGCTGCTGGATTGTATTTTTTTTCTTTCTATTTTAGCATCTTGTTGTTCTTTTCCATTATCACTTTGAATTTGAGATTATTTATGTGTACATTCCTATTTGATGAAATTAAATGTTCTTTATCACTAAGAGCAAATATATTTTATTCTCCTATGATTATTTATGCATTTTACATTTCTTACTTATATATCAATTTTTATGGCAATTGTAACACCCAAATATTTTATTTTATGAGTTCTATTAATAAAATATTATAATACACACAACACCAAAATTAAACAAATTGTGAAATTATATTAAGATATTATTATTTAAATATAAAAATTATAACCAAGACATTTTATTTTAAGGTATGAACTACAATAACCACATAAAGATATATATATATAGAAAGGGCTTCCTAAATAAAAATGTATAGATTAATTCTAAGGAAATAAAAACTCAATTTTAATAAGATCCTATAAGATTAACTGAGATATTTATAATCACAAATATTTTTTCATCAAATAAATAAATTAATCATTATAAATGAAATATTTTATTTAAATTTATAGATCATATATTCAATAAAATACATTAATATTATTATAATGGTTTTTACTAGATAAGGAATGCATATAAATTCATTTTATACTTTAAAAACAGATTTTCTTCAAAAACTATTTTTATTGTATTATGTGCAATGATATTATGATTAACTTATGAAAATTTTAGATATTTTATTTGATAAAATTGAAATAATTTTACCAATAATAGTTTCAAATTAATCATAATATAAATATTTGGGATTTTTTTAAAACATTGTTTTTTGGGTAAATAGTGAAAGAATACTGATTTTGTAAAAACTGTCATTTATTTTATTTTAATAAAATAATTTTAATGTCCCATTCTATTTTGGATTTATTTTCAAGTAAAATATTTTTTATTTTTTAAAAAATAATTTGAATAATTCTATGAGAATCAATATTATACATTTTTTATATATAATCATTTTTATGTATAAAATGAGGATTTTTTTAAAAAATATTTTTTGTTGTGTTTCGAGTGCTTATATTAAAATAATTTTTTTGAACATTTAGAAACTAAATAATATAAAATGGATTCCATATTTGTAATCATCATATTAAAATTATTTAATAATATATATTTCCTTTTTATTCAAAATGAATAGTATCCATGTTAAAAAGTGTATCACCACTGTAAAGGGTAAAATAGGTTAATTGTGGTTGAAATTATGGAATACATCCTGAATATATCTTAAAAAATTACCTTAACTTCATTTTATATAAATATTTTACCCATAATCATCATAAATTATAAAATAAGGGAATTTTGTTTCTACTTTATTGTGATTATGACCTTTATATAATTTTAAGTAAAGAGTAATTATAAAATGTCAACATCTATCACAATTATTACATTGTGATGATATGGTTATAGATAGAAATGATATATTGATGAAGATTTATAAAAAAAACTATTAATAATAAACTATATTTATGATTGTAATTTATTTTTAATCTTTTTTGATGTTATAGCTACCTATAATAGTTACACAATGCTGATGCAATGCTTATGAAAGTAGTAGAAACATCAAGTCAATAGTTTTAAAAGCATTTAAAGTAATACATTTTTACCTAATTATGATTTAATTTTTTTAAGGATAATTATAAATCTTTTTTTGGTCAATGTGTTTGGATTCAAATTAATTTTTTGTATTTATATATTTAAAGTCAGTTTTTAATAGTCATAAAAATAACATTAAATTTTATTTAATGTATATTTTTTTAAATAATTATAAAATAATAAAAATCTGATATTTTATCATATGGATGGGAAATTATCTATAATATTATAAATTGTTCATTTGTTTTTAAATTTAAATTTTTATAACAACTTTCATAGCCCTTAAAATTGAAGCTTTTGTTTAAACAGTTAAGGGTAAACAGGGTTAACAAGGGGGTTATACCGAAAGATAAGGTTTTAAATGATATTTCAAATTTTCTAGATTTTATTGTTTGAATTTATTTCTACATAATACTATTTATATTTTAATATATATAACTTTTGATCCATTTTACACGAGTTATACACATATTGTTTGTTAATATTTCATGTTCTGAAAATATTTCCACTCACGTCACATATAAAAGGGAATATCTTCTCCTATATTCTTCACACTTTATGAGAATATTTTTTTCAATAAATAATTTCCAAAATACCTTATAATATTTATTTTTCTTGATCTATATGTTTTGGTCTTCTCAAAATAACATTTCAAAAAGTCTTAAGGTGTAAGCCAAAGGAGGTTTCGAAAAGAAGATATATATGTTCGTAACAAGATTTTTCAAGTTCCATTCTTCTTAAACTTCGTCCAAATACTAAAAAACCATATTATCATAATTAAATCAGTATATTTACAAAAATTATGTGCTTTTATGTTAATATTACATCTATTTTATATATAATTTCCTTCATATGGAAAATTGAAACATCGCTCGTATGTACGTGTGGACTACCACCTTCATGAAGTAATATGTATCATTTTTCATCACCAGATCACACATATGGTTATAAATATAGAATTTATAAAAATATATAATATTTATAATATAATAGTTATTATTAAAATATAATTTATCATCTTATTTCTTACCTTACCATCTTTTTCAAAATGGCAACGTCGGTCTTGCGTTTGTGTGGACTACCACCTCCATGAAGCGATGCGATTAATTTTTATATTACAACCTTTCATGTCTATTTATAGAATTTTATTTAATTAATATAAATTATATTAACTAAATTATTATAATTCTTGAGATTAAGGAACCATTTAATAAATGCTTTAACTATGGTCAAAATATTGAAATAATTTTAGAGAATTTGATTGAAAAATCTTATGTGGTCAACATAAGAAACAACTAGTCAATGAATAAATATAAAATGATTATAAAATCACATTAAAAAATATAATATAGATGAAAAAATTTCTTAATAATTTATTTAATAAATTAAAATTGATTATTTATGAGGATAAAATGTGTCCAACCAATAAGGAATCCAAAGTATGGTTTTTTCGTCTCAATTCCACTCCATTGAAACATATTTTATATTATGTGCCTAATTTATTTTATATAATGTATATAATTTTTATTTGAAATATTATATCATTAATTCGCATTTATTAATTATATTTAAAGCTTCAATTCAAGTTTTCTATTTTAAGGGGTTTTGATTCAAAAGTTACTAAAGCTGTAATGGTTTATTTTACAATCTCACCCTCATTTGGGATTATTCATGTTTAAATTTACATTGAAATAATTATGTGAAATTTATATTCTTAAGATCCATATATTTTCATCTCCTCTATTTTTTATAGGGTTTCCATATTTTTCTTCTAACCTTTCCACTATTTGGTACTAAATGGCATATAAAATGTTTTTATGAAATGATAACCTTATTTCTTCCTTCAGTTCAGGAATATTTTTCTCTAATATCCACATTTTTCAAATTATTTCATGCTCTTTTTTATCTACTTATATGTAATTGGTAAATGTATTTTTATAATAAATTTTAATTTATAATTTTTGTTAAATGGAATCTTATTAATGTTATCTGAACAACTCATTTTTGGATTTTTATAATAGTGTGAAATAAATGTTCTTTTTAATGAATATAACGTGAATGAATCTCCTCACTTCCACAAACATTATTAGATCTTTATCTTTTTCTACACGTTTTCTATGTTTTTCAATGAATAATTTTTACATTATTATCTTAATTATTAGTTTTTTATATTAATATAAAATGGAATTATTTTATAAAATATTGAAGAGAATATTGAAAAATATTTATAACATTATTTTTTAAACAAAGATACACAATATATAAGGAATGTAATATTTAAAGTTTCACTTCCATTTTACTCTTTAATTATCAATATAATTTCCTTTATTAAAATCCTTTATTTATTATGAATCTATGGTCTTCTATCATCCATTACTAATTTATAGATTATATCTTATCTTGAGATCACTCACTTTCTTATGATCATGTACTATATCAATCACCATTATTCATTGAAAATCATTTTTACCCTTTATTAACATATTATTTTATATCATGGATATATATATATCAATTAAATATTGTCTTAACTGTATACCTTTCTTACTTATAATGCTATTGTAGGGATGCTTATTAAGAATGTTATTTCATTTGTTGGGGAAATATTAATGTGCTATATTCTTGATTCAATATAGATATTTATTGATTGATAATGCATATTTATTATTTATTATATTTTTGATTTAATATATAAGTAAATAATTGGACATATATAAGTGATGGGTGGGGACTGGTTATAAAGATCACATTAATTCCTAAATAGGTATAATGAGACAAAAAAATGACTAAATTGGTTTGTCATTTGGTGTAAACCCACCCATTCATTGAAATGTCTTGGAATAAGAAATTTCCAGTAAGGTTTATGATGTCTTGAAATGAGGAATTGATAGTAAGATCATGAAATCCGACATTATAAATTTTCCTCATTAAGATTTTAGTTATTATTATCCACATGACAGTTATGTTAATATTTCTCATGGATAAATTTTTAAGATTATGTTTCTAATAAACTGGAATATATATTGATTATCCACTCTTCTATATTGATAATTCCTTATCTAATTCTAGTAGAATCTATTTTACAATTTAACTTAATGAGAATTTTGTCTCACTCTTTATTTTTTTCTTTTCCATAGGATATGAAGAAGGAATATTTGAAAGATTTTTCAAGGATACAGGAATGGTTTCTATGTTATTTTTTATTTGTTCAATGTACTATAGAAACCATGTAGGTATATAGTCTCCCAATATGGATAAATAGAGAAATAATTCATGGTAAGGTCCCTTATATATTGTACCAATGTAATAAATTATGTATCTAATTTGGGTTACATGAGTTAGGGTTTCTATGGTTGTTATAAAATGATTTTTAGTATAACCCTTGGGGATAATATTTTAAAAGAATATTGCTATTATAAGCATTAAGATAGACCCCTAGAAAGTTTAACAATGTTTAAGGGATTTTTTGTTATTGATCAATATTCATGATTTTATTAGATAATTATGTGTGTTATATTTTTTAGAGATGAAACTTGTAACACCATGAGAT
Organism: Viscum album; assembly: GCA_963277665.1. Classification (NCBI taxonomy): domain Eukaryota; kingdom Viridiplantae; phylum Streptophyta; class Magnoliopsida; order Santalales; family Viscaceae; genus Viscum; species Viscum album. Next base: position 1,948,337,100 of record OY728130.1, read on the forward strand.
TTTATATGTATTTCTTTGAAATAAATTTAGAGTATTCTATAGCTTTCTTTACATGCAATATCGAGTTTAAATGAATGATGACATATTATGGACTTAATAACCAAGCCATTTTATTAGAGGGTATGGATAGGATAAAAAAATTATGAAATATATATATATTTTTCCTTAATTCAAATGTATTGATAAATGTATAATAAATAATCCTTAAATCATAAAAAAATAATTTCAGGATTCAAAGATATAATTTTTCAATGAAATTTATTTTTCTACGTGTAAGATATGTTTATATAAAAAAAATATATTTTTCACTCTTAGAAATTAATTTTAATTAAATTTATTAGAAATTTATGAATACTAATTCATAAAATCTTTATCTAATGTTTATAAATTAAGATAAAATCATTTGAAGGTAAAAAGAGTTCTTTTTCAGAATAATATTTTTATGTGTGCAATGTGTTTTTATCTTAATAATTTAGATAAATAATAGTTGATATATAATGTTAATTAAATGTATTATATATATATTTAATCAAATATTTTAATATTTATTTAATATTTTTTACTCTGAAATAAATGAAAGAAATCATATTTTTATGTTTAAAATCTATTTTTCTAAAAATGGATTTCGTTACGTTTTTCACATTTATTTTAAAATAGAAATTTTCCACCCATAAAAATTGAATTAAATAAAATGGATTAAAAATTTGGAATTATAGTTCCAAAATTTAGTAATGAGTCCACTTTCATTTTTGGCGATAATGAATTGTAAAAACAGTAACAATTTATTATTATAACTTGGGTTAAAACGTGTTAAGGGGTTTAAACTAATAGTTAAGGGAAAAAATGCCATATAAACTTGTAAAAATATTATTTTTTCATTTCATCCTTATATTATCTTAAATTCTTATTTTTTCTAGTTGGAGTAACTTTAACAAGAAAATGACTTTATATTATATATATTTTTTAAATAATTCCATGTGAGTCCCTCCTCTCACTTATAAAGGGGGAAACATTTCCCCTTATTTATTAAGAAACATTGTTCCCTATATATTTTCCAAACCCATAAAAATATTAATAGTTTAATTTAATTCTTTCTTAATATTTTCTTCTTCTTCTAGGACCATCCTAAGTTAAATTTATGTATAGGTCAAATGAGGTCACTCAAATAAGAGGCAATTTTCTTTCCCGAATCTTTCAATGTTTATTTATTCTTATAATTACTCTAAATATATTTTATCCATCCAAACAAAATTAATAACTTATCATAAATATAATGATATTTTATTATGATTATGGGATAAATATTTTCCTCCTCCTTTCCATCAAATGGGAAATGAAAGTATTCCTCATTAGTATGTGTGGACTACCACTTCCACATAGAGATATGATTCATTTTCCATCACTGACTCACATTGATAGATATAATGGTTGATTTAAAAAATATATATTATATTTATGATATAATTATGATTATGGAATGATAATTTATTATTTATCTTTGTTTACTTATTTTCATTGGAAAATGAAAACAATGTGATGCATAGATACGGACTACCGTCTCCATGTATGATGTAATTCATTTTTCTATATCTACCTTTTATGGGTGGTTTTGAATATGTATATAATGAATATATATTATATTTATATTATTATTAAAATTATGTTGATTATGTAACTAGGATTATGATTCTAGGACCATAATCATTAAATTGAAACATATATGAAAAATAAAGCAATTAATACCCAAAATGATGTTGATAATGAAATATTATTAATTAATAGTATATCGACTATAGAATTTTAATTATATCATTAAATTATTTTAAGAATAATTATACATAAAATAAAAAAATTATCATAAAGTCTATTGTCTTTTGAAGATTAGATACATAAAACTGAAAACTTGGAACTAGAAAAAAATAACACATGAGTTAGAAGGAATGACTTGATAAAACAAAAGTCATAGAACATAAAGAATAATATGGAATCAAGACACATAAAACATACATTAATATGACCATTATAACATTTAAATGTGGAATAACTATATAACATGACATAAACATGAGTTGAGTCTAACTTCCATGACTATGTCACATAGTGCACAAAGTCCCATAATGAATTAGGTTTACTCTCTAATCCCATATTTGACATATCATGATACTAAAACTTACCCAATGCATTGGAGAACTATATTGGAACACCCATTATAACATTTTCATCCATATATGTTCTACATGAAGAATCAAACATAAGGGATAAACATAAGGGTTACCCATAGAAAGAAATGGGTATCGTAATCATGTCATAATGCATAACCAAGGGGCTTATGTCAATGGTGTATAATAAATAATGGATTTAAAACATAGTTGGAAATTTATATGGTAAAATAGTCATATATAATGATAAATTATGTCCCAAATAAGTGGAAACATGAAAAAAGTGAGTTTGAGAAACTTTAGAAACGATCCACTTTAGTGAAATTTAAGGGATAATTTAAAAGAGTATATAAAGAGGAAACATAAATAATTGTTTATATATACCAAGAAATTAAAAAATATAACTTTTAATGATTAAATGACTGATTTTATAAAAATAAAAGTGGATTAAACATATATTATTATGTTTACTTGAAAATGGGTATGAAATTGGGAAGTTCCCTTTAATCAAGCTTGCTTATCAGGAGGAATTGAGATAAGAGAATTTTTAAACATGTATTTAACCATTATAAAAGGATGAATTGAAATGGATACATAACTTCAGAACATATAAATAGAATTTATAAGAATTATATAATAATAATGAATAAATACATTGGTGTAATGAGAGAGAAAGTGTAACCCAAAGGTAATTTGGAGGTTTAGATAGATCCCTCACCTTATGTCTGAAAGTGTTCTTAATTTGACCTTAATTTCATAGATAATAAAATCAGATTCTTTAATTAATAAATTAATAAACCCTTTTAAAAATTCTTTATTTATTATAATTTTATTAAGTTTATTTATGGATATTTGTTTTGAGTTATAGTGTTTACTTTTTTCATTACGAGAGAGTTCGTTTCATGGTTTCATGGTTGCTTTTCTTGTGTATAATTATATAAGTTCTTCTCAAATTGGAATAATTATCCATAATTTTAATGAAATAGTATAAATATACTTACATAATTTTAAAATTTCCCTTATATCATTTTAATTTTTTGAGACAAGGATGATTAATTTTATAAAACTATAAAGTGAAATGATTAGTTTATTTTTGTAGTTTTTTTAGGATCCTCACGAACTAGTATAGTTTTCTTATTATTATGTTTATATGTTGGTTATATAATATTAAATAAGTTATGATAAACATATTATAATATTTTTAACTATTATAATGTTTTTAGAACCTTCTATGAAGGTGGTAATGAAATACGAAAACTCATCATCTACGAAGATTGTGAATCACCACATCATGAACAATGTTTTATTTTTTAGAATAAAAGGGGAAGAGAAGAGATTTAATGATTGAAATTATATTAAAAAAAATAAAATAAAATTATATAAATGAAATTGTATTTATCATTATGTTTGCTATATATCAGGTTAGGGGAGGATAATAAAATAATAGAAATTAAAAGAGAAATGATGGTTTTATATCTTGAATATCTTTACCTTGATGACCTCCTTATGGAACTTAGGTTTGATATTTTGGTGATACTAGTGAGACAAATACTTGGGGAAGATACATGGGAGATGAATTGGGTAGAATATTATTATGTTATAATTATTATAAGGTGTGAGTATAAGAGGTGGATATGGGTGGTATTTATAAGGGGAGGATAGGGGTGTTTTTGATTATTTCATTCATTGGAATATTATTTTTGTTCAAAACTATCAATAGTGTTGTTTCTTATGAATATGTAAAATAAATAGGGAAAAATGTTTCTAAACAATGGTTTCTTACATCATCTATGAATCAACCTGGACTCAAATTTTCATTTATTTAATTATAATGTTAAATACCATCAACCACCGTATTTCACTATTAACCAAAAATTCAACTATTTTAAAAAAATCCCAAAAATTCACCTTAACATTTTTTTGGTGTTTATAATTTAAATTTATACTCAATTTTATGAAAATAAGTTTCTAAATATGAGAACCATTATTTTTAATTAAAATCATCATTTAGTTGAAAAATACTGATTTTAATTTTATAACCGCTTTTATGACACTTTGAAAAAGTAATTAATGTCACATAAATTATATAATAATTATAATAAAAAACGTATTAATTTATGAATCTATTTCATGAAAATAATTTTTCTTTTAAATCATTTTATTGACTATATAATTGTAAATAAACATTTTTGTTTCACAAAATTACCAACACTAGATTTATCATGTTTAAAACATTTTTTAATTATTAAATGGTATAAATATATCATATTTTAATTTATAAAATACCTAAATTTTAGTTATACATTCATATGTGAGGTTACTATTCTAATGACCAGATTACTATTCTTAATGGTCATATTACTTTTCCAATGGTCTTGTTACTATTCCAACGGTTTAGATTTCATAATATCTATAAATAACACTTATTTAACTATTCATTTATGATAATAAAGTTTTTATTGTGTGATGTATGCGATTTATACTATATGTAATAATTATAATAAGGGAAAATATATTGATAAAATTCTGGGTCTTTACATTCTCCCCCCTTTCTGAAATTTCTCGCTCAAAATGTTCTTGTACATACTAAGGTGAAAAGGTGAGGGTAAATATTCTTCATTTATTATTTCAGTTCCCATGTTTTCCCTTCATATTTATGGTTACTCCATAGTATTTTGACCAGGTGAATTGTACATTTGTGGATAAATTTATCTTCATGGTCCAAGATATTCACCAGCTATCCCTCATAAGAGAGATCATTTCCAACTGGACCACCTACAAATTCAGTATATGTGAGAGATCTAGTGTGTACTTCTTAATGATGGATATGTGGAATACATCACATACTTGAGACATGGTTGGTGGAAGTTCTTGTCATTTTTAACTCTCTGATGTGATCAATAATCTCAAAGGAGATGATATACTAAAGACATAGCTTTCCTTTCCTCTCAAATCTCGGGAATCTATTCCATAGAGTTATGTGGAGGAATTCCATGTATCCAAACTCAATATTTGACGATTCTAAACATATCTATTCTGTGGATTATGGGTTTCTTTGATGTGGTGTTGAATTGTTTTCAAATTTTCTACCATTTATTCAACCATTTCACGTCCCAACAACTTACATTCACCAACTTCATACTAACATTATGCTATTCTAAATATTTTCCCATAAAGGGATTTATAAGGGTCCATTTGGATGATTGGGTGGAAAATATTGTTGTAAGATAAATAAAATAGAGGTAGATGTTAGTCCTATACCCATTTTATTTCTATAGAAATTTCTCTCAATATGTATTCTAGTGTCTGAATAATCCTCTTAGATTATCCATAATTTTTAGGAGGAAAAACCATAATGATATTTAGCCCAGTGTTTAGAGCATGTTGGATAATTTACCATAACTTGGAAGTAAATATCATATCATAATTGGTTATAATTGATAATGGTACCCCATGAAGCCACACCAATTCTCTTATGTATATCCGTGCAAGTTGGTAAAGTGAGAAATTATCTCGAATTGCAATAATGTGAGGTATCTTCATAAGATGATCCACAAACATCCATGAAACATTATTTCCTCTGGATATCTTTATAAGTCTAGTGAAAAATTTCATGGTGATGTTTCCCCATTTGCATGCTGGTATTTGTAATGGTTTCATCTACCCCTTATAATTTTGTGTTTTAGCCTTAACTTATGAGAATACCAGGAACTTTGATGTATATTCAATGGTCCAATTCTTCATATTGTCCTTCCAATAGTGTTCTTAGAGATATTGATACATCTATGTGCTCCCAAGGTGAATACCAAAAGTTGACCTTTTTGAATCATCAAAATTATATTTATTTATCTATGGATTGGATGATGCACATAATCTTGACCCAAATCTTAAAAACCCTTCCTCAACAATTCTGACCATAGAGGATTTTCCCTTTTTACAGCTTCCACCATTTTATGAAATTCCACACCATTTTTTTGAGTAACCATTATTTTCTCTATAAGGGACGATTGAGTAATTATCTAAGAAAGTATTGATGATTTTCCTTCCATAATGATTCCAATTTCCCAGATTTTTAATTCTAAGAAGATTTAATAATTATAAATTCTCATTATTGATAAAGTTGTAGGGTCATTTATACTTAGGTTATATTCCTCTTTATTTTATTTACTAGGATGGTAGTGGATTGAGAATTAATAATCATTGATTAGCTATAACCATCTGCTCTAGATAATATTAAACTAATTTTATGTGAATATATATTTAAGGATCTTGTGATTGGTATATATCTCACACTTCTCCCCATAAAGATAATGCCTCTAGATTTTCAACACCAGAATCACAAACATAAACTCCAGATCATGTTTGGAATAGTTTTTCTTATGAACTTATAACTACCTTGGGGTTTATACTATCACTTTTTCATTTTTTATAAGTAAAAATCCTAATCCCTTCTTTGAAGCATAGCTATATACCACTAAGAGTTCCCCACTTGTTGGTAGTGTGAGTACAAGTGTATTGATAAGCATATTTTTAAACTCTTTGAAGTAGCCTTCATATTCACTAGTCCAAAAAAACCTTACTCCCATAAGAGTTAGCTTGGTTAGTGGGTTTTAAAATCACGTGAAGTTCTTAAAAAATCATTGATAATACCCAAAAAGACTAGGGAAACTATGTATCTCCCTTAAAGATTCTATTCTCGGCCACTCCTCTATTACTTTTTTCTTAGAGGGGTCCATAGGTATCTTTTTGATGGTGATAAAATGCCCCAATAACGATACTTCATCCATCCAAAACTCATATTTACTATACTTTTAATATATTTTGTCCCTCTAAAATTTCTTTATAACATTATTAAAATTATTCTTGTCTTCCTGCTTGATATTAGAGTATATCAAAATATCATCTATAAATACCACCACAATTTTTTAGAGGTAATCTTCAAAAAATATTTTCATTAAGTCCATGATTTTTTTGGAGAATTAGTGGATTATCTGTGAATTACTATGAACTCATAGTGTCTATAAATTGTTCGAAATAAAGTCTTGGTAATATATTTCTTCTTTATATTTAATTGATGATATACCTACTAAAGGTCCACCTTAGAGAAATACTTGGCCCCTTATAGTTGATCAAAAAAGTCATCTATCTGCGGTAGGGAATAATGGTTCTTTATCATGATTTTTTGAGCTTACTATAATCAATAAATAGGCACATTGATCCATCCTTATTTTTAGTAAAGGGGACTAGCACACTCCATGGAGAAGCACTCAGGCTTATGAAACTCTTGTCTCGATTCCCTTGTAATTATTTCTTTAGTTATTCAAAAAATGCTTGATGTTATATAAGGTGTATTTGATATGGGTAGTAATATAGGTATAAGATTAATTGAAAATTCATCCTCTTGGTTAGGAGGAAGACTCAAAAATTTTTCAAAAAATAATAAGTATAATCCCTTAAAATGAGAATTTCTTCAAGTATGATACTTTCCTTTATCTTAATGATTTATGCTAGATATTATTTCTCATACAACAAAAATATCCACAATTGATATGATAATTCTGAAGGAGATTCATCATACTCCTTACACATTTACATAATTAGGGGACTCCTTGGGATACGAAGAGTGATCTCATTTTTCTGATAGTTTATGATGGATTTATTTAAAGATAACTAATGCATGACCAATAGATAATCAAAATCCACAAAAGGAAGTAAGATATGATTTTATCAGAGGCTAAGTCCACTAAAATTTACTAGGGATGAGTAATATACTTTCAATGAAATAATTTCCCAGTTTATTTCCTCACAAATAAATCAACCTCTATTATTTGAAGTGGTGTTTTAATTGTTCTACTAAATATTCAAGACAAGAAAGAATGTTTAGAAAAAGAATCAAATATAGTGTTCACTATTCTTGAATGAATAACTAACATACCTATCACCACCTCATTGTGGCTACACCTTAGCAGTAGTGAAAGCATATTCCCTTCCTTGCTACCATCGAGGTTGTTGTCATTTATTTCTTCCGACAACCCATAGATTAGGGAATTAGATCCTATAATTCCAATATTAGTTATAGTTGAAACACTATACTATAGGTTGTGTATTGGTTTGAACCTCTTTTTTCTTATATATTTGTGGGATTCGTTCTATCTATTTGGAAATAATTATCATGGTTCCCCTATCTTCCACATTTGAAGTATCTCCTGGTTCCTGTTAGATAGTTTCCACTCCCAACCTTTTGACATGTGAGATATTGGGGTTTCTTTACATCATGGGATTTATCTGTTTATCCAACCACATTAAACTCCATTTTCCTATTTTTATCTTTGATCCCACGAGACCATTGAGAGTCTCCAATCTTCATCATAACCTTAAGGGAAAAATAGAAAATCTCTTCATAGCTATCAAAGTCTCTAATTATGAATTTTTTTCATAGTCATCTTTAGTCCTCTAAAAAGGTTATCCAATATTCTTTTATTGTTAATGAAAAATCCAGAGGTGTATCATGAAATACTTTTAATGTATTCCTTTCATGACCTGATAGACCCGTATTCCTTTTTCTTCAGTCTATGGACCTCAATTTGCATCATAAAATGAATAATTCAGGGATAATATATATTAAAAAATATTTTTGTGAATGCATCCCAGTGTATGTAATAAATTTCAGCCTTATTCTTTATGTTTTGATTAGTTTCCATAATTGATCATCTTTCCCATCAAAATGGTATTTTTCCATCAAAACATTCTCTTATTTTAATCATTTAAGGATAGAGAATATATTTTCAATAGAGTTAGTCCATTATTCTATAATGAGGGGATCAAAATATACACTAAATACAAGAGGCCTTTGTTGCATAAAGTATTCCACCAAAACATTCTATTTCTTAGGATAAAGATTATATGACACACAATTGAAGTTACTATTCATAACTTTATCCTATTGTTCTAGTAATATCATGAAGTTTTAATGTCCCATTCCCATTATATTTGGAATTTAATTAAAGAAATCATCACATTTCTTATCACATTGATTATTGGCATATATTCTCCCATTTCAATCCATTAATTAAGAAAAAAAATGTAAAATTAAGTGGGATTCAATACTTATCTAATAATCATCTAAAAATGAAACTTTTAATACAGTAGTATTAACTTTTAAATGAAAAGTATATCATTGCTTGTGATTCCCAATGCTTCAATCTAGGTTATACATGGTGATAGAATTATCCCTAGGGTTCATACTAAATCTTTCTTTCCATAATTTACAAAAATAATTGTCCCATGCTCTGATACCAACTATTGAGACCCTATCCTTTTACACATATTATTATATGATTTTAAGAATAATTATCCATCAAATAAAAACCTAGGATCATAAAGTTTAGCGTCTTGGTATGATTAGGTATATAAAACTAAAAACATGGAACTAGAATAAAAAATATCTTTATTAATCTTACATAATGATCTTATAACTTCCTTTGGTCTTGAATATCTTCATTGGATAACCTAGGTAATACATATACAAAATGAGTGAGCTAAAAAATATGAACGAGGGAATAAATATGTGAATAAATCATAAAACATGAGTCATAAGGCATAAAATGATGGTATAAAAGGCATAGAATATGAATAATCATTTAAAAAAATAAAACGTAGAACATGGATTCATATTATAAGTGAAACATTGGAATATGGTAGTAACATATAAAAAGATATAATCCTGAGTCAAGGCTAAATTCCCTAACTAAATCACATAGTGGACCAATTCCCAGAGTGGATTAGGCTTACTCTGTAATAAAATACATTATGTATCATGAGACTAAAAGTTATACAATTAATTAGGGCACTATCTGTGTACACCCATAATAATATTTTCAGTCATATGTGTTCCACATGAAGAATTTAAAATAAGGGTTACCCATCGAAAGAAATGGGCATCGTAATCATGTCATAAAGAATTACCAAGGAGCATATGATAATGGTTTATAATAAAGAGTGAATTCAAATCATAATTATACATTAATAAGGTAAAATAGTTATACATAATGATAAATTATTTAAAAATTAATTGAAAACATGTAATATTTTGTTTAAGAAACTATAGGGTTGATCCACTTTAGTGTGGTTTAAGTTAAAATTTAAACGAGTCTTTAAATAGGAAAAAGGAATAATTGTTTTTATAAAACCATAAATTAACTAAGATATTTTCTCATGATGAAATGAGTGATTTTATAATTTTTTTTCTTCTGAAAACCTATTATAGAGTGTACTTAAAAATGAGTAACAAATTGAGAAGTTCTTATTAATCGGGTCTTCTTATCAGGAGGAATTGAGAAGAGAACCTTTTTAAGCATGTATTTACCCATAATATAAGGATTAATTGATCTTGATAAATAATTATACAAAATATAAAAAAATTTATAATTATTATATAAAAATAATTAAGAAATACTTTGGTCTAAAGCGAGATAAAATGTAACCCAAATGTAATTTGGATGTCCAGAGTGACCCCTTAACTTATGTATGAAAGTGTTCTACACTAAAACTTACTGTCCTATAAAAGAAAATCAGATCGATTAATTAATTAATAAATATCCTACTATACATATATTTTATTAATTATAATTTCATTAAGTTCATTTATGGCCATTTAGATGAGTTATAGAGTTTATTTTTGTCGTTCTTAGAGAGTTCATTTCATGGTTTCATGGTTGGTTCACTTGAGTACAATTACGAAAGTTCTTGTAAAATTAAAATAATTATATAAATGTAAAATTATATGGTATTTATATAATTAAATAAGTTTAAATGTTACGTTATATCATTTTATTTTTTTATAAGAGGATGATACATTTGATAAACCATTAATGAAAAATAATTAGTTTTTTTTTCATTTTTGTATGACCATCCCAAACTGGTATCATTTTATTTAATATTATGTTTATATATTGGTTATAGAAAATTAAATAGGTTATAATAGAAATATAATAATTTATTTTAACCATTATAATCGTTTTACGACAATACATGATGATGGTAATTAAAAACAAAAACCCTTCGTCCATGAGGACAGGGAATCGACACATCACATACAATGTTTTCATTTTCAGATGAAAGGATAAGAGGAGATAGTTGATGATTGATATTAAATTAAAACAATAAAATTATATTATATATATGATACTAGAGTTATAATTATATTTTTATTGGGTTGGTGAGATTAGGATAACAAAAAAAATATTAAAAGAGAAATAAGGAGGATTTTACCTCTTGGATATCATCTCCTTGAGAACCTTCTTAAGGCACTTAGGTTTGGTATTTTGTTGAGGAAAACAAGACTAGGATGTGGGGAAGAGGCTTAGGAGAATAATTGGGCATAATATTATCAATATATAAACATTACAAGGTGTGAGTAGAAGAGGTGGGGAGGATTGGTATTTACAAGGGGAGAAGAGGGGGGCAGTTCCTTGTAGCTAGTCTGGTTGAATTCCCTAAGACCTTCGGGTCATGTAATCTCCTAAGCCTACGAGCCTTGTAATCTCTGAGCCTAAAGTCCTTGTAAGGGTTCCCAATCATCCCATGAAAGGTGGGTTATCAAAGATCAATACAAATGAAGGCCTTCGGGCCATTCGAGCAAGAAGAGGGGGTGTTTTTGATTATTTTATTCATTTGTTTTTTTATTTAAGCTAAAGACGATTAGTAGTGTTGATTATTGTTACTGATTATTTTAAATAGTGAATGTGAGTACGAAATAATGGTTTTTTATATCATACATAACTAAAAAATTAAATAAAATTTAATTTATTTACTTCTAATGTTAAATACCGTAAACTACTATAATTCACTATTCACAAAAAATTCACCAATTTTAGAAAAATACAAAAAATTCATCATAACCATTTTTGATGTATATATTTAAAATATAGAATCAATTTTAGGAACGTAATTTTCTAAATATGAGTAACTTAATTTTTAACTAAAATCATCATTTATTCAAAAAATACCAATGTTAATATTATAATCTCTTTTATGACACTTTGAAAAAGTAATTAAGGTCTCATAAAATTAAATTATAGTTATAATATAACAAAATATTAATTTATAAATATATTTTATGAAACTTAATTTTATTTTAAATCATTATATTAATTATAAAATTGAAAATAAACATTTATGTTTTACAAAAAATTCGAACAATGAATTTTTCATTTTTAAAACATTTATTTACTTATTCCATGATATAAATATATCATATTTTCATTTATAAGATACCTCAATTTTATTAAACTTCTATAGAAGAGGTTACTATTTTAACAACCAGATTAAAATTCCTAATGGCCACATTACTATTCCAACTGTCAAGTTACTTTTCAAATGGCATAGGTTCCTTTATTTCTATAAATACCACATATTTAATTATTCATTTCTGAGAATAATGTTTTTATTGGTGTATTTATGAGATTTTTTTATTTGACATAATTATAAGAAGAGAAATTATATGTTTAAAATTCTTGGTCATTAGAAATATGTAATGAGATGTTATAAGTAAACCATCTATGGTATTTTAATTATTAATATGATTATGGTATATAAGTATAATAAATTCAAATTTAATATACAGGAGGTTGAAATTACTTTTGAAACAAGTTAGACCTTATGTTAGAGTTTTATGTTATAATTTCACTTTTTACTGGGATTGTTTATGCTTAAATTTCAAAAAGTAAAATTTTATGATCTATCTCTCAAAAATATCATTTATTTTATTATAATCTAGTTATTTATAGAAATTTTACATTTTCATTTCATTTTCACCTATCTATGTACTCAAAATCTTGGATATTTTTAAGTAAAACTGAACATGATTTTCTATCTATTCAGTAATATTTTTCTTTTGTGCCCATATTTTATTTAAAATGTTTTAAATAATATTGTTTCTATTCTATAATGATTGATTAAAATAATTTTTACCCATTTTTGAATTTATATAATTTTTTAACATGGAATCCTATTTTCATTTTCTAAATGAGTTGATTTTTTCCAAAGGTGTAAAAAAATTTGTTTTATAATTTACCACATGAATTATTTTTCACAAGTTGATGCATATAATTTACCTTGATGATTACTTTAAAAATTTCTATGGTTCTTTGAAAGAAAATTTTATATATAATATTTCGGAAATTTTCAGATTTTAAATTATTGATTTAAAAATGAAAATATCATTTTCCTCAAGAAATATTTTAGTGAACTTTTAAAGGTATTTTTATCTATGATAACTTCCATTTATGTTACTTATGATTCAATATTGATATGTTCCAATGATACCATATTTATTCATTTGTTATATTTTTTATGATTGTAATGATGAAGTATTTATGATTCCCATTTTCTTTTCCATGTGTTAAGTTATAAAGAAATGATTATTTTTTTTTCATGATTTTATAGAGTACATATGAATTGATTATGAATATGTGATAAGTGGGTATATTATATCCATTTAATGAATTGTATAATGATAAATTTTTTTTGGAGATCAAAGGGTACACGTGTGGTTAGACCATGCCCAAAAGTGGGTACATGGGTTGTTCTCCCAAGACAGATGCAGGTAGAAGGGTGGTTAGCCCAAGCCTAACAAGCAATGAATGTCTTAGTGGGAAGCCTTGAAATAAGTTTTTTATGATTATGATTATACCACACTTTTTATTCTACTCTTTATGAAATTTCTTTATGATTATGATATGATCTCATGGCTCATGATCTATGATTATTCTATGATTCATGTATTATGATCTGCCAAAGACTTATTCCATAATTATGGCATATAAATTTCTAAGTGTTATTTTAAAATTTTAAGATCATATTATCTAACCATTTTTATCATGTTAGGATTAATCAATACCATTTAATGATATCTCCCATGTTTATTCTTATTAATTATTTATGCTACCCTTTCTTTTGCTTCATTTCTCCAGGTTATAAAGAATGTTTTTAAGAAGGATTTAACTAAGAAGTGTACTATATGAGAAGAAAGTTTAATAGATACTGAAGATATTTCATGAAATAATATGATTATATATCTAGTACTCAAATAATCTAATCCATTATAGTTCTAGTGAATTTATTATTATGCTATGTATTGAATATTCATCTAAAATAATATAATATTTATTTATGTAATGTTTGTGTTACATCAATTGGTATCTGAGGAGAGTTTAGTTATATTTTTATAATATGATTAGAGAAATTTGTTTAAAAACATTTGGGATAAGTCTATGTATTAGATAATATCTCATATCTTTGGTAAAGTAGATATTGTGCTATTCTACTAGAATATAAATCCCATTTTGGATACTGGAAAGTTGATGTAGGTATTCAAAATATGAACCTAGGGGTAGTAACTCTGAAAGGAATATATTGGGTATTATCTTGATGATCACTGGTATACGATGAGTGGTCCTAAGAATACACACCTAACTTAACACTCCAACATGATATTTTTGGTTTAATTAAAATTTTATTTATGAGTCATTTTACTGACTAAGAGGATAGAATCTATGAAAACCTATAATAAGACATAATTATGTGAGATGAGCTTAAAGTTTCATAGATTAATTAAAAGTTTTAGGAATTATACATCCCATTAATTATTTTTCTTGATTATATAATTACTCACTATGATTATTATCTCTCACCCTATGATTTTTGTTTTTAGTCAATGGATATAACTAGGAGGAATCATGTTAATAATGATTATGATAGAAAATAAAATGATTATCCTCCCGAGAAACTAATTGTTATGTGAGATGAAATAAAAATATTGAATCTATACTTATGAAACATTATCAATTTATAAATCATGTTAATCTTCGAAAAAATTATGGAAAACATAATATTGAGTCTATAATAAGGAAATATCCACCTTCTTTTTGTGGGTCCACTGATCCAATAAATATTAAAAAATAGATCAATACCACTTGAAATATATTTTCCATTCTCTAGTGCTAAGAGAATGAAAGATATATTTTGGATTCTATCATTTGGAAGGTGAAACAAATTAATGGTGTAATCTTCGGAAGATCATGAGGCAATAAGAAGACAATTACTTAATAGAGTGGGGTGTGTCTAGGAGGTTATTTAACATTAAGAACGTTTCTCATATTCATTATATGAAATAGGGAATGAATTCCGTGAGATAATGCAAAAGTATGATGAATCTCTTAGTACATATAAAGATAATTATACAATACTTACAAGTTATTTTTTTGGCATTATCATTGAATTTTAAAGTAAGAGTGATTAATTATTTAGTGGATTTAAAAAAATTATCTTAAAGGAATTATGCATAAGAGTATTTAGTAGATCTGAAGAAATTTTCCAATGTGCTCACAGGGAAGAAATAGAAATCGGATTCACCCATCAATATCTTGTTCTTGATAAGAAGGGAAATACGGAATTAAAATGGCATTATAATAATAAAGACCATAAAAGGAAGAATTTGAGTCTTCCTTTATGCTATAAGTGTGGAAAGAAATTAGATGAAATTTTTTAAATGGGAATAGTAAATACTTTTAGTGTGGAAAATAAGGGAATTAGGAAAATGAATACTGAAGTGATGGTAAGAGGCTAGCTAATGATGTGAATGGAGAGAATTATCCATATAATGAACCACCAACACTCTAATGCTTCCAATGAAAGGATTATGGTAATTATACGAACCAGTTCTCAAATTTGAGGGTTAATGATGGTGATTAGTTTTAGAAACCTCTTAAGATCAGAGACATAGGGAAATCTATTGAGATCACAATTATCAATGTTAGTTATGAGAATAAATTGGTGAAATGTAAACACCCTATACACTATAGAACAACTAATGTTTTATTAGATTATTATTCTACCCACGATTTTATATTTGT
Source organism: Viscum album (assembly GCA_963277665.1). Classification (NCBI taxonomy): domain Eukaryota; kingdom Viridiplantae; phylum Streptophyta; class Magnoliopsida; order Santalales; family Viscaceae; genus Viscum; species Viscum album. The sequence continues at coordinate 1,948,353,172 of OY728130.1, forward strand.
AGAATTTACTAAGGGTTTCACATTATAACTTCAATGATTAGATATTGTATTAGTAGTGAAAAATCATAATGGTATGATGATCAAATCACAAGTTAATAATTAATCTCGGATTAATTTTTTTAGTAATTGTCTTCTTGAAAATCTTTTTATTCATCATCTAGTTGGATTTTATGTGATTTTGGGAATGAATTTCCTCTCTCTATATAGATCCCATATGATTTTACAAGGAAGGTAAGTCACATTTAATATTATCTATAGAACTACAATCATTTATCTGTGCAAGGATGAATATCAGATTCCAATGGAAATTAATTTTATTTTATAGGTCTTGATTTCTATTCTTAAAGGGTATTTATCTATGAAGATTATGGATAAACTCAATATCAAGGATATTTAAATTGTATGGTAATTTATTGATGTCTTTGTTGAATAGTTTGTCAGAATTTTTCCAAATTGTGAAGTTGATTTTTTAATAGATCTCATATATAGTTCCCCAATTATTTCAAATAATCCTTATAGAATGACCCTAACAGAGTTGTAACAATTAAATAAGAAACTCTAGGTGAATCTATATAAAGGATTTATCCAACCTAGTGCTTCACTATGAGGTGTATCGATTATTTTCATTTAAAATAAATATAGATCGATGTGTCTATATTGATTATTAGTGACTTAATATGATCACTATCAAGAATAAGTATCTTTTACCCTATATAAATTATTTTTTTGATCAACTATTAGGAGACAAATAATTTTTTAAGATTTAAATTTTCTTGGGATAATATAAATTGAGGTTCAAAATTTAAGACATTACTATTAAATCTCTCCATAGGAGGTAAGGGCACTATGAATTTATAGTCATACCTATTGGAATTACTAATTCCACCACTATATTTATATATTTAATGAATATATTATTTATCGGATACCTCAATTAAGTTTTGGTAGCATTTATAAAAGGTATTCTTATATAATCTAAGAGTAAGGAAGAGCACGAAGATCACCTAATAATATGATAAATACCCTGAGGAAGGATAAACTATATTAAAAATTTAATTATTGTGAATTATAGTAATAGATTGTATCATTATTGGGACATGTGATCATAAGAGTGGGAATATCAGTAGATCTTTCAAAGACAGAAGTCATTGAAAGTCATCCCAAAGAAACCAATATGAATGATATATATAGTATTCTTGGATTAATTGGATATCATCGACACTTAGTGAATAATTTATCACAACTGTCAAATCTTCTCACCAAGTTAAAACCGAAGGGATTTAATTTCCTTTTTAATAATGAATGTGAAGAATATTTCATGGAGTTGAAGAGTGGGATGGTTAGATCACTTGAACTCACATTACCCTATAGTGGGGAAGAGTATTATATTTTTGTTGCTACATTGAAGAAGTAATTTCGCTGTGTTCTTATTTAGAATAACATGGTGGCAGCGAATGCATCTAATCAATTAAAGGCTCCTAATAGAAATTAATCGACACATGACTTGATGTTAATAGTGGTAATTTTAATATTGAATATAAATAAGCATTATATTTACAAAGAAAGGTGTAATAAATATACTAATCAAAAAGTTTAAAGTATATATTCACCATACAATATTTGAATCTATGATAGAGAAGATGATTGGATTTGATTAAATGTTATGACCTTCCAATACATTACCACCCTGGGAAGCTGAAAAAGGTGGTTGATGCTTTGAGTTAAAAAGATAATACTACCTTATCTATGATGGGGATCATAAAAAATCCAATATTTATGGATTTAAAAAGGATGGACCTTTAAATCTTAAAGTAAGGGGATAAATATTATATTTCTCAAATGATTCATCAAAAACATATACACGTTAATATTAAATAGGTGCATAATGAATATTTAAGGCTCTAAAAGAAGGTGAGGAAAGTTTTTTGAGTTTAACCTTGATTTTGATCGAATGATAAGGTTTGAGAATAGTGTTTGTGTCCCTATTATAACAAAAATTGAATAATTATTTGTTAGATTAAACTCATAACTAATCATTATTTATTCATCTTGGAAGTAAAAATATTTATAAAGACATGAAGGAGTATTTATTATGGGCCAAAATGAAGAAAGATATTACAGAGTACATATCTCGGTACTTAGTAATCCAATGAGTTAAGGTTGAGTGAAAGAAGTATAAGGGGATGTTATAGCCATTAAAAATAATTGTAAAGAAATGGAAAAGTGTCACCTTAGATTTCTTCATAGGGATCCCCATGATATATAAAGGGAATAATTCTATTTGGTTTATAATCGATCACTTTATGAATTCAGCACATTTCATTGTTATCATAAAAGTTTTATCTCTTGATCAGATTACCAGAATATACATTTAGTGGCAAGGATACATGAAATTCCACATTATATTGTATATGATTGAGATGAAAGGTTTACTTAAATGTTCTGGAGAAGTATTCTGTAAGATATCGATAATGATTTTTATTGTGGAAACTTCATGAGTCGTAGTGAGATAATATTTTTAAATGAAGAAAATAAAGAAAAAAGAATGAGAAGAATATTAAAGAACATAATGATTTTTTTGGTTCAATAAATTATCAATATGTACCCAGAGAGAAAAAAAATTCACTATGATTAGGATCATAATTATATATACATTTCAGAGTTTTTGATACAAAGAATGCCTAGATCGAATGATATCATAAGGAATATGATGAAATTGTGCCGCGAACTGCACGGTAAGTCCATTGTGCTATAATACTGCAACCACTAAAGTATATGATGCTATATTTTCAATGGTAATAAGTCAACAGAGCTTCAGTACAATTTTCACATGTTTCTACAGTAAGTATTCACTGCTATAGTACCATATCTGGTGTGCAGTCTAGGGCACTAGTATTTGGCTCAACTTCATCCAAATGGATTGAGCTAATTAATTCCAATAAGTAGTTTTTTAGTAATGAATGTAATACTTTGAAAGATATTATATCTAATATAACCATTAAAACCTTTTAGGATATGATAATATTATATTAACTACATTTCAAATGTTTTTGGATTCAATACCCTCCTTGTAAAAGTTTTCTATAATAATAATATTCACATGGCCATTCAGATAGATCCCTATGAAGTCCTATATTATAATAAGTGAATAAGTCTAATATGGTGGATTGAATTTGGAAAAAATAATCTTTTAGAACATGATATAGATAAATAAATGGTATAGAATCTTAAAACCATTCATTAATACATCAATGTAGTTCAGAGTCGACCTAAGAGTTATACGAAAAATTATCAATGATTTCTAGGATTTAATGTTGGAGAGAAGGTATTTATATAATTTATATATAGAATAAGGTTATGAAATTAATAAATAAGGGAAAATTAATCCCAAGGTATATTTTCCCATTTTAGATTCTTTATTGAATAGGTATGATAGCTTATCCCCTTATGATTCCATCAAACCTATCTCATGTTTATGATGTGTTCCATGTATCACTTTTCAGGAAGAACATGCCTGATTCTTTACATATAATAAATTTAGTTGTTTTACTAATAGCTAATGATATCTATTATGAAGAAAAACCAATATAAATATTTGATCATAAATATAATGTTCCACAGAAAAAGATTACTCACATGATAAAATTTCTTTGAAGTTATCATTATTTTGAGAAAGCTACTTTTGAAGCTGAGGATGTCATGAAGTATAAGTATCCTCATTTATTTGTGTAGAAATGATTAAAATTATAAGTATAAATTCATTTTAAGGGTGTATAATATAACTCCCCTGGATTTTTTTATGTATTCCTTTGAAATAAATTTGATGTATTTGATAGTTTTTTTACACACAACCTCAAGTTTAAATGAACCACAATATATTATTGCATTTATAACATTTCCATTTTATTGGTGGGTATTAATATGATTAAAAAATTATTATATATATATATTATTAGATTCAAATGTATAATTAATTTCTAAGAAATATTAATTAAATTTTAATAAAATCATTTCACATTTAGAAGTCTGAGTTTTTTAGGAAATGTCTTTTTCTAGGTGTTATGTATATCTATATAAACACACACACACACATAGATAAATATATGTAGATCAATATTAAAAATTTGTTTTAGTTAAATTTACTATTAATTTAATAATAATCATTCATACATTAGTTATCTAATGGTTAGGAATGAAGATAAAGTCATTTGAAGTTAAAAGTTCTATCTTTTATAAAACTATTTTTATGTGACCACATGTTTTAATTTTAATAAATTCAATAAATAAACATTGATTAAGGTTGTTAAATAAATGTATAAAAATATATATTCAATAAAATATTTTAACAATAATTTAATAGTTTTAATTGGGAAAAAAATTAAAGTAAATTAAGTTTTATGCTCAAAAATTCATTTTTCTAAATAACGGGTTTCTATGCGCTTTACATGTTTATTTTAAAATTAATTTATGAAAATTATATAAATTTAATTTTATAAAATGTATTAAATATATTTAATTATCATTTAAAAATTAATAAATGATTTCTATTTAATTGTTTTTTATAGTGAAGAGTAAAAATAGTAAAAATTTGTTACCACAACTATAGATAAGTCCAGTTAATGAATGGGGTTTAACTAAGAGGTAAGGGTTAAACTTCCACATAAACATGTATAAATATTATTTTTAATTATATTTTTATATTATTTTATCTTAAATTCTAATTATTGTCCATTTTTTCCTCTTACACAAGAAAATGAATTTATATTATTTAAATCTTTTAAGTAATTCCATGTGTGTCCCTCCACTTAGTTATAAAAAGGAACATTTTATCCTTCCTTATTAAAAAACATTGAGCCATATATTATATAAAATAACTACCCAAAAACCTTAATATATTACATAAATTCATTATTATCTTCTTTTATTATCCTAATACCATCCTAATAAGGCCTAAGGCATAAGCTAAAGGTGGTCTCTGAATGAAGTGGTAGTCATCTAACCCGAGTCTTTCAATGATTTTTCTTATTATTCTATATAAAATATATTTTATCCATGATGAGATAATTAGTATAATATCATTAATATACTTAAATGTTTCTAATATTATCGTCTAACCATAATTCACTTCCTTTTGCTCATATAGAAAATGAAATATTTGCTCATGCGTACGTGTGGAATTCCGCCTCCACAGAGCAGCATGATTCATTTTCCTTCAGCACCTCACATTGATGAAAATAATGATGTATTTAATAAATTTATTTGATATTTATGATGTAATTATGATTTTTAATAATATAATATTGTTTATATGTCTCTCCTTCAGTTTTAAGATAATGAAAACAACATTAATTTCTACATACCTACTACCATCTCTATGAAAAATTTAATTAATTTTTCTAACACTACATTTTATATATGGTTTTAAATAGATAAATAAATATATATAAATATAATGAATATGTATGAAATTTATATCATTATTTTCATTATTTAGATGATTTACCCATTATCAAAATGCAAGGACCATAACTTCTGAATCAACACACACAAGAAAAATGATGTAGTTTAAAACCAAAATGATGGAAATGAAGGATTGTTAATGAAAAAGTGATAAGATTATATAAGTAAAACGTGTATATAATTATAAATTTGAATATTATTCTGTAATATAAGTAAAATATATTTAAATTTATTTTAAAATAGGTTAAAATCAATTACAAAAAAAGTCATCCTTGAGGTAGGGGATTAATATTATAATCTCACTTTTTTACTAAGGTTGTTTATGAATAAATTTATAATGATAACATAATATAATATATCTATAAAAAATAATATAGATATTATTCTCAAATATGTTTCCTATAAATTATGAGTTTTCATTTTATTTTATTCACTCTAAGTACTCATTATTCTGAAATAATTTTTTTTAGGAAAACTCAATGTGTTTTCAATTTAGTTTGAAATACATTTTCATCCATGTCTACATTTTATTTAATATGTTATGATTTTCTTATATTACAATATTGTTGATTAAATTATTTTTATCTATATTTTTCTTTCTATATATTTTTTAAAATGAATATTCTTATCATTTTTCTTAATATTGTTTTTTACCAAATGTGTGAATGAAATATTTGTTTTAACATTTACTATGCAGATGAATTTTGAAAACATAATAGCTATTATTTTCCTTTAACATTAATTTAATATATTCAAATTTTATTTTCATTTAAAATGTTTTTTATAATATTATATGATTTTTTATATTTTAAATATGCGATTTCAAAACGAAAGGGGTTTTTTTCCTTAAGAATCATTGAATTTATTATTTAAATATTGTTTCATATATGATAGAATCTATTGATGTTATTTTTGATTTATTGGGTATATGATCTGATGATAGAATATTCATTAATTCTTAGGATTTATTTTGATTATGATGATGATATATTTATGAAATCCATTTTATTTTCCCATAGTTAAGATATGATGTAATGATAAATGTCTTTAAGATATTGTGGCATTAATATGAATGGATTATGATAATGTGATAATTGAGCCCTTTATATACATCCAATTCATTAGTTAATTATTAATGTTTTATAATATCAAAGGGTATAAAGGATTTTATCCCAAGCTCAAAATAATATACATGATATGTTATCTTAAGCTTGAGAGAGGTACATAGATGGTTAGCCCATGACTAACATGTGATAAATGAATTAGTGGGTTCCCTTGACATAATATTTTTATGATTTTGATTATTCCACACTTTTTAAGTCACTCTATATGTCATATTATCATTATTATGATATGATCTCATGGATCATGATCTTTGATTCTTCTATTATTAGTGTATTATGATATTCCAAATCCTTATACCATGATTATGATCTACAAATTACTGGGTATTATTTTAAAATGTTAAGATCATATTATCATACCCATATTCTCATGTTATTTTTATGTATGATAATTGAATGATATCTCCCATTTTTAACCTTATTGAGAATCTGAGATCACCCTTTATCATGTATCCTTTCCTACGGTTAGGAAGAATGGTTTTATGTAGGGTATGAATAATAAGTGTATTATGTGAGAATAAATTTATGGGAGATATTGATGACAATTTATAAAATAAGATGAATATGAATCTAATATTCAAATATAATAAAACTTTACATTTTTTAGGAATGAATGTTTATGAGATGTATTTATTATTCATATAAAATGATGTAATATTTATGTATGAAATTTTTGTGTCACCTCATTTCCTAGTGTAACAAAAGGAAAAAATTATAACAAATTTAGGTAATGTAGGAATATACCTTATTTGAAATTAAATACAGTGGGTGTTAGAGATGAGAAGATCATGGATATATTGGGGAAACTGACCTGACTTCTGAAAAATAATTATTCCCAAATAGAGAAACCTAGTTCCAAAGTATGATGCACCTATGTTATACTACTATATGTGAAAAAATATTTTATCCTTTAATGGAACTACAAATCCATTGAAATTTGAGCAACATATCAAGTCCCTTGAAATGATATTTGTGGATTTGATAAGTAATTAAGAAGAATAGTTATTATGCTAGTATATATTTTTTAAAGTAGATTCTGATCATTGGAGGTCATTGATTTAAAATACTAAGGAGGAGGAGTAGATAAAGGTAATGAAATTGAAACACTTTAAGGTGATCTACTTTGAGAAATATTTTCCTCGAGAATAATTAGCTCATATAGAAATTAAAATCCTTAATTTATGATAGAAGGAAGATGAAAGTGTTTATGAGTATGAGGAAAACATTATGAGATTATAAATTCATTCTACAGATAGTGTATGTAATCTAAAAATAAACATTGACCATTTATTTGATGGGATTAATTCAAGCCTCCTAAGGGAATTAATATATCATTTTTTATGATATGATGATATAGTATCACGTGATAATAGAATATATAAATAGTACTATCTGTAATATATCTAAAAAACCAAGAGAAAAAATAGATGACAATAAACCAAGGAATAATAAATGAGGAAAAGGCGAAAAATGAAAGGAAAAACAAAAAACATGTGTTAATTATGTAGAGAAACATCATGGTAAATACTTAAAGGGGATGATATTTTTTTTACAATTTTGGAGAAAATGTCCATCTAGATCACGAATGAAAGTGAATGAAATAAATAACTAATTTTCAATATTTCAACTGTAAGTTGATGTGAAATTATTTAAATGAATGATCCACGTGTCATGAATTTTCTTGATAATTTATTTCTATTATTTATTTATTTCATCCTAGTATATTATAAAATATCTGAAGAGCATGAAAATAACTTGTAAATCATTCATGGGACTCCAAGAGGAAATAAGTTTTTTGAGTGATTTACCATGTGTGAATCTTGGATTCAAAATGTTTCTTTTCTTTTCAACATTATCTCTATGGATAAAATATCTAGTGATGTTTCTAAGGTAAGCAATACCCTCATCATCGTAGATAACCTTTTGGGTCAGTATTTTCTTTTAATTAAGGGAAATTATAATAAGTTTTTTATAGATTTATGATTATGATGCATTCAAATTTGTTCTAGGATATTCTGAATTGTTTTAGGGTAAACCGATTAATGTTGAACCTTTGGTGTTATTTCTAAGATTTTGGATATTACTCCTTCATTATATGGATTACATTTTGGAATATTATTTTTACTTATGAAAACCGTTTTTTATTTTTGTAAATGTATAGAAATAGGAGGGATAAAGGGTTAGAAAATATTTTATATAACAAAGAAAAATACTATTTAATGGATCTCATGATCCCTTAAATGGTGAATTTAATTCTCTAGGAAAGATTTTTTTTAATTTCTCATTCATCATTTTGAATATAAGATATATCAATTGTAGAAAAATAATCAAAAAACAACTGAGGAAATAAATCGATTAAATAAATTTTTATCATAATTCTTCAAGCAATGGAAGATAAATCTATCATGTTTTTTATGAAAATTATCACTTAATAATCAATGTAAATTTATTGAAACATATTCAAAAGTATATGTCTTATAAAGGAATAAATTTTGTTCAAAAACTATTTATTTACAATATAATAAGTTTCATAGTCTTAACCTATAAATTACAAATCACGAATAAATATATCAATATATTATATAATTAAAATAAATTAAAAATTATAGGATGAAATTTTTATATGTAGGGGGGAATGAAACACCCCGATATTTTAGTTTATTAATACTATGTAAAAAAATATTATGATGTATAAAACATTAAAGATAAACAAAGAAATTTTGTAAAAATATTATTGTTAAAATATGACTATCATACCCTATCTATCGAATTAGTGGGTATAAACCGGAGTAAAAACTTTTTAAAATATACTTAGAAAAGTTTTCTTTAAAACAAATTTATTAATAAATTTCTAGAAAATAAGAACTTAATTTTGAATAAGATAATATAAGACTAAATGGGATATTTATATATACAAAGTATTTTAATTAATATATATTAAGTTAATAATTAAATTTGAATGATTTTAATGAAATTTATATATAATATAAAATAATAAAATAATTTAAAATTCATATAATCATAGTTACTATATAATGAATGATTATAAATTCATTTTATACTCCAAAATACATTTTCTTCCAAAATTGGTTTTATTGCATTTGTGTGTGAACATTAGGATTAATTTATACAATTTTAGAAACTTAATTATACAAAATATAATTTATTTTCCAAATAATAGTTTCAAAATAATTTTATGATATTTTTTTGGTTTTTAAGAAAATTATTACTTTTAGGTGAAAAGTTAAAAAATATCGATTTAAAAAAAACAATCATTACTTTTATTTAAATAATGTAATTTAAAATTAACATTCTATTTTTTATTTTTTAAAGTCACATAAGTATCATTATATTAAACATAATTCAAATAATTCCATGGGAATCAACATTATATATGATTTGGTATAAAATATTTTTTATTCTTTAAATGAGTGTTTTTTTAAATCTATTTTTCATTTATTTTCACACACTTTTTTTGAAATTTATTTTCAACACTTATAAAAAATAAATTATTTAGAATTGATTCCATATTTGGAATCATCATATTCAAATTATTTATTAAATTTAATTTCTATTCCTAATAAATTGTAACCATGGTAAAAGTTTATCACCACGGGAAAGTGTAAAATGGTTTTATAAAGGTTTGAATTTTGGGATCTGGCCTTAAAATATCTAAAAAACTTGAATTAATATCATACTATTTCTATATTATTTCCACCATTATAAAAAATTCTAAAATATAAATTTTTTTCCACTTTCTTATGATTATGACCTTTTTTTTATTTTATGTAAAGAGTAATTACATAGTGTAACTCTCTCTCACTTATTATGTTTTCATTATATTAAAAAATATATATAAAAAATATATTAATTAAAATATATTATTTAAATGATTATGAAAAAAATATATTCATAATAGTATTTTTTTAATTTATAGGTTTGATATAGTTACCTAGGATGATTACACAACACTGATGCAATGCCTGTACAAGTACAAGAAAACCATGTAAATGAATTTAAAAACATTAAAATGAGTAATTTTTTTTGTGAATTATTATTTCCCAAGATTTTTATGGATAATTATAAAGGTTTATTTTTTTGTTTAAGTGATTTTATTCATTATATATTAATCTTTATGTATTTAATTTTAATTTTTGTGAATCACCATGAAAATGACTTTGAATGGTATTTAATGTTTAATAAATTATATTTAAATAATTATAAAATAATGAAAATACAATATTAACTCATATTTATGATAAAATTTTGATAATATCATTAATGTTTCATGTATTTACCACTTGTAATGTTTTTAATTAATTGAAAAACCCTTTAATTTTGAAATATTTGTTACAACTGTTAAGGTTAAACAGGGTTAGCTTGGGTTTAAAAAAATACAAGTTCTAAAATGATAATTAAACCGTTATAAATTTTATTTTTTGAATTTATTTCAACCTTAAACCAATTATATTCCAATCTATTTCACTTTTTATACATTTTACATGAGTTATGAACATATTATATATTAATATTTCATAAATTTACAAGATTTCTAGCCACCACACTTATAAAGGGTAACCTCATATCTTATATTATATAAACTTATTAATACAATTATCTTACAAAATAACAAAAAAAATTCCTCATTAACTTTATTTTATCTACCTATATGTTTTTTACTTCCCAAAAAACCCCTTCACAAAGGCTTAATGTATAAGACAAAAGAGGTTACCAAAATAAGAGGTATATGTTATTACTAAGATTTTTCAAGTTAATTTCTTTTGAAACCTCCTAAAAATAAAGGATAAACTTATTATACCAATTAAATTAGTGTATTTACTATACATAGGTTTATTTATGTTAATGTTGGATCAATTTTCTATCTCCTTTCCATCTTATGAAAATGAAAACATCGCTTGTGCGAACGTGTGGACTACCACCTCCCCGAAGTGATGTGTATCATTTTTCATCACCAAATCACATAGATGGTGATAAATGTATAATTAATGAATTTATATGATATTTATGAAATATTTATTATTATAAAAATATAATATATCAACTACTTTATTACCCTATCATTCATTGAAAAATGATAACGTCGCTCATACATACGTGTGGACTACCACCTCCACGAAGTGATGTGATTCAGTTTTCTATTAACCTCAAGCATGGATGATTAAAAAATTATATATAAAGAATAAAAAATATATAAATGAAATAATTAATATTATATAGATGAAGTAATTATTTTAGAAAACCATTAAACATATATATACTGAAATAATTTTTAAGAAATTGACTGAAAAACATTAAGTGGATGGCATGAGAAAGAACTAGTCAATTAATGGATATAAAATTATTATAAAAGGAACTTAAAAAATTGAATATAGATGAAAAATTTTCTTAATAAATTATTTAATAAATTATTTAATAAATTTTAATTAATTACGAATGAGAATATAACATGTCCTAACAAGAAAGAATCCAAGTTAATGGTTTTTCATCTCAATTCCACTCCATTGAGACATATTTTATATTCTGCACCTAATTTATTTTAATAGGGTGTAGACACTATAAATTTAGCTTCTTATGTAATTAATTAATCTTAATTAGAAGTATTTAATGTTTTAATTCAGGTTTCCTCTTTTAATGGTATTTTATGCAAGATTTATTAAATCCATATAGGTTTATTTTAAAACATCACTCTTATTCGATACTATTTATGTTTAAATTTACATTGTAAGAATTATATTCACCCTATCTTCTTAAACCCCATATATTGTATTCTTATATGGTTATTTCTTGTGTTTTAATATTTTTTATAACTTTTAATCTCACTTTTAATCAAATAATAAAAGAATGTTTTTAGAAAAAACTGGTTATATTTCCTACTTCAGGTGGGGAATATTTTTCCTTCACATATGGGAGTTTTTATCTAGTTTCAAATGACCGGAACAAGTTTTTTTTCTAATATATTTTAATTATTTTTGGACATGTTTAAAATTAATCCTTTTAAATTATTCCTAATAATTCATTTTTGATTTTTAAATAAGTTTAAAAGGAATATTATTTTTAATTATACAAAGTGAATATATTTTCTACCCGTATGACCATTTTTAACTATTTATATTCCTTTAAAACTTTCCATGTTTTTCAAAGAATAATTTTTCAATTATTATTTTAATTATTAACTTTTATCTTAAAATAAAGAATCATTGTTTACAAAAATATTGAAAATAATTTTAGAAATTATTTATGACTTTGTTTTTACCACAAAGATATAAAATATTTAAGGAATTTTCTTTTTTAATGTTTTGGTTGTATTTTCATCTTTATTTATGAAAATATTTTTCTTTATTAATAATGTTCAATTATAATGATTCAATATTCTTCTATTATCCTCTACTGATTTATAGATTATACATCATTTTTAGATCATTCACTTTCATGTAATCATGTTCTCTATCACTCTTCATTATTCATAAGAAATTATTTTTTATCCTTCATATCCATATTATTTTACATCATATATATATTTATCATTTTAATATTTTATTAACTATATATCAATATAACACATGATGTTTATTTATGGAATCTTATTAATAAATTAATTTCATTTACTAAGGAAATATTAATATTCTATATTCCTGATTCAACACATATATTTATTAACTAAAAAGGAAAATTTATTATTATTTATATATTAGATTAAATATATGAGAAATTAATTATAAATTCACAAGTTATTGGTGGGAATTAGTTATGGTTAACCCCTCAATTATTTAACCAGGATCCTTAAAAAAAACTGGCCATATTACTTTGGTATTTGGTGTGTTCTAACACATTCATTGAAATGTCCAAGAATAAGTTACTAAGAGTAAGGTTGTTGATGGGGTTTCATGTAGAATTGTTGGTAATATACTGGAATCCGAAATTATGAATTTCCATCACTAATATTTCAGTTCTTATTATCAATGTGATTATTGTGTCAATATTTTCCATGGACACGTTTTAAAGATAAAGTTTCTGATTAAATGGAATATGCTTTGATTATCTAATATTATATATTATCAATAAATTATCTAATCATGGTATATTACATTTTATAATTTCCATTACTGATAATTTAAGATTAACATTTATTATGTTATATTTTCCCTATGATATCAAGAAAGAATCTTTGAATTGTTTTCAAGGATCTAAGAAATATTTTGAGGCTGTGTTTTATTTTTCCATTATAATATTGAAATCATGTATCTATATAGTCTCTAAATACTATTAAAATGTTTGATTCTTTATGGTATAATCCATATTATCTTGTATCAATGTAACAAAGTAGATAATAATTCTAGGTTACTAGATTCAATATTTCTAAATACACAATTCTATTGAAAGGATGTTTGTAAGTGGAGTTAAACTTATCTTTTTTAAAGCCAGAAATCATTCCCCTCCATGAACATATTCATTGTATTACATTATGTATTTACTTATCTATGATTTAATGGTTTATTAATTCCATTTTATAATCAATTTGTATTAATTAATAAGGGTTTGGAAGACATATTTTTAAATGTTTTTCATATAATTCATTTTATGTTGATTTTAATTTTTTTACAACTGTGTGAAGCGAATATTCTCTTTTAATGATTTCTTCATGAATTAAATTTAAAAATTTTACAAAATTTTTTATTAATAAATCTTTCTTTCTATGTTTTCATGATTTTATAATATAATTTCTATACTTTTTTTTCAAATTTTTTATTTTAAAATAAAATTTATTAAAAGAGTAGGTTATTTATTCTTATTTTTGAAATAAAACCCCTAATTTTCTTATAAAATGGTTTATATATATATCAATATCATTTAATATTTATGATGCATCACTGAGTTTATACTATAATTTTACCATCCAATTTTATTCTCTCAATGTATCATTGTAATTTTATGTGGAGGTTTTAATTAAACTCATTTCTTTCCCATGAGTTTATTATGCTATGATATATTTATAAATGATTTTATGTTTATCTGAAACACATATGTATGACATATTATTTTGTGATGTATGGGTCTATTATATACCTCAAATTCATTATGTAAAGATTTATGTATCATTAGTTTACATTTAATGGATTTGGTAGTGAACCAAGTCCATTGATGTTTAAAGGGAATGGGGAGTGAACCCAATACACCAAGTGACCCTATCCATAATATGATGATGGTGTTGGAAACAGGTGTTAACAAATTTTTTGGTACACATATGGTTATTTCAATCCTAATAAGGTATATATGTGGCTATCCCTAGGCTACTATGTTATGGTAAAGTTGTTAGCCTAATCCATTATGTGATGAATTTCTTGGTGGTTAACCTTTTCACTTATTCAATGATTATATCTGTGTTATTTTATTATGTTTTGAATAATTTATATGCCTGGAACATATATTATTGACTAATGTTTCTATATTTATAAGGATCTTTTCAAATGAAAAAAAATCCAAATTCCATGATTCATGATTTATGATCAATGTTTTATTATGTATTATTCTCTATATTATTTCCATAAACATTGATTTTGATATCATACCCATATAATAATATTTTTATCACTATTTTATTCGATTTTATAACTTATTTTTACACTTACTAAGTGTTAGAGATCACACATCTTATATTTTAATTTCCCTAAGTTATTAAGAAGAGTATTTTGTTTGATGTTTCTAGAAGCATAGAATATTAGAATTTTATTTTTGGAGATGTTGAAGAAAATTGGGTAGCAAGAAATTTATATAGATAATCTATAGAGACATATAATATTTCGGTTCTAGGATTTTATTTTTATTTGTGATATGAAAAATTTAATTTATGGAAATGATCTATTTTCTTATTATGCTCAACTCATCACACTTTGTATCAAAGATAATGTGGAAAAATATGTTTTTGGAACTGGATTTAGGAGTGAGGTTTTGAGGTGTCACACATATATTAATTTTAGGATGTTAAAATCCCTCAAAAACCATTTATTGGTATTAAATAATATATTTGAATATTTTGTTTGACCCTTGAATGAATGAAGAAACAAGAAAATATGATTTTCGAGGATTTATGGTGCAACCCATGAAAAATGGTCATTTCGGTTCTTTAAAAAAATAACCATGGAATAACAGTAATCTAAAATGGATTTGGTGATTATAAATGTTATAGGACCCTGACATAGATGAAGAACAATAACTATTTTTACTATCACAAGAAAAAATTAAGAATAGATCATTGCAGGATGATGCACTACGTCGCAGTGAACGGATATCCATGTCCTAATGTCCTTCAAAAAAATAATGAACACGGAACATTCCATGGTGTTTTATACCTTTAAATTCATTCAAAAAATAGAATTCTACCCATAATGGATGAGAAAAATGACAAAGACCAAAACAGATTGAACGTGAAATTACCATGGGCTAACCCAAAATGACCCCCCAAAACTATCATATCACGTGGAATTTATAAAAGGCCAAAATAGCGTACATGACATCAGGGTGCAAGTCATTTCAGATAATATTTTGAAAAAAATATGTTTTTGTTAAAATTAGAAAAAAAATTCACTAGAACAAGGCCCTATGGGACCACACCCAATTTGGGGGGAGGAGGAGTGGGCCTTAAATCGTACCAAAAAAGTTTTGGTATATTTGATCACTCATTAGAGTGTATTTACATGGTAAATATTTTTATAAAGTGTTCCTATATTAAAATAAGGTAAAATATAAATGTTTTTACAATTATTTATAAATAGTTCACAAATGTAAATATAAAATATTTATATTAATTCCTTATTTGAAAAATTATTTAATCTATTCCAAATGTGTTTTTGGATATTGATATGATTAATGGTTAAAATAAAATAAAATAAATGATTTCTAATTTATTTAAATTGTTTACATAAAATATATATTTTATTATTCAATAATAAATTTTATAATTAAATATCAAAATTTTTAATATGATTGAGTTCATATTGAAACCCTGAAAATGATAATATAAAATGTTTATATTAGATAAAAGTGAATTGTTCAAGTTTATCCACGCATAAATTATAAATTTTTTAGAATTTCCTGATTCATGAACTATTCCTAAATGTTTATATCACATTTAAATATATTTATTATTTAATTATTTATTTTATTCAATGATTTATTCACATATTTAAATTTTCATATTATGAATTTTGATGTATTCTTCAGTTTAAATTGTTAAACTACTTCTAAATTGTCATACTTTTTTCTAATAAGTGAAATAGTAGGTTTGATAAATGATTTATTTTTATTATACCTTGAATTTATATTTTTATTAAGTTATTAAATTTACTTAAAAGTTATATTATAGTTTATACATATCGGTTTTTAAAATACTTTTCAAATATAAACCTATCTTGAGTAAAGTGTCACCATGTAGAGAGACTTTGAGTCAAACTGCTCAGTATCCCGAAGGCTTATACTTTGTCTATAAAATTGGGGGTTAGATACCCTTTTATATAGGATTACTATAGTGGGTATTTTTGATCTAATATTATTGTCTATACTTGGTTAAATACCCTAAGAGTAGAGGGATAACCAAGATATAAATTATTAAAAAAACTTCCTCTTTGTGAATCTCATTTCATTGTTAAAAGAATATCCGCTCCCTCATTTTCATAGCAATGAATAAGTGGAAATTAAATATTTCAGAGAAACCGTCAATATTAAATGGTTTTCACTAATTGGGATATATCCACGAAGTATATAATAGAAATATGTTGATGTACCACATCCACTATGGTTCACTACTATTGTAATATTCAGAGAAAACTCACTATCTTTCATAGTTCACTACCTGTCACACTTTGGCATCTCCCTACACTCTCAAATGAAGTGTTCTCAGTGCTCGTCAAGAATATTCTTTCACTAATTACTTGAATCAATGTTGTTGACACCCCATTATGTGTGTCATGAATCTTAAACTTTATCCACTTTATGAATATCAATTTATTATAGAATTTCTGGTAAATTCATTCTTTTTAATGAAAAATTCCCTTTCACAAAACCTTTGTAAAAATTTAGTGAAACTTACTCTAATTTCATATAATTTTTTTTATTTTTCATGTAACTCCAAACTTTCTTGATTTGTTTTACAAATTTCATGCAACTTCAACTACTTACATAATTTTTTTTTGGGTTTTCATCGAACTCTCATCTTTCACACAACTTTTTAGTGTTTTTCCAAATTCCCAAATTTAATGAAACTTTTGGTTTATCAAAGAAATCACTTGAAAATATAGAAAAAAATATATTTTCTATGTAAGATTAAAATTTTAGTCACTAAATAATGCAAGAAATTCCCTCAAACCACTATTACACAATTTCAGATCCATGATGTTCTCTAAGTGTTAGAAACCCCAACTGAGGGGGGGGGGGGGGTAGTGGCTTATTCATAGATGGAACTGACCCTTCACACAACATCCTTACATAATATTAACCATTTATACAAATGTCATGTTTCACTTAACATGAAATATTTTATTTCACATTTAGCATGCAAATCAATACCGTCACATTACTCCCATTTTTATTTCATGGGTTCATGTACCTCTATTTTCATAATTTACCTATAACTTTTTCAAAACTACAAAACTTTCACAAAATAATTTCCTTTCCTATATTTTGAGGAGGATGAACATAAAAATTCATGAAGCAATTTCACCCTTTAATGAAAATTTTGTATTTTCATGAAAATATTTCTTTAGATTTGAAAAAACTTTCCCCTTTTCCAAATTGTAGACTGCAAATAATCTGGAAAACATTGGGAAACAAAACCATATTATAGACATAAATTTACTTAATACTTATTGGGATTACATACCTCTATCCTAATGTTTTATCAAAATAATTTCTCAAAATTCATGGAGGAAATTCACAACTAACCCATTAAACTTGATTTTTCATCAAATAAAACTAACCAAAACACATTGAAATGTCACCTTGAGTGATTTTTTCCCAATAAAATCACCATTTAGGTTTTTGAAAACTCTTCACAATTTGATATCCCTTTAATAATCTAGTTTCTAGATCATTGAAAAACCTTTAAAAACTTCCTTATTCAACCAAAAATCATTTCATATAACTCCATATAATGATCAATGACTTACTCAACACATACTCTAAGCCAACATGAGAAATGATTAGCATGAGAAAGAAGACTAGCATAAAATTTTATCAATTAACCAATTATTTCTCAAAACCACATTCCACATTTCATATAATTCTACCTTTGAAAGAAATCCATTTTATAATGTATCCAAAATTATATGGGCACTCATGAAGATCAATTCTTCAATCCCACTGAGTATATTATTTCATCACAAGCCCATAGGTTAATATACTATGATACACCTACTTTGAATTAACATCTTCAACATCATAATAGTTTTAGCATACCACCCCTCCACATTGGGTTGAGTCATGGTAGACTTTTTATTAGGCCCTAAGCCACATCCCTAAGTTGCCAAAGGCTGGAAGTAAATGCTAAGAGATTCAATAGAATTGGTGGAACAATTCCCCATTGAGAAATAAAAAACCCCAATAAAGCATGCCATAACAAAAGACTACAACATGATTCATGATAATAATATAAAATCACATGAAGTAATATCACTGATATCAAAACCTAATGACAATAGATTAACACAACAAAACACAACTAACATCAAAGTAAAAAAAGTATGAAAAAACCATCAAAACCCGAAGAATATGAAGAAACAAATCCATAGATCTCAACATGCTCCATGCTCTAACTCCACAAAACAGCCAAAGTATCATGATGCACCACTAAATAAGTGTGATACATTACCTTTATGTGTGTCTTGATAAGAAATATCTACAAAATCACCAAAGTTCCAAATCAGTTAAACTCATTAGGTTTTACCCAAATAAATTCCATACCAATGAAACTAGGATAAAAGACATTAAAAAATTTGTATAAAACAATTAAAATTAGTTTATCAAAAATACCAAATCTATTTCTAAGAAAAGTAGTTTTCAAAACCAAAACCATTTTCATGGAAACAAACTAAAAAAGTTTTACAAATCATTTCACAGTCCATTAGGCATTATCCATTCCAATCCACACATCCACACATCTACACATGAATACCTAGGTGACAGTTATGTACTCATGAGTGGTATCTTGTTAATATATCGTGTTTTCATAAGGTAACAAGTATCTCGTGTTCCATTACACCTTTAACACTGATCACCAAGTCATATTTCAACTAGACCTCATATACAATATGAACATACACAACCAAGTATGCTAAAAAACCATGACAATACCATTTTTCCATAACTATTTCAATAAAACAATATTATTTATTGAAAATATTTTTCACAAGTCCCTTTTCCAGGAATCAAACCATGTAATTAGTTTAAAATAAACATTTTAAAATTATTTATCAAATCACTTTTCACAAAAATTCCACAATTCCACAAACCATCACTAATGAAGGTTTCAAAAAATATTTGAACGAAAATTTAGAAACCACTTTTAAGATAAATATCAATTTCAAACTAATCGTTCTAGTTATATAATGAGGAGTTAATAGTGAATCCACCTACCTTTTGAATTATGTAGAAAAAATAAAGACTCAGATATAGCAACAAAACCCGGTTGAATCTCAAAAAACCTACCTTAGATCTCTTCCCCTAACATCAAAACAACCATATCTCATAAATATTGGAATCAATAAACCAATATACATCCACATAAGACGAGATATAAGAAAACAAGAGAGGTATGAGGAGTATATATAATAAAAACTACCAAAAACTACCACAAATAAAGACTTACCATGGGAATCAGGCTTCAAAGCACTAAGAAAAGCCTTATAATCACTTCTTAATCAATGGTAAAACATTACAAAGACTTTGAGAGGAATAAATATCTATTTAGGGATAAAAATTGTGAAAAAATGGCCTTATGGTGAAAATGGGTGATATCCACAATTTTAGAATATCACTTTTAAACTGTGCACAATTAGTCACATAGTTAAAAGAACTATGTGCTAACCGTGCGATAGCCTCTTTCATAAAGATAAATTCACATGGTTATACCTCATAGTTAGAAAAACCTATACCAACCAAAAAAACCATCTATTCCACTTTTCAGGGTTTATCCATACATAAAAATCATAAAGAAGGGGTTACTTACTTGAAACCGGGGGTACTATATTCTCCCCACCATTGGCCTTTCCATCCTCGTAATGTAGAAAACCATTGATCTCTAGATTGAGTTTGGACAATTACTCAACTATTTATTTCTCCCATTCCCATGTCTCTTTCTGAATCCGAACATGTTTCCACAAAACCCAGACTAGACTGATGTGTTTACCATGAAAGACATTCTCTTTCCTATTCACAAACTACACTAGAACATGCTCTAATGAAGCATCTGAATCTTGGTCAACATGATCCCATATTATCACATGGTCAAGGTCATGTTGATTTTTTTTAAAATTGAGAAACATGAAACACAATATGCACTTCACTGAACCATGGGGGAAAATCCAACTAATATTCCACCTCACTAAACCATTAAAGTATCTCAAAAGGGCCTATGTATCTAGGAGATAACTTAACCTAATTCCCAAAATGATGATGCCCAATCCTTGGGGATATTCCATAGAACACATGATCACTCACCTAGAATAAAAATGACCATCAGAGATGATCCACATATGATTTTTAATGAATCTGATCCATCTCCATTCTTTTCCAGATCAACTGCATTTTCTTCTTTTTCTCTTGGTCAAGGTTTGGCGTAACATGTGAAGTCTCACTTATTTCCACCCAAAAAAGTGGATAATTACAAGGATTATGATAAAATGATTCAAAATGAAGAATTTGTATTGAGACATGATAACTATTTTTGTATGATAATTGCACAAATGGTACATGATCTTCCCACAATCCAAAAAAATACATTACATAATTATACATCATGTCTTCCAATGTTTGTGTCATCCTTTCAAATTTCCCATCCATTCAAGGATGATACATTGTACTTATTGTCAACTGAGTTCCAAGGGATTTATATAAATATTCATAGAAACGAGATTTAAACCTCAAATATCTATCTAATAATATTGAATATGGAATGCCATTCCTCTTTAACACTTTTCAGATATATATTTTTGGCAAGTACTCCATTTTATGAGATTCACAAATAGGAATGAAATGAGCCAACTTTGTGGGCCAATCCATTATCAAGCATATGGAATATTTCTTCTGAACCATTCTTGGAAGACCTGTTAAAAAATACATGGATATATACTCCCATTTCAAAAAAAGGAATAGGTAAATGAGGCAACATACCTGCAAGTCGCTGATGTCTTGCCTTAACTTTCTAACAAGTTAAGAATATTAAAACAGATTCAACCACCTTTTTTCATATCGACCCACCAAAAACATGATTTAAACATCATATAAATCTTCGGTATTCACGGATTAACATTCCATCTCAAATGGTGGTAAGATTGAAGAAGTTGTTCCTGTCAACTGATAGGTATGACTATCCAATTTTTGAACCACAACACTGAACTCCCATTCAGCCTGGGGCCCTCAATGGTCTTCCCACCGTTGATCTTAGACCTTATGGAAACTCATTCATAATCAGATGTATGTGCTTTTTTAACCATCAAAACCAAATTAGGAAAAAAGTAACTTGAAAGAAAACTACAACTTTACCTTTTTGTTTACATTCGAAGTGCATATCAGCTAAGACCAACATCAACTGCCACTCATCTAAAGATTCATTTTTCTGACTGAGCATATGAATTTCTAATCAATACATCTGATAATGAACTCCCTTTACCTATTGTATTCATAAAATAAATGTCAAATAATTGGATATACTTCATCTATCTTCTTTTTATAAGATTCAAATCCCTTTGTGAGAAAATATTTTTCAAAGTTTTATGATCTTTAAATACTATAAATTTCTCACAAAAAAGGTAATGATGGAAATTATTCAAAAAATGGACCACAAAAGCAAACTCCAAATCCTATGTTGGGTATTTTTTCCCATAAACTGTAACTTTATTTCACCATAAGTAATAAAAATGTCTCCCTAAATGAGAACACATCTCAAACTAGATCTCAAAGACTCACAATACACCACATACCATTGTCCTGATTCAGGAAAAAAAAGATTGATGCTGATTTAAGGTGAATTTTCATCTCTTGAAAAATAATTTTATCATTTATTATTCCTTTGAAATGGAACATGTTTCCTAGTCAAAGATGTCATTGGTGATTCTAGTCATGAGAAATCTTGAAAAAAATATTGTTAATAACCATCTAGACCAAGGAAACTATGTATCTCGAAGACATTATTTGGTGGTTTACAAGATATATCATCCTCTATCTTTTATTTGGATCCACAGAAAAATTTATTTTAGATATTTCATTGAAAAATAAACGTACCTCTTATATCCAAAAATCAAACTTTTATAATTTCTCATACAGAAGATGATCTCTCAAGATTCCCAACACTGTTGCCAAGAATCTCTCATGATCATACCCTATACTTGAATACACCAATATGTAATCCCTAAAAACCACTAAGAAAGAATCCAAATATTGCTTAAATATTAAATTAATCAATTCCATTAATATTTATAGTACATTCATAGGACCAAAAGGCATATCTACATAATCTTAATGTCTATATCTACTATTGAAATATTTCATTGGAATACCCACCTTCCAAACACACAATTGGTGATATCTTGATCATAATTCAATCTTATAGAACCACTGATCTCCCATCATTTGATCAAACTGTTCTAAAAAATTGTGGAAGTGGATACTGATTGTTTATCACAACATGGTTAAGCTTACGATAATCCAAACAAAACCAAAGATTTCCATCCTCCTTTTTGAGAAACAAGACTTGTGCTTCCCATGAAGACATGGTTGTCCTAATAAACCATTTACTTTCAAGATATTAAAACTTCACATTCAGTTCCCTAAATTCTATTTGTTTCATTCAGTAAGACATAAGGAAAATATAACTCTTCCTCAGAATGAGATCCATTATAAACTCCACTTCTCTTGTGTGTGGAAACCCTGAGAAATATTCAATAAAAACATCTAGAAACTGATAAAAAACTGTTTGAAAATTTATATTCTTTATCTCTTATATCGAAAAAATATCAATGCTACCAACTAGTACAATATCATTCCAACTACTTGTTCCAAAAATACTACTTTAGCTTTCTTTACATTTTATTCTCCTCTAAAGAGATGCTTGATTCCATGATTAGCTGTAAAACTGACCCTTTGAGTATAAAATTTGATATGAG
Organism: Viscum album; assembly: GCA_963277665.1. NCBI lineage: Eukaryota > Viridiplantae > Streptophyta > Magnoliopsida > Santalales > Viscaceae > Viscum > Viscum album. Next base: position 1,948,377,146 of record OY728130.1, read on the forward strand.
CCTTGAATGTTTTCAAACAATCCATACCTAGGACTATGCCATAGACATCTATCTCAAACATAGAGAAATCCCATATCAACTCTGATTCATCAATAGTAATTGAACATGCTTTACACATAATGGATCGACACTCTCTTTGAACAAGATGAGTTTACTGTTTCAACCCAAAAGACATTATATCAACATTTAAACCCATAAGATCAACAATGCGAGAAGAAATAAAATTATGGGATGAACCCATATAAAATAAATATTAAAAAGGGTATAATTCAAAATAATCATACCTATCACAGTCAATGGTCTAGACTGATAATCCACAATAACTTACTCTGCTCCATATAATTTCTAGATAACTGTAGTTTGTTCTTTATTTCCCTATTGAGATTACAAATTATGAAGAGTCATGGTATTCCTAGAATCACCATGCCTAGATTGGATTTGATAATTAGAATTATTCTGATGTCCTCATACCAATGTGGCATAAGATGATTGTGACACATAAGAAGGGTCTCGAACACCCGACTATGGAGAAGAATGACAATAGAACTGAAGATTCCCCATCTGGTTGGAGTTATTGCATGATATAGATGGTTCCATTTAATATCACTTAATGTGATCAAAATAACCCCATTAGAAACATCCTTGATTGATCATGGGTCTTGAAGGATGATTTAGTGATCTAGAGGTCCGATTCTGATCCATTCTACTGCAAAGGAAATTGGTTTCCCTCTTTCTCTTTATCCCAACATTAGAGTTCCCACTATGTCATTTACACAGGAACATGTTCTTCCACTAATATATCTTTATATTTAGATTTATACCACTATAAATCTATTGACCATCTGTATATAATCCATTACATAGAGCATGTAAATCATTGAGTGAATCTCTTACCTCAACCTCGATTAAAAGATGCATGCCTTGAAGGACACACTAGCAGAAACTTCAGGTGAAAATCAGTCTAAATTAGTAAATCTGTTCTGATACTCAATAATTTATGGACTATAATTCTTTATACTGAATACTTCCATTGTTTATCAATCTTAATCATATGAGGAAAAAATGGTTTGTTGAAAAATTCTTCAAAATTCTTCCATGCAAGGCCTTTTTATAATTTATCTAGAACAGCTAATTCAAACCATTGGTGTGTAAGGTACTCTAGAATATACATAGCCAAATTGACCTTTATCTCTACAGGTGTTCTAAAGAAATCAAATATTCGATTCACCATATTTATCCCCACCTCTTCCTTTATTGATTCAAATCACCCTGAATGATGGTGGGATTCATCTTCTAAAATTGGATTAAGTGATCCACTTTCCTTGGTTCATTCCACATATCCCCTCCATCCACCTCCTAGAAGGCTGGGACTATAATCTGAACTAGTTATTGGTTCACCTATGGCACTAGTGCGACCACATTCTCAGTATCTTCTTCTGGTTGGTTTCTTATATTCATACCAAATGCCATTTAATACAACCCAAAAAAAATTCAATAAGTCTCAATCTCTAGAAATTTAACGCTTAATAATTTCAAATTCACCAACATAATACTATCACAATAGTGATTTACAAAGTTCAAAATTTCTATATTTAACCATTTTTGAAAATTCCACCATGATTTTGAAAATCAAACCATTTAAAAAAACATCTATTACCTTTTCAAAATCCCACATTTTAAAAAAATTCCAAAATGTTTCAAAAAATAACTTGTTTGAACCAAATAATTACTCAAAATGAAATATTCACTCATAGTGGGAAGTCATATCCATAATATATGTAACGTAACAAGCTTGATATAAATGAACATTGCATTTATTTTTCATAATACATAATACATTACAAAAATATATACCCAAATACCATATTAGTTCAGTGCCTGTGGAAAATTGGAACAAAATCATATAACTTGGTGAAATATATTCAACATCTCTTATAAAGATCTTCAACTTTTGTTTTCATACCTAAAACCTTTCTTTATATTCAGGGGAAAGGAAAATATAAAATGGGAGAGCTTAATGATCAGTAATGGTAAATATTGAGAATATAGAAAAAACCATAAACATAGGAATGTAAAAACATGGATATAAAGTTTCAATATCATAATCTTGGTTCATTAAATAAATACTGGTAGTATATAAGTCATAGATCATAATGAAACATTTACCATGATAAAATAGTATTGGTATAAAACATGGGATTGTGGAAAATAAATAAGAGCATAATATTATTTCCCTAGTAGCCAAGGGATTACTGCCAAGAAAATCATAGTGTAAAAATTCCATTATTGAACTAGGATTACTTTTCATCATATCCATGTATTATTGAACTAGATTTACTTGGAATTACATCCATGTATTACTGAACCGTATTTACAAGCCATTCTAGCCCTGTATCACTGAACTAGATTTATATTCCACTATAGTCATGTCTATCTCATGAGATATAAATATTTACCCAATTCATTAGAGATAGATATAGGTCCCCCCATATTATAATGAAATTATTCGTACATGTGCCACAAAAACATAAAACATTCATTATAGATTAAATCATGAAATAAAATGGATTTCTTAAACATCATTCCATCACAACATAATTCAAATAAAATAAATAGATTTCATAAAAATAATTCAATCATAAACAAATAAAATTAAAGTAATAATTGGGATAGAAACATACCCCTATTCCATCTTAGATTTTAAATAATTTTGATGAAACACCTGAATTTAATTGTTTAGGAAAATATCCTTTCTTTTTCAATTTTTTTTTCTTTTCTAAAAATACTGCATAATTTTAAAAGAATATAATTTAGTTGAAAATAAATTTTAAATCCCGTAGAGTAAGATTAATAGAAATAAGGTGTTATGAATACATAAAAATCCATTCATTCCATTTAAGTTAAAAAAACATTCTTCTCATACTCTTACCGAAAAAGTCAAAAATTATATCGTACGGAAAATGAATGAAAAATTCCTTCTATAATGTTTAATAAAAAATCACCAATTGGTAAAATTGAATTTAAAATATTGTATAATAATATAAATAATATTATGTATTTTTGAAACATGGACGTGAATGATACATATACCCTAGTAAATACTTACGAACAAACAATATTTGATAATAATGAGATTGCAAAATTATCCCTTACCTTTGGTTTGATATGATTTGTATATATATCCAAAACTACTATATAGTGGGTTTAAAAAAGTTATTAACTTGTAAAAAAATCATAATAATATTTATGATATCATATTGTATTCAATTTTGACTTTATATTACCCATTCATTTATCAATTCCATGCTAAAGTAACGTTTTGGGTAATACACGTTTTATTTATCGTATGCTTTTTGACATTTTATTATTGATCTTCTTACTTAGATAATGATTTAATTACATACAGAATGTAAAACAAGTTTTATATATCCTATAAAATTTTGTATATAAATATATATAATATATAAATAAATGAAATGGGATGCACCATTCGTGGAAATGTTTGGCCATACGTATGCATGGACGTTGTTTCTGTTTACTTATTGAATTGAATAGAATGAAGTAAATGAAATATATATAAATAAATAAATTCAGTAGCATTATTATTTCATATATTTCATGATTATTTATTATATATAATTTATAATCATTTTGGAATGGATAACATGGAGAATGAATCTCATCGCGTTGTGGAGATGGTAGGTCGTACGTATGCACGCGCGACGATATCATTCACTTTATGGTTAAATAGTATGAAATTGGATGATATATTAACTATAAAGAATAATTATCATGTTACATTCATTATTTACATCCATTATACTCATAATTATACCCATCCAAATTAATTATTGTTTAATAACAAATTACACCACGATGTGAAGGCTGTAAGTCGTACACATGCACACACGGTGATATTGTCATTCGTAGGATGGATAAAAGAAGGTATAAGGTTTTAAAATAATTATAATAACTTGTTATAAAGTATAAGATGCAGTATTTATTACTTTAATATGGTAACAACATAATAAGTGGAAATAGAAGAAGAAAATAATTTTGAAATACAATTACCTCTTTTTAGAGTATATCCTTTTTATTTGCACCAAAAGTCTCCCTAAGATGGATTTCTGCCAAATGTGTTGTCTCTAGGAGGAAGGCAGAGATTTTGAGATCTTATTTGAGCAGAGTTTTTATGAGTCAAAGGGATTTAAAGGTGTGAGAAAGTGGGTGGAGGTGGTGTCCTTTTATAAGAGGGAGGGGGTACTTTAGGAAAGTCTGGAAATATTAATTTATTATAATTTTTTTGGTTTATAATAGTTACAAACTCATTTATTTAAAAGATAAGAAGGGTATGGGTATAAATAATCTCAACCTATAAAATTTAGACAAGTTTGGATTTTATTTTTAACCTTATCATTTTGATTTATCATTATTTAATCTATTTAATTTTATTTGTGGTAATACTATTCTAAATATTAAATGGTTATAAAAATTTACTTATGTGTTTTAAATTTTCTATAATTTGATAATTTATGACATTTTGGACCATATAATTTTATATTTTTAATATTTAAATATTTTTTTTGAATTTTAAATACTTTAATAATATGTTATTTTTATAAAATATCAGTAGAGTCAATTTTGGGACTATTCATTTATTTGAATTTAGATAAAATCCTCAGAGAAGATAAATTCAAACCAAAATATTTAATATAATCCTAACATGTAATATTACCCTATAAAATTCTTGGATCACACCAATTAGTTCATATGATATTTATTTTAATATTCTTAAAACCATTTATTTGATATTTTTATCAATAAAATAATTTCTAAGTTACCATTGTGTCATCATTAATGGTAATTATTTAATCTCTAAAAATTATAAATAAATTCAAATGATGTATATAATTTCAGTAGATATATGGATACTATTTATGTTCTACATTATATCATTTTATCACGATATTTAAATTATTATACTTATAAGATATATGATAGTGAGATATTGTCACCTTCTTTTGTTTTAATTATAATTACATCACTTTAATGGAAAATAGTACATTAAATGAAATATTTTAGACCCATAGGTGATATTGGTCAACTTAAATTCATACAATATGATTTTGGTAGGTGTTAGGGTAATTTTATTATCTTTATCATTTTGTTAGTTACTCTAATTTACCTTATTTACCTTTAACTATGGTAAATAAAAATTATTGTAGTTACTATTCATAATATCTACAAAAATAAAAGAAACCTATTAACATAATTTTGACCCAATGATCCCAAACATGGAATCTATTTTTTATAATTCAAAACACATAATTGGATTATATTAATTTAAAATTAATACCTATTGTCAAAACCAAAAATTGGGTTTTTTAGAAGTAAAAACTTATCAAAAGATTGACATGTGTTTATGTCCAATTTAAATGTAAAATTAATTCCAATGAACAAAATTGGAGTAAATGATAAAAAAATAATTCATTTAAACTTTAAAAATTATTAAAATGATAATATAATAATATAATTAAATTATATGAAAAGGCAGTTTTGAATTAAAATGCAGTATTTTTTACTATTCATCAAAATATGAATTTAATTATGAAAATACCAAAATTTCAATGAAATTAAATTTTTATGTCCTGATTCCAAATAAGGAATTTATTTTTTTAAATATAATATTCAGTAGTATTATAAATCTAGATTTAAAATTGGTTCATAATTAAAAGGTGTCAAAACTATATTTTTTGAAAAATAGTTCATTTTTCTAAAAAATTGAATTTGTTCTTATATCATGTTCTATAAAATACATAATATGGATGTTAATGTTATATAAAATTCAAAATGTGGTTAATAATATTCATAAGGGATATTTTATATAATATTTAAATAATATATTGTTGTTTAGTGACACATTGTATTGCTTAAACCCAAGCTATCGAGGAAGGTCACTCTTGAGTGTAATGCAATCCAAGTGAGTGTTGAATTAATTGAAATATTACTATTTTGTTTCATATAACATAATACAAACATAGTTATTTTATACATTGGAAAAAATATATACTCAGTGTTTCATAAAATGAAATATATCAAATGAACTTGAAATTGTGTATAACACAAGCCAAGTAAAGTGTTTCACATACTGCTTGCTAATACGGTGTTTCATATAGAAAAAGATAATATTGGTGTAGTGTACAAAAAATAAATCAATGAAATTAAAAATAATCTATCTCATAATATTTTAGGGGTGTTACAATTTCTTTCATTCTCATCTCATTAGATAAACCCATGATAATGAGATTCCAAGTCCTATAAGTGTCTCCAAAACACTTATGTACCCAATTATCCAGTGACATGAATTTTAGCCTAAAATAGTTAGATATGACTTTTTATGATCTATATTTAAATTAAAAAAATACTACTACTTTTTAAAATCCCAACTTAAGTACTAAAACCTAATGAATTTCAACTCCAAGACTGAAAACCGATACCACTTGTCCCAAAATGAATGAAAAACTGATGGAAACTAATTGCACTTGTAGGTCAAGTACCAAAGAAGGTAATAAAACTTTTAAAAATGAAATATGGAACAACTTTGACTGAAAACATTTATAATATCCCACCCTCCTCGCTGAATTATGTTGAGGTGGAATTAATAATAGGCTTTAAGCAACATACCCAAGGTGTCAAAGGCTAGAAATAAATGCAAAGGTGTTTAATACAATTGGGTGATGATTTTACCTTTTATAAATAAAAAACCCTACCAAGATTTCCATAAAAAAACAACACTAAAAGATTCATGATAACAATTAAAAATAACACAAATCAATACCATTGATATCAAAACCAAACTAAAATAGAGTAAAAAAATGGAAGAGTACTAACTTAAATGTTAAAGGAAGAAGTAAGGACCAACAAAAACCAAATACTCTGAAGAAATAAATCAACAAATCCAATAATGATCCATGATCCAACTCCAAAAAACAACAGAAGTATTATGAAGCACCATTGAAGAAGTGTGATACATTACGTTTACTTGTGTATCAATAAAAAATATCTGGAAAATCAACCAAGTGACAAAGTAAGGGTGAGTAATGAAACTTTGTAGGTTTTACCCAAATGAAGTCCCTACTCACGATAGTAGGATAGAAAAATTTATCACATTATATAAAAAAATTTATATAAAACAATTGAAAATTGTTTATCACAAAAGAGAAACTATTTTTAAGAAAAATAGTTTTCCAAAAACAAATTTTCCATGGGAATAAAATAAAAAAGTTTTAGAAACCATTTCATAATCCATTTGGCATTACCCACTCCAATAAACACACCCACACATTAAATCCAAGGTGATAGTTCCATACTCATGAGTTGTCTCTCATCGATATTTAAATTAGTCACAAGGTAAATATTATCGCACGTTCCATTACACCTTTGTCACCAATCACCTCTTCATATTTCAACTATACCTCTTATGCAATATAAACACACACCACCATGTATGACCAAAAACCATTCTAGTGACTTTAATACAAACCCATTCAACAAAAAAAATCTTTTTGTTGAAAATATTTTTCATAATTACTTTTTCCATTAATCAAACCAAGTAACTATATAAAAGTTAACATTTTAAAATCATTTATCAAATAACTTTTCAAAACAATTCCACAATTCCACAAATAATCACTTAAGTAGGTTTCCCAAAATAATTTCATAAAAATTTCAATAAAAATAAATAAATTTTATAATAATAATTCTAGTTTTAGAAAAAAAGAGTTGATATTGAATCCCCCTACCATGGAAATTATAGAGACAAATTAATAATGACAGGAAAACACCAACAAAACTGGGTTAAATCTCCAAAACATGCCTTTGATCTCATCCCATAAACATTAACACAACCTTATATCATCAATATTGGTATAAAAACCCCTATATCCATCCAAAATGGACATTATGTAATTAAATGAGAGTCGGAATATTATTAGATCTAATAAAAACTACAAAAACATTAAATGAGGACTTACCAATGGAATCGAGCTTCAAGGAACCAAGAAAAGCCTTCACATTGCTTTCAAATTGATGGGGAAATCATTGAAAACTGTTGGGAGGGTGAATTATCTAGTTAGGGATTAAAATAACGAAAAAATAAATCCTCAACGGTGAAAATTAGTGAGATCCACAATTTTAGGTTTCCACTTTTAAATTGTGTAGGGTTAGTCTCACATTTAGGAAAACCGTGTGCTGACCATTCGCCAACCTCTGCCTCAAAAAGAACATCACATGGTTGTACTACAAAGTTAGATTACCATGTGAAAAAAATGAAAAATAAATCCATCCCACATAGTATGGTTTATAATGGGTGGCTTTATGGTTTGGAAAAACTTTGCACCTAACTGTGCGCTTACCCAAAAGCCCATGTTTCACCGTTCATCATCTCTTGAAGGAGTTGCATAGTTTAAAAAAACCGTGAAAAAACTGTGCACCATTAAAAAATTCACAAAAATATTATAAAAGCCTTCAAACTCTCCAAAACTTCACCCAAACACTTTATATACTTAAAAAAACCTAAAAAATGGGTTACTAACATGAAAATGTGGGTTCTAAAATATTTGTAACTCCCTCTATTTCTGTACCCCCCTATCAGTTTTCATCCTTTCATGGACATGAATTCTCCACATTTTTCTAATAACCATTATTTTACTCCTTTATGATCTACAATCAGGTAAATAACATATATACACATGTGAAAAAACACACAATTCCTTAGGGAGTGGGAGTTACACATCTATATGATTCAAGTGTGGATAATTGATTGGAATCTAAGAGAATATCGTTGATGTTTAAAATAATTTTTTGAATTTATTAGAATATATGAATCATATAGTTCTATAGTAACATACTCAAACTTCATAAACCCATGATCCACTTTCTCCTTGATAAACAAATACTTGATTTCAATGCACTTCATCCATGACGGATAGACATGATTTTTGATAAGATTTATAGAACTTAAATTATCAATATTGATTTTTATTGTAGATATCACATCAATCAAAACTTCTTCAAAATGTTACTTCATCCACAAAAATTGCATATAAGCTTGAGTGTTAGTAATATATTTAGATTATGTTGTGATCAGAGAAATGCAATCTTGTTTCTTTATCATCTATGGAATAGATAGTCTACCCTGAAATAATGCACCACCAAATATTGAATTTCTATCATATGCTGAACCAACCTAATCTACATCTCCATAACCTAATAACTCATTTTTAATGTTTTTAATTATACAATAAATTTAAATACACTATTTTGTTGATATACAATAGTATTATTTTCATAATAATACACGACATTCCATGGAATGACATTGATACCATACCACCTGGAATGTAGAAAAAAATATCAGTTTGAATAAATATTAAGTATAAATGGATTCTAATGATCTACCTATATTCCCTGACATTGAAAACATTACCCCATCATCCTATAATAGTTTCATATGGGTGGTAACCAGAGTTTTCTCTCCTTTAAATTCTAAATTAAAAATATTCTTTGAAACTCCTTTAAATATTTGGATTGTGAAATAAATGTTTCTTACCTTTCTTTAATCATTTATAATCCAAGTAATTAACCTTTAGAACCCATATTTCATGAATTTTACAAATTCATTGAACTTTTCTTCATTTTATACACTAAATTTATTTCATAAAAAAAATCATCTTTTAATTACTATAATTATTTACATAGATATTGTAATGAACTGCACCAGGATGAAAACCAAGATTATTTAAATACATATTGATTCATGAATACTAGACTCTCGGTGCCTAGTTTAACTCATGTAGTGTTTTTTTAGCTAGAAAACTTTGTTCTCATCTTCAAGAATAAGAAAAACATATGACTATTCGATAAAAATCTCTTCCTCTATAACTCCATTTAGAAATATAGATTTTTCATCCATTAGGAAATATTTTAACTTTATTTACACTGTTATGGACAATCATATTTGAATAGTATCCAACCATGATATAAGTGAAAAAGTCTCATCTATATCGATTCTATTAATATGGGACTATCTATTACACGCTATTCATGATTTTTTTGAATAATCATGTCTTATTAATTAATTTTTTTTACGAAAGACCCATTTGGCCTTGATTACATTCTAATTTTCCAACCTTTAAACAATCTAAATTTTTTTATTATTTTTTAATTGGTCAAGCTATTCATTCAACACATAATCCAAAATCTCATATTTTACAGCTTATTCAAAATAATTTGTCTCTACATGTTATAGGAAAAATATTTGCTGTAGATATTTTATTCTTCTTGTATGCACAGGAACTAAATGATTTTTGATGGTATTCTACTTATCAATTTTAGCTCAACACTTCGGTTTTTGTGTAGATAGATGTCTAACATTACTTTTCTCATCATCAATGTATTATTTTGAATCCAATTTCATTAATCGTAATCCCCCTTAGTTTTCAATCCATTATTCATAGTCCCCTTGATATTGTTCCAATATTTTCGGAATATTCTTCTCATTCTTCACCACCACAACATCATTTCTCTCTATAACTTTTCCTAGTTACTCATTGAAGAATTTATATGCTTTCATTTTTCCTAAGTAGGAAACAAATATATCTTATTCTCCCTAGGATTTAAAATTCTTGTATTTATCCTCATTTAGAATTAAACACTTACTTTTAATGACTTGAAATTACTTCAACATTGAATTCTTTCCATAACATTGCTCGTATAGAGTCTTTTCCACTACGGGAGAGGAAGGTTGTACCAACAGTTAAAAAAATAGGTATATGATGGAGAATTGTTTGTATAGACTATAACGACGGTTCTCCAGACCATTAGATATAGTGATCTTAGGAATGAACTATACAAATGGTTTATAGTGAACTATTGGTATAAGGTGGTTAGAATGTAATTTTTCTAATGGCTCATTGTGAACTGTTGGGATAGAGATATTCCAGTGGTTCAACACCATCATGAAAGAGATTTAACAATGATTAAATCCATTGGGAAAGACCTATACCCACAATTTATAATGAACTGTTGGTATAGGGTGGTGCAAATTTTATTTTACAAATAGTTCATTGGGAACTCTTGGAATAGAGGTATTCCAATAGTTATGAAACTATTGGTATAGACCCCCCCCAACTCCCCATCTAACAGTTTCCCTACTTCCCACTGGACCTACAATTTAAACATCAAAACAAAAAACACTTGAAAATAAATCAAAATTTCAAAACATAACACTCTTAAAATCAAGACATCAAAACATTACATATGAAATAATTAAACTAATAGAAAACTATAGAAACAATCAAAACAGAACCCCAGTAATGAAAATAGAACATCCTCAACCAGAAATGAAAACAACATAACATCCTCAACACACAAAATATACAATGAAACCAATAGAGCATCCTCACATTGAAATAAAAAAATAAAAAAAATAATGATAATTGAAGAAATAAATCGATTCATTTATCAAATCATAGAAATCATACAAAATATCACATATATTCATTAACACCAAATCATTAAACAACAAATTTTATAATTATTAGTAAAAAATGTAATAGATCAATATATACCTCATCACCATCACTATAATAACCATCATTCTCATCCTTATACTCATCCACATCCACTTTATTGTCCTCATCCTCATCCTCATCATCTCCCTCATCCTCGAACTCTTACCCAGCCTCTTCCTCACCATAATCCCCACCCTCTTCCTCGCAATCATCCCCACCCTCTTCCATGCAACCATCCTTATCATCACCATCACCATGAATGCCATTATCCTGACCACCACTAGGACTACTACTCAGTGCACTATATAACATATTCATCATCATCATATATGCATTAAAATCCACCGTGGTGTCTTGTGGATGTTATAAACATAAAAAATCAACCAGTTTCATAAATTTAGTATTTTCTATTGGAGTTTATTCTTCCACATATATGGACATTTTTTCCTTTTCTAACTTAGCCTCAGCTTGGGATACTTGTGCATGAGCATTTTACAACTTTGGGTTACTAGAATCTAAACCTAATGTTGTCCCATAACTCATTAGGAAAATACTATTCCTTGGTCAACAACGTACTCTGCCATGATTTTTATCTCCCAAAACATGAAGTAAGTTATATTTTGGGCCCAAGTTTTCAATTTCCTAGGCATTAATCACCTCAAAATCAGAATTTTAAAAATATAAATAGAATATTAAGTTAAAAAATAAATATTAAAAATTGAAATCTATAATTTAAAACATACTAATTTTCACTGTGTCAGTTCATTTACAATTCTTCCATCTTTTTAATTTCTGATCAAGATGAATAATTCAAGGCACATATCCTATAATATTTTAAAACTCCCTCAGCAATGAAGTTGAATTTTGTTAAAAATAATTAATATAGGTTACTAATAATTAATTATATAACTAAAATCAAAGGGATATTAATTCTAAATAAAGTTGAAAAGAAATTGTTTTTGCAGAATAATTATAAGTATCAATAAATGCGTTATCAATAGATATAACATATATATAAGTCAATAGGTCATCATAATAATCAATAATAAGGTGGTATTTTGATCACCATAATTAATGATAAGATTAACAAGTATTACTATAACATAATGGAATATGTATAAATGGGTTATTTGGACTCTAATCATGGCTACAACATAAATAAATTATTTTCTATGAATTAATAATACACATTGTATTCCCTAAACGATCATTTGGAGATTTTAAATGTATAAATTGAGTTTCTTTTATTTAATGATACTAGATAAATTTTGTTTCTCCATCACAAGATGTATTAGTGTTCTTTAGAACCCCTCATTCAATTACTGTGATGAAAATCATGACGAAAAGAATGATTTTCATGTTTTTTTGTCTTCTTTTTATAAATTTAGTTTAGTTTGATTCAATTTAGTTTATTTTAGTACATTTTTATTCAAATCATTTTTGGTCAGGACATATTCATTCATATATACTAATATGGATTTAGTCTAATTTGATTCATTTTACTTTGATTCTATTCAGTTTGATTTTAGTTTGTATGTGGGTGGTTAAGGCTAGTTCAATTCATGATTGACCTATTTAAGTATATATATATATATTGGTTTGATGGAGTTTATTTGATTTCAATTCCACTGGGTTTGATTTATTTCATCAAATTTTAGTTCTATTTTGTTTTAATCAGTTTAATTTAGTTATAATTAGGTTAATTGATGTTTGGATAGTTTGATCCAGTTTCATATACTTCATATCAGGATGGATAAAGCCTATCAGATTCAGCTAAATCTAAATTAGTATAGACCAATCTGGGTCAATTCATATTGGTACAATATAATTTGGATTTCTTATAATTGATTGAATTTATTTTTGTTTTGTTAAGTTTAGTTTAATATTGTTCAATTTGGTTCAAATATGGTTGAGTCTATTTAGGAAAATTTCATTCAATTTGGTTCCATTCAATTCATCCTTATTTGATTATATTTTATTTATTTAAATTATATTCTACACAATACAATTTCTTTAATAAATTGTCATATCGTTTGATTTAAATCTATATAATTTGGTTTAGTGTCGTTTATTTCAATAATATTTGGTTCTATGTAGTTTAGGTTGGTTTTAGTATTTTTAATAAAAATATATTCTTTCATAGTCAATTTTATTTGGTTTACATCTACTTGAAATAACGTAGATGTGTTTTATTGATTCACTCAGTTTTAGGCATTCTTGGGATAGTTTAGCTTATTTCAGTTGTATTTGATTCTGTTTGATTCTATTCAAAATTATTCAGGTCTAGTTAATTTTTTTTGATTTCTGTACGTTCCATTCAGTTGTATTTATGTAATGTAATGTCAATTAAATTCAGTTCAAATCTATATAATTTTTTTCATTTGATACAAATTTTTTTGTTTAGTTTAATTAATTTTAGTGTGGTTCGAGTTGAGTTGAGTCAATTTAGGTTAGTGTCTTTTTATTTTTTACAGGTTTATATGGATAAATTCCATTCAATTATAATTAGTTTATTTTGGTTTGATTCAATTTTATTTATTTTATATAAATTTTTTGTTATGTGATTGATTAAGTTTCGATAATTTATTTTTATTTGGCACGGGTCAACTTGAATAAAGCAGAGATAGTTTCATTTAGTTTTAAATAGTTAATTTTGGTTTGGTTTGAGAATGTGTGTTTTAGATAAAATATTTTTAGTAATATTTGGTTTTGGTCAGGTTGAATTGGTTTGATTTAGGTCATTTAATACAAAGTCATTTTTTTATATATTAATTTTTATTTATTTCAATTCATTTTAGTTGATTTTCATTCAAATGGGTCGAGTTAAGTTGAGTTTTTTTTTGTTTTGAATTAGTTCAGTAATTTTTACTTTAGTTTTGGTTATTTCTATTTGATTCCTTTTTGTTTGGGTTTGTTCAATTCGTCATAAATTCCTTATTTATCATCCTTTTTTTATAATTTTCATTTTTTGGGAAGTAAAACTAGAGGGAATAACTCCCTAATTCCAAGGAAAAAAGAAATATATACAATACGAGGTACAAGAATTCTAGTCATATCATGATTGGATTGAACATAAAATTTATGACTTTATTCTCTAAGGAGGACCAAATAACTCACTTTAACAACTTTTTTGGTAAGGGAATTTATAAGCTGATTGACCCCCATATTTTCATGAGGAATAAAACATTAATTACATCTAGGTAAGTGAGTGTTGTACACACTTCCTCTCATGGTTTGATATCGTAGTCTACCCTAAAGTGCATCGGTATATTGTGGAATCCTTGTTTTTTGTTTTTTTATGATGATTCTTTAAAAAATTTCAATAATAAAAATGTAAGTAATAATGAAAATCAAAGAAATTTTCATTTAAAAAACACAATTTTTTTAATACCTTGAAATCAATACTCATCTAATGATTAATCATTTCTCGATAATATTTTACCAGACAATCATCCATGAAAATTGTGAACTCTAAATCCATGACGAATCTAGAACACCATGTACTATACAACACATGCATATATCCACTCTAGAGCTCTCAAAATTTAATAAGTCGCACTACCCTTGGATTTTTTCCATCGGGAAAGTTAAAAGGAAACTAGAACTGAAATATTAATTCATATAAATACAATAATATAATAACAGTAAATCCAACCAATTTTTACCCATATTTGTGAAAAAGATTTATCCTTTACTAAATTTGGATGGTTTATCCAATAGTGTGGACTTTAGATAACTATTTTGGATTATATGGAAAGCATTAGAAAAAATCTCCTTCATTCCTGTACTTTTTTACAACAGTTTTTTTGTCTTTATTTCACCACAGCAGTAGTTGTGTGTTGTGATTCGACACTACACACATGCGTTTATTCCCAGACCGCTTATCAGCTAAACTAACTGTTAAAGAAGAAAAAATTATTATATTAATACATATTATAATGAAAATAAATTTTAGTAAATTTTTTAATTGGGTTTTATAAATATACCTAAGGTATTCTGAGTAATGGGAATCACTGTATCCTTATGAAATGAAGGAATATCTACCTATATAGATGTAGTGGGTACTAGTGTATTCTCTACATGCTCAGAAGGTGTTAGAGCAGTAGTTGAAGAAGCAAGAATGTTGTATCCTGGGGACTAAGAAGTAGAAGGAAAAGAAGATGACATAATTGGTTGTGAAAATACATAATAAGTATGAGGAGTAAGAATCATTATCAGATATATGAAATAGAGGTGGAATGGCACTGATGAAAATATAAGTGCAAACATGGGTGGCCTAAATATGTCGAGTGTCTATAATGACACCACGTGATCAGAATGTGTTGTAGATAGTATGTCAAGGTGTGGGATGAGATGCGATTGGGTAAATCTACTAGAGCGCCTAGATTTAGTAACACCCCTTGAATCTATAGTCTGAGTAATGAAATCACTAGGCTGGTTAATGAATATCTAGTACCTTGGTGATGGATCCTAATTAATATAAAAATTTTATATCTAGTGGGATGGATACCAAAACATAAGAAATGTCAAATAAGAAACAACATATTCAAATTAACATGTTTAACATGGGTATGATATAGTTTTTTCTATTTTGAATTCAGTCCAATTCAATTTTGGTTCATTCATTTTGTATATTAAGGTCAATTAATTAGGTTATTTTTCCACTATTATTTGTCTTAGGTCATTTGGTTCATTTTGTTTAATTTAAGTGTTAATTTATCTATTTTTGTTTATCATAGTTTAGTTGGTTCATATTTTGGGTTTAGTTCTTTTTCCTTTTTTTCCTTTTGTTATTATTTTCAATGATTTTGAATTTCAAATCAATTACTTTAATATGTCATATTAAATTCATCTTGTTTTTTGTTATAATTTAATTGTTTTAGTTTTATTTGGTTTGGTTGGTTTGAATACAGTTAAATTCAATATTAGAGAATGAAACTCAATGGAAACTACAACTAGTAAATATTGGAAATGCACCTGAAGTTCTAGTTTAATATTAAATATTTGTAATCAATGGTAAATAAATTTTTATATAACCAAAATCAATATACATAGGTGAGATAAACCAAAAGAACCTAGAATATAGAAATATGATTCTATATATTTACCACCCCAAATTTAGGTTCACAATCAACTATGATAATAGATGTATTCGATTCATCATAAGTATTAAATGGATTTGAGATAATGGGAATAGAGATGGTTCCAATTCCATAATCACCATCATTAAAAATATATCGTGGGATTACATAAAAATGACACCAAATTAGGCTAAATATTATCCTTTACATAAAAAACTTGTTTCTCCATTTATTCCAATACATATTGTTTATTGTTATCAAGTGTATGAGTCATTTTAATAACTTGAAATCTACAATCATCGATAAATGTGTCATAAATTGTCATTAAATCAAACCACTAAAATTTCATTGGAGTGACTCGACCATGAGATTAATAATCCAATATTAGTATTTTCTCAACAAATCTATAATTAGATACATTTTTAAATCTTGGTATATTATATGATTAACTAGGATAAAAATTTGTTGTGGCAGTTAACATAACACCATCCTGTTTTTCTCTGATGTTATTTTCTAATTCTGTGATAATAAATATATACCCATTGATAATAATTGTTTTTCATTCATGAACCATGGAATTAGGAAAAAAAAAATTCTCTCATTTCCTAAAAGACAGATCCAATATGAAAAATCAATACCTAAAATATAAATTAATATTAAACTAAATTAAATATTTATTTTTTAATTTTTTACAGTAATATTTCTACCTTCAAATTAAAACATGCAGAAAAATATTTTCCCTGAAAAGTATCTATCCATCACAATGATAAATAACCATTATTTCTATTTATCATATTTTTATGTTCCCTATCAAAAAAATTAATATTTTAACATATATGTAAAATTACATTAGATGAAATAATATATACATGCCCAATTTACTTACTTGATATAGACATCAAATAAATTACAGTTAAAAAAACTGTGTGATGTGATATCTCCTACTCTTCAAGGTTTAATTTTGTTAATGTATATGATTCGGGAATTCATCCTATTTGGGGAAGTGATGGAAACTGGGAAAAAATTTCCCATACTATTCTTGTTTATTTCTCATTTTCTTGTTATATCTCATTGTCATATTAGAAAAATCGATTGAACATAAATCCATACATTCTTAATCAAAGTGACCTTTAATGATAGAAATATCAGGTTGATTTCTATTTTGGACATAATATATAATTTCGAAGATCTTTGTTTCTATTGGATACATAAAAAAAAGTCCTCTGAGAATTATTTCAATTGGAAGATGGAGAGTTAGATGCAACAAGCATGTGAAAAATGGTGGAAGAAATATTTTATTCAACTCGCTCAAAATTAATGCTGCCTCTACCAACATTACTTACAAGAAAAATTCAAAAAATTCGTAACACAAATATCTCTAAAGAAACAACATAACTGAAAACCTGAAACCCTTAATTTATTGGATAAAATATGGCACAAGTTTTATAAGAATCAATTCAGGTAGAAGGATGTGATAATCATGTGCCTTCAATGTTTTTAGATTCAAATATCTTATATTGAACAGTTTTGATACGTTTCTTAAATATCAATAAATAACTATAATAGTCTCTAGTAATTCAAGAAATTGATCTTTTTTGATAGCTTTCATCACCTAATAAGCACACATAACTTTACATTTATTTTCATTGATACACCCATGATGAAATTTTTGACTGATGCCACAATCCACCAAGTCACGATGATATCGTAAATCATATTTTGTCTTTCCCTTGAAATTTACAACAATTAAAATAAATATTTCACATATATTATTTTTAGTGCGCATTATATATAAGCAATGAAGTAAAAAATTGGTTGAACAGTAAGACATGTCAAAGAAGATACCCCTCTTCTTCAAATTGTAACAAGTTTCAGTGGAAACATTCTTCCTCTTTCAATATTTCATCTAACACTTCGTAAATGAAAAAAATGAAATCTTGTAACTAATTAAGCTAACTGGTTCTAGAAATACACTGAGGCGGTTTGTTGGTCTCTATGGCATTGTCAAATCTTCAACGATGATTCTTATATGGATGGTCCATTTGATATAATCATCAATGTCCCATTAAACAAAAACTATGGAAATGTTTTAGTATTATGGATCATTTATTCATTATAAATATAGGACATGATAGTTTTCCATTCATTCTCCCACCAAATATCATTTCATAAGGAGGATAATCCTTTATCATCCATATAATCACAACATTCATATGAAATATGCCATTCTAATATGAATCTTATGTTCAAACACCCACATCCCAAAGATGTTTCAAATCTTTTATTACAGGTTTCATGTATATGTGCATATCATTGATGGGATCATAAGGTCCATATATGAGTATAATCATCAAAGAAAAAGTTTTTTTCAAACATATAAATATAAGAAGATTATAATTGTGTATGAAAACTAGACATGTGTTGAGCGAAGTAAGCATCTTATCAAACGATTTAAAACCATAAAATGAAAGAACCACCATCACATTACACACTTCAGCTACAAAATTAGGATATCAAGAATCATATATCTACCATGAAAATTCATATTTAGGGCAGACCAACTAATTATTATTCTTATTTCTCTTTGTATCATGTCATCAAATTTTTATTAATATTTCATTATAAATGAAAATATTTTAGAGTGTAGGGATCAATGGAAAGTTCCAAATTACATCGTATAGAATAGATGATGGTGTTCCATTAGATTTTGTATTCTATCAAGATGTAACACAGTTTATAGAATCATTTCAGTCATTATTTTTTTCTTATAATATGATTCAATATTTCAGGCATGAAGGATTTTTTTAAATTCCTTGTTCATCAACTAACTTCCATTCCACAGAGTGGTATAAGGGAATATCTGAATCATTTGGAACAAATTCCTCCAAAAATGTAATAATTCAATTAATGAAATTATTAGAAATCACATACATTATTTTCTTATGAATCAATCAGATTAAAAATTATATCTTGTTCATTTTACCACATTACCTATATACTGGAGTCATGGTAGCATTAATCAATTTTTTCATCCTATCAACATCATTAATTTCATTAGACACATCATGTGTTCTCGTATCAAATTATTCTTGGTTTAGCATCCATTTTGTATCATGATGAAGAATAAATGGAAACTGGTTAGCTAACAAATTCCCCAATCCAGTCCTCTCATTTGGATCAAGAACATTTTGATATTTCATTTTATCCCCATTACGATACCACACATAGTAGTTTATTTAAAACCATATTTGGTTATATGGTAGTTTACTTCTTCACATCACAACCAATCTCTTCCAACATAGTTATAACATAGGTAACATATGTGACTGATATCGTAAGAGTTTTTAAAACACAAAATAAAAAAAATCTCACTTACTTGTTTTGAAAATCGATTGAGATCTAATCTGTTTCATACATCCAACTTCTATCCATTCTGTAAAAAATCATTATAATTAATTTCAAAAAATCAATTAAAAAGTTTTGAAGTTTAATCAAAAATATATTTAAGAAAATGATAAATATTCAATTTATATGAAAACATAACTGAAAAACTAATCT
Source organism: Viscum album (assembly GCA_963277665.1). NCBI lineage: Eukaryota > Viridiplantae > Streptophyta > Magnoliopsida > Santalales > Viscaceae > Viscum > Viscum album. Next base: position 1,948,397,358 of record OY728130.1, read on the forward strand.
ATATGAGAATCATAAAATAAAAGTCAAAAAAATACTATATATATATATATGAAAGTACTATAAATATAAAACCATGATATTAAATTTCATTATATCAATGAGTAATAATGTTCCAAATCAATCGAGGGTTAAGGATTTAATTATGAAAATGTATATTATATAATATAAATACCCAAGGGTGTTATTAAAATGAGATGTTCTATATATAAGAAAATCTATCAGTACATCTACTGATAACCATCATAAAAAGGACTTCCTAATCCATCAACAGATCCCAATTTAATAGATGAAACTCAAAATTCCATGTCCCTCACCATCTATAGGACATTTCCATTACCTATAATTCATATGAAAGGATGTTTACACATCTTTGTTATTCATATGATTGATTTTAGTTTAATATACAAAGTAAAAATTCACCACCCCACCACATAATACATGTTATAATATAACATTTTTGAGGAAATAATATAGAGCTATATGAGTAGAAATAATAATTATTAGTATTTTAAATCATAAATATTGGATATTTTTTTATTTATGACAAGTAACTCCAAATGTATTGATGGTATAGATGTATATCACCTCCAATGAACCAATACATAAAATTTGATAACATAAAAAAATTGATTCAAGTAAAAGTACCCAAATCGTTATAGGGGAATGGTAATTTTCAATCCAATTTAATTTATTTAATTTATCATTTTCATGAGAATAATGTAAGGGGTATATGAAGTCAACATGTTTTGTGTAAAAATAATTCCATAAAAATTTATTCAATAACATGTATACCTATTACTGATTGTTTTCAACAATCTTCTCAAAAATACATTCAAAATACAATTTTAAAAAATCTTATATTTGAAATTATGATATTTTTAGAATTTTTTGGATGAAGTAAAAATCGAAAATACACTTTATCTTATATTAGATAGATGCACATAATATGTTTATAACCATTTGAAACATCATGAGCGAGTATCAATGAATAATTTTAAGAAAGTAGACAAAAAGATAAAAATGTATTAAAATAGTATAAATGTAATGTTAACATGAAAAATATAGTTTGATACGGTATAAAAATCTAAAATATTGAAATCAAATGAAGATAATATTTTTATATTTGAAAACATTTCAGTGAAAAAAATATACTCATACTTATGACATTTATATTAAACCTTTACACATGCATAGAAGAGAGAAAGTGCTACCTATTAGAATAAATGTTGATATATCGTTTGAGTTCTAGGGTAAAGAAGTGATTTTTATGATAGAATGTAGGAAATAAATTTATATAACTAATAATTAAGTTCATAGCTACTAAAAATGATGAAGATAGATCAAAAATACCAAATTCTAATATTCAATTTTCTATGGTTAAAATATGTCAATAAGCTCTTTGTTGTTGTATAAATGTTAAAAAATAATTTAATAGAATAAATTATCTTCGGCACACAAAAAACCATACTTAGAGATATAAAATTCATACCATATCAATCCACAAGTAAAAAATTACAACCTCTACGCGTGTGTTTTCTCAATATCATATTTCATAAAAAAATCATTTTTCTTCAAAATCACTAAAACTTATAGAAAAAATTTTAAAATTTTAAAATTTAAGTAATAATTGAATAAGAAAGGTCATAATTCTAAAAAATAAATTTTATATCGAGATAAAAATTTAATAGAAAATCATGAAAATATTAAACAATCCATAAGAATAATTATATTAGTTAAACATATAATAGATATTTAATCTATGTACTTAGAAACTTCATTCTATAAGTCAGGAGAATCCATTACCTATGATCACTTGTATGGTTGAATATATAAAGTACTCATAAATATGAATAAGGAATCATAAACCATTCCTAAAAAGTATAAAATGAAATATTTCACTAGTATTTTTTATGATTTCAGGTTGTAAAGGGATGTTCTACTCCTAAAAATATTGCAGTTATATGAATTTAAAATATAAATATAGTTATTGACCTAAAATAACTGAAACCAAAATTAAAAAAAAATCAATAATGAAGAAATCCAAATTTTAATAGAATGAACCCAAACCAATCAAAATTGATCTGAACTAACCCAAGAAGACATGAATAAAATATAAAAAAAATCCTAAATCAAATCGCACAATCAAAATTATTTACATTACCACAAAATTAAGTATCTGTAGTGGTGTTTCATACCAAAAATGAAAGAAATTGATGGTTGATAGAATACCTAAAATATTATTAGCCCACTAATTTAATATTGATGAATATTTAAATGAAATCACATAGGGAGATTTCTTTACTAGTTGGTAAGATAGTCTAATGTTTCTGTTGGTGGGGTTCATGATTACATCTGTATAGGTGGTGGGGAGAGATATAAGCCACTATTTTTTAGGTTATTTTTAAATGGGAGTGATGATATGGCATGGATATGGATGGGAGTGTTGATGGAATAACCTAAATCGATTTCATCTTCCATAAAATGTGAAATGAAAGAATCGTTCGTGTGTTCAGCGGACTAGGGATTCACAAACTGATGTAATTAATATTCTATTATCACCTCTCACGTTTATTTATGATGATGTATTTAATTTACATATATAAGATATTAACGAAATATCAATATTTATAAAAATAATATATCATATATTTTTTACCTTTCTATACATAGAAAATGATGTCGTCGTTCGTGTGTATGTGTTGATTACCACCTCTATGAAGTGATTTGATTTATTTTACATTATAGCCTCACATATATTATATATATAAGTGTATTAAAGGAAATAATATTATATTTATGAAACAATTATCATCCTATAAAGATAAAAAACAGTTACCTTCTTTCCATCACGATATTTAAAAAATGGAAATGTTACTCATGCATGCCTATGACCTACCGTATCTATGATTGTAACATACTTAATTTTTCATAACCATATTACATGATTGGATTGGTATAATTTATGTATAAAATTTTTAATTATTTCCATATTATTATTCTAGAGTTGATGAAATAATAATCTCTATGACCTTAGTCAACATTCATAAGTTATTTTGGAAATATGAGCTGAACATTGTCAAAACATCCGACTTAAACCTAAATGATTAAGTAATTGAATGTAAAATGATAAAAAATAAAATAGAATTAATAATAAACTTGTAAAGAGTTCTCAAGAAATTAAATAATTAACATAAGTTTATTATTGAAGAATATAAATAGTGTATGTGATGAATTGAGGTTGAGGTAAGGGATATCTCTAAACCACCATTTTCTTAGGGTTATGACCATTCTCTATCTAACTCACTATATCTATATCTATTTAAGGTAATGGAATAATTATAATCAATGTATATATGTCTCTCACATATATACCAAGATTATTATTCCTTCCATTTATATGGTAATACATTCCTTAGATTTATTTCTCAAAATTCTTCATTATGAAATTTCCTTTGATTATGATATGAGATAAGATTATGCAACACATTTCCTTTCGATGGATAATTATTATATTTGTGACTTACGATTGATTCCAATTTTTTGGAATAGATAATCATGAACATGTTATGATGGGTGTTCGTAGATTTTTTTCTTCTAAATTGGGTAAATCTTTTATCTCATGAAATATTATGTATTAGATTAGAGAGTAAACCTAATCGGTTGTAGGACTTTGTCCACCCTGAGATATTGTCTAGGTTGTTAGCCTTGAATCTTGATTATTTAATTTTATATGATTCTACAACATTTTCCATGTTTTTATGATATTATTTTACTATGTTCTTTATATTGAACTTTTGTGGGATTACTAATAAGCCTTCTCTTTTATGATATCATATTAAACATTTGACATAGACGTTATGTTTTATTATCATGTTTATTCCCTTATAATTATTTTTATATCAAACATTTATTTTATGCATTCCCTAGGTTATCCGATGTAGTTTTAAGAGATAAAATGGATTTAGGATATATTTATGAATAATAAAATAGGGATAACATGTTTTAGTTTCCTTTTGATTTATTAGGAACCAAGTATTCCAAATTCACTGAGCCTCATGATCTATCATTTATACTTAGTATATATTTATGTTTAAAAACCTTGTAATAATAAGTGTAAAAGGATGGGGTAGCTATAATTTTTATCAGATTAAGGTCTAGTAATTTTTAGGGATTAGTATTAGAATAATTTATTGAGAAACCTAGGGATATTTCAAAGTGTGGGAAAATATCCTTGAATTTTGGTGAAGGATTGTTTTTTTGTTTCCAATACATTACATCATAGTCTGTATACTACAAGTGGATGTGTCTCTATCACAATTTTACCTAGGGATAATAACGATGAAATGTGTGCATTGGACTTTAAATAAATCTTCACCTGGTGTATGACAAAGATTCTTTACTATACACCTATTTTGATACTCCCAATGGATATGTTTTTTTGGAAATTCAAAAACTCTTTAAGAACCATTATGAGGGATATGATAAAATTATATATTTAGAAACCCAAAAGGGACCATTACCATGGATAAACTAGATTTAAACCTAGAGACTCATAATTTAGGATATACTTATCATTTATATGTTATCACTTATAAGATTATAAGTTTCATCTTTTGTATTTAAATGTATTCTCATATTATTTATTTTAGTTAATGGTAGGAAATTGGTGAAACTATGACAAAAACCAATGTGATAGGAAATGTGATGATTATACCAATGAAATACCCCACCTTATGGTAGTGGGATATGATAAATTCATGATATTAGTAGCTCAACTAACTAAATTTATGGATAATAACTTAAATTGTAGGGAATAACCTCATCCTCATAATAAATAACATGTTGCAGTCAAATATTTTATGATAAAAAGGCCTCCTACCTTTAGTGGATCATACGAACCCCTCATAATAGAATAATAGATTAACTCCATTGATAAAACATTATCATTAATCCAATTCTAAAAGTAATATAAAGTTATATTGGATGATATCACATTTAGGGGGAAGCTAATAAGTGGTAAACACTGACCAAGAAACCAATGTCCAAATATGATATTGATTCCATGTAATGTGAGGACACAAAAAAATATTTTTCAATAAATATTTTCTCCAAAATCTCCATATTAAAATATAATTGGAGTTCCTTAAACTAATAAAAATGTAAGATTGTTTTATCTAGGTGTATGATGAAAACTTCACAAGAATTTCTTGTTATGACTCTGGATTTTTTATCAACATCAAATGTAAGGTGGGCTGTTTCTTTATTTGGTTAATGCTAAGTCTATAAAAATAATTACTAACTGGGACTTTGACAGTGATGAATAAATTATATGATGTGACCTAAAAGTTGAAATCGAGATCAGTGACTCTTAGTGGTCTTGCAGGACTAGAGGAAAAAATATATTTTATTTGGGATTATGAAAGGAAAAATGCCATAGAAGAAAGAAAACTCAACATCATGATTTTCAAAGTTATGGGAAAAAGAATCATAGAAAATATCTAAAGGAAATTCAGAGATGTTTAAAATATGGAAATGAGTGGAATTAGGATAATAAGTTACAAAGGGAAATTAGTAACCCATGAATGTGGAAGAATAAAAGAAGGATTAAATTAACACTCAGCCTATGTTGCAGTATTTTAACTACAAGGAACACATGCATTATGAAACCTAATTTCTTAATTGAAGGGTTTTAAGAGATAATTAATTCCAATATCCTCCAAGGCCTAGAGAGAAAGGAAAGGTGTGTATAATTTAACTTCTCATACATAAATATTAAATATTTTTACTCAAATATTCAATACATTTCACAAACTCACATGAGGACCCTAATGGTTTGGTGTATTTATAGACTTGTTAGATAATAATATTATTTATTAAAATAACATAAGTATATACCATATAGATCTTATAATATAATATTATTCTTTGAAATAACCTACTTAAAACCATTCTTCATAACATAATAAAAGGAAATTTAAGAAATGGTGAGCTTAGATGCTCAGTAAGTCTAAACAATAGAGATACTAATGATAAAATAATAATAAAATGAGTATTAGGGTATGATAACATAAGATTAACATTTTACAAAAATACCCTAAAGAGCATAGATCATAAAATTGAGTCACGGAATAAATCTTGGTAGTTAATAAGATGTGAATCATAAAGGAATCAAATAACATGATCCATGGGAACATAAAATTGACATAATACACAAATTTATTTCATACACATAAGCATAGAAAATAATTAACTTAATATTAAAGTATATTTTCCGAAAACATTATAGAGGAATGAGTTCACCCCAAAAACCATTATAGTAGTCAATGTTCACTCCCAAGACTATCATTGTGGAAAATTCCATTACTGAACTCAATTTACTCCCCATTTCAATCCTATTTATCTCATGAGATATCCATATTTACATATTTCATTGGAGGGAGATATTGGCCCTACTGATCACATGATGAAATTCATACGTACATGTTTAACAATAACATAAAACATTCATCATATTAGAAAACATGAAATAAAATGGGTTTCTTAAACATTTCATCATAGATCAACATGTGTAAAAGAGATTGGTTTCATAATCATTTCATTATGTATTCATATCATAACCCATGAAAGAAGATGTTGTTTTCAAAATGATTTTATCATGGTATAACCAATGGAGGGAATAAGTTTTCATAAACATCTTTTCATCATAACAATAAATTATTAAATGAAATAATAAAAACGGTACCCTTGAATCATATCTCCAATAAATCATTGTTGTCATCAATGGTTGTCTTCTTATATGGAAAATAATTTTTAAATATTTCTTGGAAAATTTCAAAAAGAAAATAAAATTTCCATAAAATTTTATTTTTAAAGCTAAAAATTTATAAATTATTTTCATTGAAAGTAGCCTTTATAACATATATGTTAATATTTGAAAATCATTTAAAATATTTTGAAATGAAAATTTCCTTTCCACTTTTAAAAAAACTTTTTAAGCATAAAACATTTTTAAAATCACATTAATTCAAAATGTCAATGGAAAATTATAATGGAAGCTATAAAACATGGTGTGATTATAATGGTGGTAAGCTCTGTTCATTTTATACTTGTTAAAAAAATATTCCTTTTACATTTTTGATAAAAGACAAACATGAATTTTTTTGAAAACATTATAATGATTACTTTTAAAAAAATATTTAAAAAGTAGAAAAGGGTAAAAACAACTTAAAAATCATTAGATAATATTAAAAAAAATTCAAAACATTTTTTTAAAAACATGGATATGGATGAAAATGGATTTTGACAGAAGAGATAAATAAAGTTAATTTTTCTTAAAAAACATCTTTTAAAATATTATGTATATAAAGAGAGAAAAATTTAGGGAAAACATGTTTTCTCCTAAAATAATATGAGGATAATAAAATTCATATGTTTCTTGAGAGATAAATCATAGAATATTTCCATCATAAATGTAAACATATACAATCCTGAAAAATGATGAGAGTGTATCATAAAACCATTACCACTTTGGTAATAAAGAATTGTAAGCCACATGAAAGAATATCATTAAATGAAACTTAATATATCTTATGAATAAATAAATTCATGTTATTTCATGTTTAATTGGTTGTATATACTCCTCATAAAAGAATATTGGTGCATAACATAATGTATGTATCAATGAAGAAAAATTGAGAGAAACATTTTATACCATAAGTCTCGACTTGCTTCTTACACATTAAAATATCTTGGATATTAAATATAGGATTATTAAACATATATTACGGAACCATACCTTAATATATCATACCATATATTATTTATTTATGTCATTTTAGTAACTATTTATTAACAATTATTTTGTAAAATCAAGTTTTGGGTAATAACCACTTTGTTTTTCATGTGTGGTTGGTTTTATATTTTTAGTAATTTAAAGTTGATCATGGTTAAATAATATAAATAATTTTTAAAATGATAAAATTTTCTTATATATTCAGTATATAATATTTATAGTAATCCATCAAGGTTAGAGATAGAAATAAATACACCATTCATGGAGACTGTTGGCCATACATACGCATGAATATTGTTTCAATTTTTTAAATAGTTTAAAAACTAATGGTAAATAATATATTGCCTTTAAATAATAATTTTTATGTCATATATGTCACATATGTTCATTAAAACTAACCTTATGGCATTCCTTGTAATGTTTTAGTGAAAAATGAATCACATCGCTTCATGTGGTGGTAGTCTATTATACAAACGAGGGTCGTTATCGTATTCCAATGAAATAGAAACTAATAATTATTATGTAATATTAAAATTAAAAAAATATAATAATATTATAAATATCATATATATAGATATTAAGTCCATAATTATATTATTCTACGAGAGTTGGTAATTGAAAATGATTTACAACAGTTCGGGAGGCGGTAGTCGGTCGTACACACGACCAATTTTTTCATTTTCCATCTAATGGATGAAACACATTGATATAGGTTATATCATAAACATAATAAAATATCAGTATATTTTAGATGAAGGTTTTGTTAAATTAAAATTAATAGAACATGAATTAACATGGTAAGAGAATAATTTAGAAGAAAGACTTTAGTAAAGACAATTAACTTCGCTTAGAACAACCCTCATTAGATATCTTATTAAAGACAATAGGGTTGGTTTTTTGGATTAAAATATGATCTAGAACAGTTATAAAGATATTGGGGAGTATTTTGGTAGGGTTTTGTTGATAAGTTGGTCTTAATAGGTCTGAGTAAAAGACGGGAGAAAGTTGCCTTTTATACCGGGGGGGGGGGGGGGTATTTTTGAAAATACCCAAAACCATTAAATAATAGGTGTCAATATCATCCCATGTGCCTCAAAAATTTATAATTAAATGAGTTTATGGAATATAGTTTCTATAAAAACCTCCAATACACAAAAAACACACGTTTTAACCTTGTTATTCCTTAGCCTTTATCTTTACTTACTTTTACCATTTTATTTTTCACCACGGTAACTAGTTTTTCTTATATATTTTTCATTATGATTCATCCCTTAAATCTAAAAAATAAAATAAATCTTATTATATAATTTAGAACTAATAATTCTAAATATTAAATCCAATTTATAAAATAAAAATAATATATGTGTGGTAAATTAAATTTAAAAAACCACATGAAACGTGGAAAACCCCATTCTACCATTTACTATAGTAAAAAGGTTTTTACTAATTAAGGATCCATATAGTTATTAAAGAAGGAAACTTTTCCCATTAATTTACCATGATTGATATTTTTCAAAAATATTCCAGTAACATTGAATATTATAGTTTTTTAGGAAATTTAAATCATTTAATAAAATATTATTTATTATAAAATAAAATTAATGTCTATATTTAGACTATTAATTTAATTTTGATTTATAAACCTCAATAAAAAATGGGAAAAAGTTAAATTAAATTTAAACCAACAGACATGATGAAGAAGCATTTTTCCAAAGAGAACATTTTCAAAAGTTTAAAATGTTTCTATATTAGAATTCAATATGAAATTTATTCCAAAGAAATATATTAGATTAATTATGATATATTTGGGATAAATTAACTTTTTAAACTATTTAAGAAAAATAGAACCATATATATTCCTTAAACTAAATGTAATGTTTCAATAAAAACTCATATTTTCACTATTCATTGAAAAATGATTCCTTCTAGATAAAATCCCAAAAAACCACCTTAAAATAATTTTTAATTTTTTACTAAGAAAATAAATTGAAGTTCATAATATAAATCATCAAAAATTTGCAGAAATTAATTTTATCATGTGTTAAATAAATAAATAAAATTTATTTTTTTGAGAAATGATATTTTTGAAGTATATTAAAACATTACTAAAAATAATTAATTTTATTTAAATATATTTTCTTAATATAAAAATGTTATAATTAATTTTTAAAAGGTGGTTATTTCCTTTTCATACCAGAAAATTGAATGGATATCTTATAATGGTTAAGTTTAAGTAATAATATAAATAGTATATTGTGGTTCTTTAAAAAATTGTGTTGCATGTAACACCATCTATCCATTAATTTAAATTTAAGAAACAAATTCTTAAAATATTAGGGTGTCACATTATACCCCCTTAAGATTAATTTTACATCAAATACATCACTCCAATACATACAAATGAGGATAATTCGGCCTTATTACATCCTTAGGTTCTCACAGAGCTTCGTTATACTATTGTTTTTTCACAAAACATTGACCAATTGAGTGGTATTGTTTTATAGAAATTTATCTGTAGGATCCATATTCTCTACCATGTTTTCTACATAAGAAATATGATTCTTTAGCATCATGAACTTTAAGTTTAGTACATGTGATGGATCAGTTATGTACTTCCCCGTGAAAGAAACATGACACACATCATGGACTTGGGAGAGGATTAGTGGAAGCACCAATATATTAGATAACATATTGACATGATAAATAATTTCAAGGTAACCATTATATATTAGTCTCAATGTACTTTATATCATATGTATAATTTCAAATTTGGATATTCTTAGAAATTTTTTCACTTCATATCTTCCACTATGAAATGAATATCCATGATAAATTTTCATGCCTAGAGAACTAAAATTATTATAAGATTATTAATTCCTTAATACATCCTATAAATATTTACCAAAACCAAAATAGAGTTCCAAATTTATCCAAAAAAATCCAAATTTATACTTATACTAATCCATGAACATTTAAACTTAAGGATCATATAAGTCTGACTAAAAAGGAAATCCAAAAATTTAGAAAGAAGGTCATAAATTTTAAAAATCAACTTATAATTAATACCATGAATATCATAAATTAACTCTTAATTTTCACATAGAATATTATGTGAACACTTTGTACATATTTTATCCTAAAGAATGGTAATAAATATAAATACCATAAAATATTAATGAAAACATAGACAATAATACATTTCTTTATTCAAACCAAAGATTATTGAACATATTCCATAAATCCAATAATGCTGTAAAATCTATCAATGATAACATTGAATAATTTTTCAATAATTAATTAATAAGTTCTAAGTTAATCAAAACTATTCAATTTACATTATTCATATACATCATCTGTGTATACCAAGATCATTATCTCAATATAATGAAAATATTAAGGGCTATATTTCCATTAATCATGTGTTATCCATAAAATAACTCATTTCCATTAAGTCAATTTTCTCGTTCATCAGTACTATTCAATATATTTTTAAAAATCATTAATTAAAGACTTATATAGAATAATAATTATAAATTTTATGATTCATTTTAAAAAATCATTAAATTCAGAAACATAAGAACTTCAATCATCCCACTTCATTATTAAACCATTAACTAGGCATCATCATCTTATTTCTTAGTACCTATTTCCTACAGTATGAAATACGAATAATTTATTATAATTAATCAACCCTATTTTAATCATTTTTTATAAGTTTAAAATAAAAAATACTATTAGAATATCCCATAACTTTTCTATGTTATTTGTTGTATCTTCCCTATCATCAGTGTAATCATTACTCATACAACCTTTCTGATTTTCTATCTGGGATTTCTGCCTAGGAAAATGATGTTTATAATTCCAATACCTTCCACATTTAAAACATTTATACATCTATGATACTTTTGGGAGACCATTATTCACATCCATGGCATTGACCAAAATTTTCATTTTTCATCAAAAATTACTTTCTTTGTTTCTATCTTTTTCATACTAAAAATATATTTCTGTTTCTATAATATATTCATTTTCATGATTGAACTCACATTATTAACAAATAAGAAACCAAATATTCTTTAATCCTTGATCCTCATAACCCAGGTAGTCAGAAAAATCAACCCTTTTATTATTTTGTGTGTCTAATAGTTTGTTATAGTGAATGTTTTTAATCATATATCATGATATTTGATTAGGAATAATCAAAATATCCTTTACTCTACTCATCATCACATTTGGTTTCTCATAAACATATTTCCTATAACATTCAATGTTAAATATGTTTCTTCTCGTCCCTACCATTTATTAAAACCAAAAATCATAGTGTGAGAAATAATAATCATAGTGAGAAAATATAAAACAATGAAAAATAATTTATAGGATATCTAAATAATAAAACCTTATTTCAAATACATGATGCCTTAGCTTTAACCTACGTCATTCATTGTCATCATTCAAATTATTCATGAAAACTTATAAATATTTTGTGAGTTTACAAAACTTATCCCCGGGGAGTGTCAAACTCGGTGTATAGCAAGGCATGTTATTGTGCACCATGCGATGATCAATTCTAGATCAATTCTCTCTTTTATGAGTAATAACCTCTAGAAACCTATGTTCTAAAGACACATCCACATATAGTATCCATACTTGGATGTAATTTCGAGGAAACCACTTGCTCTATCCTTTAACAAAAATCCAATACATTTTTCTATACTTTTACTTATCCTCATAATTATCTATGGACACATTCCTAGACATACCCTTATAAATTTTTCTAGGTACATAACAAAACGTTTCTCATATATGTTTCCAAATGGTAACTAAATCTTTCCTTTGATACCCACTGTAAATACCCTAAATTCTCATACATACATATAAAATATTTTCTGATTAATATTAAATTCATGTCACAAAAAATCACCCAAGGAATACAATGGTATAGTTTATTTAGGGAATTGATACACACTCTTCTTATTTTTTTTAAATTTGTTCAATATATACTATAAATATATCCTTACATATTATTCTCCTTATATATACCCTATATAAAACATTTCTTCATATCCCGAGGAAAAGAAAATAAGAAAGGGTAATCTCAGATGGTCTGTATGTGTAAATAGGGAGATACTAATGATTAAAAAATAATAACACGAGCATTAGTGTATTATAAAATGAGATTAAAATTGAAAACCATACTCTACATATCATATATCATAAACATGATTCATGGAATAAATATTGGTAGTTCAGAAGACATGAATCATAAAAAAATCGAAGAATATAATCCATGAGAACATAACATTGAGAGATGACATAGAATTGTGGTATAAATATAATCATATAAAATAATTTCCTTAGTATTAATGTATATATTCCAAAACTATCATAGTGGAATGGGTTAACTCCCAAAACCATTATGGTAGTCAAGGTTGACTACCAAGACTGTCATAGTGGACAAAGCCCCTTACTGAACTGGGTTCACTCGTCATTCCATTCATATTTATCTAATGATATATTAATACATACCCGATGCATTGGAGGGAGATATAGTTCCCACCAATCACATATTTAAAACCATATATACATCTTCAATAAGATCATAATACATTAAACATATCAAAACCCATGAAAATAAATAATTTTCATAAACATTTCATCATATCATAACCTATGGAAAATAAATAGGTTTCATAATCATTTAATCATTTCCTCATAGAATAACCCATGGAAAAAGAAGAAGGATTCTTAATAATTTTGTCATGGTATAATCCATGAATGAGATATGGGTTTATAAAACTATTTTCATCATAAACACAAATCATTCAAAGAAATAATATTAATGGTATCCTTGGATCATATACCAAGTAAAGCATAAGAATCATCAATGGGTGTCATCTTAGATAGAAAATGATTTTGAAGATCACATAGAACTTTTTTAGAGGGAAATTAAATTTATTCTATGATCAATTTTTAAAATTACAAAATTATAAAACATTTTGAGAATATATTTTTTAAAAATAACATTTGAAAATTATAATGGTATCATTAAAAATCATTTAAAACATATATTGAGGAAAATATCATTTTCTCTTTGAATTTTTTTAAGAATTAATTATTTTAGAAATTATTTTATTTAAAAATAACCTTGAAAACATATAATTTAATCTTTAAAACATTTTGTGTTCATGAAGAAAATAAGTTCTATTTATGCCATAGACATTAAAATAAAGATTCCATTCAAATTTTTAGTAAAATCCAAATAAGAATTGTTTGGAAAATGACATGAAGGTTAATTTTATTTTTTTAAGAATGTTAAAAAAAATGCTAAAAAGTGCTTTAAAATATCATTTGAGAATACTAAAAACTTTCTATAAAACATGTTTTTTGAAAAAATGTATACGGAATAAAAATAGTTTTCGACCAAAGAGTGAAATAAAGTTTTTTATTAAAAATATTATTTTGAACTTTTGAGTACATAAAGAGAGTAAAATGAAGGTAAAAATGTATTATCATTGAATAACTATAGAATAATATAAGTCATGAGTTTATTGAGATATGGATAATAGTATTTCATTATTGGAATAAAAAATATAAAAAATCATGATAAATGATGAGATTATATCATAAAACTTTTACCACATTTGAAACATTGAATCACAACCCCCATGAAAGAATAAAATTAAAGGAAACCTAAAATATCATGAAAATAAATAAATTCATGATATTAAATGTAAAATAGGCTGTATATACACCACATAAAATAAGATAGGTTTATAACATAATGTATGTAACAAAAAAGACAATTTGAGGGAAAAATCACTTACAAAAAGTATCTACTTTCTTCGTACACATTATAAACTATTGAATAATAAATATAGGTTAATTATAAATATATTAAATAACCATTAATTAATATATCATACCATTTATTATTTTAATATGAACTTTTAATACCCATTTATTAATAATTCCACGTTAAAACCATCTTTTAGTCTATAACTGTTTTGTTTTTCGTGTATGTTTTGATTTGGTATTTTCGGTCCTTTCACATTGATCTTGGTTCCACTATATTAATAATGATAAAAATTATATTAATATCTTATATATTAATTATATGTGTATTTATTTTAATACATTAAAGTTATATATAGAAAAATAAATACACTGTTCATGGAGACAATAGGCCATATGTACGGATGAACACAGTTTCCCTTTTCATGATGGATAAAAGGAAAGAAAATGAATTATTATATTAAATTTAAAAAATAATTTTTTTCACATATAACACATGTGTAAATTAAACTTATCCTTATTACCTTCCATGCATATCATATGTGAAGAACAAATCACATCGCTTCGCGAGGCGATAGTCCTCCGTACATAGAAGCAACAATATCATATTCCGAGTGAATGGAAATTAAGAAGGTATATGTGATATTATTATTTAGAAAGTATAAAAATATCATAAATATCATATATATACATTTAATTACTTATTATATCCACGTGTGAGACTTAGTGATAGAACATGATTTACATTGGTTTTTGAGACGGTAGTATGCCATACACATGATCAACGATTTGGTTTTCCATTCGATAGATGTGGAGATGGAAATAGGTTATACCATAAGCAAAATAAAATATCAGTATATGTTATATACTGGTGTTATTATATTTTAATTAATTTAACATGAATGTAGGTGGTAAGAGAATAATTAAGAAGAAAGAGTTTAGTGAAGATAATTACCATCACTTTGAACAACTCCCTTTGGATCTCTTATTAAGGACCATAGAGTTGGTATTTTGGGTTAAAAAATAGATCTATAAAATAGATAAGGATCTATAGGAGGTATTTTTGTAGGGTTTGGACATACAAAAGGCTTAATTGGTGCGATAAAGTTATGGGAAGAGGTGGCCTTTTATAATGAGGGAGGAGTGACATTTTTGTAAATACAAAAAACTACTCAATAATAGAGAGTCACTGTCACCCCATGTGACTCAAAAATTGATGATTAATGGTTTGAAGGAATATATGGTAGATTAATACCTATAACACACAAAAAACATTCTTTAACCAAGTTATTATTTAGAATTTATGTTTACTAAATTTTATCATTATAGCTTTCATCTTGAGAACTATTGTTTATATATTTTTCTAGGAGATTAATCCTTTAATTATAAAAATAAAATGATTATTATTAGATAATTTGGACTCTATAATTATAAATATTAAATCCAATTTAAAAAATAAAAATTCTATATCTGTGGAAAATCAATTTTAACACAAGTGCATGAAACATGCAAAACCCTATTTTACCCTTTACAATGGTAACAATGTTTTTACTAGTTATCGTTCAATTCAATTATTTTAAAAGGGAAATTGGACCATTAATGGAACATTATTGATATTTATAAATATATATGAATAAATGGGTATAGGATAGGATTCTTATGAATTTTAAAACAATTAATACAATTTTATTTATTATAAAATAACATTAATTTCAATTTTGACAATATTCATTAATTTTGACTTCAAAAACGTCAAGAGAAAAGTGAATTTAAATTTATAATTTTAGAAATTTTATATCATGTTATATGTATATGAAATTTAATGAAATAAAATAATTCATTAAATTTATATAACTATTAAAAGTTTTAGTATGATTTATTTTATTTTCTATTAATTAAATAATTACTTTGTTGGTGTTTCTTAAGCTTTTAAAGTAATTATTTAAATACAAAAAAATTAAAATTAAACTTCCCTTATAAAATTAATTTTAATATTCCGAAAATTAACACCAATATATATTCAATTATTTCATTTTTTGTATGTGAATACATAATTGATATTTAAAAGAAAGTGGGTGAGATTTTGTCCTTTTTCTTTATTTAAATTATTACATTGGTTGCTTTCATGGAAAATGTTCAAAAATAAGATAAAAATAGTTCCTAAGGTTATAATGGTCTGAATATGAATATTAAATAGGAATTAGAATGTTTTTTAGATCATTTTCACTATTATATTTTTAGTCTAACCCCAAGGTGAAACATTTTTAAACTTAATCGCAGTAATTAATTTTTAATGTTTTTACTATACATTTCGACAAAAAATTAAGTTAAAATAATTAATTATATTAATTATTATGATTCCAAATTTGGAATATATTTTTCCAAATTCAATTCCTAGAAGTGGTGAAATTTAATTTAAAATTAAACATACAAGTGTGATGAAAAATCAATTTTCCAAAGAGAATTATTTCTAATGTTTTAAAAGTTTCTATATAAAAATTCAATATGGAATTGATTCCAAGGAAACCTGTTTTATTGATTATAATATAATTCAGATAATTTTATTTTTAAAACTATTTTAAAATATAATGAAACCTTATAAAGTCGTTAATAATTTGTAGTTTTCAATATAAACCACCATTTTTCACTATTCCTCGAGAAATTAATCTTTTCAGAAAA
The DNA here is from genome assembly GCA_963277665.1 of Viscum album. Taxonomy (NCBI): domain Eukaryota; kingdom Viridiplantae; phylum Streptophyta; class Magnoliopsida; order Santalales; family Viscaceae; genus Viscum; species Viscum album. Next base: position 1,948,414,621 of record OY728130.1, read on the forward strand.
AATACGAAAAATTAAGTTTAAGATAATTATGAAATTTTAATTAAAAAAATTATGTTATTTTCATAAAAAAATTTCAAAAAATTTCTAGAATTAATTTTATTATTTTTTCACAAATGTTATAAAAATCATTTTTAAAAGGCATTTTCAAATTATATAAAAACATTAAAAAAACTAAGTAATTTTCAAGAAATATGTTTTTATTATATAAAACACATTAAAATAATATTTAAAAGGTGTTTATTCCTTTATACCTCCAAGTTTAATGACTGGAAAATAATGGTAATGTTTATGTAAAAATATAATTTTTTTTGTGATTTGTTAAAAGTCGGTGTTATGTGTAACCCAAGCTATCAAGGAATTTAAATTTAATTTATTTTTTACATAAAATCTTGGGTTGTTACAGAATGAAATATGTTGTCACTACTAAAGCGGTGGATCCAAAAAATTATGTGGTGACATGTATTCTAGTTATTCATTCAAGAATAATGAGCATACTTTTTTTATTTTGGTTCTATAGATACGTTCATATCTTGAACATTTATTATTATTATTGAAACAACACCTCAAAATATAGGGATTGAGATATCTATGAGAAAAAATAGAATTATTTTTGCATCCTATGTAAATAACTCATACCTTGTCATTTTTTATGAGCTCAATATTCCAAAAATCCAATTTTACATCCTTTAATGAAGTTTGATGCTATATTTATCATAGATTGCCTATCCTTATATAATTCCAACATCAATTGTCGAAAGAGGGAGATCACTCTTCTTGTGTCAAGTAATCCTATGATTCTATAAAAGTGTTTGTAGGAGGATGAATCTCCCCTACAATATTCTATTCAAGAATGGATATAATTTCATTATGAGAAAGAATATCTAGCCTAAATTATTGAAGAAAAAGAGAAAATAATTCTTGAATACATGACTATTTTTAGGGATTATACTGATGTATTCCTCAAAGATATGCTTTTTATTTCTCATTACTGAGAGGTTTAGTTTTCAATCAAACTTATACTTGTATCTCTACCCATATTGAATAATCCTTACAGAATGATAACCATTGAGTTAGAAGAGTTGAAAAATTAGTTATAAGAGAATCTGGAAAAGGGTGTTACATGTTTGAGTGCTTCACCAAGGGGTGTATTGGTCATATTCATCAAGAATAAGGATGGATTAATGTGCCTCTTAATTGATTATTTCACTACTATAATTTGAGGTATTTATGTTGGAATCCCATCGTAAATGCACTTTTGCGATGAGGTCTCATCATAAATAACCCATTGTAGAAAACGACCTCGTAAATAGTTATTTTTTGCAATGAGCCCGTCGCAAATAAAAACTATTTGTGATGGGATGATTTTCACCACAAATAGTTCTCCGATTATATATATTATATATATAAAACTTGTTGTGACAATCCTATCACAAAAATGTATTTGCGACTGTCCCGTTTTACCGTCGCAAATAGTTTTCTGATAATATATTATATATATATATAAATCTATTACGACAGACCCATTGTAAAAACATATTGGTAAAGAGCCTTTTTTCCATCAAAAATAGTTATCTAAAAAAAATATAAACCATTTTCGACGGGTTCCCTGCGAAAAAGGTCCCGTCGCAAATACTTAATAAAAAATATTCATCAAAAATATGATAAATTAATATTAGAAATTAATAATAATATAAATACTATTAATATAAATAATATAATATTATATAATAGCAATACTCATATTAATAATATAAAAAATTATATTATTATAATATTAATAATAAAATAATACTAATAATATAATGATGTTATTATTATTAATAATATTTACGAGAAAATGACATTAATATTATCAAATTAATAAAAAAATTATTAAATATTAAAATTCTCAATATTCACAAAAAAATATAAATTAATAATAAAAAATAATAATAATAATAATTAGTTAAATAAACAAACACTAAAAAATATAATACTTTAAATATATAATAAAATAATAAAATAAAGAAAATTTAAATTCTGAAATATTCGCACCAATATAAAATAAATAAACTGTAAATAGTAAGCATTACAACAAACTTTGAATTGAAATGTTTTTAACATTAAAAAAGTTACTTGGGGTAGACTTTTGGTGGAGGTGAAGGAGCTAGAGGAGATGGTGGAGGAAAATCCATCCATAAAATATGATTCATATGACTCATGTACTCCATATACTCATGATGATACTTCTTCCATCGATGCATCTCTTCCTCATACTGCTGCTGCTGCTACTGCTAAAACATCTCTTCTTGGTGCTTACAAAAACTCTTTATAAGCTCACTCTGAGCTTATAGCTGCTCCTGGTACTGTAATCCAGAAGATGATGCCTCTCCACGAGATCATCTCATGCTGGACTCTGACATTGTATTAGTACCATAATAAGTCCCAAGAGTCAAATGAGAGGTCATACCAACTACTCAGATGATCTCGAAGCCATACTCGGTTACCTACATATGTGCCCCTCATCGAAATGGTGGGCACTAGTCTGATCATCTATCTTGGCTTGACTCTCAAACTATGTTTGAGAGGTCACGACCTCACATTACTCCTTCAGTTCTAATTTGAAATTAAAATAGTGAAAACATTATATGCAGTTAATTTTCAAACTGGAAAAGAAATAATACTGACCACAATCTGATACTGGTGATCACCTATAATATCTCTAGTGGATGGATCACTGTGCACTCTCCGATAAACATCTTACTCCATAATATCGGGCTACTCGACTTCCTATATGAATATATAATAAACTATTTATATTTAATGTTATATAAAATATTAAAAAAATTACTTACCAAATTCCCTCTTTACATACTGAATGTACGACTACTGACTTGATGCATCACCTCTTGTCTCCCCTGGTTCTGTCGACAAAATGATGATATCCTATGAAATCCCCCACCCAACTAGTGTGAACATAATACATCCCAAATGTTTAATTAAATGTACTCTGGTCAGTGGGATTTACAAGACTCATCAAATACTTTTACTCTTGATTACTTCATGGTTGTCCTTCTCAAATTGTGAAAAAAACTGACAAAAATAGTCATGCATAAACACCTCGCATGCCGCGTGGATAGAATCATGCATTGTTTCATCGATGGGATACCATAAACCCTACAAATAATTTATAATATCAAGTTATTAATTAAATAAATTTCAAAATAAATATATTTTATTTACGTACCGTCCAATGATGGAACATGTCAAGCTGCACATCAACAAGAATCTATTCCTATGTGATCCATGGCTGAGAAAAATAATTGCACAAGATAGCACTCCCCAATCAAACATATATATGCGCAAAATTATGAAAAAAGGAAAAATAATCAAATAATTAGTATATAAATAAATTAATGAAAGATAACTAAAATACAGAGGTTACCATACCTTTTCATACATGGATCGAAGCCAAGACATGAATATTTCTCGGGGATAGAGTCATGAATCATTAGTCGCACAATACCGCGCCGCCTCCAAGTACCCCATAAACAGCTAGTCGGTTGAGGGTCAGATGATCCCAAATCCTCCTCATCCAAAGTTAGATCACCCTCCAATAACTGACGAAATAGATCATCATCCGTATAATGTATAAAACGATAATTGTTAGCAAATTGTTAAAAATAACTATTATATATAGATATATATTAGTTATGATTATCACTAGCATTTAAATATGGCATTTTTACCTTCATCATCATCTTCATATATAATTCAGTCAATGTCTTCATATTCCTTCTTCACATTATTAATGTCTATATGAGTTTTAGTTTCATCATCTCTATCCATTTCAAATTAATTTGTAACATCACTAACATCATTGTCATCATCAACACTTAATTGTGGCGTGTCATCATTGATATTCCTGTCTCTTTGTGAAAAAGCTGGATTTTGGGTAGTCTACTGAAATATTTCAATTCCTTTTACTTCAGCGGAGCAACATTCACTTTGAGTAAACATATTTACCCAATATTTCTTTTTTACTATGCTCCACTAATCACTCTGGTCTCTTTAACTAGCACAATACATTGTGTAATAAATTTTATGTTCTTTTTGAGATTGTAAAAAATTTTCATTTACTACAAGAATAATTTCGTATTTAATATTAATTATTTCATGAGTCGGATAAACACACAAACCTCTCTTAGTAACTAACCACCAACATTTAAACATCATTATGTAATTTTGTCCTAGATAACACAGTTCAATAATTTCATCCAGCATGCCTTAAAATTCAACTTCAGTTTTTCTATGATGAGATCCTCTCAAGAAAAGTACTCTATTCATTTTTTGATTCCCCATATTCATGTGTATGAAATTGAAAACTATTCACCACATATTTAATATAAGATTTAACCATTTTCGATTGTGGGTTACTCAATATACACTTTCACTTACCAATTTTTTAGCATGTTGAGACACCTAAAAATTTGTAAAAAAATATAAATATAATTTATAATAAACTGAGTTGATATGTTAAACCATAAATAATTTATGTAACTAGTTTTTGAAACCATTGAGAATTTTTTTTCGGCGTTTTTCAAGAGAAACTGCAGTAATTTGTGGAAGCTGTTTCTTGATACGATTATCATATAACCTAAAAATAAAATAATTTTAAATACTATAACATAAATTATAGAATAAGTTATAGAAGTAGTCACAATAAAAATGATTTTATTTCTTCACAGTTGAGTAGAACATATGTACAATCTCTGTGATGTTCATAATCCAAAATCCATCATTCATGAACTCCACCGATTCCAAGTTCTGGCTGATTAAAAATAGATAACTGATTGTCCATTTTGTCATAAAAATTCCCCTCGTTCTATCCGATGTGGTTGTGTTCTGAGGGATTTTGAGATTCAAAATAATGAGAGCATAAAAAACATTTTCCTCTTACAAGTAAAATTCAGCAATTGTGTCTTCAAATGATGCTTTGTTACATACGTTTTTCTTGAAGTTATATATGCATCTGTCGAATGGGTACATCTATCAAAACTATACCAAACCTCCAAATTTTTCTTTATGTGGAAATTTTAATATCAAATGTTCTATTGAATCAAATAAAGTCAACGGAATGATTTTTTCCAGTTTATATATAAATACAAAAACATATTATTTTAGTTTTCTTTGTGCATTGTAGTCTATTGTTGCCGAAAAAAGGTCTTGAAAAAATATGATATGTCTGTTATAGACTAAAAAATCATAGAATTCAAAAAACCACCTAATAGAATCAGCATAGGTATTTCCATTATCACATAGAAATTGCGACTTTTTAATCTGGTAATATGACCATTCTTAACACATCTAACCAAATTAGAAGCATATCTATCTGGAAGTATCAAATCATTAATACAATAAAAAAATAATAAGTGACTCTCTTTAGATAGTTTATAAGCTTCTTTTGGCTTCATTAACCTCTATGATCTGACATTTTAAAACTGTTCAAGTTCTGGTCGCCTTCAAATTTGGGTAAGATCTAATCATGCCTTTACATTATATTTGGAAATACTTGGTGTATGAAAAATGTATGAAATAAATTATCAAAAATAGTTTTTCTCAATATGCATGACATCCAACATGTGGAAGACCAACAAATAACACCAATAAGGCAGATCCCAAAAAATGCTTCGTTTTATCCAATTGTGTTCTTTCCCAGACCCTTGAATATTATGTGGGTTTATTGTTGGTCCAAATTTAATAGGAGGTACTTAAAATACATCAAATTTTAAACCTGTACTACAAACCATTTTTGGAGGTCCATCCTTTTCCATTGTTCCCTTTCTGAAATTATGTTAGTTTATTTGAAAAGGATGATCAGTTGGAAGAAATTTGCAATGACTATAAATATAGAAAGTTTTTTTCCATTGACAAGAATAAATGCTTTGTTGTCTCTCATATAGTAAAGACATGATTTAGGACCATATTTACTCCATCCAGATAACATGCCATATGTCAGGAAGTAACTAATTATCATAATCAATTCATCTATTTATTGGAAATTCTGTTTCACATCCACATCAAATTTACTAACACCATTACTCCACAATGAATTTAACTCATCAATAAATGGTTTCAAATAAACATCAATATTCATTTTCAGATGTCTTGGGATTACTAAGGCCAAAATGATATAATCATCCTTCATCAACATTCTTGTAGGTACATTTTATGAAGTTATAAAGATAGGACGACGTAAATACTGACTTCTATAAGAACCAAATGGTCAAAAACCATCAATAGAAAGACCCAATAACACGTTCTGCTATTCTAAAGAAAAAGGAGGATGCACACATTTAAAATGTTTCCATGAATCACCATCAGATAGATGATTCAAAATTTTACTAGTTAAAATCTTGGTTTTGTGCCATGACATCATTTTCATTATGTTCTGAGACATAAATAAACAATACAACCTGGGTGTAAGAGGGAAAATATCAACTTTTTTACAAGAATCAATCAGGACTTCCCCTGGTTGAGCTGATTTATACCTAGATTTTCCAAATGTGGGACTACTTTCCAACAACTAATTTTCACCAAAATATAAGATGCAATCATTTTCACATACATGAATCCTCTAATAACAAAGGTCTTGATTATGAACCGACCTTTTTCTCTCATAGTAATTTGTTGGCAACACATTTCTTTCATGTAACTATGTTTTGACCAAAGAAAATATCTGATCAAAACAATTGTTTAACATTCCATTAGCTGATTTAATAACCATAAATTTTGAAATGACTTCTAATTTTCTTATCCTGAAAATAGGATATAATGAATCCTCAGAAAGCCTCAACAACACATAAAATTTAGATGGTGCAAACTCAAGAGTTAAATCAATATCATCCCTAGTTTCAGTTTTTTGAATAGATAGACCTGAAACATCATGTACTAAAGTATTACTCCATCATTGATCCAGAATCAAATTATTATTATCTTCTATAGAACTATGTTCACCATTTTGATACCAAAAAACATAATCTTGTTGAAAACTAAAATACAGAGATGTCCCCAACGTTTTCAAATGTGTCAAACATTCTCAGATCACATTTTTTACAAGGACACTTAATTGTGCCTTCTGAAACAAATTCTGGTTTGGATGATGAAAATGATAATAAATCTTCAACACCCTCAATATATACATGATTTAAACCAGAAATGTTTGGATTTATGCCATGATTTATGCAAGAGGGATCATCTAATAATGAATGTTGTCGACTTCCTTGTTCAATAATTTTCTACAAAATATAAAACCATACCTCTTTTTGAGTAATTTAAAATAAGAAAAACACTATCCAAAAAATAGAATATAAATAATTACAGATACTTCTAAATAATTACCACTAATTACGGGCGACACAATTTCCAATGGATTGGCGACTGCTCTTTTATTTGATGAATCATTTACTTTCAACTTTATCACACTGAAATCACAATGAAGAATCTTCTCAGAGGTACTCATATCCATTCCCATGGATACGAGAATGCATAAGCATATCTCCAACCAGATTCTTCACTATGATTTCATTGTGAGAAATATGAAAATAAATGAGCCGTCAGAAAAAAGATACCCTTTTCCTCAATGAGTCATCTTCTTGAAACTATCACAACCTAAAAACATTATAAAAATATGGTCTTATGAATGCATATCCAATCTCATGCATACGATATTGGATATGCATATGTAGAACCACATTTTCCATAATTTTTTGATTCAGTGAGAGGTTAAAGGAGAAAAGTACTTAAGAAAAAGGATTGTTGTAAATCCACTATAAATTGGTCCAAGTTCTTATAATTTATTACAATTATCCATATTTGTTGCTATATTTTTGATAATTATTGTTAATTCTTTCTATTTTTTGCAAATTATTGCTAATTGTTGCTAATTATTTCTAATTATTGTTAATTATTTATAATTATTGCTAATTATTTCTAATTATTTCTAATTATTGTTAATTATTTCTAATTATTACTAATTATTGCTAATTATTGCTAATTATTGATAATTATTGCTAATTATTGCTAATTATTGCTAATTATTGCTGAATATTTCTAATTATTGCTAATTATTTCTAACCATCTCTAATTATTGCTAATTATTTATTGTTATATGTAGTTGATAATTATTTATTGCTAATTTTTGCTAATTATTACTTGCTAATTATTGATAATTATTATTAATTATTACTATTTTTTTAACAGAATAGATTAATTACTGATCAAGGAAACCAGGATTACAAAGCCAATCAGGGAACGAGTTCACCCAAGAATGGTCACCCCAACATTTCCCAAAGTGAGCCAAACGATGGGCTCTCTAATTACCATATATTTTGATAAACGAAAATTTGCATGCCTCGAATCCATCGGTCAGGGACCAAATCTTCCTCAAGATGAGGCCAAAAGGTTTGGAATCCTCATCTTTTATTGAGAGAGAGTTCACCACTTCGAGGAAATCGGACTCCACTAGGATCTTGGGCCAACATTTTGAACGGGAAAAAAGAAGCCCCTAGAGGATGGCTGAGGCCTCAGCCACCGCAGAGCTCCATGAGTTAGGCATCTCCCTACACTGAGCTTCCACAATCTAGCCAAGGTTTTTATGAGCAATGAGCCCAATGCCGACCCTTGAGTTATCAGAGACAAAAATATCTGTATTAATCTTGAAGAAACCCTCATGGGGGGGGGGACCAAAAGGGAGCCTCCCGTTGGGTGTGGCCCGAAGAATGCACCGCTTCACTTTTCTTCCAGCCATTCATCCACTCCAAAGATCTAGCCACCAATAGATGATTAGGGGTAACCTTACTTTGGAAAATGCATTCATTCAGTTGAGTCCAAACCAACCAAGAAATTGTACATATCATCCCGACCACGATCGGGTCCAGAGAAGACACCCATTTAGTAAGGTTTGAGACCAACCCAATTGAAAGATCAATGAAAATACCAAAATCCGGCCTCCAAACCATCCACACCCCTTCCACCCCCTTACAAAAAAGAATTGCATGCAAATGGGATTCCACTTCATGGAGGCAAAAAGTACAAGTGTCATCCTCCACCATATGTCATTGCACCAGAATGTCACGGGTTGGAATAACCCCAGCACAGACCTGCCACCAAAAAAATTTCACCTTAGGGGGAGTAGTGAGGGACCAGAGGCACTTCCATCGATTATCAGTAAAGCCCTGGACAAAACCTTGAACCCTTATTTTGTAACCCGAATGAACAGAATATCGCCAATGAGGTTCCCCAGTCCAGTAAATCTGGTCATTACCCATCCCTAGTGTGAAAGGGATACTCAGGATGAGCTGACTATCCACCTCGTTAAACCAGCACCAAGTCTTCTCCCGATCCCACTCCTCAACCAAGTCATCGAGAAGAACACGTACCCTTGCATCTTCGAATCCAGGGACAACTGATGATGAAACCTTATGATTGATGCTATCATCCGTCCATGGATCATTCCAAATTTTAACATTATGACCATCAGAAATTCTCCACACACAACCCAAGTAAATGAGATGTTTTTCTCCCCAAATGCTCCTCCATAAAAAACTCGGTCGTTGCCCCAGCTGGGTGTGCAAGAAATCAGAATGAGGTAAGTACTTAGCTTGCATCACCATTGAAAACATGGTATTTGGGTGGGAAATAGGGCACAATCCTTGTTTCTCCAAAAGAGCCTCGTTAAACCATTTGAGATTTCGGAAGCCGAGGCCGCCATAGAATTTTGAAACACACAGCTTCTCCGAAGACATCCAATAAGAGTTATGTCTGCCCTCATGGGAGCCCCACCAAAAAGTGGCCTATTGGGAGTGGATTTGATCAATGAGAGTTTCAAGGAATTTAAACAGCGACATAGCATAAGAAGGGATTTCTTGGGCAATTGACTTCACGAGAACTTCCTTTCCCGCCTTGGAAATCATCCTACTATACCAAAGAAAAATCAGATTATCCACCCTATCCATAATCGCACTGAAAACATGTTTTTTTACCTACCCACCAGGGTCAGGAGGCTAAGGTACTTAGGATTCTTATCAACTAGCGGAAACCCGCACATTCGCTGGAACTCCTCTCTCTTAGATTGTGGGACACCTTTACTAAAAGATAACTCTGATTTCGAAGCATTAAGACGTTGACCCAAGGCCTTTTCCTACAGATTAATGATATTCAGCACTGCACTGTATTCTTGCGGGGTAGCACACGCAAACAGGAGGCTATTATCTGCAAATAAGAGATGAGAGATAGGGGGACATTTATACATACCATAGCACCATGTATAACTCCTTGATCCGCCGCCTTTAGAGATGCATTTCATCCCAAATCCCAATATGGATAGAACAAGTTCGAGAAAAGTCCATTCAACTCTATCATAAGCTTTCATCATGTCTAGTTTCATTTCCATGGTTCCACACTTGGATGAAGAGCGAGTTTTCATAGAGTGGAATAATTTGAAGGCAATGGTAGCATTGTCAGTAATTGATCTATTTGGGATGAAAGAACTGTGGTTATCTGAGACAAGTAGCGGGAGAAAATCCCCAAGTCTGGACACCAAGATTTTGGAAAAAAATTTGTATATCACATTACACAGGCTGATTGGACTAAACTCTAAACTTTTCTAGGGGCATTGGGATTTAGGGATAAGAGTAATAAGAGTTTCATTCAGGGATTCAAGAGAGGCTCTGCCATCCCACACCTCCTTCATTAGGGCCACCACCTTGGGCCCCACAATATGCCAAAAGTGTTTAAAGAACAAAGCATGAAATCCATCAGGTCCTAGTGAATTGGTAGAGTGAATACGATGTAGGACCCCAAGAACTTCCTCATCCGACAAATCTCTTTCCAGGTACCGATTCATGTCCTCTGTAACCAACTTTGGGATGCATCCAATCAGGCATGAGTGAGTGATAATACTTTCTGCTGAATAGAGTTTGCTGAAAAATTTTAGGATAATGGATTGAATATCATTTATATCATGCACAATTCTTCCAGTGGGGTCCTCCAGATGAGAAATATGATTCTTCCTTCTCCTCGTAGAAGCTCGTTGGAAAAAAAATATGATGTTCTGATCACCATCTCTGATATGGGAGTCCCATGCCCGGAGGAACCAAAAACTCTCTTTTTTCCATCAGAGCAGCGTTAAGATTCTTTTCTGACATAGATATGTTTCTGAGGAAAGAGTCAGAACAAGGATATGAGTGGAGTCACTTTAATTTATTCTCCGCCTCCTGAATACGTTGTTCAAAGTTTCCAAACCTAGCAGAGCTCCAATTATGAAGGCAAGACGCAACAATGCAGAAGTTGGCCATGGTGCACCGATTTGGTCCCTCCCAAGCCGCTCGAACCACCTTTTCACAGTCACTATCTTGGACCCACATACTTTCAAAGCGAAAGGTTCTCTCAAGTCCCCTTTGTTTCCCTTGTGAGACTGTTGACAACATGATTGGGCAGTGGTCAGAGGAGATTGGGGGAAAGTGGACGATAGATATGGAATGGAAAAGAGAGGTCCACTCATCATTCCCAACAAATCTGTCCAACCTTTCTGCCAAATGGTTCTCCATTGACCTACCTCGATGCCAGGTAAACGGTGAGCCAGAAAACCCGAGGTCATGAAGAGTGTTCAACATAATAGACATCCTAAAATTATGCATTGCAGCAGCACTCCTCACCCAGCCCCCTTCTTTTTCTTGGGGATACAGGAACTCATTAAATCCCCGCCCATCAGGAGAGGGCTAGGGAGGGAGTCCCGTAGCCACTTTAAAAGGGCCCATGATATGTGTTTATCTTGCCCTCCCGACCACCCATAGAACCCAACAAACGACCAAGGAGGATCTCCTGGGTCCGAAACCGTCATAAAAATGTGATTACATGAGTAATTAGAGATCTTGACCCCAAGATCCTCCTTCCACAAGAGGTACAATCCACCTGAGTGTCCTTGTCTTCAAATGGGAAAGATGTTTTTGAACCCAATCTTACAGCCCATAAGGCCCGCATCCTTGCTATCCATAATAGTTTTGGATAGAAAAACTATGTCAGGGTGAAATTTGGAACTCCATTTATGGAGAACACGAACCGTTCGGGGATTGACAAGCCCCCGATAGTTCCAGCATAAGATTTTCATTGCCCTAGGTGGGGCTGGGACGCACCCGCCACTGCCTCTGAAACTTCGACTCCCCAACCATCGTCTTCCTCTTTCCACCTCTTTGGCGGGCTCCCAGTCATCTGAGGTGCCTCCGAGCATCGTTTATGGTCCTTGGCCTATGAACTGGGGGGGGGGTCTACACCCCTATCCCCGCTAAATATTCTTTTCCACATCTGATGTTTTATAGTACCTGGCATCGTGATCCCCGTCATGTCAATAACTGTCTTAGGGGTAGCACTGGGAGTAACATCCTCTGAACTGGAAACCAGATATGGTGGGTTGTTACATAGCTGTTGCACCCCTGTTCATGGGTCTGGTGGTTCCATAGAGTTTGGTTGCAACCTAGTAGATGGGGGGGGGGGGGAATGGCCTTCAAAATAGATATGGTCTGGCTTGGAGGGGCAGTCAGCCCCGACCCTTGACTCATGTGTTGTTCCCTCGGCTCAACCGAGATCCACGACCAGCCCAGATTGCTTCCTCCCACCCTTTGATTCACATGACTGTCAGCATAAAAGTTTGGCATCCCAAGCATGATTATATTAGTATGAGTTGGTTCAGCCTGTGTATTAAGAGCATTTGCAAGTTTGTCGCGGTCTTGTTGTTTTTCAACTTCGGAAATAAAGTTCGTCCTAGTGGTTTTTGCATAGAGCCAGGGTCCGTATTGAAAAATAACATTGCCTTGTCCATCCTCCTTTTTCACTTCACATGCCTTTTCTAAGTGTCTAAGGCAACCACAAAAGAAACAGAAGATAGGGAGCTTTTCAAACTCAAAATAAATACAGACATCCGAGTCCTCAACTGTTAGTAACATGCCCCTCATAAGCGGCTGTGTAACATCCATCGAAGCTCTGATTCGCACAAAAGGTCCCCAGGGAATTGGATCAGACCGGTCCCATTCCATAAATGAACCAATGCATCCTACAATATCATGCATAACACGTACAATTCTACCATGAAATGGGATTCCTCGAATTCGAATCCAGAAAGGTGAGTAGGACATATTAACTGATTGAAAAGTTTCTTCTCCATTAAGGTCCTCCATGATAATGATTTGGTTGTCAAAGGACCATGGTCGACATTTGAGGACTTTTAATTTTTCTCTTTCATTAATGAATTCAAAGACTAAGAGTCCCACTTCCAATTTACTTATAGCAACACCGTCCTCCAATCTCCATATATTTTGTAGAGAATTTTTCAGCGCTCCCTGATTGAAGGACCTTTTTGCTAGAAATTTTCCAATAATAAGTAAGGACACTTGCTGCGAAAGAAACCCATCTTCACTCTTTCATGTAGAAATTACTGATTTTTCTTTCTCAGTTAAGGAGAGGTTCCTCCAACGATTCATTAGGTCTGGCTCCATTTAACTAATGATTAGATCTTCCCTCGTCACCACAAACCCCTTCGTCCCCGAGCTGCGTAGGCACACTTCTCCCTGGTCTCTCCTCCAGAGACGTCGCATTTTGAGCTACCACACCCTTGAACCTTCACGGACCAGCACCTTCATGGACCCGCGTCAGAACGCAAATCACCTTCGGATCGCAACCCAACACATTCGTCCCACCAACGCCAAGTCACGAACCAACTTGACCAACCCCTTACTCCTTCCCGAAGCTCCTCAAAAGCCTTCAAACCCCACTCCCACCATGGAACAAACCTCCCACAATCTAGGGAAAAAGGATGCCAAAGGAAATAGCATGCCACACCCAACCGAAAGCCACACCCATAGCTCCCACGCACCGCAGCCTCCACTCGGCCTGCGCGGCTCTTCCTTCGCAGTCGCACCCTGCCCATCCCTTTTTTTCGCACTCACACCCTGCGTGAGGTAATGCTTTGCGGAGGGGACTCTCAATCCTAATTGAAAAAAATTATTTCTAATTATTAAGATTGATTACTAATTATTACTGATTAATACTGATTATTACTATTTATTACTATTTATTACTCATTATTAGAAAATTATAAGTGATTAATAGTAATTAATAGCAGTTATTAGTATTTATTACTAATTATTAGTTTTATTATTATTTATTACTAATTATTACTAATTATTAGTATTTATTACTAATTATTAGTATTTATTATTATTATTTTCTAATTTTTATTATTTATTCTTAAATATTACTAATTACCACTAATTATTACTAATTATCGTTAATTACTATTAATTAATGAAAATTGACTCAAATTACCACTTCTAATTACTAATTACCACTAATTATTTGTATTCATTAGTAATAATAGTTAATAATTCCTAATTACTACTAATTATTAAGAATTAGTACTAATAATTTCAATTTATTATTACAAATAAATAATGATGACAAAAACAATCTAAATATAATTTAATTACAACTAATTTACAATAATTAAAATTAATATAAAAAAATGAAATAAATATTAAATTTAATAAAGCATAAATACGTTTAAACTTGATCTTTTATAGGTGTAGACGACTTCAGACATTGTTCATAAAAAAAATTTCACTGAGAGGTATTTTAACTCTAAAATTAGAGTTTAGAGAGAGAGAGACAAAGTAGGAATTGAGAGGAAGAATTAAAAAAAAGGATTGGGGGTATATATAGGTTAGATTATTTGCGACGGGTCCCACTGCAAATACCTTCACCTGCATTAATTATTTTCAATGGTTAAAAGGGTATTTGTGACGGGACCGGTCGCAAATAGTGACCTGAAAACACACTATTTGCAACGGGGGCATATTTCATCCAAAATAGTATTTTCCAACGCTGGGTATTTGCAACGGGGGTGGGGGGGGGGGTGCCTCCTCATCGACAATAGTATTTAATGCCGTTAGATATTTGCAATGGGGTACCCCCCCCCCATCGCAAATACCCTTCTAGCGGTATGGCACGCAATCCGCACCACACCGCGCCCGTCACAAAAGGCCATTTTTCTCGTAGTGTTTTGAACTCAAAAAAATCAAAATAATGAACAATTATCCCCTTCCATGAATAAACAACTTGTTATATCAACTATCTGGGGGATTAATATATCAATCAAGTGGACATTCGGTTGGGATATCACCAATTAAAGGTGAATAATGATGATATTCCCAAAACTACCATTCGAACAAGGTGTGGACACAATGTTTTCATAATGATTCCTTTAAACTCATTAATTCCCAACAATAATTATGGACTTAATGAACAGATTATTTAGAGATTACATTGACAAATTAGTGGTAGTATTTATAAATGATATTATTATATACTTTAAAATTAAGGAGGGGCATGAGAAGTATTCGAATACTATGCCGGTGTCTTTGAGAAAATAGAATCTATATAAAAAGTAAATTAAGTTTGAGTTATTGATAAATAAAGAGTTATTCTTGTGGAATATTTTCTCTAGAAAAGGGATATATGTGGAACTCACTATGATAGTGGTAATTGAGGAGTGGCCCAGAAAACTATCTATAACATTGATCCATAGTTTCTTGAGACTATCTAGATATTATCGATGATTGATGTGAAACTTCTCACTATTTTGAAACCTTTTAACCAAGATAACTCAAAGGGGGCCAAGATTGTGTAGAATAGTGAATGTGAAGAGGGATATAAGGATTTAAAAAATATTGTCATAACTACAGAAGTCCTCACACTAACTTCAAGTGGGGAACCATTCTTGGAATATAGTAATGCTTCAAAGATGTTATTGATCTGTATTCTAACGTAGAATAATAAAGTGATTGCACATGAATCAAGGTAGATAGAATTCCATGAACTAAAATATTCAAAATATGATCTTGAGTTGGCTGTAGTGATTTCTGCATTGAAAATATGGCGACATTATCTCCATGGGGAGAAGTGTAAAAATATATATGGATTATAAGAGCCTTAAATATAGATTCACATTGAAGGATATCAATATGTGCCTACGAAGATGGTTATAGGTAATCAAAGGCTATAGATACATAATCCATTACTATAATGTAAAAGAAAAGAAAGTTGATGATTCTATAAGTATAAAGGATCTTGAAACCTTATCATTGATGAGAATTTATTAGAACATAATCTTCATAGACTTATAAAGGATAGACATGGAAATCATGAAGGAAGGAACATTAAATTTTTTTTTCTCAAATGATTACATAATCATACCTTTTGAAGATGATAAAGGATGATCAAAGAGTTGATATGGAAATTCAAAATAAGGATGATTCTATAAAAAAGAGAAATACTTTGAGTTAAAAATTCATGATGGAGTTATAAAATTTGGGTCATGAATATGTGTAATATCAAGTCACGAGATAAAGAAATATCTATTGAATTATTAACATTAATCAATATTCTTCAATAACTTAAGGATAATGAAGATGCAATGAGAACACCAAGAGAACTATTGGCGGGAAAATATGAAGAAGGATATCATGGAATATAAATCAAATTTTTTTATATGTCATCATGTGTATGATGAAATATAGAAGTCTAAGTGTATGATGAAACCATTATCCATACATACATGGAAATCGTAAAACATAACTATTGAATTTTTCAATGGTATTATAAAGACATAAAGAGGAAATAATGACATATGGGTTGTAGTGGATTGTTTTACAAAGTGTAATCACTTCATTACAATTATATAGTAATTCTCACTAAATCATTTTGAAAGTATATACATCAAAGAGGTGGTAAGGCTACATGTAACACCACTATTTATTTTATCTAATTGAGATATTAGATTAACCTCCAAGTTTTAGAATATTCTCCAAGAATCTCTAAATAATGAGTTGTCTATTAGTATAGATTATCCCCCCAAAATAATATCCAATATTAGTATAATATTTTAAAATTGTAATACATGTTGATATAATTATTTTTGGACTACAAAGAAGGCTTGGATCAATGTCTTCTTTTGTTTGAGTTCTCATATAATAACATATCTATCTTAAGAATAAAAATGGATCATTATGGATGAATTTATGGTAAGAGATATAGAAAAAATATTTCTTGGGATAAAGTTTGTGAACACAATTTTTGGGGACCTAAAATGGATGAGGGAATGATAAAAAAAGACAATATCATCTAGCAACACATCAGGTCTTCTCAAAGTTAATAAGAGAGATATATTGACAATATTTGATGAGACCTAGCATTTGAGATTTCAGATAATGTATTTATTTAAATATAAACATATAATTGAGTCATTATATATGGGAATAAGGCCTATATAATACCTATGTATGTCAAATAGTTTTAGATTTTTGATATCACCAGAGATGTGGCCTATCAACTAACACTCCCCGTAACCCTTTCAGAAGTACACAATTTAATCCTTGTGTCCCTCCTTAGGAAGTATATAGAAACTCCATAACATATAATTAATTAAAAGGTGGTATATTTGGAAAAAAAGAAATTTCTTATGAGGAGAAGTTAGTGAAGATCTTGGAAAATAGAGATATAGATCGACACAATAAGACAACTCTCCTGGTCAAAATACTATGATAGAACCATAAATATGAAGAGCCAACCTAGGAACTGGAGGAAGCCATGAGGAAAATGTTATCTCACCCATTTCCACATTTTTATATAATATTGAACTTTGAGGGTAAAATTAATTAAGGGGAATAATTTAACATCCAGAGTTTTTAAAAATAAAACTATATGCAACACACAACACTGAGTCCAAACGAACCATGATTATTTAAATAATCCATTATAACATAGCCATTAAATTAGAAGGTATACATATGAATTATTAATTTATTATATATATATAAATTTCCTACTCAATATAAATTTATTGATAAATTATTAGGAAATATTCACTCAATTTTTAATAAAGAAATATTACTCTTTAAAAAATACATTTTCTTCCAAAATGATTTTTAATATTTTTTGTGAGAAAATATTATAAGTAATTTTAAGAAATTTTGTAAAATATATTTTATAAAATTAATTTAATTTTTTAATTCACCATATAAAAATTTAATTAGATTTAAAATTTTTAATTTTTCTGAACTGACTGATTTTTCATTGAATAGTGAAAATTACCAAATTTTCAAATATTGTTATTTATTTTCATTATGTAATATTATTTAACAAACCCATTATATTTTTGATTTTTTATTAAATTTAAATGTAAAATATTTTATTTATAATAATATAATTAATTTCATTTTAATCATTATTTCTTATTATTTTGGTTAGGTTTATTTTTATGCTTAAAAACACGGTTTCCTAAAAACTATTTTCAAGTCCATAATTTTTATCCATTTTAGTTAATTAAAATAACCCATAATGAGGAATGATTTAAACTAAATTTATATTATATATATATATATTAATTTAAATTTATATAATTATGATTACTTGTCGTAGAGTTAATATAAGTCCATCTTATGCTAAAAAAATAAATTTATTGAGAAACATTTTTTCAAATTGTTTTATGGGATCTATTTTAAAATTAAATTCTAAAAATTAATTGAATTTAATTCGATAAAATAGATTAAATATTTTTAATCAGAATAATTAATTATTTTTTAAATATTTTAACTTAATTTTCAGTCATAATGGGTATTCAAAACTATAAAAATTAATTTCTGTGATTAAGGTCAAAACAGGTTTATTAGGTGTTTAAAAAAAAGATAAGTGTAATTTTTCTAATTAAACTTTTATAAATCCCATTTAATGGAATATATCAACCTTATAATACCCAAAATTAATATCTATGTCTATTTGTAATCATTTATCTTTGGAAAAACATTATAATTTTGTCTTCTTTTAAGAAGTTTCCTAGTGGATCCTTCACCCTCTTATAAATGGACATCTCTATCTTGTTCTATACACACTTAAAGTTACATATATTCCAGAAAATATTTGACCAAATTAATTAATTACATCCTTAACACGTTGTTATAGTCCATTTTTAATCATAAAACCAACCTAGGGAATCTTTTGGGGAAAACCTTAAGTGGTTGTCCAAAGAAGATGTATAGTTTTTCATCAAGCATTTTTGTTTCTATATTCTTGCACATCATTAAATTATTAATAAACCATGATGGTATAATAAAACATGTATCTACCATATAATAATATGTTACTATATTAATGGTATAACCTAAATCCATCTCCTCTTTCAAAAAAAATGGGAAATATAACCATCATCGAGTATACAGTGGACTACCACCTTGTGAGCCGATGCAATTTTTTTTCTATCATCACCTCTCATAACTATTTAAGATGATTAATTTAATATATATATATGATATTAATGAAATATTTATTATTATATAAAATTAATATATCATATATTTTCTTACTTTTCCTTTTTTTTAGAAAAATGATAATGTTATTCGTGTGTATGTGTAGATTACCACCTCTATGAAGCGATGTGGTCTGTTTTTCATTACGACATATCTTGGATGGTATATATAAATGTATTTAAATAAATTATATAAAACTTAGTATATAATTATCATTATTCAAATATTAAATGACACTTACCTTCTTTTCATCATGATCATTGAAAAATGGAAACGTTACTCATTTGTACATACGACCTACCATCTCAAGGATTGTAATATAGTTCATTTTTAAAAACCACATTTAATTATTATTTTTAAAATTATAATTGAGGTATAAAAATTATAATAATTTAATTATTATTATTATGGTTATGATTAATTAATAATCTCTTTGAACTTAGTCAACATTCCACTGTGATTTTGGACATATGAGTCGAACATTGTAAAAAATGTTCGAATTAAACATAAATGATTTAGTAATTGAACATAACATGATAATAAATAAATTAAAAGGAATAATAAAATTGAAAATTATTATTATGAAATTAAATAATTAGCATAATTTTATTATTTATGAAAATAAATAATGGACATGATGAATCTGGCTTAGGGTAAGAGATATCTCTAAACCACCTTTTTTGGGTTATGATCATTCTCTCTGAAAGTCAATTTATTTATTTATTTATTATAATTTAATGAATTTTAATTATGTATGTATGTATTTATAATATATTCAAATCTTATTATTATTTCCTTTAATGGGTTAAAAAATTCATTATATTCATTTTTAATAGATTTCATTATGAAAATTTCTTTGATTATAATATAATGGATGATTATGAAACCCATTTCATTTCCATGGGTAATTATTATATTTATACTTTATGATTGATTTAATTTTTTGTGGCATGAATAATCATTAAAATGTTTTTATGGTAGTACCCATATAAAACAAAAATTATTTAGGTAAATATTTTGTCTCATCAGAAGTTATGTACGAGATTAGATAGTAAACTAAATCCATAATGGGACTTTTTCCACCATGTGATACTGTCCAGAAAATTCTCCTTTACTCATGTTTTTGTTAGTTTATATGTTTCTTACACATTTTCTAGGTTGTTATGATGTCATCTTACCATGTTCATTATGTTATTAATTCATGTGATTACACATGAGCCTTCTCTTTTATGATATCATTTTATAAATTTGACTGACATGTTATGTTTCCTTATCATTTGTATTCACTTAACAGGATTTTAAACTCATACATTTATTTTATGTATTACCCATGTTATCATAGGAAATTTAATAACATAAGATTTATTTAGGATCTAATTATAAATAATAAAATAATTATTTCATGTTTTTGTTTCCTTTCGATGTATGATGAACCTAGTTTTCATAAGACACTAAGACTCATGATATTTGTGTCATACTTATTGGTTACTTATGTTTCAAAAATTTGTAATAATATAAATAAATGTCTTGGGTCACAATAATTTTATAATTGTGTGTGATTAAGAATGTCCATTCCATCATTCTATAAAAAAAATGAAGATGACGTAGATTCTATTCTAATCTATGGATCATGGCATGAAGGGTCAACACACATCAACATGCACCCATTCAAACACTATTATAGATAATCATTATTTTTTAATTCTATATATTTTGAGTTATGTTCACTTATTGTAAGGCATTTCATGTGTTTTTACCATCACCATATAGCTTTAAGAGATCTCAAGCTCCATCACTTTTCACTAGATCTTCTATGTATGGTTGGCTCAAATGGCTATAATGATTACTCCGAAACATATTCTCTTCTTCCTTGAAAAGAAAGCACATATCTTCTTCCCCACTCAGAAGGTTGAGATTCCCCTTTGTGTGATTCCCATTCATTTCCAATATACCATGATTTACCTTGGTGATACACATATTCATGGAAAAGTTTATATAAATTCCTAAATAACATTGTTAATTAACACTAAGGAAGTTGTGAATGAGACCTTTAATGAGAAATATATCTATGAAAATCATATATTTTCCTCCTAACATGTATTTTTCTAAACCAATAATATTTAAGACATCACAATTTCAAAATTTTGTAATGTCTTGTTGAACTTGATTCTTGTGACGAGATCTTTATTTACCATAAAATGGGATGTGTAACCACTATCAAGGATCTATAAGAAAAAATTATCTGACACTCTTAGGGAAATCTCTAAAATTTCTAGCAGCTCAACTCTATTCCTTTTTGATCCATGTTTGTGAATTCATACCTTATGTTGACTGATATTCTTGATCTTCCATGGACTATAATAGACCAAATTTATCATGAAAATCAGAAAATAAATTTTACATTTTCACCATGTTTGATGATTCCTTGAGTTGTTGTGTACAACCACTTTGGGTATGCTTCAAGACATTCCTCTAAATTGTTTATGAGAAATATTGGGCCATGTGATCAAATCAACTCGCCAAATTAGAAACCATTAAAAATATTCCTATAATATCGAACTCTTTTTGGATGCCTTTGTTTTTATTTTTCCCTTATTTACCTCTTGGATATAGAATAGATAGTTCAGGAATGTCTCATTTTATACAATAATAACACATTATATGTGGTGTGTTATTGTGTTTTATACATGTAGAAATAGTTATCCCTTGGTTTCTATGTCTCTACTAATTTTTATTCATACCCAAATAAATCATTAAAAGTTTGATTTGGTGATTGTGTTTTGGAACCAATCATCACTGATTTCTGTTTATGATCAAGCCCTATATCAAACTTGTCATTAAAATATGACTTTTGATTATATAATACTAAACCATTGTGCACAATTTCCACATTTTATATTACATTAATGATATGATTTCCTGATTTCCTACAGCGAGTCAAGCATCTATCATGATATTTTACATTCTTTTCAGAATTCAAAAACTTACTATTTAAATTATTCAGCACATTTGACTTGATATTTCACTATATTAGTAAAATAATAAATAACCCAAATATTTTCTTCATATTTTATATTGTACCTAAATGACCATACTATAATTTTTTATATTTTCATTTTGGATATTTTTAATTTATTCATTCAGTTTGATCTTCTCATATTTTCGTTTCTACTTAAAGAGTTTTTCATCATGAACTACTTTATTGTATTTCTTAATTTTGGATCTACAAACATATATTTTATTAAGAAAACTATAACACTCGAATTAGAGATCAAATATTCTTTCCTCTTATCCTTTGTTAGTATCACATTCTTCTCTTTTTTGGGATTCTTCCAAAAATTCCACCATAAAATTTTCTCCATGGTCTTTGCATTCTTTATTATATTAGACGAAATTTTCTTTTAAACTATCATTGTCTTGTGAAATTTTATTTTATTTTTGATTAAAGTTCCATTTCTAATTTTCCAACCTTTCACATTAGTTGAATACCACATTTTGGAAAGTTCATCCTCATCATCATCATCATCATCATAAAGCTTCTAGGGACACTTTAATACAAGTTTCCCAACCTTTCCACATCAAAATTACATTAATGAAAGTTTTAATTTAAAAATTAATCTTCCAATTTATAATTTTTTGGATGAGGAATTACATGAATTCAACTTCCTCTTCCTTTCCTAGACATCCTCTATTGTGAGATTCTTTATGGACTTGAAATACACCTCTTTGGATTTCCCTTTTTTCCATAGCCTCATTATTATAATTTCTCATCTCTTATATAACAAGAATACTATATAAAAAATCCAATTTTATCTTCTTTGTATCATTTTCCTCCCCTATAGAGACCTTGATAATGAACAGTAGTGGAATTATCCTTCGGATTCACTTAATTATCTTTAAATCATTGATGATTTATAGAAAATGATTTTCCTCCAAAAAAACATTCACCTGATCAAATAATGAATCAATAAAATCATTATGTTTGATTCTAAAATCCCTTTTCTTGTTCCATAAATTATAAATTTTCCATATAAGACTTTTTTATAGTATTCATAGATATTTAACAAATTTTCTAACATGGAATACAATAACTTGAAAGACATCAGCCTCATGTATTTTGTGTTGTATAAATCTCCCCCTAAATCATATATTCCTTTATAATAAATACCTAATTATATTTAGACTCCATCTAATAAACCTGAAATATACATACAAGCCAATATACCATGAATCACAGATAAAAAACATCCATGCGCAATGATTAGAAGTAGTTTTAAATATAATTATTCCACAATTTAAAATTGTTTCCATCGATGATCAGAACCCCTTCATCATTAACAAACCCTCATAATTCAATTGAGAGAGAAACACTGATTCTGAACTTTTTTATGATACATATTGTTTGATCTACCTAGTTTAATACCCTAATAAGGTGGTTAATGAGGTATGATAGATTAAATAAAACTAATTTTTTTTTGGATATTGTTTCATTTCTCAACAAAAATATCTTCCCTATTCTTTCCATAATAATGGAAAAGTGTAAATTAAAACATTCACATGAAACAAAAATTTTACTTGGTTCACCATCCCTGTTCTACAACTAAGGATTATATTATAGAAATTTACCAAATTACCAAATCTATTATAGTTAAATATTTTTATGATGTTTTGATAAAACTCATTTTCTCTCCTGGTTCACAACACATCACACTTTGAAAGATTTCTCAATTGTAGTGTTATCACTACTCATTCAAAATATTCTTCAATTTTTTTGAATCAATGTCTTTTACACCCCCATTCAGTTTGTTATGAAGATAAAATTTCATCCACATGTTCAATGCCAATTCATGATATAATTTCTAGGTAATTCCTTTTGGTTCTAACAACTTTCACTATCTCACAAACTTTACAAAAAGTTCACAAATATTCCACTACATTTACTCAACTTTATTGGGTATATCATGAAACTACCAACTTTATTGCAACTCTTAGTTTGTAAATGAAATACTAACTTTTAAAAACTTTTGGTTTATTGTGAAACTCACTTGGTTATATAGTCACAAGTCCATTTTCTACACATAATTGATCTTGAGTCACTACTTCGCACAATAAGAACCTTTGTATACTATAAAATTATTTCAAAACAAATATATTCTATAAGTGTTTGGTACCCCAAATTTGTGTGGTAGTGGCCTATTTATAGACACATTTAAACCTTAATAAAACTACCCTTCTCACCACTGACCTTACACAAAATTTCACGGTTTGTTAAACTTTAGTTATTTGATTCATTCTTTAGCCTAAAGATCCCATATGTATTTCATGGGTTCACACAACTCTCTCTACATTATAGGACTAATTTTTTTGTAAAACTAAAAAATATTCATGAAACAATTTCATTTTCTATATTGTTATGAGGTGACTGGAAATATTCTATTTTCACACAAGTTTATGAAACCCTTTAACTCTTTCACAGAAATTTTACATTTGTACAAAAATAGGTCCTTTAAATTGAAAAACAAAATTCCACTTACTCTAAAATTTGGACCTCAAAAGTGTGGTTTACACTGGAAAAAACTGTCACCTTATATAATGAACTTTACATACACATTACAAATAATATATACCTCTATCCTAAATCCTTTTTAACATACATTGTTAAAAATAATAATGGAACTTCACAACTGACCTTGTAAACCAACTTTGTAAACAAACACAACCAACCCAAAATTTGACCTCCTTATTTAAATGATAATCAAATAATGATTATTGTGATATTTAATGAGTTTCAGGTTTTCTATTATCATTTTATAATATAATATAAAATGGTTATATTTGTTTAATTATGAGTCATTTTCAGACAAAGACTCACCACCAAAGATATCTCAATTTCAACAATGTCTCACTATCACCTTGTTACACCATCAATAGTGTCACAAAATTTACTTGAGACACCCCCAAGGAGTCACCATAAACAATGAGTGGTTGATAAGATGGATATTAGACTGAGTATAGAAAAGTCTCAATGACAACTACGTCTCACCTCCAGAATGAAATATTGGCTAAGTTTCATAAAGAGTCACCACTATAGTGGAGTCACTACTGAAGAAACCTACCATGGTCCTCGCATACCACTAGACTAACATTCCACTAGCTTGACATATCACCAGACCCTAACTAGATTATAGATCCAGAAACACCATTCAAATATCACACTACCATATATAGACACTACCAAAAGTGTTACCTCTCCAATGTCTCACCACCAGTTCAAGGCACTTCCTGAAGTTTGACCACTCCTAAGTCTCACCCACAGATTAAGACACCTCTATAAGTCTCTTCATTCAAAAGAGTCACCATAAGAGTTAAAAACTACTAGTGTCACCATTTAAGAGAGTCACCACCAATTTTCTTTTTTTTTATATTTTTGAATTAAATATTTCTAATGGATAGTTTATCACATTTATTAATGACACTTATTTTTAATGATTGGGTATTAACTATTGTAGATAATGCATTAAAGTACGAGTCATACATGCAGTATGAGGAGTAGTAGATCCAATGGATTCACTTTGCTAGTGCTATTTTTAAAAGATTAAATTGACTCCCCTGTGCATAATTGAGAAGTGGTGAATGAAAATATTTACCAGTATAGGTTAGTTAGATAAAAATAATTGAAAGAACTAGAAGATATTTCATGATACATTGTTCTTCACTTGAATGAGGAATCCAATGTACAAAATTCTTCCAGTGTCTTCTTGATGTCAAGAATAAAGAGTATATGACACTCTATTTTTATGAATCTTCTGAAAACATGACTCAAAACTCAGTTCAAACTAATTTCAAGAGTAACAAGCTATAGAGAATTAGAAATCGAGAAACACCATCCCTTTACATATTTTATTTTCTTAATCAATTTATTTATATTTACATTATGTGTAGCATAGCTTACTATATTTTATTTTAGCTCACCCTGTTTATTGATTTAAGCTAGAAGATACCTCGATATATTAGTCACGACCCATCCTCGAGGCCCATGCCATGACTACCCCAAGCACGCCTTTCGTAGGCCAGGGGCGGGAGACTAGCACCAAAGGCGTAAATCCCGATAAAAGGGAAGGCATTGCCTATATATAAGAAGAAAAAGACCACCGAGTACACCAGATGAAGTAAAAACTAAGTAAACTGAGTACAAAAGTAACTGCTGGAAAGTAAATGGGCCTGTATACAAACCCAACTGAAATTATAGTACAACCAAGAAAAGAAAGTACAACAGCTGAAAGTAATGCAGCAACCACCAAGTCATCCTCCGGAAACCCCACCTGAAGGGTGGTACAGATGGTCTCCTATATTCCTCGAATCCGACCATCCACACTGTGTAAATCCCGCCTAATAGTCCACCTCTGGGTACCGTCCCGCTCCACAAGCCTCAACCACAATCAGCGCTATCCGTCTTCTATAACCAACAAAACATAGTGCGAGCATAGCCCGTGCAGGGGTGAGTATACGATACTTAGTAGGGACCCCGAGACCCCCGAAGGCCTCCCAGAATCCACAAAGGATAAACCACAAAAGAAAGAAACAAATACGAAGTATCAACGAACACTACTTAGGTATATTCCCATACATATACCTAAGTCATCAATTCCAGTTCGGCTCCATCTTTCGAGCCCAAGTTCAACCCAGTCCACATAGGAAAGTACAACCCAATCCACACAGGAAAAACACCACCCAATCCACACGAGAAAGAAAGTAAATCATATCAAAGATAATGATTGAAAGTCAAGACTCAGTTCACACTGGTATACTACTCACGAAGAGGGGTGGAGATGATTAGATGTACCCTATGAATCATCTCGTCCGCCGAACACACGTAGGATCCAAGTACAGAAGTCGTTGCTGCCGAACCCACATAGGATCCAAGTACAGTAACCATTGCAGCCAAACCCACGTATGATCTAAGTACGGTCGTCATCACTACTGAACCCACGTAGGATCCAAGTACAGTCGTCCTCGCTGCCGAACCCACGTAGGATCTAGTTACAGTCGCCATCATCGTCGTAGCCGTAGCTAGCTCTAGGGTTCCCGCACACAGCACGCTCGATTCTCAGAGGGTCCACTCCACAAGCCAAGGGGGGTCAATACATAAACTATCACGAAGTCTATAGTTTATTTATCACAAAGTTCTGTCTCGTCAAAAGGAACTCAATGTGACAAACGGCGCGTCAATCAGATGCCCGGTCTGAGAGTTGTTGGCTTTTTCATCCCAGGGGCCTGGTTGGTTTTTAAGCTAAAACTAACCCGACCTTACTCTAGCTGCGTCCAAACCTCAATATGATTAATCTAAAAGAACTTTCTCACTAAGAGTAATTCAACGTGATCGACGACACGTCATTCAAACGTACGGTCGTTAACTTATAAGCGTTTCCGCTCCAAGGGCCCGGTTGGTTTCTGGTTCAAACCAACCAGGAAATACCTAAACTTTACCAAAAGATTGATTTTAATATACCGAAACTATCGTCTTGATCCAAGGATCCCAACTCAACTGACGGTGCATCGATCGGTGGTCTGTAGCCCAAGATATGAGCGTTTGAACGAACCTGGTCTGAAACTAGGGGGTTTGGGCCCGGTCTGACCCGACCCGATACCCCCTAGGTCGGCCCGAACTGGGCGACTTGAACCAAATCCGGCCCATTTGGGCGCATCCCGGCCCGTTTGGGCGCGGCCCGGCTCGGAGGCTGGTCGTGGCATGGCTCGCGGCCAAGCGGGGCGCAAAGGGGGGCGCCACCCCCTTGTCTCCGAAACGGCAGACCCTAAGGTGTCTGCCCTATGTGCTAGCCGGGGGTTTCAACCCCTCGTTTTTCTGGAAAACGGTCGGCCATTATGGCTGAACGATTGAGCTAACGATGGAACTGCGGGGGTCCTGCCTCCCGTAGCTCCGGCGGCCGGTTGTCCGGCCGCATCTGCTGGACCGCTGCGGCTTAAGGTTGTGACTTTTCCTCGTCCAGCGTGGCACGAAGGTGTGGCACGATGACCTAAGGTCATGGCCGAGCGGGGCGCAAAGGGGGAGCCTCACCCTTGTCTCCGAAACGGAGGACCCTAAAGGGTCTTCCCTATGCGCTGGTCGGGGGTTTCAACCCCCGTTTTTTCTAGAAAACGGCCGGCCATTATGGCCGGTCTGTTGAGCTGCCGTGGGACCCGCGGGGGTCCCACCTCTAGAAGCGTTGACGACCGGTTGTCTAGCCTCCCCTGCTGGACCGATGGGGCCAGAGGCCGTGACTCTTCCTCATCCGGTGCGGGGTGATGGCGCCTCACCCCTCCACTGTGGCCCGCTCCGGCCGTGTCCTGCCTCATGTTCTACGGCGCGGTGCGACGGCGCCGCGCACCCCCACCATGGCCCGTTCAAGCCACAATCCTCTTCTTCCCCGCGCTGTGCAACGACACCACGCCGCCTTCAGCTTGATCGTCAACGTTGATCAATAAGAAAATGAGGAAGAGAAATCGGCCCTGTTTGTGTGGTCCGATCTCCTCCCGTTACGTCTGTTTCCGATGCTTTCGCCGGGGCGCATGCCCGTCCATCCGTGGGGGAGGACGCGCGGCGCTTTTGTTGCCCCGCATTCCCGCTTTCCAAAGGCGGGCGACATTCGCTCCTTATTCAGGGGCGTCTTCTCCTTGATCGAAACGGGATGATGGGATGTCGGTTCTTCCTCCTGTGGATTCCTCCTTAGAACTCGTCACCTAGTCAGGGTCTCCCTCATAGATTTAATACGAAGTTCGTGAAACTCTTCCCAGTGCCATGTTTCCATGGACGCCGGTTAATTACACTGCTTCTGTTGGGACATTCCAAGGGGTCCAGTCAGGTCAGAAACCTTCAGTCAGGGGAGTAGTCACGTTGAGGCATCAGTAGCATGTTTGGATGCGGGGGTACCTGGCATGTCTGTCTGTCATCCTTGGCCACAAGCCTTCTCCAGGGCGTGGAAGCCCGAGGCATCCCGCATCGAGTGCGGGGAATTATATGTCATAGACACAAATCTGAGGTTTTCCTTAGCTTCTCGTGCTCAACACAGGGTATGCCGCAAGTTTAACGTCTAGCGGATACAGATCAACCCAACCAGAGCATTAACTAGGATAGATCGGATTGAGGGATTCCCCTTGAAGGTATGTCGATACCGGGGCCAGCCCATGGATGGCTGTGAAGAAGAGCGTACCGACATGGTCTCACAGGGATAAGACGGTCCGGGCGAGAATCGAGACGGGTGATAGGTTAATGAATGGAGTGGAGGGAGAGTGAAATGGGACCATCGCAGGGGCGACAGTGAAGTTGGGCTTGAGCCTTGACGAGGCTTCCTATGTATCCCTGTAGAAGGGAATCAAATTCCGCGTAGTTTGGGATGACGTTGATAAACCGACGTGAAGGTGGACCTTGGCCCGATGAGCATCGTCAGCGTACCGACGTGAAAGTAGACCTGTGGGTCCACTAGTGGTGGGCTTGAACCTTGGGAAGGTTTCCTACGTACCATTCCTTGACATGGATCAAAGTCCTCGTAGTTCAGGGGATTGATGGAACACAATTTTACGTCATGCGGGACGATAGTGAACCCTGACGTGAATAAACGACGGGCGGTGGGTGTCGGCGAATCGACGTAAGTGAGGGACCTTAGTCCGATGGGAGTTGGGCTTGAACCTCGGGGAGGCTTCCTACATACCATGCCTTGACATGAATCAAAGTCCTCGTAGTTCGGATTGGGTAATGCAGTTTAACGTCATGCGGGACGGGGGTGAACCAACGTGAATGAGGTTGGAACGACCAGATGGTGGCTTTGAACCTCGTGGAGGATTTCTACGTACCATGCCTTGACATGGATCAAAGACCTCATAGTTCGGGTTAGTCACAACGGCTTGCCATCGGACTGGAATTGCAGTTTAACGTCGTGCTGGACGTAGGTAGAACATGATGTGAATTGGATGATGGGTGGGCTTGAACCTGATAAAGGCTTCCTACGTACCACGCCTTGACATGGATCAAAGACCTCGTAGTTCATATGGGGCTTTGTCGGTGAACCGACGTGAAAGTAGACCTTGGTCCAATGGGTGGTGGGCTTGAACCTTGGGAAGGATTCCTACGTACCATGCCTTGACATGGATCAAAGACCTCGTAGTTCAGGTTAGTCACAACGGCTTGCCGTCAAACTAGAATTGGGTGTACAGTTTAATGTCATGCGGGAAAAAAGGAGGCATGCAGTTTAACGTCATGCTGGACGAGGGCGAAACTCGACGTGAATGAACGACCGAGCAATGTGGATTGAAGCTCATAGAGGCTTCCTACGTACCATGACTTGACATGGATCAAAGTCCTCATAGTTCGGGATGAGTCACAGTGGCTTGCCACTGGACTGGAATGCAGTTTAACGTCGTGCTGGACGGGGGTGAGACCCGACGTGAAATGACGGGTGGGCTTGAACCTCATAGAGGCTTCCTACGTACCATGCCTTGACATGGATCAAAGTCCTCGTAGTTCGCTATGGGTGGGGGGTCAGGGTCGATGCTCACTCTAAGCCCACGTGATTCATGCTCGGTGTGAGAAACAAGAGGTTGCAAGGACCTGACGATCACGTTGCGAAGGATGCGTCCGTGAGAAGAGAAAAGGGGCTTACATGTTAGGCAGCCCACGGTGCTGGGACTTACTCCAGGATGGAGGCCCATGGTGCGACAAAGCGCGGGAAAGATGGACCTTGGTCCAATGGTGGGAGGTGCCTCATTCCCTATCACGCCCTCCACTGACCTTGGTAGTGGGGAAGTACGGAGATGCCGAGGTGCAGCCATCCGTTGGGGAATTAGGGTCTCCCTTCTCCTACGAACATACGCCACTCCGACAAGGAGGATCTCATCCCATGTGAATGGGTGATTCCATTCCCGTGGAGACGAGTGGTGTAAAGAATGTTCGACCTGGGGGGACCCTTCGTGAGGGAGACGAGGTCGGATCACAGTTTAACGTCAGGTGTTGAGGACGTGGTGCTTGGCAGTTTAACGTCCTGCATCTTAGACGAGGTGGGTTCACTCCACACCCCTAGGACTTACATAACTGGTACCCTCTGGTCCTTAGAGAAGGGAAGGTACCAGTAAGGCCATGGTTAAGGGGGGTCGCGGAACGAACCATCGAGGGGTCCACGTTAGCATGGCTATGCGAAGAAGCAATAGCCGTTAGCGTGCCTATGCGAAGAATCATTATGCGAAGAAACGCTACGAGTGGTATTGCCCATGGGACTTTGAAATCACATCGTGCAAACCTGGAGGGTCGCACGGGAAGAGGAATCACTAAGCAAAGGAGTGTTCTTCGCAAAGTGGAGTGCCTTGGCCTTAGCATGGGGCATAGGTGTGAGTGGAAGGTGCTTCGCGAAGTGGAACAGTGTTCGTGGAGCACTACCTCACGAAGAAGGGGTGCCTCGCGAAGCAGGGTCCTGCGAAGCAGTGTGCTTCGCGATGTGTAGCGATCCTACCTTAGCATAGGGATCACTAGCATGGGTTGGGTGTTTCGCGAAGCATAAATGCTCTGTGGCTGCCCAGGTTCCCTTGGGAATCCCCTTCCTTCGTGAACTCCCTTGAGCTTCACGAAGGGCATACCTCTCGGAAGAGGGGCTCAAAACGAGACAATGCAGAGGAGTCTCACGAAGTAGAAGTACCTCACGGAGCTCATGATTCCCAGGGCAAAGCGTGCTTCGCGATTCGAGAGAGGAGAAGCCGAGAGGTCGGATTGTCCGTCCCCAGGACTCAGGGGGAGTCCAGTATTTATAGGGAAGGGGCGCCGCGAAGCAGGGCTCGCGCGCCGCCTCCGGTGCTTTGCGACGCGCTCGCGAACATCAACGTCATCCGCGGAGAATTACCGCCTCTGGAGCTTCGCGGCGGCTCGCGAACGTCAAATGCGTTCGCGGAGAATTACCGCCTCTGGAGCTTCGCGGCGGCTCGCGAACGTCAAATGCGTTCGCGGAGGATTACCACCTCTGGAGCTTCGCGAGGCCGCAATGGTCGGAGCGATTCGCGTGGGTGCTCCACGTGGGTGCTTCGCGGCGGTGCTTCGCGAGGCAGCACTCCGGCCTTCTTTTTCGTCCCTTCCTTTCGTGCAATATTTTTCCGCCAAAAAATGCCTCCCCTCAGACTTGGTGCCGCGGAGGGAGAAGGGTCGAAGTCTGAGGGAAAATCACCAAAATTGTCAGCGGTTCGCGAAGCGGCTTCGCGAAGGGTGCCCGCGATGCTGATCGGGGCCACAGATCCGGACGCGCCGCGATGATCCACGTGGGTGAGGCGCGCCGCGATGCTCTGGGGTCACCGCCTATAAATAGGGGGCCGACCTCTCTTTTGTCTTCACGTGCCTTCCTTGTCTTTTTGTGCTCTCAACTTCGCGAAGCTCCGCGTACTCTGCGACAGCCCTCCGTGAATCGAGCTTCGCGGCGAATCGCAGGTCTCCGACTCCACGTCCGCGCCAAGCGAACCTCTGCTTGTCGGTCTTGGCCAGACTTCGCGGCTTGGTCTCGCGACCGATCTTCGCGATCCGGCTTCGCGATTCAGCTTCGCGGTCGAGCTTCGCGATCCAGCCGAAAGAATTCTTTTCTGAGGGCCAGAGTTAAAATGGCCCATCAAGAGGCTGTATTGGGGGTCCTTGCAGATGCTGCTCGCCGGGATGAGATGGACAACTGTCCAGGCCTGGGGGAGATGATCCGGAGCCACTCGGACCACACTTCTTTGACAGATCTTATCTCAGAGGGTCAGAAAGATTATCCGCAGTGCAAGAAACTGCCGTTGTACGGCTTCGGGCTGAGGGATGATGTCTTTATCCCTGAGGCGAATAGGGATGAACCAGCTTGCTGGTTCAGGAGCACACCGTGCCAGCACCAATGGTTCAGGGCGGTCGATGGTCATGCGCGGGAGGACTTCACACCCGTTACCACTGACTGTCTCTACAACCATGTGAACGACATTGACGGGAAGCCATTGCAGCCGGAGACTTCCCCTCCCATCTACCGTACCATGCTGAAG
This sequence comes from Viscum album, assembly GCA_963277665.1. Classification (NCBI taxonomy): domain Eukaryota; kingdom Viridiplantae; phylum Streptophyta; class Magnoliopsida; order Santalales; family Viscaceae; genus Viscum; species Viscum album. The sequence goes on from OY728130.1 coordinate 1,948,448,043, forward strand.
GCGGATTTACAGGATTCGAAGAAGGGATGGTCCGATGAGTGGGACCTGCGCTAGGGCGGAAAGTTTACTGATGACTCGGCCTGGGCCTACTGGGTAGGCACCTCATGCGAGGAGTTTGGGGCCGAGCTGATGAGAGTGGGGTTGTATGAGGCGACATGGGCCTCCCAATTCCACATTTACCAATCGAAGCAGCTAATGCCGGAGTTGCAGAGTAGATGGTCATCTAGGACCAACACTTTTCACCTGCATCACGAGGAGGTGGGCATCAGCCTATGGGATGTCCACCAGATTTCTAGGGTCCCAATCTTGGGGGCCATGTATGACGAATTCCTCCCCGTTGTCAGCGCGTGGGGGGATGCGGAGAAAATGCCTCGACTGGTGTCGGTGCTGATGGCACTTGTCCCTGGAGAGGAAAAGGAGGTAGTGAGGGACGTCCACTTCAGGAGGTGGTTAAAATGCTTCCTGAATTTCCCATAGAATCGAGAGTTCCCTCCGAGGCCTCGAACTTGTCCAAGGTCAGCCCAACGGGGCAAGGGGCACTCGTATTGGCGGGTCTTGGAGGACAGCCAATGGAAGACTTGGGGTTTCAGTGTCAGCACTGAACAACAGCCGATAGTCAGGCTGGCGGCGTTCATCGCGGCTCTCATCTGTGGCTGGATCCTACCGGTGAGAGATACAAGCATGGGGGTACGTCCCAGCTCGTTTATCATGGCGTCAATGTTGGCCATGGGGCAGCGGATCAACCTGGGGATCCCGATGCTCACCAAACTGTACAGAATGCTGCGGCATATTAGTGAGGGCAAGAAGACGCCAAGGATATGCGGGCCCTTCCACCTCCTGTATGGGTGGATCACAACGCATATCAGGGGGATTTACGAGTATCCAAACCCCATTTCTCCGCCGGGATCGAACTTCCGCCCCTCCATCCTGAACGCGGTTGGGAGCTTCCCGTTAAAACTGGCCATTCCAATGGTGCTGAATCCGGTGTGGAGGGAGGATGAGTTTAATTTCCATCCCTTCCCGTTGCCGACGGGGATGCTTACTGATGACAGACGGGGAACGGAAGAACATCAGTCTTACCTCTTGGCCTTCCGAGGTGGAGTTTTGGTGGCACGAATAGATCGTGAGCGTCTCTATGAACCGTACACTCCGCATCGGTTTGTGAGGCAGTTCCGGTGCCTCCAGCGGCTGACCCCGCAGGTCTACTGGGAGGTGCGTCATGAGGAGCACTCGTGTGTGATGAGGCATCTGTGGCTCATGTTCACATGGGAAGATGGAAAGACGCGGATTGCATTGCTTCCATCCACCACCGCGTTCGGATTAGTGAAGGAGTACGCCATCAGTTGGGAGGCTGCTTACCCAGGAGAGATGCTGAAGCAACCAACTATCCGGGTCGGTGACGGTGGGCCTCCTCTATCTCGAGGTCGGGGTCGGCATGTAGCTAGGGCCGCTCGCGGTGGCGGGGCTGCCATGGCAGCGAGACCCGCACCGGCCGAGGGTATGGCAGCAGTGGTGGATCCGGTGATTCCGGAAGAGCAGGGTCATCCGGAGGGACGGCCACTGAGGGGATTTCGTAGGATATCCACCCAGGCTCCGGGGAAGTGCCTACGTCACATTGACATGGGAGAGGATGCCGTCTTCCCGGAAGCTTGGGAAATTTGGGATGTCAATCGGCAATTCCTCAGCCCACTGGAGATATGGGCCCACTTGAATCACCTCGGGATGGAATTACCGGGCATAGGCCCAGTCCGGGCTGTATTCATGGCATCTCCAGCGGAGGCAGCATAGTACCTAGACGAACTGGAGGATTACGTCCACTCCAGCGGTGTCCCTCGCCCAATGACAGACCTGGTGAGGGTACTGTTGAATCAGACGGTCCCCCCACAGTTATCGGTTGCCGATCTGAGGGAGCGCTTCCCCTTGCTGGAGGAATCAGAGGGCTCCTCTCGGGAGGATGAGGCTAGAGGAGGGAGGCCGCTGGAGGAGGGCGAGGTCGGAGACTGAGGCTCAGAATCCGGCGATTTCGCGGAGGCTCTCGAGGTAGCATTCCGAACTTCTCTCCTTACGATCTGTTCTTGGGTCCCTATGGACTTCTCACCAATGTTTGAGCCATGCAGGAGGAACTTGTTCGCAGGCCTCGTTCTCGCTCCTTGGCGGGTGATGATGCGGGACCTTCAGAACCCGCGCCTATGGCTGCGTCCAGTTCTGCATCTGGTGGGACCAGGGCGCCCGAGGTGGCTCATCCGGAATCTCCAGACCTTCCAACAGTATACGGAGGGCCTCGCCTCGGGGTCCCTTCAGTACCGGCTCAAGAGCAGCGCTCGGAGGTTGATCTCCGTAAGTCTCCTCCACTGGTCTCCTCGTTGTCACATGTAGACCATGACAACTAACGTTTATGTCCCTATTTGTCGTACAGTTCTTCGACTGGCGTGGGACGCTGTGACAAGACTGGTCGGGATGTCTGGCGGTGTCCCTCCTAGGGGCATGCCGGTGATGGTGGCGATACTCCCCCCATCTCCTCAAGCTGTGATACACATCGTCACTGGCGGGACCACCAGCAGGGCCGTACCCGAAGTTATTGAGGTGGAATCTGAGGAAGAGGATCAACCGGTCGGTCCCAGTCTTGTCACGCCTGCTTCGGCGCCGGGTGTCGTACTAGATTCAACACCGGATGTTGATCCTGCCGAGGATTTCCTGCTGGCATACCCCACATACGAGCCTGCCAACCGTGCAGACTGGGACGAAACGGCCTCCGACGAGGAAGACAACAACATAGTCTGCCGCCGGTCATGGAAGCTGATCGCGCGCTTTTTCAAGGACACTCCCCAAGCACAATGGCTGGCCGAAATGGATAGGCTTCGCTCGCGGGTGCGCGAACTGTGCGCTGGGGGAGTGGATGCCCGACGTCCTTTCGCACTCATCCGAGATCTTATGGATGAGAAGATCTGGGAGCATGATCATGGGATCAGCGTGGGCTGGCAATGAAGGAAAGCGACCAACCTCAAGAAGCTCCAGGAGGTTGAAGGCGAGGTTCAATAGATGCAGACCCGAGCAGATGATCTTTCAGGCTCTCTTGATGCACAAACTGAGCTGGTCTCACGGTTGAAGGCTCAGCTGGCAGAGGCAGAAGAGCATATGAGGCAGACCTCCAGAGAGATGGCTGTCGTTCAAGATGGCGTGGAGAGGGCCAAAGCCAGGACTGACGAACTGCGCCCCGCCGCTGCTGAGGAGGAGCGGGAGCTAGTTTTGTGGCAGCAAGCCTTGGATGTCGCAAGTCAACGGGTGGCGGAGCTGCAATGCTCTTTTGACGGGGTCAACCCGTCCATGGGGGAAGTCGACCCCCGAGTATTGTAACAAACCCAAAACCCTTTATTGGTACTTTCGTGCTTCCAAATTTTACTTTTGTTCTGAATGCCGTAGCACGCACGATTTCCACTGTCGAATTGCCTTGTTACATCCCTACAATGTCTGCGGGACGTTCGGCGACAATTCCCCAGTCCCACATGGGTTGAGCCCGGTGTCCGGGATTCAGATTACCAGTCCAGATTTCTGGGAGACGGGAGAGGCTTGATGGGAGAAGGAACTCTCAGGATAGCCGAATTACCATTTCTTCAACGTGCTCTTATGCACGAACGGGGCAACGCCAGGGGCGCTGAAATCGATCCAAATAGATTAAAATGGGAAGTGTGAATCACGATACCCAAGATTCGGAACACTGTGGGGATGGCGTGACAATAAGGGACAACTGTTAACCTTGGAGGAGAAGCGGTACCCTTACTGCGTTAGCCTGTAATGGGGACAACAAATGAGGGTCGACCGTTGACCATGTTCGAAACACGGGACCATGTCACAAATGTTGTTGATCAATCCTTCGGGATGTTGGCCCAGGACAGTTGGCGGACCATAGGTCAAAAATCCATACTGTTAGGGGGTCCTTCCAGATATGACCCGTCTTCTAGAACGTTGGCCCAGGACGATAGGTGAGCCGATGCGGCATGAGACCAGGCCGTTAGGGGGTCCCGTGAGACATGAAAGGGGAAGAGGGTCCGAATAAGGGGCACACAAAGAGTGGAATATGGAGTGATGGTTTGTCCGAACAGAATCCAACACTTAGGTAGTTACACCACCGTGGTGGGAGCATGCCATATAGGCACATCGGTTTAATCATGGATCATTCCTTCTTTTAGACAGGGCCTCTCTGGCGAGGGGATCTGTCACTTCCCAGTGGGATCTTGGGGCATCCTGAACTTGTTCAGGGTAGAACCGCAGTTTAATGTCATGCGTTGAGGACACATAGACTCTTGTAGTTTAACGTCATACGATAGGACGTGGAATAAGAGGGAAGGAAGTGTGTGACGCAGTAGATATGAAACTGACATGAATGAGGACTTGGAGTCCAACTCATACCACATACCCTCGGAGGAAACTCTTCAGGTCAAGGGACCAAGAGTGAGGATTGGGCTGGACACGAAGCAGAGTGGACGGGCATTCCTACGTATCTCATGAGGATGAGAATCAAGCCATACGTAGTTCTAGAAGCGCATTTTAACGTCATGCAGGACGAGGAGCAGCCTGACCGCGTTGGTACACATCCCGCCAAAACTACTAAGCCCACGTGAGTCGTGCTCGGTGTGGGAAACAAGCAGTAGTGGTGGGAACTTCCCGACACAGAAAGGGGCAGGGTAGGGCAAAGGGATGCTTGGTAAATACCAGCCTAGTGACACTAACACGATCATTTAGCACACCTAGATGCGCGATGAGAAAGAGTCGAGTATGATGGAATTCCACTTGAACATGAGGAAGTGGAAACATGTGAATCATGGCATTCGAGATTCGGATCACGATTACAGTGGCATGACGACGGAGGATAACTGCTGACGTATTCACAACACATCATCCTGTCGCGTTAGCCTAGAATGGGGACAGACAAATGAGCATCGACCGCTGACCGTATTCGCAATGCGGGATTTTATCGATTTGTTGTCCAATATCCGTATGGACGTTGGCCCGAAACGATTGAAGGGCTCTTAGGTCCAGCATTCATGGAGAGCCCTTAAGCCTAGTATCCATGTCGTCCGAGGGACCTTTTGGATGTGGAAGAGGATGAGGATCCAAATAGCGAGATCACGAAGCTTGGTCATGGGACGAGGGGAATGTCCCTGTGAAAATCCCACACTTCGGGCTCTTTGTCAAAACACATCTGAATACGGCAACGAAAAGTATTAGAGAGAGGGAGAAGATTCCTTTCCCTTGGGGGGATCTTAGTTTAGGGTCGTATAATTCGGACCATGGGTGAGAGGAAACATAAGAGGCACATGGTGGAGTAACTCAAACACCTGGCGTGAATGGGAATAAGAGGTGTGTACGGCGCGGTGAACAACTCAACGTGAATGAGGGCACAACCCCATATCACACCACGAAACCTCCTTGGGAGTGGTTTTTGGCCAAGGGACCGAAAGGGAAAGTTAGGCTGGGCCCGCAGGGAAGTGCCCGGGCGCTCTTACGTATCTCATGAGGATGAGAATCAAGCCATACGTAGTTCTGAAGGTTGCCTTTGACCATAAATGGGTAAAGGGAGTAGGGGACGCATGGCGTCAAGACCCGACCTGAAGGAGGACCTAAGACCTACTTACCATGCGTTCTCTGGGGAAATGTTCGAGTCGAGGGGCTGAACACAAAGGTTAGGCTGGGCCCGCAGGGAAGTGCCCGGGCGCTCCTACGTATCTCATAAGGATGAGAATCAATCCATACGTATTTCTGGAAGGTGACATGGTAGGATACCAGTTCCAGGGGAAAAGGGGAGTGCGGGTGTGGCCCATGCACTAAAAGAAGCGGAATTTGATGTATCTTGTTTGCTCTTTACGGTGAATGGTTTTTTTTTGTGAAGCGACAGGCCTAGAGTAGTAGGTCGTGATGTCACCACAAGGATCAAATTGTTATGGGCGCTGACAAATGGCATGGCACGTGACCAATACCCAACGTGATGCCCTCTACAACGAGGTCACCACAATGCAGTGCCGTTTTTCGTCGTGCGGCCAGGACGATAATGTCACAGTTTAGGGTCGTATGATAGGACCAAGCATGCATTTTATCGTCATGCAGCGCAGACGTAGCAGAGACGATGCTAGGCTGAAAATTTGCGCAGTGTTATAAAACACAATTGACGGAGACATGATCCCACATCAGATTGTACGCCATTCGGAGAGGGAAACCTTAGGCCGAGGGGCCTATATAGAGGTAAGAGGTGAAACCGGGGGAGATACTGGCTCTCTAAATGGGCTGTACCTGAAGACAGGGTGTCCGGGCGGTCCTACGTATCCCATGAGGATTTGAATCAAGTTGAACATAGTCCCGAATGGATCTTAGTTTATGGTCTTAGAGCTCGGACCATGGGATCCCCGAAGGATGCTAGATTGCAGCTTTGTCCCCCTGACATGCAAAGGTGCACTGAGGGATAGAGCCAAAAGTGTCGAGATTCCACCTGGACATTATGGGGTGGAAAATGATGTGAATAATGCAACCAATCATTCAAAGACTGAAGGGGCTGGCGTGACAACAGAGGATTACTGCTGACCATGTTTGTAACACAGCATCCTGTCGCGGTAGCCTGAGATGAGGACAAACAAATGAGCATCGACCGATGACCATATTCGCAATGCGGGATTTTATCGATTTGTTGTCCAAAACCCTCAGGGGCGCTGGACCATAATGGTAGGAGAGCCCTTGGGCGTAGTATCCAGACCATTCTTGGGGGTCCCTCCATGTGTGAAAGGTGATGGAAGCCCGAATGGAGGGGAACACGAAGCTTGACAAGTGGAAGGAACTTGATCAAGTTGAATCTGACACTCTTGGCCCTAGACCAGAGTACTCTTAATACATGGGTGAACCACTGCAAAGAGTCAAGGGACTCAACCTTGAGGGTGATCGAGAGATGGCAGATTTCCAGGGGAAGGGGGCACGGTGCCCAAGACCTTGTATCATACCAACACATCCCCCTCTTGGAGAGGGATAGACCAAGTGGCCCAGGTGACCGGGAGATCAGGAGATCACTAGGAGGTGGGGATGGACCCGAATCTTAGACATTCAGGTGGTCCTACGTATCCCATGAAGATGGGAATCAAGCCACACGTAGTTCTGAAGGATGCCTTTTAATTTCATGCAGGACAAGGAATAGGAGGGATAACTCTTAGAACGGGGTGTGCGTGGTGAAACTACTGCAAACCCGACGTGAATGAGGACGTGGTCCTACACTACGCCACGCGGTCCCGTGGTCGGGGTCCTGAAGGAAGGACAAGAGAGGTGAACTTGCTGAACTCAAGATGGACCCAAAGACAAGGGGTCTTGAATGTAGTTCCAGATGAGAATCTTAGTTTATGGTATTAGAGCTCGGATCGTGGGTGGTGACAACTCCCGAGTAAGCACAGATGTCAACCCAATCCCTAAGCCCACGTGAGATAAACTCAGTGTGGGAAACCAGGGGGGAAGATCCTTATCACAATACTTGGGGCGTCTATCAAAGGGGAGTCGGCGGAGAGTTTCGAAGGACACCTTTGATGCAGCTTGTTCTCCCAACGCGCAGACGTGCATGGAAGAAAAGTACCAAGAGTCATGAGACTCTACTTGAACATGATGAAGTGGTGAAGGGTGTGAATCATGTACCCGGCATTTGGTCTTAATGGGTTGGCGTGGCGATAGAGGAAAAATGTTAACCATGGTGGAAACAAAACGTCCATATTGCGTTAGCCTGAGGTGGGAACAACAAACGGGCATCGACCGCTGACCATATTCGCAATGCGGGATTTTATCGATTTTTTGTCCAAAACCCTCGGAGGCATTGGCTCGTAATGGTAGGAGAGCCCTTAGGGGTAGTATCCAAGCTATTATTGGGGGTCCCTCCGGGTGTGAGAGATGATGAAAGCCCTGATGCAGGGATACGCAAATCCTGGAAAGCAGGTGCGGACACGTCCGAGTAAAGCTTGGCATTCCAGGTAATGAACCAGAGTACTCTTAAGCACATTGGTGAACCGCCGAAAAAGGGATCGACGAAACAGCTCAGTAGGGGGGGGGAACATGGCGTGGTCATTATGATACCGTCGTGAATGAGGACATAATCCCACACCACGCCATATAATCCTCTTATGGAGGAAGGATAGGCCAAGGGGCCAGGATGGGATGAGAATTCCCGAGAGATGGGGCTGGACCCAAATCTTGGACATTCAGGTGGTCCTACGTATCTCGTGAGGATGGTAATCAAGCCACACGTAGTTCTCTATATGTAGTTTAACGTCATACGGGACGAGAAAGGGTGTAATATACCTCTAAACAAGGGAGGTGTACGGTATGGCGAAGAAGCCGACAAGAATGAGGACATAGTCCCACACCACACCATATACTCCTATAAGAGAGGACTTGGGTCGTGGCCCGGAAAGGCCAAGGGGCCTAAGGTCAGGCATCATTCAGGAAAGCCTGACTGGTTTGCAGTTTAACATCTTACATGAGGACGAGGGTCGGGGACCCGAGAAGGCCAAGGGGGCTGAGGCTGGGCCTCGTAAGGGGAGGGCGTACGGCATGATACATGATCCCGACGTGAATGAAGACATAGTCCCACATCACACCGTACACCCCGGGGAAGAAGTGACCTGGGCTGTGGCCCGGAAAGGCCAAGGGGCCTAAGGTCAGGTATCGGTCAAGAAGGCCTGACTGGTTTGCAGTTTAATGTCTTACATGAGGACGAGGGCCGGGGACTCGAGGAGGCCAAGGGGCCTGAGGTCAGGTATCGGTCAAGAAGGCCTGACTGGTTTGCAGTTTAACGTCTTACATGAGGACGAGGGTCGGGGACCCGAGAAGGCCAAGGGGCCTGAGGCTGGGCCTCATAAAGGGAGGGCGTACGGCATGGTACATGATCCCGTTGTGAATGAGGAAATAGTCCCACATCACACCGTACACCCTTATGAGGAATCGGGGCCGTGGGCCTGATCGCTAGCACCACCTGGGGGAAGTTTGTCACCTCGGGATAGGGCAGAATGAATCACTGCACTCGATGTCTGGGACATCTCGGGGAGGACCCGAAGATCCAGGACATTGTTGACCACATTCTAAACACAACATTCCTATGGTGACCCGTATGGGAGCAACAAATGAGCGTCGACCGCTGACCAAATTCGCAACGCGGGACTTGTATCGGCTTGTTGCTTGAAAACCCTCGGGGGCGTTGGCCCGTATCGGTAGGAGAGACCTTGGGCATTGTATCCAGGCCGTTCTTGGGGTTCCCTCTGGGTGTGAGAAATGATGGAATCCTAGTCAAGGAGTGGGTGAAGCATAGCTGTATCCATCCACGAAATAGGAAAACATCTCCAGGGGGGATGTACAGCCGGGTCGAGGCTTGCTCGATGTGAGTTTGGGGCAAAAGTGTGCACCCGGACATGTCTTGACCCAAGGGGAAGATTTTGGCTTTTGGGCTGGGCCAACGGACGAAATGTCCGGGCGTTCCTACGTATCTCATAAGGATGAGAATCAATCCATAAATAGTTCTTGAAGGCCATGCAGTTTAGCGTCATGCGGTGAGGACGTGGAAGGAATAGAAGAACGGGAGCGGGCACATGGTGAGACCCTTACAATCCTTGTGCGAACAGGGTTGCATAAGCGGGGCCAAGAAAGCCAACTCCCTGCTACACAAAGATCCTCCAAGAAAACTATTCCTAGGAGGAATAGTGGAAGGGAAAAGTTTGGGGCTGGGCTCAAGACGAGACGTCCGAGCATTCCTACGTATCTCATAAGGATGAGAATCAAGCCATACGTAGTTCTGGGAATGCAGTTTAACGTCATGCGGGACGATAAGAAGCATCTCATTTGGGGATATGTACGGTACAAGGAGTAATCCGACATGAATGAGGACGTAGTCCTACACCATACCGTACAATCCCGCAAGAGAATAGATCAGGGAAAACCAGGGGGCCTGAGGCCGGGCCGCGGTCAGGGAGACCTGACCAGCTTTCTGTTTAACTTCTCGCGGTGAAGACGGGGTCGGGGCCCAAGGAGGCCAAGGGGCATGAGGATGAGCCTCGGTCAGGAAGGCCTGACTGGCTTGCAGTTTAACGTCTTGCAGTAAGGACGAAGATGCAGTTTATGGTCGTGCAGTACTTTATAGTTTAGAGTCATGTTGGACCATAACGTGCAGTTTAAGGTCATGCGGGACCATTTCACAGTTTATCGTCTTGCATGACGAAGATGCAGTTTAAGGTCGTGCGGGACCATTTTGCAGTTTAGGGTCGTGCAGGACCCTTTTTGCCCTAGGAAAAGTATCGCTTGACGGGGCCGGGGGCCCGAGGAGGCCAAGGGGCCTGAGGCTGAGCCTTGGTCAGGAAGGACTGACTGGCTTGCAGTTTAACGTCTTGCAGTAAGGATGGGGATGCAGTTTAGGGTCGTGTGGGACCATCTCGCAGTTTAGGGTCGTGCTGGACCTTTTTGCCCTAGGCAAAGTATTGTTTGAGGAATTTGGCATTGGTGGGAGGGGTTATACGCTCCCCATCCGTGGTCACCAAGGATTATGCTCCATTGGGGTAAACCTTATGGATGATATAAGGCCCTTCCCATTTGGGTTCTAACTTGGGCGGTTTCCTACTGGGAATCATTGGCGCTCGAAGGTCCAGTACCAGGTCGCCATGTAGAAAAGAGCGAAGACGAACCTTCTTGTCAAAGGCTCTCGCTATCTTGTCCTGATGCCTTTCTAGATTGTGCAGGGAACAAAGCCTGTTCTCGTCCAGTGCTTATAATTCAGCCAAACGGATCTCGGCTACCTGATCTGATGTCTGGTGGTCATAAACTGCAGTGTATAACGACGACAGCTGGATCTCAATGGGTAGGACGGCCTCAGCTCCATACACCAGGGAATATGGGGTCACCTAGGCAGAGTTTTGAGTCGTCGTCCGGTAAGCCCAGAGGGCGTTGGGGAGATTTTCCGACCAACTTTTCTTGTTTTGACCAACCATCTTCTGCAGAATGTTAGAGAGGGTCTTGTTGAACGCCTCGATCTGTCCATTCGCCTGCGCGTGGTAGCGGGAGGTATGGTTTGACCGGATGTTGTACTTAGCGTACAATTTCTTCAATTCAGCTGCTCGGAAGTTGGTGCCGTTATCGGTGAGGACGGCGTGAGGGACTCCAAACTGGTGGATAATGTTATATCTCACAAATTAAACGATAGAACGGGCCTTGACCTCTTTGAGCGGAACTGTCTCTGCCCACTTAGAGAAGAAATCTGTAGCAGTCAGGATGAACCTACACTGGCGGGCTGTTGCCGATGGATATGGTCCTACTACACCAAGTCCCCATACCGAAAATGGCCAAGAGTACTTGGTGGGGTGGAGGGGCTCCGGAGGCCAATGTAAGAAGTTGGCGTGTACTTGGCACGCGTGGCATCTCTTGGCATATCCAATACAATCGTGGATCATAGAGGGCCAAAAAGTACCCTAACCTCCAGATTTGATGGGACAGTTTCAGCCCAGCTTGATGGGCGCCACAGGAACCGGCGTGAACCTCGTGCATAACTTGAGGTATCTCCCCTCCTTGGAGGCAACAGAGAAGGACAACATCGAATCTCCGCTTATAAAGGATTTGTTCAAGACTGGGACCACTCTGGAGGGTAAATTGCAGCGCACGGCGTCGGATTCGCTCGCGGTCGGCCCGGTCGTCCGGGAGCTGACCATTTTGGAGATACTCAACAAAAGGTACTCTCCAGTCGGGGGTGGTTTCAACCACTGCGTCTGACGAACCCGGGACTCCCGATATGGAGGGTCCGGCGGTGATATGACTTACCCGCCGGCTATCACGGTCCTCCTGGGTGGCGGGGGAAATGACTCTCCGGTGTGCCACATGTATGATCAAATCATCTTGCTCGGGTTCTGCGAGTGACGCGGCTAAACCAGCCAAGGCGTCTGCTTGGCCGTTCTGTGACTATGGGACATGGGTAACCTCTGGTCAAGAAGAGAACTGGGCCATTAGGCGGAGGGTGTACTCCAGCAACGGTGCGAGCTCCGGATTCCTGACGACGTAGTCGCCATTAACATGTTTGATTACCAGCTCGGAATCCCCCTTCACATGTAGATGGGGAACATGGATCTCAAGGGCCAACTCGAGGCCGGTGATGAGAGCTTGGTACTCTGCCTCGTTGTTCGTACAACCTTCTGATAATAGGAATGAGTATGGCAGGATGGATTGCGCTGGGGTAATGAAGACAATACCCAGGCTCACTCTATTGAGATTGGGATCGTTGAGCCTCCTACCGGTGGGGCTCCGGGAGGCGTCGTCGAAATGCATTTGCCAACATGGGGCAGCATGATCGACTGATAGGATCGTCTCATCAGGGAAATCCCGGTCCAGGGATTGATCCGCGGAGGTTGGATGGGCAGCTAAAAAGTCTGCCAATGACTGTCCCTTAATGGCCTTCTGAGGTACAAACCTGATATCAAACTGCTGGAGAATCACCGCCCACCGTGCTAGTCGGCCAGTCAGCATAGAGCGATTCAGGATGTCCTTCAGTGGGTCTACCCGGGAGACCAATTGCACCTCGTGGTGCTGCAGGTAATGTCGTAACTTCTACACGGCGAAGACGAGCGCAAGGCAGCTCTTTTTGATAGGGGAGTATCTGACCTCCGTATCGAGAAGCATGCGGCTGAGATAGTAGAGACTGTTCTCAGTACCCTCATTATTCTTCTGGGCGAGCAGCGCACCGAGGGATCTCTCCAGGGCAGCCACATAAATGACCGGCGGCTTTCCGGAGACGGGTGGCATCAAGACCGGAGGTTGGAGCAGATACTGCTTGATTTCCTCGAAGGCGGTCCGACACTCCTCATCCCATTCATAGGTGGCACCCTTCTTTATGAGCCGGGAAAAAGGCTTACACTTTCCGTGCAGATTCGCGATGAATCGGCGTATATAGGATAAGTGGCCTTGAAGGCCTCGAAGCTCCCGAATGTTGCTCGGGGGAGGCATTTGGCTGATGGCCTTGATCTTCTCCGGGTCGATCTCGATACCTCGGTATCTGACCACAAAGCCCAGAAACTTCTTGGAGGTGACCCCAAAGGCACAATTCAGCGGGTTCATCTTCAGGTGACGGGAACGGAGGAAACCGAACACTTTCTCAAGGTCTTTGAAATGATCCTGGCATTGGCATGATTTGAATACGAGGTCATCCATGTAGCATTCCACCAATGTCCCGAGAATCGGTTTGAATATGCGATGCATGGCCCTCTGATAAGTGGCACCTTCATTTTTCAAACCGAACGACATTACCTGGCAGCAAAAGGTACCTTGGGGAGCCCTAAAGGAAGTGGACTCCTCGTCTTTGGGGGTCATCTGGATCTGGTTATACCTGGAATACCCATCCATGAAAGAGAGGGCTTGGAACCTGGCCGTGGCATCAATCAACAGCTCCGTCACCGGGAGTGGGAAGTCAACCTTTGGGACGTGGCGATTAAGATCGCGGAAGTCGATGCAGACTCTAATCTGTCCATTCTTCTTCCTGACCGACACAATGTTGGCAAGCCACTTGGGGTACTGGACCTCCTTGATGAAGTTGGATTTTATTAGCTTGTCATATTCAGCCTCAACCATAGCACCATGAGAAGGGTGCATCTTCCTGGGAGGCTGCTTAAACCCACTATGTTTTGCCGGGAGGCCCAGACGATGAACGACCACCTAGGGATCTAGCGCTGGCATCTCGTCGTAACTCCAAGCAAACACATCACGGTGCTGTTTGAGGAAGTCTACGTACTGCTGTCGCTCCTCGGGGGACATGGCTGCACTGATCAATGTGGGTTTCGGATCTGCCTCGCTACCAGGGTTCACCTGTACCAGTTCATCAACCGTGGTAGAGACGCCTTCTTCAAAGGCTGGGGGAGCATCCTCCAAGTCTTCCTCTCCACCTGTGGGGGGGCTTCCCACGACGGGGGGTACTTCTGGGCTATCAAAATCCGAGGGGCAGCTGGTGCCGGCTTGGGCAGCAGCGGTCATCACATCGGGAGACTCGCTTTCCATTGAGACCATAGCAATGAAGGCAGTCGACCCTATCCCATTCGGCCTTCAGCCTAAAGGGACATGTTTGATGATATCAAAGCAGTGGTGACGTGTCGGCCTGAGTCGGTTAATTCCAGCCCAGCGGAAGAGACACGTATGGTGCACCGCCGTTGTCATAAGCTTGACGTCCTGGTACTGTACAGGGGTAGGGGGTTCCAGGATGACTTGAGCCTGGTTGATGTAGGAGTACGAGGTGATTTTCCATCGTCGCTTGGACACAGGAACATGCCTTCCTTGCATACCCGAAACAACAAAACACTGTCCCATGTCGGGGGTCATGGCCTCCAACCGGTGGATCGAGAGGATGTAGGCGTCATCCGTGCTTGCCCAGGGATCACTTTTGACTGGGGCGGGTTCATCCTCACTTACTAGGATTTTCTTGTCCTTACTTTTGTAATAACCCGCATCCAGATAGCGGGGCTCACAAGAAGCAAAAGGGGACGTGTCTCCTTGGAGCACGCCTACTCGACCGTTGAGCGAGTACTTGAGGCACTGGTGATACGACGAAGGGACCGCTGCATGCAGATGGAGCCATGGCCTACCCATCAATGAGTTGTAGGCGGTGTCCTGAGAGACAACCATGAACTCGGTGCTGGGAATTAAGCCAACAAACTGAGTCTTCAGGCAGATCTTGCTGACTGGGGTTTTCTCTGTCCTGTCGTACCCCTGGATCCTGAGGTCAGAGGGAGTTAAATCACCTTCGGACAGACCCAGCTTTCACAGCGTCTGGGTCGGAATTAGATTGATTCTGGAACATGTGTCAATGAGGCAACGACGGACTTCCACACCATTGAAGTGGCCAGTGATGTACAGCGGGCGAATATGCCCTTGTATAGGAGGGTCCTCATCTTCACCAGAGAACGAGATAACCACCTGACATTCGGCGTTTTCAATCGCCTCGGTATGGAAGGCTTCTGCAGCTGCTACCTCCGTCTCGAACTGGAGGGGGCTCCTTAGGGCCTCGACATGTGCCTCGCGCATTTCGGATGACAGGCGAAGGGCCTCAAGGATGGAGAGCCTCGCCGGAATGCCGACCAGGTGCTTCAGGACATCATACTTTTGTGCCAAACACGAACCTCTGCTTACAGGAGGTCGTTCGGCATTTGGAGGCACAACGGGTCTGGCCGGCTGAACCGGTGATTGACTATACTGGGTACATCTTGCTGCCTACTAGTAGAAGCCTGAAGAGTGGTCGCCAGACTAGGATCGGACATTGGAGGCTGGCCTGTAGCCGGGCAAGACTGACTGTGATACGAACAAGGCGGCTCCCCCCGATCCAATAGCACGAACGACGGTGGAGGTAGAGCCGAGGGTGTTAGATGGGTTTGCGCGTGCTGAGATCTGCGCTGAGCCTGCTGCTTGGTCTCAGTAGCGTGCATGGCTTGGACAAAAGTGCCTGCTGACGTACCTCGATGACCGGCGCGGTTGCGATTCCGCTGACGCTGACGTCGAATGGAAACGTTGGGGAGGTCTGCCTGACGTTCCCCCTCGTCAAGGGTTATATAGGGCTTTAACAGCTCCACGGTGTTAACCGAAGCGTACCCCTAGCTGTCGCTCGAGGAGTCATCCACCACTGGGCGGATTCTGGGAGGAATCCCCATTTTAGGGGGCATAAAGTCGCCGAGAGTGCGGGATGACAACGGCACTGGCGGTGCGCGTTGCTTCTTCTTGCGTCACCGCTGCTTTACCTTTTTGCAGAGGTCGACTGTGAAGACGATGCGGAGGCACCAGCTACTTTTTCTGAAGGTTATGACTGCTTCAGGCGCACCCGGATGATACCATGGGCACGGACGACGGTTTTTCGAGCCATCCAGCCGTCGTATTTCTGGGACCCGTGACTGTGGACCTGCTGCCAATCGCCTTCACTGTCGCTGCCGATCTCTGATCCTGCAAAGACACCTGCCACTTGCGCTGGTGCTGGGCCCAACTTGACTATGTTGGTGTTGACCTAGTCCTGAAGCCAGTCTTTAAACACATAGCATTTCTTGAGGGTGTTCCCCAGGATCCGATGATAAGGGCAGTAGTTGGGGTGATCGGTGAGATGCGCCTCTGCCGACCTTCTGCACTCAGGAAGACGCACAATCCCTTGCTCTAGAGCACTTCGGAAGTAGCCAGGGACCTGATTTTTGTTGAACGAATAGGTATGGTACCTTCTTTCCTGATAGGGGGCCCTGGGGGCCTGGCCCTGACGAGGGGCCGGAGGGGCCTGCCGAGGAGGCAGCGCCTGATTGTCTCGCCTAGGTGGCGGTGGCGCGTTGCGCGGGGGAACCTATCGGTTCTGAGGCGGTTGCTGCTGGGCAGGAGCCTGTGCTTAAGGTGGAGGACCTCTGCGGGGTTGCGGGGGTGGTTCCACCGGCAGCAACTCCAGCTGCCTCGGGGCTTCTATTTGAGCCACCGCGGTGGGTTCAGCCCTGGCGGTCCTCCTGGCTGGGATCATAGGGGGCAACAAACGTGCCTGACTGGCCTGTTGCAGGGCTTCCTCAAGGCGTTGAGCCTTATCTGAGAAATCTCTGAACCCTCCAGGGTAGTTCTGGGTAATCAGGGAGGGTATCGGCTCTGTCTTGACGTTCCCCACACACATCATCGGTAGTTTCTCCTGAGTCAGTGGTATATCGAGGGAATACGTAAGTCCCTTCCACCGGGAGATGAAATCTGCAACCCGCTCATCAGGCCTTTTCTTGCACTTGAAGAGGTCTGCAATGCTAGTCTTTCGTGTGGTGGAGCTGAACTGGTATAAGAACTGCCGACGAAGATCATCCCAACCAGTCACCGATCCGATAGGGAGCTGGCTGTACCAGACGAATGCCAGACCTTCCAATGTCTGTACAAAACATCGGAGCTTGGCGGCTTCTTGGTGAGATGGGGTCCCCAGCATGGGGCCACACCTGGAAGAAAAATGATCCAAGTGCTGCGGCGGGTCCCCTGTCCCGTTAAAAGGCGAGAAAGTGGGGTTCCCAAAACCCGGAGGTGCGGGCATATCATCCACCCACGCGGGAGAAGGCTTTCCATCCGGTGGGACCGCCACCTGCCGCATTTCCAACGCTTCAAGGCGGGCTGTGAGCGCCGCAATAAGATCCTCCGGGTGGGGGTCCCTGTCTTGACGGGGATCCCTAACCACAAGTGCATTGCCAGGTTCTTCAACACGGTAGATGGCTTCGTCCGCTCGTGGGTCAACTTGCTGGATGACCTGCAGGGCGATTGGGGGAACCCGGATTGGATTCTTCAGATTGCCTCGTCGCTCGGGGGGATTTGGCGAGACGTATCACGCCCTCTTGCCATACGTTCCGGCTTCTGCCCTGTCTGCGGCAGTAGCATGATCAGGGTTGCCCGGAGGCATTTCACCGGGGGGGAATTGTAACAGCCCAAGATTTTATGAAAAATATTCTTTTTTATTTTACTAATGTCTTGTGTTATACGCTACACCAAAAGGAGCTTGCACAACACGCATCCTTGACTTTCCTTGCATTACACGCAATCGCAACCTTCCTCGATAGCGTGTGTGGTACGTAATCCTGAGTTTCACGAAACAATGATATGCTATTAAAATATTATTAAAACTAGCCGTTATGAATAGTAATAACCACTTTTTAAAATTCTGTAAATCTTATATTTCAAAATGAACTTCATTTTTGGATTCGGAGTATCGAATTTAGCCTATGGTGAAATTTTGGTACATTTCGGATAACTTTCATATTCTGATGAATAGTGAAAATTACTAAATTATAATTAAAAAACAACTTTTTTAATCGAAATAATTAATAGTGATAAATTATTAATTTGAGTAGTTTTAAAGTATATTTAGAATATATTTTTACAATTTAATACAATGTTGGTCATTGGATGTAATTTCATATTTAAACTAGACATAAACAAGTGTCAATCTTTTGATAGATATTGTTTCTTAAAAACACGCTATTTGTTTTAACAGCGGGATTTAATTATAAAATTAATTAATGCAACTTTTATGTTATGAATTTGGTAAAATAGACTTCATTTTTGAATTCGGAATATGAAATATAGCTTGGGATGAAATTTTGGCATTGTTCTGAAAAACATCAATTTTTGATGAATAGTGAAACTACTAAGTGGTAGGTTAAAAACTGAATTTTGCATAAAACTTAATTTTACCGCTTCTGTGAATGGAATTTCGAAAATCCGAGAGACACGGTTAATATCAAGGACTAAAATGTGATTCAATGAGATGAAAATAATTTTTTGGTGAATAGTAACTTTTTACTTTTTTTTACCACGGTAAATAGTAAATAGGGTAACTAAGGGTAAATATGATATTAATATTACCCTAACACATGTCCTAATTCTATTGGACAAGTGTAATTCGACCAAAAACAAACTTAGGAATAAAATATGACCATTTAGGCCCACTTGGATTAGATTAGGACATTTATTATTAATTTATTTAAAGAAGGGTTAAAATAGTTAAAATCAAAGTTTAATAAGTAAATCATTTTTAATATGGGGTTATACATAAGATAAATTCGACTATAAATATTCATTAGAAATCTAAAAAGATTTCCTACATGATGGTATTTTATTTGTAATTTTTAGACATCAAATAATATAATTTATTTATGACACAAAGATGATGCAGTAATTATCTTATTAATGAAATATTGACATAATTGATAATATAAATACCAAAATAAATGTAATTTAAGACTTTTTATGAATTCCACTAATTTTATAGGTTACTATGATATATTATTGTTGATTTAATCAACTTTGTTCGAACATATAATTCTGTTATGAATTTCAAAAAAATCATATATCAAATAGTGTCAAAATTGACACAAAAGAGTTTTTAAATCAAATATTATATTATTAATTGTTATTTTATTCCTAAAAATCTAAGGTTCGGCCAAATGACTTAGATAAGGATATATGTATTAATAATATACAATTTGGGGTTCGTTTGGCATGTTATAGTATGTGTATTAACCATATAGTGAAAGAAAACAAAAAGACACGGTAAAAGTTAAATTATTTAACTTAGAGTTAAATCTAATTGATAAGGTTAAAATAAGAACCTAAACTTGTCTAAATCTTATTGGTTGATAGGATTTCGACCCATCCCCACTTTAGCTTCGAAATAAGACCCTTTGGAACCATTATAAACCGATTTTGACTTTAATATAAAATAATATTTTGAGATATTCCTAAGGTGCCCCTCTCCTCCCCTATAAAAGGACACCTCCTCCCCCTCCTCCTCACACCAATTTGAGCACTCAAGCTCGGCCAACCCCTGACAATTTCTCCTCTCCACTTCCCTAGCAACATCCTAGAGGTTCTGGTCTTCCTCAAATTCCAATTTTAGTGCCCTAAGAGGAGGTCTCAAAGAGGCACTTCAAAGAAGAGGTAATTACCGTTACCAATTCTTTCATCTTTATTTCTTCTTCCACTTCTTCTTCTTAGGTTGTTTCATTATGAAGTAATAACATCAGTATCACTCATATACTTATATGTTATTATAAGTATTAAACAACCCTATTTCACCATCTATCCATCCTACGGAAAAAGAAATCACCGCGCGTGCGTACGTACGGAATACCGTCTCCACGCCGTGGTGTAATCTATTTTCCACCACCACCTTACATGGATGGGTATAATGGTGTAAAGAATAACTATACATAGTTATTACAACATCATATTGATTCTGATATATTGTATAATCCACTCCAATTCAATTCAATATTTATAGAAATGATATCATCGCTCGTGCGTACGTACGGAATACCGTCTCCACGACGCGATGAGATTCATTCTCCATGTTAACCATTTAAGAATGATTATAATGTATATATAAGAAATAATAATGAAATATATGACATTATAAAGCTACTGGATTTATGTATATATATACATATGTATGTCATCTACTTACTTCCATTTCAAGACAATAAGGAAAGGAAAACAGCGTTCATGCGTACGTACGGACTACCGTCTCCATGAACGGTGTTTTTCATTTATCTACCTATTATATATATATACTGAATATATATGATATATAAATCATATTTTATATTCTGGAAGTAAGTAAATCATGATATAAGTAATAATGATGTCAAGAACAACAAGTCAAAACACCTACGATAAATGAAACGATTTTACCCAAAACGCTTCTTTAACATGGAATTTACAAAAGAACGGGTAATATAATGTCATAAGTGAACCATATATGATATCATAACAATGAATATGATTCTGTAATAATTCAATAACATGATTTAAATCATTATACAGGAGGTTCGGACACTTACAAAGCAAGTCGTACCTAAGGTAAGGGAAATATCACAATCTCATTTTTATCCGAGATTGTTTATTCGTAAGTATTTACTGGGGTGTATTTTATCATCCACATCCATGTTTACTCAATATGTAATATTATTTCCACCCACCTAAAATTGTTTAAGTCCATTTTTACCCTTCGGTGAGTTTTTAGTAATACGTATGAAAGGAATCTTTTGTCGTTTTTCGTACGAGGTACTTTTTGACTTTTCCGACAAAAGTACGAAGAATGTTTTTTTTAACTTATACGGCACGAACGGATTTCTACTGTTTTATAAAGCCTTATTTTAATGAAGCTTCCTCTAAAAGATTTCATGACTATTTTCAATAAAATCTCTTTCTTTTAAAATTGCATGATGTTTTGTGAAAAGAAATTGATTTTGAAGAAGAAAGGATATTTTCCTCAAGAATTCAATTCAAGTGTTTTATAAAAATTATTTTCCATCTAAGATAATAAAGGGTTCTGTTTCTATCCATATTTTTACATTGATTTGACTATGTTGTGATGGAATTATGTTTATGAATTCCTTTATCTTATATGAATTGATTTATGATGTCATGATGTTTCAAGAATGCCATTTTTGTTACATGTGTTATGCGATGATGTATGTGTTATGATTATGTGGCACACATAAGAAAGGATTCATTATAAGATGGGTGGGACCTATATCTCCCTCCAATGCATTGGGTAATGATTTTATATCTCATGAGATAGACATGGCTGGAACGGAAGGTTATTTCGGTTCAGTGATACAGGACTGAAACGAGGAGTGAACTCGGTTCAGAAAGGGACTTTGTCCACTAAGATAGTCTTGGCAATGAGTCATGACTAACAAGAAATGATTTTCCATGATTATGTGTGCATGACACAAAGTTTCAAGTTTT
Organism: Viscum album; assembly: GCA_963277665.1. NCBI lineage: Eukaryota > Viridiplantae > Streptophyta > Magnoliopsida > Santalales > Viscaceae > Viscum > Viscum album. The sequence continues at coordinate 1,948,469,301 of OY728130.1, forward strand.
ATGTTATGATTATGGGGATCTCATTTTCACTTCTATGATTTATCCCATGTTATGATATTATGAGCTCTTTTGCAGGTTAAGATTTCCAAAAAAGATATGTTCTTTTGTATATGATGTGATTGATATTTCTTTTGTTTACCCTTACTGAGCATTTGAGCTCACCCTTTTATGTTTTATTTTCCCCAGGATATAAAGAAAGGTTTATAGGTAAAAAAAAGGGAAGATATTTATGGGAGATATTGAAGATCTTTCACCACGATTAGAAGATTACGTTCCGAGTTTCCAAAGACACTAAACTATTACGATCCTTGTGTGTGTGTTTTTGTTATGTACTAAGTATTCCGCAAAAGTAATGTAATGTCCATGTACGATAAGCTTCGGGTCTCTACAGTTGGTATCAGAGGAAAGGTTTAGTCAACCTTTGGAAACTAGGATGCGAAAACGTTAGTGAGATCCCTATAGATATTTCTAAGGTATGTCTAGGGATGTCCCTAGGGATAAGTATACGTATAGGTTATAGTAATAGAATTACGCTAACGATCATAGAATTAAACTTAAGATGTTGGATATTGAAGGTACTCCCCCTTTATTATGTTGTTTTCCCTATCATGATTTTTTCCTCTCACACTATTCTTTTTGGGTTTTAGACGATGGCTGGAACCCGAAGGAACCGTGTTGATCAATGCAATGGAAAATGCAATGATTTCCCTCCTGAACAAACAAATGTTATGGGAGATGGAGTGCAAAATCTTATTGCTATACTTACACAAGCTATGAATCATTCTGGACTTCCAAATGAGCAGAGAAGGGAACAATATTCTATTGAGTCCTTCATGAGGCAACGTCCACCTTCTTTCAGTGGGTCTTCTGATCCACTTGTGGCTGAACAATGGATCAGTACTACTGAAAAGATATTTTCAGTTCTTCAATGTTCTGATCATGATAAAGTCATCTTAGCAGTATATCGTTTGGAAGGTGAAGCTGATCAATGGTGGAATCTTATCAAGAATACGAGGCCAAGAGATGAAATTGAGTCCATGGAATGGGACGAGTTGAAGAACTTGTTTTTCAGTAAGTACTTCCCTCGTATTCTTCGAACAAAGATGGAGAAAGAGTTTCTTGAACTGAAGCAAAGGGAAGATGAATCTGTTGGTACCTATGAAGCAAATTTTACAAGACTTGCAAGGTATGCTTCTGGAATTATCATCCAACCTGAAAGTAAAGTTGATCGATTTTTCAGTGGCTTAAAACCAAGTCTTCGAAGGGCATTAGCTATAAGAGACTTCAGTAGCTATGAAGAAATTGTGCGTTGTGCTATCAAGGTAGAAATGGAAGTTGGTGTTACATATCCATCTCATGGTTTTGACAAGAAACGAAAGATGGAGTTCAAGGAGAAATCTCAGAATAATGGTGAAAAGAAGATGAATGTTTCCTTATGCACAAAGTGTGAAAAGAAGCATGGTGGAGATTGTCTTAAAGGGACTAGAAAATGTTTTAAGTGTGGAAAAGAAGGTCATCGAGCAGCTGAGTGTCGAAGTAATGGAAAAAGGGTTTCTAATGATGTGAATAAAGCAAACACTGCAGAGAACGCACCGCCAACACTTCAATGCTTCAAGTGCAAGGAAATGGGGCATTATGCTAATAATTGCCCTAATCCAAGGGTTAGTGATGATCAACATGAGCAACCACTGAAGGCAAAGGACAAAGGGAAATCACATGCGATCACTATTGGCAATGTTGAATATGACAACGATGTGGTGGAATGATTAAGTGTTTATGTAATGGGATAATGTTGTATCATTGAGTATTGCAATATTTATTGTTGTGGTATTCAAAGTGGTTGAGATATTTTTTGGAAATAAGATGATATGCGCATAATGAAGACGAGAAAATGAAATGTTTAATAGTATTCATGAGATCATGATTGATATAAGGACTAAGTGATATCATGGTTTGAGTATATAGAATTTTGAGGATTTTGGTATGTGGAAAGTGTTAACTTTTAACTGCACTCATGTTTTCACTAAGGTATTCAAGAGAATACACGATTAAGGACTTTGAATGTTTGGAATGTGACCAAAAAGACATATCTTATGATATGTGGGGATCAACGACAGTATTAAATCTCTAGTAATCGATGTCACTATATTATGAGAGTGGACGGAAGTATTATGTATAAGCCTAAAGATTAGACTGGATTATGTTGGACATAAGTTAGTATTGTTTAAGGATAGAAGATTTTCGATATTATTGATGAGATGTTATAGTAACGTAGTTTTAGAAAAAGGACAACCTGCAGGACGGGCGACAGCCCATCGCTTCAGACAAGGCTGTAGGAATCGAACCCACAACCGAAGTGCGACTGGCCTTTATCGCCTACCACTGGCCTACAGGAAGTCCCTGTTTAGTAGAAACTAGTTTTATTATATTAAGCAGTATGATAGGAACCATATGTGATTAATCTTACTATAGAATGACTTATGTATATTTAATAACTTTTGATTACCTTTTGTTTGAGACAGATGGAATGACCCGTCATTCTATCACATGATCTGCTAGCACTTCACGAATAACAAATTCAACTTCATTTATTTAAGAGATGAAGTGGAAATTGTTCAAGGCACGAACAACAGTGATATTGTATCAAAATAAAGTAAGTATTTATTCTAATTCAAATTTTCAACTTTAGGGAAATGATCTTGAAAACCAAAAATGTTGTCCTAGTGATCTTATACCTGATGAATCAGATGGTACCTTAGATCGTCACAAATTTATGGATTTGTGATTACTGGCTTTTCCATAGCCATGTTCTCTACCACTCTCCATCAGAACATGATGGTTAGATTTCTCTTCCATATCAATATTTTCACCTATGTGGAAACCCAGTGATTAGTTTATTTGGGTAATCGTTACATTTCATACTTTAGTTTTTAAAGCCAAGTTTTGGTATTCCCTTTTACGATGTGGGTTTCTATTAAAGAAACTTTCGAATAGTAAACCATTTATAACCCCGACGAATTTCGAGGGCGAAATTCATTTTAAGGGGGGTAGAATGTAACAGCCCAAGATTTTATGAAAAATATTCTTTTTTATTTTACTAATGTCTTGTGTTATACGCTACACCAAAAGGAGCTTGCACAACACGCATCCTTGACTTGCCTTGCATTACACGCAATCGCAACCTTCCTCGATAGCGTGTGTGGTACGTAATCCTGAGTTTCACGAAACAATGATATGCTATTAAAATATTATTAAAACTAGCCGTTATGAATAGTAATAACCACTTTTTAAAATTCTGTAAATCTTATATTTCAAAATGAACTTCATTTTTGGATTCGGAGTATCGAATTCAGCCTATGGTGAAATTTTGGTACATTTCGGATAACTTTCATATTCTGATGAATAGTGAAAATTACTAAATTATAATTAAAAAACAACTTTTTTAATCGAAATAATTAATAGTGATAAATTATTAATTTGAGTAGTTTTAAAGTATATTTAGAATATATTTTTACAATTTAATACAATGTTGGTCATTGGATGTAATTTCACATTTAAACTAGACATAAACAAGTGTCAATCTTTTGATAGATATTGTTTCTTAAAAACACGCTATTTGTTTTAACAGCGGGATTTAATTATAAAATTAATTAATGCAACTTTTATGTTATGAATTTGGTAAAATAGACTTCATTTTTGAATTCGGAATATGAAATATAGCTTGGGATGAAATTTTGGCATTGTTCTGAAAAACATCAATTTTTGATGAATAGTGAAACTACTAAGTGGTAGGTTAAAAACTGAATTTTGCATAAAACTTAATTTTACAGCTTATGTGAATGGAATTTCGAAAATCCGAGAGACACGGTTAATATCAAGGACTAAAATGTGATTCAATGAGATGAAAATAATTTTTTGGTGAATAGTAACTTTTTACTTTTTTTTACCACGGTAAATAGTAAATAGGGTAACTAAGGGTAAATATGATATTAATATTACCCTAACACATGTCCTAATTCTATTGGACAAGTGTAATTCGACCAAAAACAAACTTAGGAATAAAATAGGACCATTTAGGCCCACTTGGATTAGATTAGGACATTTATTATTAATTTATTTAAAGAAGGGTTAAAATAGTTAAAATCAAAGTTTAATAAGTAAATCATTTTTAATATGGGGTTATACATAAGATAAATTCGACTATAAATATTCATTAGAAATCTAAAAAGATTTACTACATGATGATATTTTATTTGTAATTTTTAGACATCAAATAATATAATTTATTTATGACACAAAGATGATGCAGTAATTATCTTATTAATGAAATATTGACATAATTGATAATATAAATACCAAAATAAATGTAATTTAAGACTTTTTATGAATTCCACTAATTTTCTAGGTTACTATGATATATTATTGTTGATTTAATCAACTTGGTTCGAACATATAATTCTGTTATGACTTTCACAAAAATCATATATCAAATAGTGTCAAAATTGACACAAAAGAGTTTTTAAATCAAATATTATATTATTAATTGTTATTTTATTCTTAAAAATCTAAGGTTCGGCCAAATGACTTAGATAAGGATATATGTATTAATAATATACAATTTGGGGTTCGTTTGGCATGTTATAGTATGTGTATTAACCATATAGTGAAAGAAAACAAAATGACACGGTAAAAGTTAAATTATTTAACTTAGAGTTAAATCTAATTGATAAGGTTAAAATAAGAACCTAAACTTGTCTAAATCTTATTGGTTGATAGGATTTCGACCCATCCCCACTTTAGCTTCGAAATAAGACCCTTTGGAACCATTATAAACCGATTTTGACTTTAATATAATTTAATATTTTGAGATATTCCTAAGGTGCCCCTCTCCTCCCCTATAAAAGGACACCTCCTCCCCCTCCTCCTCACACCAATTTGAGCACTCAAGCTCGGCCAACCCCTGACAATTTCTCCTCTCCACTTCCCTAGAAACATCCTAGAGGTTCTGGTCTTCCTCAAAGTCCAATTTTAGTGCCCTAAGAGGAGGTCTCAAAGAGGCACTTCAAAGAAGAGGTAATTACCGTTACCAATTCTTTCATCTTTATTTCTTCTTCCACTTCTTCTTCTTAGGTTGTTTCATTATGAAGTAATAACATCAGTATCACTCATATACTGATATGTTATTATAAGTATGAAACAACCCTATTTCACCATCTATCCATCCTACGGAAAAAGAAATCACCGCGCGTGCGTACGTACGGAATACCGTCTCCACGCCGTGGTGTAATCTATTTTCCACCACCACCTTACATGGATGGGTATAATGGTGTAAAGAATAACTATACATAGTTATTACAACATCATATTGATTCTGATATATTGTATAATCCACTCCAATTCAATTCAATATTTATAGAAATGATATCATCGCTCGTGCGTACGTACGGAATACCGTCTCCACGACGCGATGAGATTCATTCTCCATGTTAACCATTTAAGAATGATTATAATGTATATATAAGAAATAATAATGAAATATATGACATTATAAAGCTACTGGATTTATGTATATATATACATATGTATGTCATCTACTTACTTCCATTTCAAGACAATAAGGAAAGGAAAACAGCGTTCATGCGTACGTACGGACTACCGTCTCCATGAACGGTGTTTTTCATTTATCTACCTATTATATATATATACTGAATATATATGATATATAAATCATATTTTATATTCTGGAAGTAAGTAAATCATGATATAAGTAATAATGATGTCAAGAACAACAAGTCAAAACACCTACGATAAATGAAACGATTTTACCCAAAACGCTTCTTTAACATGGAATTTACAAAAGAACGGGTAATATAATGTCATAAGTGAACCATATATGATATCATAACAATGAATATGATTCTGTAATAAGTCAATAACATGATTTAAATCATTATACAGGAGTTTCGGACACTTACAAAGCAAGTCGTACCTAAGGTAAGGGAAATATCACAATCTCATTTTTATCCGAGATTGTTTATTCGTAAGTATTTACTGGGGTGTATTTTATCATCCACATCCATGTTTACTCAATATGTAATATTATTTCCACCCACCTAAAATTGTTTAAGTCCATTTTTACCCTTCGGTGAGTTTTTAGTAATACGTATGAAAGGAATCTTTTGTCGTTTTTCGTACGAGGTACTTTTTGACTTTTCCGACAAAAGTACGAAGAATGTTTTTTTTAACTTATACGGCACGAACGGATTTCTACTGTTTTATAAAGCCTTATTTTAATGAAGCTTCCTCTAAAAGATTTCATGACTATTTTCAATAAAATCTCTTTCTTTTAAAATTGCATGATGTTTTGTGAAAAGAAATTGATTTTGAAGAAGAAAGGATATTTTCCTCAAGAATTCAATTCAAGTGTTTTATAAAAATTATTTTCCATCTAAGATAATAAAGGGTTCTGTTTCTATCCATATTTTTACATTGATTTGACTATGTTGTGATGGAATTATTTTTATGAATTCCTTTATCTTATATGAATTGATTTATGATGTCATGATGTTTCAAGAATGCCATTTTTGTTACATGTGTTATGCGATGATGTATGTGTTATGATTATGTGGCACACATAAGAAAGGATTCATTATAAGATGGGTGGGACCTATATCTCCCTCCAATGCATTGGGTAATGATTTTATATCTCATGAGATAGACATGGCTGGAACGGAAGGTTATTTCGGTTCAGTGATACAGGACTGAAACGAGGAGTGAACTCGGTTCAGAAAGGGACTTTGTCCACTAAGATAGTCTTGGCAATGAGTCATGACTAACAAGAAATGATTTTCCATGATTATGTGTGCATGACACAAAGTTTCAAGTTTTATGTTATGATTATGGGGATCTCATTTTCACTTCTATGATTTATCCCATGTTATGATATTATGAGCTCTTTTGCAGGTTAAGATTTCCAAAAAAGCTATGTTCTTTTGTATATGATGTGATTGATATTTCTTTTGTTTACCCTTACTGAGCATTTGAGCTCACCCTTTTATGTTTTATTTTCCCCAGGATATAAAGAAAGGTTTATAGGTAAAAAAAAGGGAAGATCTTTATGGGAGATATTGAAGATATTTCACCACGATTAGAAGATTACGTTCCGAGTTTCCAAAGACACTAAACTATTACGATCCTTGTGTGTGTGTTTTTGTTATGTACTAAGTATTCCGCAAAAGTAATGTAATGTCCATGTACGATAAGCTTCGGGTCTCTACAGGAATTGTTCCTGCCCCTGCTGCCCCGGCCTGGGATTACCATAGTCGGGTCGCCGCTCTGCGGCGCGCTCAGCCAAGAGTTCGTCAACCAGCGTTTTCTGCTCAGCAAGCAGCTGGCGTAATGTGGCCTTCTCGGGATCTTCGTCCGTTTTCTGCACAGAGGCAGACGGGTCGGAGTGCTTGACTGTTTCGACGTGCTCCTTAACCTTTCCAGTGTTTCGACCGAGTACCAGCGACTCGGTGGGTATAGGGAGACCTAGCAGGTTCCTCTGCTGACGGTTAACTCTCCCTGATGGGTCGAGCAGCGGTGGTATGCCCTCGGGTGGTAAGTCTCCATCAAGGAATTCATGCTCATCTTCCTTATCCACAACGTTGGCCATGTGGACTGCGACCCCTCTTGAGGGCATGTCCTCGATGTCTCATAGCAAATCGGGCTGCCGTCGGATAGGGTCGAAAAGGAGAGCGGCATAGTGTCCCCAACCACGGACTTGCACATGGGGGGTGCCTTCCCTGACGATTCTGCGGAGTGCTTTAAGACTTTGAACAAATTTTCATTGAAGGGCGATCTGGTGGCCTGGCGACTCAGGGTCCTGGGCCACAAGAAGTGTGGCCGCATCTATCAGGCGGCACTGCTTGCCGATTTCTTCGAAGTGCTCTCGACTTCTGGGGTACACCACCCGTTCATAACGGAGGCGGAAGTGTGTCGCCCATAGGGTTCGACAAAAGCACCCCACTTCTTCAGGGGTAAGAGACTCTAGTATGTGGAAATTCAGTGCCACCGTCGGCCAGAACTTCTCCGGGAAGTAATCCGCTGCAAGAATACTCCAGAATCTCCTGGGCTCGGACTCACGGTTTGGCCCTATGTTGCCCCACTCGTCAACCAGGGGCGGCTGAGGGACCGGTAGCGGTACCGAGGCGGACCTCTGGGATAGTAAGCTCGGCGGTGGAGAATATGACAAACGAGCTGACTGGCCGCCGAATTTCGGGCCATCCTCCTAAGAGTGAGGTGACCTGGCCACGATGTCACGATACGACGGGCTGATAACCACAGCTTCCGAAACAGGAGCCGCGGCTACCGACGATAGGTCGTGTCGTCGCTCTACGGTCGTTGGCCCCAAAAATAACTCTCTGTGATCTCTGGTAGAGGTAGAGGGCTCTTCTGGTGACAGAGGCGGTGATTGCGCGGTCGAGACCTGCGGAATTCCCAGGATTTCTTCCTCCTGGATGTACCTGTAGAGAGAGACGGGAATCTGGTGGACCTCAAATTACGGGAGAATGAGGCTAACGCGTCTGGTTCCTTCCCCAGTCCTTGATACAGAGGAGCGAGGAGAAGGTTCCATCGCGGAATCACATTCCGCTTCTGAGTTGGAGAAGCGGGGAAGTTTGATCTCCACCTGGGCCTTCCCAGGGTTCTTCTTGTTGCGGCAACGACCCGCTCTCCTGCCCCGGGGTGGCTCTTCGGGATAGGGTTGACCCCTATCAGGCAGCCTCGAGGCGGCGCTGGTGCCGTGGCGGAGAGGGCCCCCACTCGAGATAGCCGGGGTGCGAGGGGAACCGGGGAAAATGTCGAAGGGTACATGGGGAAGACCTCCATGAATAGTACCCATGTGGGCGGGGCCTCTGTTGGAACCGGCAGGAGCATGGGGAGGACCTCCATGGTCGATGCGAGTGGAGTGAGGCTGACCTTCACTCCTCGAGTTGCTGGGGCGAGGAGGACCTTCTCCGGTTGCAGAGAGGACGTAGGGAGGGCCACCATGTTGGAGAAGGGCCGGATGGACGGTGACTTCAGGTTGGCGGTCGGGGGAAGGAGGACGGACTCCATACCCTGTATAGTTGGCGCGGGAAATGTTTCCGCGGTGAGCATCACTGTCGCGAGGCAGGTCTTCCTGCGGGATGGGGGTAGCACGAGGCATGCCTCCATGACGAACCTCAGAGCGGGGGAGGCCCACGCTCTGTGGAGTAGTGGTACGAGGAGGACCTCCGTACGGGGTGACATTACCGCAGGTTAGCTCGCGACGATCACCACTTGGGCCTGCAACCCAGAGAGTCAACCCAGCCTGCCTGTGGGGTGGTTGGGGTCTCGATCGTGGTTGGGTGAAGGAGTGCCCCTACTCAGTATATGCAGGGGCTTCACGATACACGTCGTCGGTGGCTCGGTCCACTGTAGCTTTCGAAGTTGACGCGCCTGGACGAGCGTCCTCAGCCCGGGCCCGACGCTGACGTCGGGTTAGGCGTGCTGGTGCAGGTGGTGCAGGGACGTATCCTGCCTGCTCTTCCTGCGGGGCCGGACGGCGGAGCTGACGTGGCCGGGCGGGAGCTCTCGCCTGGAGCCCTCGGGTCGAGACCCTGAGAGGGCTGAGCCGGACGACGCCCACCTCTTCAGCGTAAGGCGAGGAGTCGTCAAGGCATTCCGGAGACAAGCTCCCCAAACGGTTGAATGTTGGGGTGGGGGGATGGGCTCCCTGCGCGGCCTGTTAGGGCGGCGTTGACGACGGGGCCTGGAGGCCTCCAGGTCCAAGCAGGACATATCCCGGGTCAGGATGACCCCTTCTTCCTCATACCTGCACACGAGGTTGTTGATCACCCTTCACTGGATGACCTCTGATGGGGAAAGGGGACGTGGGGGCCCCATATTCCGCGATGTGGCGGCCGTCGTGGCGGTAGTGGCGCTACGTGGGGTGGCCGTGGCGGTGTTGCCCCTGCCCCTGCGTGGGCGAGGAGCGGACGGTGGTCGCGTCTCTGTAACAACAACTTGGTTCCTGGCAAACGAAGGGATCAACTCATCAGTACTGAGAGGAAAAGGATTGACAGCCAGTGCCCCGACATCCTTTCACTCTCCACGTCTGTAAGAAGGATCCACGCCAACACGCTGCAGAACGGAGTGACTCATGTTCTACTACCCCAACTTCCGGTGAGTTTCAAGACAGGACCGCTATTTGCTTGGCGGGACCAGGCACCAGATATCTGGATCTGGTGACACGTCAATCGAATGGTGTCCTGAACGCTACTAGTCTCCATATTGAGGAGAAGAATTTCACGTCGGGTTCACCATTTCTGTTTCCGACACTTTCGCCGGGGCGCGCACCCGTCCGTCTGTGGGGGAGGACGCGCGGCGCTTTTGTTGCCCCGCATTCCCGCTTTCCAAAGGCGGGCGGCATTCGCTCCTTATTCAGGGATGTCTTCTCCTTGATCGAAACAGGATGATGGGATGTCGGTTCTTCCTCCTGTGGATTCCTCCTCAGAACTCGTCACCTAGTCCGGGTCTCCCTCATAGATTTAATACATAGTTCGTGAAACTCTTCCCAGTGCCATGTTTCCATGGACACCGGTTAATTACAATGCTTCTGTCGGGACATTCCAAGGGGTCCAGTCAAGGCAGCAACCTTCAGTCAGGGGAGTAGTCACGTTGAGGCATCAGTAGCGTGTCTGGATGCTGGGGTACCTGGCATGTCTGTCTGTTATCCTTGGCCAAAAGGCTTCTCGAGGGCGTGGAAGCCCGAGGCATCCCACATCAAGCGCGGGGAATTATATGTCATAGACACATATCTGAGGTTTTCCTCATCTTCCTGTGCTCAACACAGGGTATGCCGCAAGTTTAACGTCTAGAGGAGACAGATCAAACCAACCAGAGCATTATCTAGGATAGATCAGATTGAGGGATTCCCCTTGATGGGATGTCGATACCGGGGCCAGCCCATGGATGGCTGCAAAGAAGAGCGTACCGACATGGTCTCACCGAGATAAGATGGTCCGGGCGAGAATCGGGACAGGCGATAGGTTGATGAATGGAGTGGAGGGAGAGTGAAATGGGACCATCGCAGGGGAGACAATGAAGTTGGGATTGAGACTTGACGAGGCTTCCTACGTATCCCCGTGGTAGGGAATCAAAGTCCGCGTAGTTCGGGATGACGCTGATAAACCGACGTGAAGGTGGACCTTGGAACGATGAGCATCGTCAGCGTACTGACGTGAAAGTAAACCCGTGGGTCCACTAGTGGTGGGCTTGAACCTTAGGAAGGTTTCCTACATACCATGCCTTGACATGGATCAAAGTTCTCATAGTTCAGGGGATTGATGAAACACAGTTTTACGTCATGCGGGACGATAGTGAACCCTGACGTGAATAAACGACGGGCGGTGGGTGTCGGCGAATCGACGTAAGTGAGAGACCTTAGTCCGATGGGAGTTGGTCTTGAACCTCGGGGAGGCTTCCTACATACCATGCCTTGACATGAATCAAATTCCTCGTAGTTCGGGTTGGGTAATGCAGTTTAACGTCATGCGGGATGGGGGTGAACCAACGTGAATGAGGTTGGAATGAACAGATGGTGGCTTTGAACCTCTTGGAGGCTTCCTACGTACCATGCCTTGACATGGATCAAAGACCTCGTAGTTCGGGTTAGTCACAACGGCTTGCCGTCGGACTAGAATTTCAGTTTAACATCGTGCTGGACGTAGGTAGAACATGACGTGAATTGGATGATGGGTGGGCTTGAACCTTTTGGAGGCTTCCCATGTACCACGCCTTGACATGGATCAAAGACCTCGTAGTTCATATGGGGCTTTTTCGGTGAACTGACGTGAAAGTGGACCTTGGTCCAATGGGTGGTGGGCTTGAACCTTGGGAAGGCTTCTTACGTACCATGCCTTGACATGGATCAAAGACCTTGTAGTTCAGGTTAGTCACAACGGCTTGCCGTCGGACTAGAATTGGGTGTACAGTTTAATGTCATGCGGGACAAAAGGAGGCATGCAGTTTAACGTCATGCTGGACGAGGGCGAAACTCGACGTGAATGAACGACCGAGCAATGTGGATAGAACCTCATAGAGGCTTCCTACGTACCATGCCTTGACATGGATCAAAGTCCTCGTAGTTCGGGATGAGTCGCAGCGGCTTGCCACTGGACTATAATGCAGTTTAACGTCATGCTGGACGGGGGTGAGACCCGACGTGAAATGACGGGTGGGCTTGAACCTCATAGAGGCTTCCTACGTACCATTCCTTGACATGGATCAAAGTCCTCGTAGTTCTCTATGGGTGGGGGGTTAGGGTCGATGCTCACTCTAATCCTGCGTGAGTCATGCTCGGTGTGAGAAACAAGAGGTTGCAAGGACCTGATGATCACGTCGCGAAGGATGCGTCCGTGAGAAGCGAAAAGGGTCTTACGCGTTAGGTGGCCCACGGTGCTAGGACTTACTCCAGGATAGAGGCCCATGGCGCGGCAAAGCGCGGGAAAGATGGACCTTGGTCCAATGGTGGGAGGTTCCTCATTCCCTATCACGCCCTCCACTGACCTTGGTAGTGGGGAAGTACAGAGATGCAGAGGTGTAGCCATCCATTGGGGAATTAGGGTCGCCCTTCTCCTACGAACATACGCCACTCCGAGAAGGAGGATCTCATCCCATGTGAATGGGTGATTCCATTCCCGTGGAGACGAGTGGTGTAAAGAATGTTTGACCTGGGGGGACCCTTCGTGAGGGAGACGAGGTCGGATCATAGTTTAACGTCATGTGTTGAGGATGTGGTGCTTGGCAGTTTAACGTCCTGCAGCTCGGACGAGGTGGGGGACTTACATAACCGGTACCCTCTGGTCCTTGGGGAAGGGAAGGTACCAGTAAGGCCTTGGTTAAGGGGGGTCGCGGAATGAACCATCGAGGGGTCCACGTTAGCATGGCTATGCGAAGAAGCAATATCCGTTAGCGTGCCTATGCGAAGAAGCGTTAGGCGAAGCAACGCTACGGGTGGTATTGTCCATGGGACTTTGAAATCACATCGGGCAAACCTGGAGGGTTTCACGGGAAGAGGAATCTCTAAGAAAAGGAGTTTTCTTCGCGAAGTGGAGTGCCTTGGCCTTATCATGGGGCATAGGTGTGAGTGGAAGGTGCTTCGCGAAGTGGAACAGTGTTCGCGGAGCACTGCCTCGCGAAGAAGGGGTGCCTCGCGAAGCAGGGTCCTGCGAAGCAGTGTGCTTCGCGAAGTGTAGCGATCCTGCCTTAGCATAGGGATCGCTAGCATGGGTTGGGTGTTTCGTGAAGCATAAACGCTCCGCGGCTGCCCGGGTTCCCTTGGGAATCCCCTTCTTTCGAGAACGCCCTTGAGCTTTGCAAAGGGCATCCCTCTCGGAAGAGGGTCTCAAAACGAGACAATGTAGAGGAGTCTCGCGAAGTAGAAGTACCTCACGGAGCTCATGATTTCCGGGGCAAAGCGTGCTTCACAATTCGGGAGAGGATAAGCCGAGAGGTCGGATTGTCCGTCCCCGGGACTCAAGGGGAGTCCAGTATTTATAGGGAAGGGGCGCCGCGAAGCAGGGCTCGCGTGCCTCCTCCGGTGCTTCGGGACGCGCTCGTGAATGTCAACGTCGTCTGCGGAGAATTACCGCCTCTGGAGCTTCGCGGCGGCTCGCGAACGTCAAATGCGTTCGCGGTGCATTACCGCCTATGGAGCTTTGCGGCGGATCGTGAACGTCAAATGCGTTCGCAGAGCATTACCGTCTCTGGAGCTTCGCGGCGGCTCGCGAACGTCAAATGCGTTCGCGGAGGATTAGCGCCTCTGGGGCTTCGCGAGGCCGCAATGGTCGGAGCGCTTCGCGTGGGTGCTCCGCGTGGGTGCTTCGCGGCGGTGCTTCGCGAGGCAGCACGCCGGCCTTCTTTTTCGTCCATTCCTTTCATGCAATATTTTGGCTCCAACAATGTCGATAACAAGTGTCCAAATTAATCAACGAAGAACATTAAATTAAACTTGGACAAAGATAACCCCTACCTCGATTTAACGATGTCATTTTCCGGCAATGCGGTATATGGTGTCACGGGGTGAGGTTTCGAAGACAGCGTTGGCGTGCGTCCAAGGAGGGAATGGCGTCTCACACTAGCTGTGGAGAGAAGAAGTAACGACAGGTTGTCTCTCCTTGTGGTGACGGCGTTCTTCGTCGAAGGGTGTCGTTCCTCACGGGAGGTTGAAGTTCTTCAAAGGAACTTGAGCTCTCTCCTCCAATCCTCAACAGAACAAGCCAACCCCAAATAAAATAAGACTCCAATTATTTTATTAAATCATGGCATGCATTTCAAATTACAAGATTCAAAACCAATTTACTTAATTAATTAAACATGAGTTGTCTAATTAATTGGTTGTTATGTTGGCAACTTTGATGAGGGAGAGAGAGAGGAGTTACTCACATAAAGGGAGGAGTTAGGGAGTTAGCTAAAATGAAGGGTTGGGCTTGTGTGGGCCCCACCTCAGCTTTATCCTCTAAAGGGTAGTTTGTAACTAGTGGGTCCCACCCCAAATCCCACACCTAGGATATAACCACTTAGAGAAAGAAATAAAATTGTAACACAATTTTATTTGACTATTTATTTAACACACATTTTTTTATCAACTCCTCCTGAGAAGACGCATCTTCGGTAAAGGTCCTATTAAGAAATTACCGGCGCTGCGATTCCATCATTCCCTCAGATTTCAATTTCGAGTACCGGTTCAAAAGATAGAAAATTCTGCTTGTTCGTTCACTGAACGTACCTGAGATAAACTTCAGAAATTGAATCCGGGCACACTGGGCCTTGGAATCAGGTGCCGTCAGAAACTGCGTACTCGTAAAATCCCAAAGAATATAAGAGAAAATTTTCCTTCAAATTTACGGGTCTTTACATTACTCCCACCTCAGGGCTTTACATCCCCATAAAGCTATATCATAATCTTGGGAAACAAATTGGGGGTACTGTGCACCCATCTGAGCCTCCCGCTCCCATGTGTTCTCCTGGAGGTTCCTGTGCTATCACCATATGTGCACTAGAGGAATTGACCATCCATGTAGGACCCTATATTGTCGATCCTCGATCTCCACCAGGACCTCCGCAAATATCTCCCCGTCATCGATGTCCAGATCCCTGTGATCAATGATATGTGTTGGGTTGTGCACATATCTCCTCAGCTGAGATGCATGGAAGACGTCGTGCACCCAGTGCAACTGTAGTGGAAGAGCCAGCGATAGGCCACCTCGCCTATCTTGCTGAGAACCTGGAATTGTCTGATGAAGCGTGAAGATAACTTGTCGCCCCAACCAAATCTCTGTAATCCGCGTCGAGGTGAGACCCGTAAGAAAACGTGGTCACCATTCTCAAACTATGGTGGTCTCCGCCTCCTGTCAACATAGGACTTATATCGGTTCTGAGCAGTCCTCATCAACTCCTGGATGATCTGTACCTTCTCCGTCCTGGCCTAGACCATCTTTGGTCCTACAAGTGCTAACTCCCCAGGGTCTGTCCAGCACATAGGTGATCTGCAAGGTTAGCTGTACAATGCCTTGTATGGTGCCATCCCGATGGTGGAGTGGTAGCTGTTGTTGTATGCAAAATCCACCAAAGGAAGATGATCCTCCCAGCTGCGACCAAAGTCTAGGACACATGCACATAGAATGTCCTCGAGAGTATGAATGGTTCTCTATGTATGGCCATCCTTATAAGGGTGAAAGACGGTGCTCAGTCATAGCTGCATCCCGAATTCCTCCTCCAACCCCTTCCAAAGCTGGGAAGTAAAGAAAGCATCTCGATCGGAGATGATAGTCGATGTCACACCATGAAGCCGTACAATCTCCTGAACGTAGAGGCGTCCCAAGCTCTCCACTGTGCCCTTCTCTCTGATGGGTAAGAAGTGGGCCGACTTGGCGAGTCGGTATACGATCACCTAGATGGAGTCGTGTCATCTGGAAGTATGTAGAACCCCTGTCAAAAAATCCATAGATATCCCGTCCCACTTCCACTTCGGGACCTTTGAGGGTTGTACCAAGCCTTCTCATACCTGGTGCTCCGGATTCACCTTCTGGAAGGTGAGGCATCGTGAAAGGAACTCTTCCACATCCTTCTTCATACCCGGCCACCAGTGCTATCGTCTGAGATCCTGGTAAATCTTCACCACTTCTGGATGTACCAGTAATGGGGAAGTGTGAAACTCTCTCAGCATCTCCTCTTGTAATGAAACTGGTATAATGGTATGTCCTATGAAAAGGACGACGTGCTATCCTCCTACAGAGAATCCATCAGGCGCCTGTCCTGAGGATATATGTGCACGTCCCGTCTCACAGTCAACGCCCCAACACTGTGCCTCTCTGACCTGCTGAAGTAGTGGAGGAGTGACTCTGAGCGACTATATAAAGGCTTCCCCATATCTATCCACGAAGGATATCTGCAACGCGGCTAACTTCTCTGTCGCCTCTCCAAGTAGCTGGATGCCCGACCTCCTGCAGAGAGCATTATCAACTAAGTTCCCCTTCCTAGGAGTATAGAATATCTCAAATTCATAGTGCTGGAGGAACTCGAGCCATCACCGTATCTCAGGTTCAGGACCTTCTGCGAGAAGATGTACCTGATACTCTGGTGGTCATAATAGACTTTAAAACACTCGCCCATCTGATAGTGCCACCATATCTTTAAGGTGAAGACCACTTTTGCTAACTCTAGGTCATGGGTAGCGTATTTCTGCTCATACTGCCTCAACTTTCGTGATCCATAGGTGATCACTGCCCGATCCAGCATCAGGACACACCCGAGTGCGGTCTCTGATGCATCATAGTAAACTATGTACCCTAACCCCTTCTCCAGTATCCTTAAGATAGGAGCACTGGTCAATCTCTGTCTCAGCTCCTGGAAGATCTGATGACATCTATCTGACCACAAGAAGGGCTTCCCCTTCTTCGCCAAAGCTAAAAGTGGTGCTGAAAATCTGGAGAAGTCTGGAAAAAATCTCCGATAGTACCCAGCCAGACCTAGGAAACTCCGCACCTCCGTCATGCTCCTGGGTGGCTCCCAAGCTAGCACTGCCTCAATCTTTACAGGACCCACCGCATCTCCCGCCTCAGATATGACGTGCCCCAAGAAGTGGACCTCTCAAATTCAGAAATGATACTTTGAGAGCCTACCATAAAGCTGGTGCTCTCGGAGTGTATCCAGTACAACCCATAAGTGGTAGGTGTGCTCCTCCTCAGTAGTCGAGTAAGTCAATGTGTCGTCGATGAAGACTATGAAAAATCGATCGAGGTAAGGCTAGAAGATCCTATTCATGAGACTCATGAACAATGCTGGAGCATTGGTTACGCTGAATGTCATAACCAAGAACACATAGTGGCCATACTGACACCTGAAGGCCATCTTCTGCACATCTTCATCTCGAACTCTGAGCTGATGATAGCCGGACCTGAGGTCTATCTTCAAGAACCAGCATGCTCCCTTGAGCTGATCGAATAGGTCTTCAATCCTCAGAAGTGGATACTTTTTCTTCACAGTCACCTGATTCAGGCGATGGTAGTCGACACACAGTCGCAAGATCTCGTCCTCTTTCTTGGCGAACAAAATCAGGGAAGCCCTGGGTGAAACACTGGGTCGAATGAATCCCTTTCCCTACAAGTCCTCCAGCTGTACGCGTAGCTCTCGAAGCTCAGCGGGAGCCATCCGATATGCGGGAGTAGATATCGGGGATGTCTCGGGGTACATGTCAATATAGAAGTCTACCTCTCTGTGAGGAGGTAGTCCTGGAACGTTGTCAGGAAAAACATCCGCATACTGATCCTCCACAATAGGAAAACTCGGACTCCTCGCATCAACTGATCCCAGGATGAGACTAGCCAACTGATGAATGATCAACTTTCCTCTCCTCTGTGTGATTCCATCCTGTGCTGCAAAGGATCCCTTCTCGCTGGTGAAGGTGAACCTGCTCCCATCGGTGCGGACACAACACACCTTTCTCCTAATATAGTCGACCTGAGCATGAACCACAGATAACCAATCCATGCCCAAGATGACGTCGTAAGGCCTCGACGCTGCTACAAGAAGATCCCAGCCGAAGCTCTCGCCTCCTAGAGTAAGCTCACACTGCCGGCACCAGTGCCTAATCATTGAGTC
The DNA here is from genome assembly GCA_963277665.1 of Viscum album. Lineage (NCBI taxonomy): Eukaryota > Viridiplantae > Streptophyta > Magnoliopsida > Santalales > Viscaceae > Viscum > Viscum album. Next base: position 1,948,487,469 of record OY728130.1, read on the forward strand.
TTATCCCGTAGGAGTCTCTAGCCATAAATATCGAGCCAACGGCTCTGTCAGAATCTCCGAGCTCCGAACAAGGGCAGCAACAATGAAAGAATGACTTTCTCTAGTGTCTATAAGAACTGCAGCAAGGGTGGAGTAGACACAGATAGTACCTCGAATCATCTCAGGTTCACCATGGTTGTAGGCCTCCACTGACTAAAGATGAGATTGCCTCTGTCCGCCAACTCCCTGTGGTCTGGGTAGACCTCTTGGTGGTGGTGGTGGTAGATCCCCGAAGCATCGTCGACCACCTGCTGCCGGACCAACTCATCTTCCTCGTCCACCTACTCCCTGCGAACCACCATAGTTGAACCTATGTCCTTGCCTGGGTGGTCCCTCAACCGTCTGCTGCTCCTCTGCATGGTAGGTCGGGCAGTCATGAGCCATGTCGCCCTACCCGCCACATGCATAGAACTTTCTGCCTCTCGAATGACTGGCTCTGCTATGTGTGCCCCGAACCTCCGAACCAGTATCCTGAGGTCGTCCTGCAGATGGTCTAGTCCTCTTGGACCTCTGCGATGTCTGTCTACTGTCAGCTGCAGAGGACTCCGCTATGTGTCGCCCTACGGTAGGTCTCACTGCTGGTGAAGGCTCGACAAGAAAGCTATCCACAAGAAGGGCCCGCTCCAGTACTCCTTCCTACGTCAGAATACTGAGGGAGATCATCGAATCCCTGATCTCATGCCTCAGTCCCTACTCGAAGGTTCGGGCCCGGAAGAATGGGTCTCGTATCATGTCCATGGAGTAGTGCAAGAGGTTGGTAAATCTCACTGAGTACTGGGCCACTGTCATGCTGCCCTGTCCCAACTGTAGTAACTCTTGGATGGGCACTGCACGGAGGGTGGCTGGAATGATCTCCGAGTGAAAGAGGATCTCAAAGTCCATCCAAAGAAGTGATGCCTCGTCGTTCACCTAGAGCATCAGGGTCCACCATCTACCTACTGCTTTGTGAAGGAGACTCGCCTCAAGGATCACCATGAGGTCAGATGGTGTCTCTACTAATATGAAGACTTGAACAACATCCTCTAGCTAATCCTCGGCTTCCTGAGGGTCCGTCTCCCCATGGAACCTGGGCGGTCTCTGACGCTGAAACTCATGTAGTGCACTAAGTCGACGTGCACTATCAGCTGCTGGGGTTTGTGGCATCGGTGGCTCGACGGGTAGAGGTACCACAAGTTCCTCCACTATAATGGGGCCCCACACTGAGGCATCGTCACTCAGTGGGCTTCCGTCTCGCACAAAGCTCAGAACCCTAGCTGGCTACTGTCATGGGGTCATCCTGAAAAGAAACAGGTGCGCCACAGTTAATACAGTATACCTGGTGAGTTGACACAAAGTAATCACAAATAAATCTTTTGAAACAACCATGCAATCAATTTTCTCGTGCATTGAGTCGGAAATCAGTAGTCAGGGTCTTGGTGTATGGATAGGTCGGCCACTGCACCAACAATGGACTCCCTGCACTGATAACCACACTCAATACCCTGAACACTATTTTTTCACATAGAATAAATTATCAGAGTCCTAAGTTCTGTGGTAGAACCGACTACTCTAATACCAATTTTTCATGACCCGTCCTCAGGGCCCATGCCGTGACTACCCCAATCCCACCTTCCATAGGCCAGGGGCTGGCGACTAGCACCAAAGGAGTAAATCCCGATAAAAGGGAAGGCATTGCCTTTATATAAGAAAACAAACACCACAGAGTTCACAAGATGAAGTAAACACTAAGTAAACTGAGTAAAAATGTAACTGCTAGAAAGTAAGTGGGCCAGTATACAAACCAAACTGAAAGAACAATACAACCGAGAAAAGAAAGTACAAGAGTTGAAAGTAATGCAGCAACCACCAAGTCATCCTCCGGAAACCCCACCTGAAGGGTGGTACAGATGGTCTCCTCTGCTCCTCAAATCTGACCATCCACACCGTGTACATACCAACTGATATTCCACCTCTGTGTACCATCCCAATCCACAGGCCTCAACCACAGTCAGTGCTATTCGTCGTCTGCAACCAACACAACGTAGTGCGGTCATAGCCCGTGCATGGGTTAGTATACGATACTCAGTAGGGACCCCAAGACCCCTGAAGGCCTCCCAGAATCCACAAAGGATAAACCACAAAGGAAAGATACAAATACAAAGTATCAACCAACAATACTTAGGTATATACCCATACATATACCTAAGTCATCAATTCCAGTTCGGCTCCAACTTCCGAGACCAAGTTCAACCCAGTCCACACAGGAAAGTACAACCCAATCCACACAGGAAAAGCACAACCCAATCTACACAGGAAAGCAAGTCAATCATATCGAAGATAATGATTGAAATTCAAGACTCGTCTCACAAAGGTATACTACTCACAGAGAGGGGTGGAGATGATTAGATGTAGCCTTTGAATCATCTTCTCTGCCGAACCCACGTAGGATCCAAGTACATAAGTCGTCGCTGCCGAACCCACATAGGATCCAAGTACAGTAACCATCACTGCCGAACCCACGTGGGATCCAATTACAGTCATCATCGCTGCCGAACCCACATAGGATCCAAGTACATTCATCCTCACTGTTGAACCCACGTAGGATCCAAGTATAGTCACCATCGTCGTCGTAGTCGCAGCCAGCTCTAGGGTTCCCGCACCCAGCACGCTCGATTCTGGGAGGGTCCACTCCACGAGACAAGGGGGTTTGATACATCAAATTTCATGAATTCTAGAGTTGATGTATAAAAAAGTTCCATCTTTTCAAAAGGAACTCAACGCGACAGACAATGCGTCAATCAGATGCCTGGTCTAAGAGTTATTGGCTTTTTCGTCCGAGGTACCTGGTTGGTTTTTAAGCTAAAACCAACCCGACCATACTCCAGCTGAATCCAAACCCGAAGTAGAGTAAGCCAAAAGAGCCACCTCACTAAGAGGAATTCAACGTGATCGACAGAACGTCATTCAGATGTCCGATCTTTATGTTTTAAGCATTTCCACTCCAAGGGCCCGGTTGGTTTCGGGTTCGAACCAACTCCGCCACATCCAAAATTTACCGAAAGATTGATTGTAATATACCGAAACGACCGTCTCGGACCAAGTATCCCAATGAACCTGATGGTGCATCGATCGGAGGTCCGTATCCCAAGATATGGGCATTTGAACGAACCTGGTCCGAAACATGGGGGTTGGGGCCCGGTCTGACTCGGATCGACACCCCCTCGGTCGGCCCGAACCGGGTCAACCCGAACCAGGTCCAGGTCTGGCCCATTTGGGCATGGCCCGGACCACTTGGCGTGGCCCCACCCGTGGTGGGGCGCGGCCTGCAGCCCGTCTCAGAGGCCGGCTACGGCTCGGCTCGCGGCCGAGCGAGGCGCAAAGGGGGGCGCTGCCCCCTTGTCTCCGAAACGGCGGACCCTAAGGTGTTTGCCCTATGCACTGGCCGGGGGTTTCAACCCCCTATCTTTCTAGAAAATGGCTGGCCGGTTGAGCCACCGCGGGACACGCGGTGGTTCCACCTCCAGGAGCGCCGACGACCGGTTGTCCGGACGCCCCTGCTGAACCGATGCGGCCAAAGGCCGCTACTCTTCCTCGTCCAGCGTGGCGCGATGGCGCCTCACCCCTCCACCGTGGCCCACTCCGGCCGCGCCCTCCCTCGGGTTCTCCGTCAGGTCGCGATGGCGCCGCGCACCCTTGCCGCGACTCGTTCCGTCACGGTCCTTTTCATCCCCGTGCGGTGCAACGACACCATGCCACCTTCGCCTCGATCGTCAACGTTGATCAACAAGAAAACAGGGAGGAGAAATTGGACCTATTTTTGTGGTCCTATCTCCTCCAGTTACGTCGATACCAAGCGGCCAAATTAATCAATGAATAACGTTAAATTAAACTTGAATGAAGATAACCCCTACCTCGATTTAACGATGTCATTTGACAGCGATGCGGTAGATGGAATCGCGGGGTGAGGTTTCGAGGATGGAGTTGGCATGCATCCAAGGAGGGAACGATGTCTCACACTAGATGTAGAGAGAAGAAGGAACGGAACGTCCTCTCTCTTTGCGGTGATAATGTTCTTCATCGAAGGGTGTCGTTCCTCGCAGGAGGATGAAGTTCTTCAAAGGAACTTGACCTCTCTCCTCCAATCCTCAACACAACGAGCCAACACCAAATAAAATAAGACTCCACTTATTTTATTAAAGAATGACATGCATTTAAAATTACAAAATTCAAAACCAGTTCACTTAATTAATTAAACTTAAGTTGTCTAATTAATTGGGTGTTATGTTGGCAAGTTTAATGAGGGAGAGAGAGCGGAGTTACTCACATAAAGGGAGGAGTTAGGGAGTTAGGGAAAATGAAGTGTTGGGCTCGTGTGGGCCCACATCACCTTTATCCTCTCAAGGGTAGTTAGTAACTAGTGGGTCCCACCCCAACTCCCACACCTAGGATATAACCACTTAGAAAAAGAAATAAAATTGTAACACAATTTTATTTTACTTTTTATTTAACAAACATTTTTTATCAACTCCTCCCGAGCAGACGCATCTTCGGTTAAGGTCCTCTTAAGAAATTACCAGCACTACAGTTCCATCGGTGCCCTCGGGTTTCAATTCTGAGCACCGGTTCAAAAGATAGAAAATCCCGCTCGTACGTTCACTGAACATACCTGAGCTAAACATCAGAAATTGATTTCGGGCACTCCGGGACTCGGAATCAGGTGCTGTCAGAAACTGACTACTCGTAAAATCCAAAAGAATTTAAGAAAAAATTTTCCTCTAAATTTATGGATCTTTATATTACTCCCACCTCAGGGATTTACAACCCCGTAATGCTACATCATTAACTAGGGAAAAAAATGGGGGTACTGTGCACACATCTGAGCCTCCCTCTCCCATGTGATCTCTTAGAGGTTCTTGTGCTGCCACCTAATGCACACTAGAAACATCGATCATCCACATAGGACTAACTCCTGTCGATCCTCGATCTCCACTGGTACCTCCGCAATTGTCGCCCCGTCATCGATGCCCAGCTCTCTGTGATCAATGATACGTGTTGGGTCATGCACATATCTCCTCAGATGAGATAAATGGAAGACGGCGTGAACCCAGTGCAACTGAGGTGGAAGAGCCAGGCGATAGTCCACCTCGTCTATCCTGTTGAGAACCTGGAATGGTCTGATGAAGTGAGAAGATAACTTGCCGCCCCGACCAAATCTCCATAATCCACGTCGAGGTGAGACCCATAAGAAAACGTGGTATCCATCCTCAAACTCTAGTGGTCTCTGCCTCCTGTTAGCATAGGACTTATGTCGGCTCTGAGCTGTCCTCATCCACTCCTGGATAATCTGTACCTTCTCCATCATGGCCTGGACCATCTCTGGTCCTGCAAGTGCTGACTCTCCAGGGTCTGTCCTGCATAGAGGTGATCTATAAGGTCGGTCGTACAATGCCTCATATGGTGCCATCCCTAGGGTGGAGTGGTATATTTTGTTGTACGCAAACTCCACCAAAGGAAGATGATCCTACCATATGCGAACAAAGTCGAGGACACATGCACGAAGCATGTCCTCGAGAGTCTGATTGGTCCTCTCCGTCTGGCCATCCGTCTGAGGGTGAAAGGTGGTTCTCAGGCGTAGCTACGTCCCAAATGCCTCATGCAACCCCTTCCAAAGCTGGGAAGTAAAGAGAGAATCTTGATCGGAGATGATAGTCGATGGCACACCATTAATCCATACAATCTCCTGATCATAGAGGCATCCCAAGCTCTCCACTAATCCCTTCTCTCTGATGGGTAAGAAGTGGGCTGACTTGGTGAGTCGGTCTACGATCACCCAGATGGAGTCGTGTCCTCTGTAAGTACGTGGAAGAACTGTCATGAAATCTATAGATATCCCATCCCACTTCCACTCTGGGACCTCTAAGGGTTGTACCAAGCCAGCTGGTACCTGGTGCTCCGCCTTCACCTGCTGGTAGGTGAGTCATCGTGAAACAAACTGTACCACAACATTCTTTATACCCGGCCACTAGTGCTGTTGTCTGAGATCCTGGTACATATTCTCCACTCCTGGATGTACCAATAATGGGGAAGTGTGAAACTCTCTCAACACCTCCTCCTGTAATGAAACTGGTACCATGGTATGTGCTCTAAAAAGGACGACGTGATCTCCTCCTACAGGGAATCCATCAGGCGCCTATCCTGAGGATATCTGTGCACATCACGTCTCACAGTCAATGTCCCCACGCTGTGCCTATTTTACCTGCTGAAGTAGTGGAGGAGTGACTGTGAGAGAATGTAGAAAGGTTGCCCTATCTCTATCCATGAAGGATATCTGCAACACGGATAGCTGCTCCATCGCCTCTCCAAGTAGCTGGATGATCGACCTTTTGCTGAGAGCATCCGTTACTACGTTCCCCTTTCTAGGAGTATAGACAATATCAAAGTCATAGTCCTGGAGAAACTCAAGCCATCACCACTGTCTCAGGTTCAGATCCTTCTGCGAGAAGATGTACCTGAGACTCTAGGGGTCAGAGTAGACTGTAAAATGCTTTCCCAGCAGACAGTTCCACAACATCTTCAAGGCAAAGACCACTGTTGCTAACTCCAGGTCATGGGTGGAATAGTTCTGCTCATACTGGCTCAACTGTTGTGATCCATAGGTAATCACTGCCCGATCCTTCATCAGGACACACCAGAGTCCGGTCCCCAATGCATCGCAGTAAACTACGTTCCCTACTCCCTCCTCGGGTAGCCTCAAGATAGGTGCACTGGTCAATCTATGACTCATCTCCTAGAAGATCTGCTGACATCTATCTGACCACACTAAGGGCTTCCCCTTCTTCATCAAAGTTGAAAGTGGTGTTGCAACTCTGGAGAAGTCTGGCACAAATCTCTGATAGTACCCAGCCAGACCTAGGAAACTTCGCACCTCCGTCACGCTCCTGGGTGGCTCCCAAGCTAGTACTGCCTCAATCTTTGCAGGATCCACCGCAACTCCCGCCTCAGAGATGATGTGCCCCATGAAGTAGACCTCTCGAATCCCGAATTGTCACTTAGAGAGATTACCATAATGATGGTGCTTTCGGAGTATATCCAATTCAACCCGCAAGTGGTAGGCCTTCTCCTCCTCAGTAGTTGAATAAATCAATATGTCGTCGATGAAGCCTATGACAAATCGATCAAGGTAAGGCTGGAAAATTATGTTAATGAGACTCATGAACACTACTCGATTGTTGGTTATGCCTAAAGGAATAACAAAGAACACATAGTGGCCATACCGACACCTAATGGTCGTCTTCTGCACATCCTCATATCGAACTCTGAGTTGATGATAGCCCAACCTGAGGTATATCTTTGAGAACCCGTGTGCTCCATTGAGCTGATCAAAGTGGTCGTCAATCCTTAGATTTGGATACTTGTTCTTAACAGTCACCTTATTCAGGAGACGGTAGTCGACACGCAGTCGCAAGCTCCCATCCTCCTTCTTGGCGAAAAAAATCGGGGAATCCCAGGGTGAAACACTGGGTCGAATGAATCCCTTTCCCTGCAAGTCCTCCAGCTATACCCGTAAATCTCAAAGCTCAGTGAGAGCCATCCGATATGCTGGAGTAGATATCGAGGATGTCCCAGGATAACAGTCAATATAGAATTCTACCTCTCTACGAGGTGGTAGTCCTAGAACGTCGTCAGGAAAAACATCCGCATACTGATCCACCGCAACAAGAAAACTCAGAGTCCTCACATGAACTGCTCTCAGGATGAGACTAGCCAACTGATGAGTGATCGGCTGTCCTCTCATCTGTGTGAGTCCATCATGCGCTGCAAAGGCTCCCTCCTCACCGGTGAAGGTGAACCTGCTCCCATCGGGGCAGACACACCGCACCTTGCGCCTAATACAGTCAATCTGAGCATAGACCATAGATAACCAATCCATACCCAAGATGACGTCATAAGGCCTCAACACCACTACAAGAAGATCCCAACCCAAGCTCTCGCCTCCTAGAGTAATCTCACACTACCGGAACCAGTGCGTAATCGTCGAGTCTGCTCCCGCAGGAGTCTCTAACCATAAGGATCGAGCCAACGACTCCGTCGGAATCTCCGAGCTCCGAACAAGGGCAGCAACAATGAAAGAATGACTCGCTCATGTGTCTATAAGAACTGAACCAAGGGTGGAGTAGACACAGATAGTACCTCAAATCATCTCAGGTGCACTGTGGTCGTAGGACTCCATTGCTGGAAGCTGAGCCTGCCTTTTCCTGCCAGCTCCCTGTGGTCGGGGTGGACCTCTTGGTCCTGGTGGTGGTAGAGCCCCGAAGCGTCTCCCACCACCTGCTGCCCGACCAGCTCCTCTGCCTCGTCCGCCTACTCCCTATGGACCACCATGGTCGAACCTCTGCGTCTGCCTGGGTGGTCCCTCAACCGTCTGCAACTCCTCTGTATGGCGGGCTGGGCAGTCACGAGCCATGTGGCCTTACCGCCGCATGCATAGCACTGTCTGCCTCTCAAATGACTGGCTCTACTGCATGTTCCACACACCTCTGAACCAGTATCCTGAGGTCGTCTTGCTGATGGTCTGGTCCTCTTGGACCTCTACAACCTCTGTCTACTGCCATCTGCAGAAGACTTCCCTACATGCTGCCTTGTGGTAGGTCTCGCTGCTGGTGAAGGCTCAGCAAGAAAGCTCTCCACAAGAAGGGCTCGCTCCAGTACTCATGCCTGCGTCGAAATAATGAGGGAGATCATCAAAGCCCTGATCTCAGGCCTCAGTCCTTGCTCGAAGGTTCGAGCCCGGAAGAATGGGTCTCGTACCATGTCCGTGGAGTAGCGTGAGAGGTCGGTAAATCTCACCGAGTACTGGGTCACTGTCATGCTGCCCTGTCGCAGCTGTAGTAACTCCTGGATGCGTACCGCATGGAGGGTGGATGGAATGAACTCCGAGCAGAAGAGGCTCTCGATGTCCGTCCAAAGAAGTGATGCCTCGTCATGCACTTGGAGCATCAGGATCCACCATCTACCTGCTACCGCGTGCAGGAGACTCACTGAAAGGATCACCATGAGGTTAGACGGTGTCCCTACTAATCCGAGGAATCAAAAAACAGCCTCCATCCAATCCTCGGATGCCTGAGGGTCCGTCTCCCAGAAGAACCTGGGCGGTCACTGACACTGAAACTCGTGTAGTGCACTCAGGCGATGTGAACTCTCAGCTACTAGGGTTAGTGGCATCGGTGGCTCGGTGGGTAGAGGTACCGCCAGTGCCTCCACTGTAATGGGGTCCTACATCGAGGCCTTGTCACTCGGTGGGATACCGTCTCACACAAAGCTCAAAACCCTAGCTGGCTACCGTCCTGGGGTCATCCTGAAAAGAAACAGGTGCGCCACGGTTAATACAGAATACATGGTGACCTGACACAAAGTAATCACAAAGAAAACTTTTGAAACACCCATGCAATCAATGTTTTCGTGCATTGAGTCGGAAATTAGTAGTCAGAGTCCTGGTGTATGGATATGTCGACCATCGCACCAACACTGGACTCCCTGGACTGATAACCACACTCAATACACTGGACACTATTGCTTCACACAGAAGAAATTATCAGAGTCCTGAGTTCTGCGGTAGAACAGACTCCTCTTATACTAATTTTTCATGACCCATCCTCGGGACCCATGCCGCGACTACCCCATGCCCGCCTTCCATAGGCCAGGGGCTATCGACTTGCACCAAAGGCGTAAATTTCGATAAAAGGGAAGGCATTGCCTTTATATAAGAAAACAAACACCATAGATGACACAAGCTGGTGTAAACACTAAGTAAACTGAGTACAAAAGTAACTGCTGGAAAGTAAATGGGCCAGTATACAAACCCAATTGAAAGTACAGTACAACCGATAAAAGAAAATACAACAGTTGAGAGTACTGCAGCAACCACCAAGTCGTCCTCCGGAAACCCCAACTGAAGGGTGGTACATATGGTCTTCTCTACTCCTTAAATCTGACCGTCCACACCATGTACGTTCCGCCTGATAGTCCACCTCTGGGTACCGTCCCGCTCCACAAGCCTCAACCACGATCAGCGCTGCCTATCGTTTGCAACCAACACAACGTAGTGCGGGCATAACCCATGCAGGGGTGAGTATACGATACTCAGTAGGGACCCCGAGACCCCCGAAGTCCTCCCAGAATCCACAAAGGATAAACCAAAAAGGAAAGATACAAATACGATGTATAAACCAACACTACTTAGGTATATGCCCATACATATACCTAAGTCATCATTTCCTGTTCGGCTCCAACTTCTGAGCCCAAGTTCAACCCAGTCCACATAGGAAAGTACAACCCAATCCACACAGGAAAAACACAACCCAATCCACACAGGAAAGAAAGTCAATCATATCGAAGATAATGATTGAAAGTCAAGACTCAACTCACATAGGTATACTACTCACGAAGAGGGGTGGATATGATTAGATGTAGCCTCTGAATCATCTCCTCTACCGAACCCACGTAGGATCCAAGTACAGATGTTTTCGCTGCTGAACCCACGTAGGATCCATGTACAGTAACCATCGCTGCCGAACCCACATAGGATCCAAGTACAGTCTTCATCGTTTCCGAACCCACATAGGATCCATGTACAATTGTCCTCGCTGCCGAACCCATGTAGGATCCAAGTACATTCGCCATCATCATCGCAGTCGCAACCAGCTCTAGGGCTACCGCACATAGCACGTTTGATTCTCAGGAGGGTCCACTCCACGAGCCAAGGGGGTCGATACATCAAATTTCACGAAATCCAGAGTTGATTTATCAGAAAGTTCCGTCTCGTCAAAAGGATCTCAACGCGACAGACAGCGCGTCAATCAGACGCCCGGTCTGAGAGTTATTGGCTTTTTCGTCCCAGGGGCCCAGTTGGTTTTTAAGCTAAAACCATCCCTAACGTACTCCATATATGTCCAAACCTCAATCGGATTAAGCCAAATGAACCATCTCAGTAAGAGTAATTCAACATGATCGACGACACGTCATTCAGGCGTCCGGTCGTTAAGTTATAAGCGTTTCCGTTCCAAGGGCCCGATTGGTTTCGGGTTCGAACCAACCCAGCCGTACCCAAACTTTACCGGAAGCTTAAGTGTAATATACCGAAACGACGGTCTCGATCCATGGATCCCATCGCAAATGACGGTGCATCGATCGGAGTTCCGTAGACCAGGATATGGGCGTTTGAACGAACATGGTCTGAAACTAGGGGGTTTGGGCCCGGTCCGACCCGGCCCGATACCCCCAGGGTCGGCCCATTTGGGTGCGGCCCGGCCCGACTGGCCATTATGGCCGACCGGTTGAGCCACCACGGGACCCATGGGGGTCCCGCCTCCTGGAGCGCTGGGGGACGGTTGTCCGGCCACCCATGCTTGACCGCCGTGACTCTTCCTCGTCCGGTGCGGTGCGACGGCGCCGTGCCCCTCCGCCGCGGCCCGCTCCGGCCGCAGCCTCCCTCGGGTTCTCCAGCCCCGCGCACCACCACCGCGGCCCATTCCGGACGTTGTCCTCTTCGTCCCCTCGCGGTGCAACGACACTGCGCCTCCTTCGCCTCGATCATCATCGTTGATCAACAAAAAAACGGAGAGGAGAAATCGGCCGTGTTTGTGCGATCTGATCTCCTCCCATTACGTCGGTAACAAGCGACCAAATTAATCAATGAATATCGTTAAATTAAACTTGAACGAAGATAACCCCTACCTCAATTTAATGATGTTGTTTGCTGGTGATGCGTTAGATGGAATTGCGGGGTGAGGTTTCGAAGACGGCGTTGGCATGCGTCCAAGGAGGGAACGACGTCTCACACTAGCTGTTGGGAGAAGAAGGAACGACACGTCATCTATCTTTGTGGTGACAACATTCTTCATCGAAGGGTGTCGTTCCTCGAGGGAGGATTAATTTCTTCAAAGGAACTTGAGCTCTCTCGTCCAATCCACAACACAACGAGCCAACCCCAAATAAAATAAGACTCCTCTTATTTTATTAAAGCATGGAATGCATTTCAAATTACAAAATTCAAAACCAATTCACTTAATTAATTAAACTTGAGTTGTCTTATTAATTGGGTGTTATGTTGGAATGTTTAATGAGGGGGAGAGAGAGGATTTACTCACATAAATGGAGGATATGTGAGTTAGGGAAAATAAAGGGTTGGGATCGTGTGGGCCCCACCTCACCTTTATCCTCTCAAGGGTAGTTAGTAACTAGTGGGTCCCACCCCAACTCCATCACCTAGGATATAACCACTTAGAAAAAGAAATAAAATTGTAACATAATTTTATTTTACTTTTTATTTAACCAACATTTTTTATCAACTCCTCCCGAGCAGACGCATATTCGGTAAAGGACCTTTTATGTAATTACCGGCACAACGGTTCCATTGGTGCCTTCATATTTCAATTCCAAGCACCAGTTAAAAAGTTAGAAAATCCCGCTCGTTCGTTCAATTAACGTACCCGAGCTAAATTTTAGAAATTGATTTCGGGCACACCGGGCCTCAGAATCAGGTGCCGTCAGAAACTGCATACTCGTAAAATACCAAAGAATTTATGAAAAATTTTTCCTTTAAATTTACAGGTCTTTACAATATTCTCAAATCCTTTTACTATTTTTCCTACATGTCATGGTTGAGGACTGGTGATGACATGTTTTTTTTCTTCCTGAAAAAAACTATGGAAGAAGCCCTTTGTGGTCTGGAAAGTCAGCATACTATCATAAAACCCTATCCAGGTTGTATATTAAAAATTTATTTTATAGAAATTGATTAGGAGTAGGTGATTAATAAGTGGAGAGGACTAAGTCTCATATTGATATTGAACATCTTATTTTCAAATTCCATGGTTTGTTTTGTTTGACTTGTTTGTTTTTATTTTTTGTACTTTAAAAACAAATCTAATTTTACCTATGATAAAAACTACTACTTTTATTGTTTATCTTAATCAGTGTTTCTATAATATTTTGGTCATGTAAATTGATTTTAATGAATAGAATAATATTTTATATTTTTTTACCAGAGTCCTAATAAATATTTTTAAAAATATTCTAAAAGATGAAAACTTATACCAAAATATTATTTTTGTAAACTGGGATGTTTTTTTTAATTTCAGGAGGTTTTATTTAAATCCATTTTATATAGATTATTTTTGGGAACTCAATTCACCCCCATCTGGAGATACTCACTTCGACTAACATTTGTTGTCAATAGTGAAATCTTTGGTAACAATTTTTTTCAAAACTTTTAAAATGTGATATTCATTGTGTTTTTAATATCTTAAATTTATATTAGTTCTAAATTAAATTATTTAAATGGTTAATCAGAAATAAGGTTATTCTACCAACATAACTCCTTTTTTATGGAAATAAATATCCTAAGTATAAGATAAAAATGAAATTTCATATAGAGTGTATGGGTTTTGAAATATATATCTCCCTAGAAGATAAATATGAATTTCATACAATTGATAGATTTACTTGGGATGAAGCTACCAAAACCACTTATAACAATAATTGTAAAGATATGAATTCCCATCACTATGATTTATGAGATGTAGAGTTTAATATACTTTGTATTTCTAAAAAATTCATTGAAATTTGGGATACACCAGTTGTTTGACATGAGAGAACAACTAATTTTAAAGAGATGAGACAAAATACCAATACTATTAAGTATTATACTTTTATGATGAAAACTAATAAATTGATTTCTAATATTCATCTTAGGTTTAATGAAAATTTTAACGCTATGATATTATTAGGAAATCCAACATCTAATAAGGAATAAATAATGAGATCGCTATGATGCCTTCCCGAAAGATGGAGAGGCACATATGTTTCAATTATAAAGTCATGTGACATTATAAAAATACCATTCAAGGTGATTATTGGGAAATTGATGATGTATGAAGAGTAATAGAAGGTCAAATGAGAGGAAGATGTTGAGTCAATAATAAATTCTGTAGATGTCAAGTTTACTACATCAAAACTGAGAGAAAACTAAATAGAAAAGACCCAAACTAAATGTTCAAGTGATAGTGATTCAGCTCCGAATAGTGACAAGGAGATGACCCATATTTCTAGAAGATTAAATAAATTTTATAAAATGTTGAAAATTTTCATATATACTAGTTATAATGGAAAATATGATAATAAAGGAAACTAGAAAAATGATTTGATGAAGGATGATAATTAAATTACATGTTATGAATGAAAAAGAACCAGACATGTCAAGGCAGACTACCCAAAGCTGAAATACAAAAATATATATGATGAAAATGATCGGAATTTTATTAAAGATATGAAAGCAACATGGAGTTCCTATGAGGTCAATTCCAATGATTTTGATTCAACTTATGAATAAAAGAATGATATATCCAATATGTGCTTCATGACGAATTTCTCTAAAGCACCTATAGTATATATTGTTTTTCCAATGATTAATGATAATAATTCTAAGAATGAACATAATGATGATGAAATATCTCAATAATATATGTCTTAATGTAGAATAATTATAGAATACTATTTTAATTAACTTAAGGATAAGTATAAATTTTATAAGAGACAACATGATTTATCTACCAATATTAAATCTAACTTATCCGTTGAAAAGGACAATAATGATCAGTTGTTAATGGATAATACTAAACATAAAATGTAAAATTAACAACTAAATAAGGACTTAGAAATATTTTACAATGGTAGATAAATAGTTACATAGATTCTAGGAAGACATATTACTCTAAAGTATATTACAGGTATAGGATAAAAACTTGGACTTAGAAGAATAGTTAAGAGCACTTTTTTACAAAAATATAAGTCTGATAGTTCTATTAATAATTATTTTTATAACGTGAAAAAACAAAATTTTTATTTCAAAAATCATAAAATATATTTATAAGAGATTTATGAGACAAATATGGTTTCTTAAAGCCCTTATTATGAACACATTTGGATACAAGAAAATATGAGACCAAAATATTTTCTTGTATAATATATTTTGTACAAAAAATGATGGAATACCTCCTTTAAAAGTAAATGGTAAATTTACATTAGATGTTCATGGAATATGGAAGGCGACTACTCCAGTTTCAAGAGCCCAATAATGGCTGATGATGTACATGTCACCTTTGGTGACAATGCTAATGGGAAAATCCTCAGCCTTGTCCAAATTGGAAACATCAATTCAATTTTAATTTTGAAAGTAATATTTTCTAATGGTTTTAAGTATAACATGATTAGCATATAAAAATTATGGGATGATTTTTTCATGTTAAATTTTAGAATAATGAATTTTTTTTTATTCCAAGGATTTTTTAGTTTTTACTTATTTAATTAATAAAAATTATTATGTTGTTGAACTTAATTCTTTAATTTCTCAAAATATTATCAACTTGAGTTACTTTAAAAAAAATCTTGGATTTTGAATTAGAGACCCAACTATTATAATATTCACTCACTCCAGAATCATATTATAAAATTTTTAGTAAAGGATCTACCCAAACAAGAGTTCCTAAATAAAAAATTATGTAACCCCTATCCAAAAGGGAAACGTCAGAATATTTATTTTTAAATCAAATAAAGAATTTTCAACTTCTCAACCTCTTGAGTTATTTCAAATGGATTTATTCAGTCTATCTAGAGTTTCTAGTCTCAATGGGAAGCACTATGTCTATGCACTAGTAGATGAATTTTCTAGATATACTTTGGTGTTCTTTTTATCTCAAAAAAGAAAATATTGTTCTAATTTTTACATATTATAATATATATGTATAAAATTTAAGTGGACATGGATTTAAGATCCTATGTATTGGCAATGGATATGAGTTTGGAAAAGAATACTTTAAATATTTTTTCTCACAAAAATTCCATAGTCATAACTTTTTTGCTCGTAGGACTCCTCAGTCGAATGGAGTTATAGAAAGAAGAAATGGAACTCTTCAATAGATAGCTCTAGATATGATAAATGAAAAGAACTTACCTATATAATTTTTGATAGAGGCTATGAATACAATAGGTTACATAATAAACAGAGTCTTAATTAGTCTGATCATGAAAAATACCCCTTATGAGCCTTAGAATAATAGAAATCCTAATATTAATTACTTTATTGTTTTTGGTTGTGAATTCTTTATTATTAATACTTCAAACAGCCCTTAAAGATTTTCCTCTAGGAGTATTGAAGGAAATTTGGTGGGTTTCTCAACCTCTAGTAAAGCCTATAGATATTTCAGGAAAAGGGCGAAGATTGTAGAAGAATATATTCATATAAAATTTGATGAGAAAGATCTGGATAATCCAAATAACTTTTTATAAACCCTTATGGATGATTTATCAACTCTGAACATATATTCCAAACCTATTGATTATGCTGTAAAATAGTCAAAATCATTTAATTCAGAGGAATTTATAGAACTTCAAGAACCTTATTCTGTAGAATATCTTCTAGTGACCGTCCCTAGTTTCTCTGAAGCTACAAGAACCCTTAAGTTCCATCTTTTATATGTTATTGTTGGAGACCTTGATAGAAGTACATAGAATAGAGATTCTCTAAAAAAATAGGGTGATCAGCAAGATTTTTTGTTTTTGTTTGAACCAGAGAACATCAATGATGCAGTTATTGATGAATTATGGGTAATGGTTATTCAATAAGAATTAAATCAATTTATAAAAAATGAAGTATATGAACTTATTGATATACCCAAGGACACATTAATTATATAAAATAAATGGGTTTATATAGACAAGGTAGATGAATCATGCACTAAATTAAGAAACAATTCTAGACTATTTGGACAAGGATAAAGGAAAGAAGGAGTAAAATATGAAAATACATTTTCACCAGTAGCTAAACATGAATACATTAGAATAGTTCTTGCCTATGAAGCTCATTTATTTTCAAAATTTTTAAAATTGATATGAAGAGTTTATTATTAAATAGGTATATAGTTGAGGATTATTTTTGTCAAACTATCCCATGGTATTCATGATCCCCATTTTACAAGTCATTTTTTAAATTAACAATAACTTTATATGGTTTAAAACAAGTTCCTAGATCTTAGAATGATTGAGTCAACACTTTTATTATTTCAAATAGTTTTTAAAAAAGTTTATATTATCCTACCCGTTTTATAAAATTAATCTTAAAAGGTGATTTAGTTGTATAAATATAAGTAGTTGATATTATTTTTGGATCTTAAAAAAATTCATTATCCACTGATTTTTCCAAAATGATGCAAAATAAATTTGAAATCAGTTTATTTGGTGAAATAAAATTATTTCATTGATTTAAAAAGTTTGAAAATAAAGAAGTAATTATTTTAAATCAAATAAAATGTATAATGGATATTTTAAATTTTTTTTAACTTGGATAACTCTAAGAGTAGAGATACTCTTATGTGTACTACCTATAAATTTGATATTGATGAAACTGGGAAACCAGTGGATCAAACCGGTTATATAGGTATGATTGGATTTCTTATCTAACCTACAATGAGATTACATGATATTATGTTTAGTGTATTTTTGTGTGTTCATTTTCAAGAAAATAAAAAAGAGTCACACTTAATTACTGTAAAAAGAATTTTTAAATACCTCAAATATACTACCAATTTAGGATTATTTTACCCAAGAGGACAAGTATTTGATTTAGTTAGTTTTCTTGATGATTATTATAGTGGATGTAAGTTAGATAGAAAAAGAACATCTAGAACATGTCTCTTTTTAAGAAATTATTTTGTTTCTTTGTGTTGTATGATTACAAATTCTATTTCACTATATGCTGGTAAAGATGAAAACATACCTGTAGGTAGTAGTTATGAAAAAATATTGTGGATGAAACATACATTATAAGACTCTGGGGATCAATTCTGACACTTACCTATAAACTGTGATAATATAACTGCTAAAAAAATTTTCAATAATCCTATATCACATTCTAGAACAAAATGTATTATTGTGAAAGCTCAATTTGAGAGATATCATTTTTATAAGGGTGATATCACTCTTGAATACATTGGAATAGAACATCATCTATGTTATATATTCACTAAGAATTTTAATTCTAAAAGAAATAATTACATAAAAAATGAATTAGATATATTTAGTTTTTCTTAAGTTTAATTTTCTAGGACTCACCATTGTGAATTTATCACCATTGGGTATTTTTCACCATTGTGAATGTATCACTGTTGGGTATATCTCACCACTGTGAATTTCTCACCATTAGGTTTGTCTCACGGTTGATACTTCTCACCACTGAACTTATCACCATTGAACTTCTAACCATTGAAATTCTCCCCACTGTGACATTTCTCACCATTGGAATGTTTCATGCCTTGGTAAAATGTTCAATTATATTTTTAGATCACTTGTTTTTAAATTCTTTATAGTTTAATTAATTTTTATGTTTCATTTATTTTTTTATTTTTTATTTATTCCAAAACCTGATTATGATTTTCTAGATCCCTAAAAATGCAATTTATAAAAGTGGAACATTATTTTTCTTCAATGAAAACTCTCTCCTTGTGACCTTTTCTCTTGATCCCTAGTAAATCTTTATCTCCCAACCTTTCTACCTTCCCTTCACCTTCAACCCATCCAACTGAGATGACCTCGATGGCCAGAGTGAAGCAACATTCATATTATTTTCTAGGAAAGTCACATTCTATAAAGAAGAAGAAAGGGGAATTGATTCATCCTTTTATAATTGAGCTTGTAAATAATAAGATAGAAAAATGTTTTTTAGAACCTAGAAATGATGTTGAAGTAGAATGGATGATTACAAGCTTATCTTTAGTGCATAAATATCCATTGAACCAAGGAATGATGTATTGGTTATCCTCAAATAATAGACATTTTTATTCAAATATGGTGTATGAGTTCTAATAGTATGTGGATTTTGGTTTTGAAGAATAAGAAGAATACTCGATAAAAATCCAAGTGAAAGGTTATAGAATTTCCTTTTCTTAAAATAAGTGGGATGAGTGTTTGATAGTTCCACATGAGGGTGTGTTTAATGATTATAAAGTAACGATATTAGATGATGGTGATAATATTTTTATAAAGATTCCATGACCAATTTGATAAGTGATGGAACTTTACTAAGAGAATTTTATTCAATATTTTTTTGAGAATGAATATTTTTTTTATGTTCTTCAAACACATGTTGTGTCCAAGTAAGGGTGAATTTTTCACTCCATTTAATCAAGATGTGTATTCTATTTGTCTTCACAAAGAAGAACCCAAGATTAATATCTGTAGATATATTATGATTCATATTTTGGAAATGCTCAAAACAACCTCTATATAAAATTTCCCGATATATCTAAAGTTGATTTTTTCTATGCTTAAAGAAAAAGGTCTTATTGTAAAATATTAACAATCAGTTGTGGAATTTGGTGGATTTTGTATCACATGGATAATTTGAAATAAGATTAAGATGAGTTGAAACCCTTGAAAATATTAGTGGGTTTATAATAATGAAAAGATATTTGATGAGTATAAACCATTTGACCAATTTTATAGACTGGGATACCGAGTTAAACCTTATGTAGTGCCTAATGAAATTGTTGAGTACTCTAAAAGTTATACGGAAGAAGAGGATGAAACCTCTAGGGAAGAAGAGAAAAAGGAATTTTTCTATTGATAAAAGAAGTAACCCTGGCCTTTCTCCTAGATCTATCTCTATCTCATATAGAGCTCCTTGTCCTCCTAGGACTCTACCAAAATGAAAAAAGTTAGTAAAAAGTGATGAGGAAGAGATCAAAGTCATCAGATAAGATTAGTTCAATAGTAGTTACATATCAGATTAAGATAATAGTGATGAAGTAAATGGAGAAGGAATTGGAAATGATTGTGATGGTTAAGGACCAAATTCAGATGGTTCCTGTAGTAAAATTAGAATATAAGATATTGAGATTCATTAATATATTATATCTTATCCTTGTGATTCTTTTTCTATATTTGAAGAGGGGTCCAATTTATTTATTGAGATGGTTGTTTTTTCTATAAAAGATGAAGATTTATATGTTGAGGGGGAGTAATCCCCATGTCATGGAAGTCATCAAGTTATTGATGTTGTTGTTCATGGAAACTATGTGTTTGTTTCTAATGATCAGATAGAGTTAGATCAAGTTATTATTGAAAAATGAGAATTTTTCAAGCTGTTGAGAAACATATCGGTGATCAAATGGTAGAAGAGTGTTTAGAGAAGATTGTTAATGATTAGAGATATATTGAAAACCATGTTGTTATTCCGTTGAAATATGTGGATGCTTCTGATAAGGATTCATTTCATCAGAACATGGGGGTTCTCCTTCGATTTAATAGAGAATAGTTGAGACCTATTTTTTTATACCAACTATAGTAGTATCTAAAGTTGTTGTTTCTTCAGGGGATGAGATTCCATAGAAGCCTTCATAAAGTTGTATTGAATTGGTGGTAGAGGAATAGAGATTGTTTCATTGTAGTTCTCCAAAGAATGGTGAATCCTATCTTTGAGAAGAAGGAGATCCCAAAGGATCAATGATAAATCAGACTAATGTTATTGGTTTGTTAGAAAGGTTTTCCTTTTAGAGAGATCCCACACCTTCTATTCTATGTGTTTCTGTTGATGTGTTCACCATGGGTGACTTGGATGTTTTTTTTGAGAAAATTTAGTATCTAATTTTGGTAATTTTTTGAAATGTCATGAACCACTTCATACTAAGACAAGTGAACAATATTCTAGATTTTTTTTATTGTTGGTGATGCACCATAATCATCCAAATATGATACACCATATCCATGAAGTCAAAATTGAGAATACAAGGTTATAAAATGAGTTGGAATTCATAAAATCCACCTTATAAGGAATTCAAAAATCTGTTGCAGCATTAATGGATGCTCTGCATAAGAGTTTTAAAAATATTACCTCATTTGAATAAAGTTATTGTTCTCCTGCAAATATTTTTGATGTTGAGTTGATAAGAACTATTATTAGTGAAAAGCTTAGAAATGTTTCAAGTAGTAGATTAAGTGATGTTTCTACCTTACCTATAGAGACATTGATGAAGTTTGAGTACAATAATGACCATTCCTGTATGATGATAAGGGAATACATGAAACATATTAAGGATGAACAAGCAATAATAACCAAGTTGATCAGTTATTATCTCTCTTGGATTTTCTACAGGTATTAGATTAATGCACACTTGACGTTTTTTGAAAGAAATTTAAGGATGCATCCTATGACTAGGTACTTTAAGAAATAATCTAATTAACAGAAAGTATTGTCTTTATTAATATTTTTTATGTAATAAAAGAAAGACTTATTTTGCATAATGGATAAAGGTGGAAACATTATATTTGAATTCATACAACTTAAGAAATCATTTATACAAGTTCATGGGACTTCCATTGTATGTCACATCCCAACCCATGCATTTGGTCTATTGAATTATTTTATTGCCTTTAAAAATTTGTGTTGAGGTTCAAGTTGAATACCGAACAAATGTTTTTGAGTCATGTCAATAAGTGCACGTTTTTGAGTTCACATCGTTGGGCGCATAGGCATAACACATTTTGAAAACCTCATGCAGCTTCTCCCAAACAACAACGTGATCCACCTATCTTCGAAAAATTAAAATGATTAAATTTTTTAATTTATTTTTTTATTTACAATTTTTATTGTTGTTAATAATTTTATTATTAATAAATAAAATGACTATTTTAATCATTTTTATTTTTATTTTTATGATGATGATGATGATTATTATTTAAATATATTAACTACTATGATTAAATGGTTTGGTTTTAGGGTTTAAATAAAAAAGAGAAAAAAAGTAAAAAAGCTAAACCCTATCTACCCCAATTTCAATGATCCCCACATCTCCTTCCCCATTTATAAAGAGAAACCCCTTCCCCCCTTACGACCATGTCTGTGAGTTCCCTGCACCTTCGGCCAGTCCCAGTCATGTGCCTCACCAGTGCACCATCTCACTTCGACCACGAGTTCCAGCCGGAGATCCACTCGGCATCGCACCCTTCTGGTGTGCCCTATTTGGCAGCAACCCCTCTGACCCATTCCGGCCTCCTCCTCCCCCTTTCTGAATCTCCCTCTAGCCACTGTGCTTTCTACCTACTAGATCCCATTGGCTGCGGTCCCTCCTACCCTCTAGCAACTGCACACCACCCTTGGCCAACCTAACCAGCTGCGATGCACCATCCCCCCTTCCCTGCTCTGGTCGCGACCCCCCCCTGGTGCACTCCGACCAGCCGACACATCTCTGGCCGCTGCATGCCTCCCTACCTGTGCACTTTGACCAGTTGGCATGTCTTTGGAGACTAGACACCCACTTACCAGTGCCCTCTGATTACTCACCCTACGACAGCACACCCTATGACCCGTTGCACGTACTTTGATTTGCTGCACGCCCTTCCCGACCGCACGCCCTTCCCAACCGCGAACCCCCTTCCCGCTACTTGTTTGGTGCCCCACATCACCTCACAATACTTCCAGGGCATGATGACCAGTTTTGTTTTATCCCATGCCACCTTTATTCATGAAACTATCCACACACCTTGTTCACAATTGGGAACTCTACAAATGCCCGCCGCCAAAGGCAAGGGGTTTGGGTTCTCACTATTTTTCATATAATTGGTTTGAGGTAGGTTATTCGATGTTCATTCGTTTGGATTATTTTAAGTCAATGGTTCTGTATTTTTGTTGTTTTGTGGTTTCTACATCATGTTGGAAGGATAATTTCATGATATAGTACTCATCGTCCTTCCCGTGCTTCTGTTCCTGTGCGAGGCATATCACGTCATCATGTTTGGACTGTGAGTCAAGGTAGGTCCCCCACTTCACTTTCCATTATATTTAGAATTTATTAATTTCTCGATATTTCAAAGATTTTAAGGAAATGGTAAATAATACTAAAAAATTAGTTTTAGAATAAATATTTGTTTTGAAAGAGAGTAGTTTCTTCTTTGTGCTTGAGTTATCTAAAAACATTTATTAAATGTGCATTATAAGTGTTGATTAGATTCCCCATTGGACATTATAATAGTGTCTTTGTTATAAAATTGTGAATTTGTTTTCTAAAATGGGTGTTACAGTGGATTTCGTATTTAAAAGTAATTTTTTTTGGTTTTTATAAAAATGATTTGGTGTTGAATGGTTGGTTAAGGCCCATTTGGCACTTTAATTAAATAAATTATTTTCAAAACTCACTTTTGAGTGACTTGGGGGTGATCTTATTGTGTACATCGATTGTATGAGTTGTTGTGTGTGATGTTATTACAACATGATTGGTTACTTGATTAACATTATTTACTCACCCCTATTTTCATTTAGTACACAATAAGGGAGCCTGACATAGAAAGTGAATTTTCTGTGAATGATTTATGCACTAGTTTATATTACGCACACACTAGTGGCCTTTAGTACGGATTTTTCTTTGCTTGTGGATTGGTCCCCTCAGTTAGGCCAGGTATGGAAATACTGAGCATTGGGGAGTTTTGAATTCATTGAGAGTATGAAAGCCTTCAAGATGAGTCACATGTATAGTACCTTCTAGATTGTCCATGAGCTTCTAGGTTTGAACCATGTTTTCTTTAGCGCTTATTTGTATGTGGCATACAATTGAGGTTCTTAGTTTGGTTGATGGACCCTGTGTGCTACTTTTCCATTTCCCTTATTGTTTGTTTTGTGTTATTTAGGGTTTTATTCTTGTTTAACAACTAAATTTTAGATTTTAATTCATTCATGAATTTTTTTTAAAATGAAATTCACCTTTTCCTATAAACCTTTAACATTTCATTATAAATTTAAAAAGAAAATTGAATATTAAATGATTTATAAATGAAAGTGTGTGTGAAAAAACATATTTTATATAATGTAGTTAAAACTTGAAATTAGTAAAATTCTTTAATTAATGTTAGTTCTTTTAGAATAGATTGTTCAGCACACCTGCTGAGTTTTAATACACATTCCTATAGTGTTTTCCTATTTTTATTTTTTGGATTGTAGGCTCGACTTGAGCTTGTTCGCTATGGGAGAGAGTTGGTTATAGTTTAGAGAATTATTCTTAGGTTCATAAGGAGTTTTTTTCATGTTCAGGCTAGTGTTTTTTTGTTGGTTGTTCTTTATTTTTCAAGTCGTTATTCACTTTGCGTTGTTCTACCTTTTCTGATCCTTTATTTATTTTCATTGGGAAAAATTGTTCCCATTTATTCTATGTTGATGCCATGGATCTTCTCGCTAGCCTAGGAAGATTAGAAATGCCTCTCGAGCCTTTTTATGATCGTATTAGGTTACCGACTTAGGGATTACCCGAGCTGGTTCGTGAAAAAAATGGTATTAAAGGCAAGGTTTGACATTTCTGTGGACCTTGTTTTTTAGACCACCGATTACTATTTGTGGATGCCAAGGTAGAAGGAGTAGAATTTTCAGGATTTGATTCATAGTTAAGGGAAGGACATCATGAAAAGTTGCTCGTTCTGGACCATTAGTTACCATGGGATTCCCATGTTGATGGGGTCATTTTGGTTCCTTTGAATTTTTTTATGTTGTGTAATGAAATGGGAGTTGGGAATGTGGTCTCGGTGAGGTCACAAGTCCTTGAAATCCATGTGAAGCTGAATAAATTACCCTATATTTCTCTCTATGATGGTGGCATGATCGAAATATGGCCACCGACCATTTTTCCGAGTCATCCATTAGCAGTAGTTTCCCCTAGTGAATCATTTGGGATTTCTTTAATTCTGAAAATTGTTTGTATAGTTTTATTTTGGAAATTGTGAAAATTTGAATTTAAAATGACAGGGACCATGTTTTGACCCAGCCCTTTGTTTCTGCATCCCTCAGTGTTCTCCCCCCATGATGGTTTGATGGATGCCCAAGGTTCAGCTTCATGTGGTGAATCCTTAGAAAATCCTGTGGTTGATTTTCCCATAGACTACATCCTTGATTTTAGAAAAGTTTAAACCTCCCCTCTTTTATGGTAAATAAAATATTATTGAGGCTGAGGAGTGGTTGTAGAAGATTGAAAGGAACTTTTGTTTTCTCACGCTGCCTAAGTCATTGAAGGTGAAGTTGGATACCTTTTTGCTTGAATGTACAACTTGGAAAGGTGGATGTATGGTTCTCGATGTAAGCCTCAAGAAGAGCTCACCTAGGATTTCTTCAAGTATTCATTTATCCTACAAAACTTCTCTAAGTTGATGAAGAAGAAAAAGGGGATAGAGTTCTTTTATCTTCAATAGGGTTTTGGATCTGTATTATAATTACATCGATGCTTTATAAACATAGTTACATATGACCAATGGGTGGTTGAAAATGATCTTGAGAAGGCTCAAAAAATTGAGTATGGTCTCCGACCTGAACTGCAGTCGAAAGTGGTAAAGATCAACGAAACCACCTTCTCATATGATACAAGACAATACTTTCATGTTGAAGTTGAGTTAGCAGGATAACACGGGATAGTGAATCCTCCTCCGACCTTGGGAAGTGGTTCAGAGAATATAGATATGAAGAATTGGAAGTTCCCTAATATTGGTGGATCTAATAGAGGAATCAATAGTCCTTCAAAACTTCAGTCATCTTCTTCATAGCGTAATTCCATGATCTATCACCAGTGTGGTAAGCAGGGTCAGAATAGGCCGATGTGCCTGGATGTTCCGAGACCTTTCCACACCATTGGGCATCTGGGTCACTTGTAGTGATTCTTCCAAGATGTTTCCAAGAAGCACACTGAAGAAAAACTTGGATCGCTGAAGGTCACCTCAGGCTGCCAGCAGATGTAGGACAATTTTTGGGATCAATTTGGGGTTTTATCATTGTAGTGTTCCTTGGATGTTGTAGTCATCTCTTGTATCAATTTTTGGTGGTTATTTTCCCTCATTTTTAAGAATGGTTATTATCAAAACTTTTTTAAACTTTTATTTTAATGTAACTGTGATTTGTGAAATCTTTTATTGTGTGTTATGCACGAGGGTTTTGGGACCCATGTGAATTTTTTCGAACCTATTTGACTTTGTTAGTTATTATGTTGGGGATACCCATAGAGGATCTCGCAGAGTTACACCTGTATTAAATTATTCTTATCCCAATCCTTATAGTGGGGAGTCCGTTTAGGCCTCCTCGTGTCAGTATTATAGTTTCTTTTCATGTATCATTTTGGTGGACGGTGGTATTGTGCAAAACACCTAATTATATTTTCTTTCTCTTGAGTAAACATTGGCATTGGAATACACCCAATGGTTCCATTGGACTAAGATTATGAAAATAAGTGTCGGAGGTGGTTTACATTTCTTCGTTCCTTGGATTAAATATTTGGTCATGATTTTGATTAGTGGTGGTTAAGGTGTTCATATTTTGAGGATGAGTCATATGTCATGGGAGTTCAGTGTCTGTTTGGATTGATTAACTAGAGGTGCTTTAACATTTTGGGGTGGGTGACACTTAAGGAGTTTCATTATTGGGTTTAAATATTATTGTGGAATTCCGAGGGTGGAAGTCAATATGGTGGGGAGATTTGTCACATCAATACTTATGTATATTGTCTATTTAATTATTTTTTTCCATTAAAAATTTATGTTGAGTTTTGGGTTGAATCCTGAACAAAGTTTTTGATTTAGGTCAAGAAGTGCGTGTTTTTGAGTTGACGTTGTTGGGTACATGGGTGGAACATGTTTTAAAAACCCATCATAGGTTTTCCAAGACAATTGTGTGATCCTCCTGTCTTCAAAAAAGATAAAATTATTAAATTTTTAAATTTATTTGGTTATTTGAAATTTTTATTATTGTTAATAATTTTATTATTATTACTAAAATGAAATAAATATTTTTAACATTTTTATTTTTATAGTTATTATTATTATTATTGTATAATTATTTTAATTATTATTATTAAATGGGTTGATTTTAAGGTTTAAATAAAAATACACAATAATAATTAAGGTAAACCCCAGCTACCCCCTATTTCCACAAGCCCCCATATCCTTCGCCATTTTAGAGAAACAATATCCTTCCAACCTTTTGACTGGTCCATGCATGCCCCTCACTTACGATCAGTCCTAGCCATGCGCCTCACTGGCGCATCATCTCGCTCTGGCAGCGAGTTCCACTCGAAGATCTCTTGGTGTCGCCTCTTTCTACTGCGCCCTGTCTTGAAATGACACCTCTGACCCATGTCAGCCGCCTCCTCCCTCAATATCTTGATCTCCCTTCGAATTCCGCATGCTCTCCCTGCCAGCTCCCACTAGTCGTTCTCTCTTCTTACCTCTGGCTTCCGCGCGCCACCCTCGACCAGTCTAACCGGCCACGATGCCTTGACCCCCCCTTCCCGTCTTCGACTGTGTCCCCCTCCTGGTGTACTCAGACCTATCAGTGCAGCTCCATCTACCACGCGCCTCCCTATAGGCACACTTCGACCAACCAACATAGTTATGGGTACCACGTTCCATCCTACCAACACCCTCTAATTTCTCTCCCTTCAGTGACACACCCTCTAAATCATCACGTGCCCTCCGACCTGTCGCATGCCAATCCTGGTCATGCCCCTTACCCTCGACTTTTATGGTGCCCTCCTTCACCTCCTCGACCTTCCAGGGCATGAAAAAAAGTTCCATAGGCTCTCGTGCTACCATCATTTAAGTGACCATCCAAACACCTTTTTCTCAATTGGGCACGTGGAAAACACCTGCCATCGAAGGTGAGCGGTTTGGGTTTAGTCCATTTCACCTGCATTGAGGCTGAGGTGTGTTATGAGATGTTCATTTTTTTGGATTATTTTATGTTATTTTTTCTAGGTTTTAGTTTTATTTTCAGTTGGTGCAACGTTTTGGAAGGATAATTTCGTGAAAATGCAGACATCGACTTGTGCGTGCTTGTGAAACTGTGTGAGGTGTGTCACGTCATCCTATTTGGACTGTGAGTCAAGGTAGGTCCCCCACTGCACTTTCCATTATATTTAGAATTTATTAATATCTTGATATTTCATTAATTTAAATAAATGGTAAATAATGTTAAATAATTAGTTTTTGAATAAATATTTGTCCTGAAAGAGATTAGTTTCCTCTCTTTGATTGATTTTTCTGAAAACAGTTTTTAAATGTGCATACTAAGTGTTGATAAAATGACCCATTTGCCTTTATAATTATTTCTTAGTCATAAAATGGTTATTTTTTTTCTTAAATGGGCATCCAAGTGGTTTTGGAATTAATAGTGGCGTGTGTTGGTTATTATGAAAATGGGTTTATTTTGATTAGTTGGTTAAAGCCTGTTTGTAACTTTAATAAAATGAATTATTTTGAAAACTCACTTTGGAGTGACTCAGGGGTGATACTGTCGTGTACGTCGATTGTGTGATTTGTTTTGTGTGATGTTTGTGCATCATGATTGGTTACTTGACTGACATTGTTCATCACTCTTTTCATTTAGTACTTGGTATGGTAACCCATCATAGTAAGTGAATTTTCTGTGAATGATTGCTACAATAGATTACAGTATGCACTAGCTGGTGGCCTTTAGTACAATCTTTGATCTACTAGGGGATTAGGCCCCTTGGATATGACATGTAGAGAAATACAGTGGGATTTGGAGTTATAACCTCATCGAGAGTAGTAATTCTTTTACGATTAGTCACATGTATTGTACGTTCAATATTTTACATGATCTTCTAGGTTCGACCCATGTTTTCTTTAGCACTTATTTGCATATGGGGGTGATTGATGGGATTAGTTTGATTTATGGCCCCCGTTTGCAACTTTTTTGTTACCCTTGTTGTGTGTTGTGTGTTGTGTATGGTTTTCTAGTTGTTTAACAACTAAATTATGGATTTTAGGTCATTCTTGAAATTGTTTTTTAAAATATAGTGCAGCTTTTCGTTCAAAAATTAAACTAGTTTCTTTAAATTTAAAAGGGAAATGGAATGTTACTTTTTTTGAAATGAAAGTGAATGTGAAAACCGATATATTATATAATGTAGTTCAAACTTGAAATTATTAAAATTATTTATTTAATGGTAGTGATTTGGGAATATATTTTTGGGAACACCTATTAAGTTTTAATACTCATGCTTATAGTGTTTTTCTGTTTTTTATTTTTTTAGGTTCAAATCATGCTTATTCACCATGGGAGAGAGATGTTAGTGGTTTGGAGATCAAATATCAGTATCAGAATGAGTTTTGGTCATGGTCAGGTCAGTGTGTTGTTGCCTGTTGTTCTTTTTTTCATGTGGTTTATTCACTTTGTGTTGTTCTACTTTTTATGATGTTTTATTTATTTTAAATGGGAAAAATCATTCCCATTTGTTCTCTGTTGATTCCTTAGCATGTATCACTAGCCCGGGAGGACCACGAATGCCTCTCAGGCCTTACCACATATCAGCTCGTGTGATTGGATCATGTTGAACCCTAGTTGGTTTATGATATTGTAGCTCAAGTTTCCATACCAGTGACTTAACAACTCACATCTCCTATAATAGTCCTAGGGTTCTTCTCTCCTGGATTGGCTAAAGACCCTCACTCCCCTTTTTAGCTAAGTTCCATCCATATTCTATAACACACAAACAAGCAGTACAACCGCTCGGGCTGATCCTCATTTGAGGGTCGACCTCCTCCAACTATTTCCAATGGTCCTTCAATTGTCCCATAAATACCCTCAACCACTCCTCTTTTTTTACTTTAGAACCTACTGCTAATCCCTTTTCATCATCAAAGGACATGGAAAAAGAGCTTTTGGATCCTTCCAACAATCCTAAGAAGAAGCATTGATTAAAATTTGTGTTTTTGATGATAATATTTTATATATATATATATATATATATATCATTTTTTGGATCTTTTTGACTGCCCCTCAATGAATTTTTCAATTGAAATTATCAAATTACTCTTATTTTGTTCATTTTAGCTTGTTTTTATCATGGATTTACTATTGTATTCATATTCTATCACCTTTTATATTTTACTGTGCACTTTTTGATCATCACAAAAAGGGGGAGAACTTTATTATGGAATTTATTTATTGAGTAATTGTAATTACTTCAATATCTGATTCTACGTTCCTTTAATACCATGCGATATATTTATTTCCTTATTTTCTGTTGATACTTTACTGCTTTATGTAAACATGTTTTTCATTGATATAATGTGTTTGATATTGTATGTATAAAATTTCATGATTTACCATTGAAAAGTTATAGAGAATTCTCACCACCATCTTTGACTCACTACTAGAAAAAAAAATATTGTATAAGTGTGAAAGAGACTCAACACATGTAGAGACCCAAATCTTGACATACATGGACATTACATTACTTTTGCAGAATACTTAATACATAACGAAAACAGACACACAAGGACTGTAATAGTATAGTGTCTTTGGAAACTCAGAAAATAATCTTCTAATCGTGGAGAAAGACCTTCAACATCTCCCATAAAGATCTTCCCCTTTTGTTTTCTTACCTAAAACCTTTCATTAAATCCTGGGGAAAAGAAAACATATAAAGGGTGAGATCAAATGCTCAGTAAGGGTAAGCATAGAGAACATAAAACAATCCATAAAAATTTGAATGCAAAAACATGAAAATAAAATCTAAACATCAAAATCATGAGCAACGACATAAATCTTGGAAGTACACAAGGCATAGATAATAAAGGAACATTAGACTTGATAAAATAGCATGGTAATAAAACATGTAATTGTGGAATCCATTAAGAACATGTTATGATTTCCATAGTAGCCAAGGCATTGCTGCCAAGACCATCTTAGTAGACAAAGTCCCATTCTGAATCGAGTTCACTCCTCGTTCCAGTCCTGTAACACTGAACCAGATTAACTTACCATTCTAGACATGTATATCTAATGAGATATAAATCTTTACCCAATGCATTGGAGGGAGATATAGGTCCCACCCATATCATAATAAAATCATTCTTACTTGTGCCACAAAATAAACTTGAAACATTCATCATAACCCAAAGAATTAAATGGGTTTCATAAACATCCCCCCATCATCACATAATGAATATAAAACAAATGGATATTTTATCATAAGAAAATAGAAACAATGTAAATCATAGATACATTATACTTGAAACATACACATATTGAATAATGTCATCTTAGATGGAAAATTATTTTGATAAAACAATTGAAATGAATTCTTGAGGAAAATATCATTTCTTCTTCAAAATCGTTTTCTTTTCACAAAATGCCATGCAATTTTAAAAGAAAAGTATTTTTTTGAAAATATTCATAAAATATTGTAGATTATGCTTCATGAAAATGAGGCATTATAAAACCGTAAAAATCCATTCACGCCGTATAAGTTAAAAATAACATTCTTCTCGTACTTTTGTCGGTAAAGACAAAAAGTACCTCGTATGGTAAACAAAAGAAAGATTCCTTCCATATGATGTGGTAAAAGTAAAAATAGGGTAATAATTACTTTAAACATACATGGAAGAGAAGTAAAAATTTTATGAAAACATTTTGAGAATATATGGACTGGGATAATAAACATAACCACAGTAAATACTTAAGAATAAACAATCTCGGATAAGAATGAGATTGGAATAATTATCCCTTACCTTATGTCTGATATGCTTTGTATGTATCTGAACCTCCTGTATAATGATTTAAATAATTTCATTGACTTATTACAGAATCATATTCATTGTTATGATATAATATATGGTTTACTTATGAATTTATATTACCCGTTCTTTTGTAAATTTGATGTAAAAGCAGTAATTTGGGTAAAATCGTTTCATTTATTGTTCGTGTTTTGACTTGTTGTTCATGATATTATTACTTATATACTGATTTAATTAATTTAAAAATTTAAAACATGATTTATATATAATATATATTCTTCATATACATATATATATGATATATCGATTAATGGAATGAAATACACCATTCATGGAGATGGTAGGTCGTACGTACGCATGAACTCTGTTTTCGTTTCCTTATTGAATTGAATGGAATTAAGTAGATGAAATACATATATATATATATACATAAATCCAGTATCATTATTATGTCATATATTTCATTATTATTCATTTTATATAATTTATAATCATTTATGAATGGTTAACATGGAGAGTGAATCTCATTGCGTCGTGGAGACGGTAGTCCATACGTACGCACGAGCGATGATATCATTACCATGATCATGTAATTGTATTGAAGATTATATATAATATTTTAGAATCAATATCACGTTAAAATTATCATATATAGTGATTTATTTACACCATTATACCCATCCATGTAAGGTGGTGGTCAAAAACAGATTACACCACGGCGTGGAGATGGTATTCCGTACGTACGCACGCGCGGTGATTTCATTTTCTGTAGGAAGGATAAAAGGTGAAATAGGGTTGTTTCATATTTATAATAATATATCAGTATATAATTAATACTGATGTTATTACTTTATAATGATAAAACTAAAGAAGAAGAAGCAGAAGAAGAAAGAAACTTGAGAGAATCGGAAGAAGAGATTACCTCTTCTTCGACACAGCACCTTTAAGATTCCTCTTATGTAAGTAGAGTTGGTCTTTTGAGAAGACCGGATCCCCCAAAATGTTTCCAAGGAAGTGTAAAAGAGAAATGGGAAGGGTTTGGCCAAGCTTCAAGGATCGAAAGGTTGTTAAGAGAAGAGGGAAGGGGTTCCCTTTTTATAAGGGAGGAGAGGGGCAGCTTTGGAAAAACTTAAAATATTATTTTATAATAAAGTCATATTCGGTTTATAATAGCTCCAAATTGAATTATTTCAAAGATAAAGTGGGTATTGGTCGAAATACGCTCAACCAATAGATTTTATACAAGTTTAGGTTACAATTTTATCCATATCATTTAGATTTAACTCTAAGTTAAATAATTTAACTTTTACCACGTCTTCTTGTTTTCTTACACTATATGGTTAATAAACATAATATAACAAGAGAAAAAACCACAAGTGGTTCATTATTAATATATATATCCTTATCTAAGTCATTTTTCCAAACATTAGATTTTTAGGAATAAAATAACAATTAATAATATAATATTTCATTTGAAAACTATTTTATGTCAATTTTGACACTATTTGGTAATTGATTTTTTTGAAAATTATAACAGCATTTTTAGTTCAAAAAACTTAATTAAATCAATAATAACATGTCATATTAACCTCTAAAATTAGTGTAATTCATTAAAAGTCTCAAATTACATTTATTTGGGTATTTATAATATCAATTATTTTAATATTTCATTATTTAGGTAATTACTGCATCACCGTTGTGTCATAACTAAATTAAATTATTTAATGTCTTAAAATTATAATTAAAATACCATTAGGTAGGAAATCATTTTAGCTTTCTAATTAACATTTATAGTCGAATTTATCTTATGTATAACCTTATATTAAAAATGTATTAGTTATTAAACTTTGATTTTAACAATTTAAACCCTTCTTTAAATAAATTAATAATAAATGTCCTAATATAATCCGAGTGGACCTAAATGGTCATATTTTATTCCTAAGGTTATTTTTGGTCGAATTACACTTATCCAATAGAATTATGACATGTGTTAGGGTAATAATAATATCATTTTTACCCTTACTTAACCTATTTACTTTTAACCGTGGTAAATTAAAGTAAAAAGTTAATTCAAAAAAAATTATTTAATCTCATTGAACCACATTATAGTCCTTGATATTAACAGTGTCTCTCATATTTTCTAAATTACACTCACATAAGCACTAAAATTATGTTTTATGTGAATTTCCAAATTCTCCTAGGAGGTGGGTAAAAGACGGTGAAAGGTTCAATAAAATTTTTATATATCTAAAATTATTACAAAAAGACTCCAATGAATTAAATTGAACTTATATATGTATTATGTATCAAATTT
The DNA here is from genome assembly GCA_963277665.1 of Viscum album. Taxonomy (NCBI): domain Eukaryota; kingdom Viridiplantae; phylum Streptophyta; class Magnoliopsida; order Santalales; family Viscaceae; genus Viscum; species Viscum album. The sequence continues at coordinate 1,948,521,412 of OY728130.1, forward strand.
GACCTAATATAAATTTAAATAAAATAAATAATTATTTAAATAAAAAGTTGGGTTTTAAATAGTAACCCAGTGTTTTCACTATTCATTAAAAACTAAACATTTTCAGAAAAATACCAAAAATTCACCCTAGGATAATTTTGATATTCCGAATCCAAAAATGAAGTCCATTTCAAAAGATAAAATTTATAAAATTTTAAAAAATGTGTATTACTCTTCATAACGGCTAGTTTATATAACATATCGTTGTTTAGTGAAACTCGGTATTGCATACAACACACACTATCGTGGAAGGTAGAGATTGCGTGTAATTCAAGCCAAGTCAAGGATTCATGTAGTGCAAGATCCTTTTGGTGTAGCATACAACAGAAGACATCAAAAAAATTAAAAAGGATATTTTTCATAAAATCTCGGGGTGTTACATTCTACCCCCCTTAAAATGAATTTCGCCCTCGAAATTCGTCGGGGTTATAAATGGTTTACTACTCAAAGGTTTCTTTAATAGAAACCCACATCGTAAAAAAGAATACCAAAACCAATATTTAAGAACTAAATTATGAAACATAATGGTTACCCAAATTAACTAATCACTGGGTTTCCACATAGAAGAACATATGTGAAAATTTGGATATGGAAGAGAAATATAACCATCATGTTCTGATGGATAGTGGTAGAGAACATGGCTATGAAAAATCCAACATTCACAAAGACATATATTTGTGATGATCTAAGGTACCATCTGATTCATCGTATATAAGGTATCTAGGACAACATTTTTGGTTTTCAAGATCACTTCCCTAAAGTTGAAGAAATTGGAATTAGAAGAAATAAATTCTTGATTTTAGTAAAGTCTCACCATTGGTCGTTCCTCGGAAAATTTCCATTTCATCTCTTAATGAAATGAAGTTGAATTTTTCATTCATGAAGTGTTAGCATATCATGTGATAGAATGATGGGTCATTCCATCTGTCTCAAACAAAAGGTTTGAAAAAGTTATCAAAAATACATAAGTCTATAAATAGTGAGATTAATCATATACCATTCCTAAAATGGACTTATACTTCATATATAATACTGCTTAATATAATAAAACTGGTTTCTACTAAATAGGGACTTCCTGTAGGCCAGTGGTAGGTGATAAAGGCATGTCGCACTTCAGTTGTGGGTTCGATTCCCACAGTCTTGTCCGACGCGACGGGTTGTCGCCCATCCTGCAGGTTGTCCTTTTTCTAAAACTACATTATTATAACATTACATAAATAATATCGAAAAAAATTCTAGCCTTAAACAATTCTATCTGATGTCCAACTTAATCCAATCCAACCATTAAGCTTAACGAAAATACTTCTGTCCAATATCATAGTGTAAAGAAAATGATTACTTGAGAGGTCACATAACAAGTACGTGAACACCATCATTTTTTCCCGATATATCATACGATATATCTTGTTGAGCACATTCTAAACATTCGAAGGCCATAACCATGTATTCTCTTGAATAATGAATACCCATTGAACCTTAGTGAAAACATGAATGTAGATAAAAGTTAACACTTTCTACATACCAAAATCCCCAAAATTCTATATACTCAAACCATGATATCACTTAGTCCTTATATCAATCATGAGATCATGAATACTATCAAACAATTTATTTTCTCCTCGTCCCTTGATTATGCGCATTTCATCTGCATTCCAAAATATTTGAATCACTTTTCATGGTTACCGGTACCATATTCTTATAGAAAACCACAATGAACCAATACACAGATATTTCAAAATTCCACGATACTATAAATGAGATTCCATGATACTATTTTGAAATCCCATTACGTAAACACTTAATCATTACACTACATCATTTTCATACTCAACATCACAAATAGTGATCACATGTGACTTCCCTTTATCCTTTTCCTTAAGAGGTTTCTCACATTGATTATCATTAACCCTTGGATTTGGGCATTGATTAGCATAATGCCCATTTCCATGCACTTGAAGCATTGAAGTGTTGGTGGTGCGTTCTCTGCAATATTTTATTTATTCACATCATTAGAAACCCTTTTTCCATTACATCGACACTCAGATGCTCGATGACCTTATTTTCCACACTTGAAACATTTTCTAGTCCCTTTAAGACAATCTACACCATGCATCTTTCCACACTTCGAGCATAATGAAACATTCACATTCTTTTCACCATTATTCTGAGATTTCTCCTTGAACTCCATCTTTCATTTTTTGTCAAAACCATGAGATGGATATATTATACCAACTTCTAGTTCTACCCTGATAGCACAACGCACAATTTTTTCATAGCTACTGAAGTCTCTTATAGCTAATTCAATTCGAAGACCTGGTTTTAAGCCACTAAAAAATCGATCAACTTTACTTTCAGGTTGGATGATAAAGCCAGATACATACCTTGCAAGTCTTGTAAAATTCTCTTCGTATATACCAACAGATTCATCACCCTTCTTCTTAATCTCAAGAAACTCCTTTTCCATCTTTGTTCGAAGAATACGAAGGAATTACTTACTAAAAAACAAGTTCTTGAACTCGTCCCATTCCAAGGATTAAATTTCATCTTGGGGCCTTGTATTCTTAATTAGAGTCCACCACTGGTCTGCTTCACCTTCTAAATGGTAAATAACTAAAATTACTTTTTTCATGCTCTGAACAGCGAAGTATGGAAAATATATTTTCAATTGTACTGATCCATTGTTCAGGAACAAGTGGATCCGAAGACCCATTGAAAGACGGTGGACGTTGCCTCATTAAGGACTCAATATAATATTGTTCGCTTCTCTGATCATTTGGAAATCCAGAATGATTCATAGCTTGTGTAAGTATAACAATAAGTTTTTTCACTCCATCTCTTATCACATTTTGTTGCTTGGGAGGAAAATCATTGCATTTTCCATTGCATTGATCAACATGGTTCCTTCAGGTTCCAGCCATCATCTGAAACCCAAAAATAACAGTGTGAGAGGAAAACATCCTGATAGGAAAACAACATAATAAAGGGGGAGTACCTACAATATCTAATATCTTAGGCTTAATTCTAATATCGTTACCATAATTCTAAGACTATAACCTATACTTATACTTAACCTTAGGGACATCTCTAGACATACCTTAGAAATATCTCTAGGGATCTCACTAAAGTTTTCGCATCCTAGTTTACGAAGGTTAACTAAAACTTTCCTCTGATACCAACTATAGAGACCCAAATCTTGAAGTACATGTACATTACATTACTTTTGTGGAATAATTAATACATAATGAAAACAGACACACAAGGACCGTAATAGTTTAGTGTCTTTGGAAACTTGGAAAATAATCTTCTAATCATGGTGAAAGATCTTCAACATCTCCCATAAAGATCTTCCCCTTTTGTTTTCTTACCTAAAGCCTTTCTTTAAATCCTGGGGAAATGATAACATATAAAATGTGTGCTCAAATGATCAGTAAGGGTAAGCATAGAGAACATAACACAATCCATAAACATTTGAATGCAAAAACTTGAACATACAATCTAAACATCAAAATCATGAGCAACGACATAAATCTCGGAAGTACACAAGGCATAGATCATAAAGGAACATTAGTCATGATAAACTAGCATGGTAATAAAACATGTAATTGTGGCATCCATTAAGCACATGTTATGATTTCCATAGTAGCCAAGGCATTGCTACCAAGACCATCTTAGTGGACAAAGTCCCATTCTTAATCAAGTTCACTCCATGTTCCATTCTTGTAACAATGAACTAGATAAACTTACCATTCTTTCCATGTCTATCTCATGAGATATAAATATTTAACCAATTAATTGTAGGGAGATATAGGTCCTACACATCTCATAGTGAAATTATTCTTACTTGTTCTACAAAATAAACTTGAAACATTCATCATAACCCAAAGAATAAAATGGGTTTCATAAACATCTTCCCATCATCACATAATCTAAATAAAACCAATGGATAATTAATCATAAGAAAAGTGAAACCATGTAAATCATAGATAAATTATACTTGTAACATACACATATTAAATAATGTCATCTTATATGGAAAATGGTTTTGATAAAACAATTGAAATGAATTCTTGAGGAAAATATCCTTTCTTCTTCAAAATCATTTTCTTTTCACAAAATGCCATGCAATTTTAAAAGAAAAGTATTTTGTTGAAAATAGTCATAAAATATTGTAGAGTGAGCTTCATGAAAATGAGGCGCTATGAAACTGTAAAAATCCATTCACATCGTACAAGTTAAAAATAACATTCTTCTCATACTTGTTTCAGAAAAGTCAAAAAGTACCTCGTATGGTAAACAAAAGAAATATTCCTTCCATACGATGTGTTAAAAGTAAAACAAGGGTAAGAATGACTTTAAACATACATGGAAGAAAATTAAAAATTTTATGAAAACATTTTGAGAACATATGGACATGGATAATAATCATAACCCCAGTAAATACTTACGAATAAACAATCTCAGATAAGAATGAGATTGGAATAATTATCCCTTAACTTATGTCTGATATGCTTAGTATATATCTGAACCTCCTGTATAATGATTTAAATAATTTCATTGACTTATTATAGAATCATATTCATTTTTATGATATCATATATGGCTTACTTATGACTTTATATTACCCCTTCTTTTGTGAATTTGATGTAAAAGCAGCGGTTTGGGTAAAATTGTTTCATTTATTGTATGTGTTTCGATTTTTGTTCATGATATTATTACTTATATCCTGATTTATTTAATTTGAGAATGTAAAACATGATTTATATATAATATATATTCACCATATACATATATATATGATAGATCGATAAATAGAATGAAATACACCATTCATGGAGACGGTAGGCCATACGTAGGCATGAACACTATTTTCGTTTCCTTATTGATTTGAATGGAATTAAGTAGATGAAATAAATATATATATACATAAATAAAGTGTCATTATTATTTCATGTATTTCATTATTATTCATTATATATACTTTATAATCATTCATGATTGGTTAACATGGAGAATGAATGTCATCGTGTCATGGAGACGGTAGTCCGTACGTACGCACGAGCGATGATATCATTCCCATGATCGTGGAATTGTATTGAAGCGTATGTATAATATTTCATAATCAATATCACTTTACAATAATAATATATAGTTATTTATTTAGACCATTATACCCATCCAGGTAAGGTGGTGGTCGAAAACAGATTACACCATGGCGTGGAGACGGTATTCCGTACGTACGCACGCACGGTGATTTCATTTTACGTAGGATGGATAGAAGGTGAAATAGGGTTGTTTCATATTTATAATAACATATAACTATATAATTAATACTGATTTTATTACTTTATAATGATACAACTAAAGAAGAAGAAGTAGAAGAAGAAAGAAACTTGAGAGAATCCGAAGAAGAGATTACATCTTCTTCGACGCACCTCCTTTAAGCTTCCTCTTATGGAAGTAGAGTTGGTCTTTTGAGAAGACCAGAACCTCCAAAATTTTACTAGGGAAGTGGAAAAGAGAAATGGGAATGGGTTGGAAGATATTAAAGGCTCAAAAGGGTGTGAAGAGAAGAGAGAAGGGGTGCCCTTTTTATCTGGGAGGAGAGGGGCACCTTTGAAAAAACGTAAAATATTATTTTAAAATAAAGTCATATTCGGTTCATAATAGCTCCAAATTGATTTATTTCTTAGCTAAAGTGGGGATGGGTCTAAATAATATTAACCAATAGGTTTTAGAAAAGTTTAGGTAACTATTTTAACCTTATAATTTACATTTAACTCTATGTTAAATAATTTTACTTTTACCATGCCTTCTTGTTTTCTTACACTATATGGTTAATAAACTTACTATAACAAGACAAAAGAACCCCAAGTGGTTCATTATTAATATATATATCCTTATCTAAGTCATTTTGCCGAAACTTAGATTTTTAGGAATAAAATTACAATTAATAATATAATATTTGTTTTAAAAACTATTTTATGTCAATTTTGACACTATTTGGTAATTGATTTTTGTGAAAATCATAACAGCATGATTAGTTCGACAAAAGTGAATTAAATCAATAATAACATGTCATAGTAACCTAAAAAATTAGTGAAATTCATAAAATGTCTCAAATTTGGGTATTTATAATATCAATTATTTTAATATTTTATTATTTAGGTAATTACTCCATTACCATTGTGTCATAAATAACTTAAATTATTTAACGTCTAAAAATTACAAATAAAACACCATTAGGTTGTAAACCTTTTTACCTTTCTAATTAATATTTGTAGTCGAATTTATATTATGTATAACCTTATATTAAAAATGAATTTGTTATTAAACATTGAATTTAACTATTTTAACACTTCTTTAAATAAATTAATAATAAATGTCCTAATCTAATCCAAGTGGACCTAAATGGTCATATTTTATTCCTGAGGTTGTTTTTGGTCGAATTACACTTATCCAATAGAATTAGGACATGTGTTAGGGTAATAATAATATCATTTTTACCCTTAATTACCCTATTTAATTTTAACCATGATAAATAAAAGTAAAAAGTTACTATTCACGAAAAATTATTTTCATCTCATTGAACCACATTTTAGTCCTTGATATTAATCGTGTCTCTCAGATTTTTGAAATTCCACTCATAGAAGCGGTAAAATTATGTTTTATGTGAGTTCCCAAATTCTCCTAGGAGGTGGGTAAAAGACGGTGAAAAGTTCAATAATGTTTTTATATATCTAGAATTATTATAAAATGACTCTTATGAATTATATTGAACTTATATAAGTATTATGTATCAATTTTGACCTAAAATAAATTTAAATAAAATAAATAATTATTTAAATAAAAAGTCGATTTTTAAATAGAAACCTAGTGTTTTCACTATTCATCAAAAATTGAATGTTTTCAGAAAAATACCAAAAATTCACCCAAGGATAATTTCGATATTCCAAATCAAAAAACGAAGTCCATTTCAAAAGATAAAATTTATAAAATTTTAAAAAGTGGGTATTAGTATTCATAACAGCTAGTTTATGTAACATATCGTTGTTTAGTGAAACTCAGTATTGCGTACAACACACGCTATCGTGGAAGGCCGTGATTGCATTTAATGCAAGCCAAGTCAGGGATGAATGTAGTGCAAGATCCTTTTGGTGTAGCATACAACACTAGACATCAAAAAAATTAAAAAGGATATTTTTCATAAAATATCGGGGTGTTACACCACAAGAGTGGAATCATAACTAAATCAACATACGGCGAGCCTGGCATAATTCCTGCCTCACATACCTTGAGACCCTAACTCACCATTAGATCCACAAACACTATTTCAATATTTCACAACCAGAATTAGAAACCACTAGATGTTTCACCACTAGATCCACACACCACCTGAAGTGTCACCGCTCTGAAGTCTCACTGCCAGATCAGGAAACCACCACTAGTGTTACTGTTCAAAAGATTCACCACTAGAGTTAGACATCGCTAGTTTCACCATTTAAGAGACTCACCACCCCTATTTATTTTACTTGTCTTTTTGAATCAAATATTTCTAATGACTAGTTTATCATATTTAAATATAGACAATTATTTTGAATGATTGTGTATTTACTATTTAAGAGAGTGAGTTATTGTATGTGTCAGACATGCATTACATGGAGTAGAAAATCTAGTGGATTCCTTCTACTACTACTACTACTGTTAAAATATTAAATAAACTCCCACATGCACAAGTGAGAATTTCTGAATGAAATGATTGGTATGTAGACATGAACTGAGCTAAACCTCATTGAGGGAACTGGAAGAGACTTCATGATGCATCATGCTTCACTTGAATGAGAAATACAAAGAACAATATTCTTCCAGTGTCTTCCATATGTCAAAAATAATGATTCTATGACACTCTATTTTTCTGCAACTTCAGAAAACATGACTCGACCCTCTGGTCAAGCTACTCTCAAGAGCCACAATTTGAAGATCATAATAGACTAAGCATTAATATACCTTTACTTATTTTATTTGGTAAATCTATTTATTTATGTTTACATTATGAGAAGTGTAGCGTACTATGTTTTATTTTATACTACGCTATCTATTTATTTAAATTGGAAGATACCCAGATATGTTCTCAAATCCTTTTAATATTTTCCCCACATGTTGTGGTAGAGGTTTGGTCAGGACCTATTTTGTTTTCTCTCCCATAAAAACTATAGAGGAGGACTTGTGTGGTATAGATAGTGGGTATAATATTGTAGAGACCGATCCAGGTTGTGGATTAGAAGTTTATTTTATACAAACTACTTTGTAGCATATATTTTACAAGTGGAGGAGACTAAGTTTCATCTTGATACTGAATCAATTTTTTTTTTCAAATTCCACTATGTATTTTATTTTCCTTGTTTATTTTTATTTTCTTCCCTTTAAAACCAAATCTATTTTCACCTACAGAAAAAACATCTACTTTTATATTTTTTCTTAATTAGTGTTTTTATAAATTTTTAATTAAGTAAATTGATTTCAATGTATTGAATAATATTTTAAATATTTTTACTAGAGACCTAATCAATATTTTGAGAAATATTCTAAATTATTAATAATTATGTAAAAAACCTATTTTGGTAAAATGACCTATTTTTTTTTAAATTAGGATACTTTATTTAAATAAAATTTAAATAAAATTTTTTATTCGTTACTCAGTTCACCCCCACTTAAGATACTCACTCTAAAAAACACAAAAAATAGTGCAATTTCACCTTGAGGGATTTTACACAACACATATGATTGCTATAATTTTCATAAAATAGATTAATATAACTTATGAATGGGATGAATTTATATATGTATAAATATATTTGGATTTTAATTGGGGTTAGTAAAATAATATATGGGAAATATAAAGAGATGCAAATAAATATGGATTGAACATATTGATTTTATGGAAGGATTAGTATTCCAAACTAAATCCATAGAATCATGAATTCATGTAAAATGGAATAACAAGATATATGATGGTGAGATAAAATACCCTTTAAAATAATATGTGTTAGATTCTTCCAAATAAAGAACATTTTGAGACCCCGATCATCTAACAGGGTAGTTTCGTACTAAATTTGAGTGCCCATGTATTATACTATGTAAGGTTTGGTGGAAATGTAAAACCGTAAGAGTAAGGTAACAAAATTTTATTTTGAGTTTTGGAATAAATATAGCTCGAAAACACTATTATATATGATATTAAAGGAATGGTGTTGTGAGTATTTAAAATATGGGTTTGGAAAATGAGTTTTCCACTAACATACCTAGTCATATTGGATATGAGGGGTATGATGTCCTACCTAAATAGATAAGTGGTGATGAAAACACTAAATTAGAATCATTACTACGTGATGTATGGATCTTGGCTCCTTAATGGTTATAATGAATTTAAAAGTGGTCATCATTTTTACAAGAGAATATTTAATAAAATTACTTATTAAATGAATGTAAACCTAATACTCAAATGATAAAATATTCTATTATATATATAATAGAATAATAATCATCAGAAATGACTTTTAGATTAACATTAGGAAAATAATGAGATTAATGTAAGAAATTACTTAGAGTGGTATAAAAATAAAATAATTATTCACGTACAAGAAACAAACTTTATGTGTTACTAAAAATCCTTCTTCCCACATATTGATGTTTTTCAACAAGGTAATATAAATTCATATGAGAATCATAGAAGAATTTACATGAGGTCTGTCACGAACCAACCCGGGTCGACCCCGAACCGGTCACCCGAGTCGGTCCGCGGCATGGCCCGAGAGGCGTTCCCGATCCTCCCGGGCTGGCGACAAGCGCCAGGGCATCAATAGAGGACAAGTGGGAACGATTTCTCCCAGAAAAAAATAAATAAACAAAACAGCGGAAGGAAAATAAATGACACGAAAAAGGAAGAACGACCAACAAAAACACACTAACCTGGTCTCGGCCAAAAACTCCTCGCGACTCTGAGAGTCGCTCGCCAGACCACAACCAACTCTCGCCCACGGCGAGCAAGCTCGAGCAACCTGCAACAAAACTAAAAATAGGAAAACACTATAGGCGTGAGTATTAAAACTCAGTAGGCGTGCCCAACAAACTATTCCCAATGCACTACCTTTAAATGAAGAATTTACCAATTACAGGTTTGAACTAAATATAAAAAAATATTGGTTTTCACACACACACACACACATTAATTTCTAAAACAAGTATCAGTCCATTGCCCTTTTTAATTTTAAAACAAGTTTAGTGTTTGAAAGCAATAAGTACATTTCATTTTTAAAACATTTTTCTACGAACAATTTAGAAATCTAGACTTTAGTTATTAACCAAAAAGGAAAACTACACATAGCATACATAACACACAACACATACCAAGGGCAATGGGAAAAGTGGCGCACATAGGCCAGCAACCGAACTTGACCTCTCGATCGTCCGCCATACACAAATACACAATAATGGAAACATGGGTCGAACCTAGGAGATCGTGAACAATCCAGAACGTACTATACATCTGACTCATCCTGAAGGCATGCCCTAACTCGACGACGTCATAACGCCCTAACGCTCGGCATAGCCCTGCATGGCCTAACCGAGGGGCCCAATCCCCATAGCATCAATAACTCAGTATTCCCCTGCTATGGGGCCACTAGCCAGTGCGTAATCTAAACTAGTGCAGCAATCGTTCTCAGAAAATTCACTCAATATGCCAGGTTCCCATGTCATCAAAAGCAATAAAAAGGGGGTGCGTCACAATGTAAAACAATCAGTCACGATGCAAAAACATCACATAAAGCTCACAAAAACAACTCACACCAAATATCACCCCCGAGTGGGTTTTCCAAAATAATCTATTTTTATTAAAGTGCCAAACGGGCCTTCGCCAATTTTAAAGTAAAACTTCATTTCTCAAAAAGCTCAAAACACTAGTTCAGAAGAAGTCATTTATCTTTAAATCTAGAAGTACATTTGAAATGCCGTGAATTATGTTATAAGGCCAAACATGCATTCTTTCAAAACTGGGTTTCCGCCCGTCAAGAAAATGTTCCAAGTGTTCGGTATAAAATAAACGGCTCTTTTCACACTAAATAATCATTTAAAATTTTATTATCTAATATTATTTATCATTCATTAAAATTAATAAAACGACAAGCAATTAATAAATTCTAAATTTAAAAGTAAGTGCAGTGGGGGACCTACCTCAACTCGCAAACCAATGACGAAGACAACGCGGCGCGTCTCACACTCGCACACAAGTACGTGCAAGCCGATGACTACAGTACCACGGAAACACGTCGCTGATGTACTGCAACACCCACAAAAATAAATAAAATCACAAACTCACCATAAACAAATAAAGAATCAGCACAAACGTTACCTCGGCGCGGGGCCGGCTTTGACCAACAGGGTCGCACGAAAGGGTGAATGGTCGGGCGCGGTGCTGCGGTGCGTTAGAAAGGTCACCAACGTCGTCAACGGTGGTGAAAATACTTGAGCGGCTGACGGAAGACCTGGTTGAAGCAGCTGGGGGGTTGCGATGCGCCGCGCTATGATTAAGGGATGGCAAAGGGGTCACGTGATGGTCAGAAAGCAACGACGCGCACTGGAAAGGAGGGTCGCTGGTCGGGAAAAGTGCTCATCGCACCGGCGGGGGCGGGACGGATAGCGGGTGCGAAACGGGGGCGTACTGGAGGGTTCATATGCTAGGGGGAAAGAGCATCGATGTAGAGGTAGAGCTCACCATCGACTCAACCATGGTCAGCCCAAAGTCCTCATACTTGGCTGGCTGCACAAACACTCCCTTCGTGTCAGCGGTGTAGCGGGGGCGCACCGGACTACAGGTGATCGCCTGAGAAGGGAGGCCGGAACCGGTTGGCGAGGTCGTAAAGAGGTGCGGGTAGAAGGCAGAAACCGCCACGATCCAGCCGGAGGGTTGCCGGTCGAAGGAGGTCGGGTGCAGGGGGTAGGGAGCCGCACTGCAGGAACAGCTGGGCAGGAGGCGCGGCTGGATGGGAGAGCTGGGTCACGTCTGGGAGTGGCTGAAGGAGGGGAACCGGCTACTAGTTGTGCTCTCGTGTAGAAGGTGGGTGCGTCGGAGGCCAAACAGCCTGCTATGCAGGGGCGCACCGGCGGAAGTGGTGCTGCTGTTGCTGTGCGCGGAGAAGGGAGGCGACCAAGGGTGGCTTTCCTCCTGGGGCGCGACACAACGGGATAGGGGGGGAGCTAATGCACGCAGGTGTTTTGCCAGGCGGAGCAGGGTGCAGGGGATCCAAGGTCACGAGTCGGCTGGGAGCTGTGGAGGGGGAGCCGAGCTGGAACTATGCAACCAAAATGGGAGTTGGGGTGCGGGGGAGCTGAGGTCGCAGGTCGGCTGGGATTTGCGGAGGGGGAGCCGAGGCACGCAGGGGGTTCACCAGGCGGAGCAGGGTTCAGGGGAGCCGAGCAGGGCGATGGCGATGCTGTGCGGGGCGGAGGCTGTGCGGGTGGCGGGCTACCAGCAGCGCGGGTCAGGAAAGCCGCGGGTGGCATGCGGCGGTGCACTGCGGTGGACGGAGGGATTGGGGGCGCTGGGTGTGTGTCGACCGAAGGCAGCAGGACGGGCACCGTGCAGCGGTGTAGCGCAGCGGACAAGAGGAAGGAGAAGTCTGCGGGAGGAAGGAGAAAAGAAAAAAAAAGAAAGGAAAAAAAAGAACAAGGAGACAGCCGTGTGGAAGAACGGGGAAACAAAGAAAAAAGAAAGAAGAAAAAAAGAAGAAGAAAACACACAAAAAAAAATAAAATAAAATAAAGTAATAAAATAAAAAGAACAATAATATTACCATTATTATTAATAATAAATTTAATCTATATTAACAATATTAATATTAATATCAACAATAATAATAATGTTTATATTAATAATAATAATAATAATAACCTTAATTATAACAAATGTAATAATTAAAATTAATAATCGTAACCATAATAAAATACAAAACATATTAATTTTAAATCCTTCCGAAGACCGACGGATAGTGTCGCTGCATGGGCGAAGCCGCGCGGCGTCGCGCTCCGCCCGTGCGTTCAATGGCGTCGAACCCAAAACATGCATTTTTTTTGACAAAGCACAAAAATCTGGTTATGGAATAAAAGCAACAAATAGGTCGGGGTGTGACAAATCTCCCCACCATAACGCTTCCCGTCCCCGGGAAGCCACAACAAGACCTAGACCATAGAAGAAACTCCTTAAGTGTCAATCACCCCCAAAAGCTTAAGCACCTCCAGTTGATTGATCCAAGTAGACACCGAAAACCCATGAGACACAACTTATCCTCAAAACACGAACACTTTAAACACCACCCAAAATGATACCCGAGAAGAAACTCTGATACTGACACGAGGAGGCCCGAACGGACTCCCCACCATAGGAAACAAGCCAACTGAATTCAATGAGACCCGTGATCATTCTCCCAACCATAAGTAATGACTAGGGTAACCGAGCTTGAAGATTTTCCACACAGTCCAAAAACCCCCCACCACAAGGGGGAGAAGGGAAGGGCCCTACGGGTAGAGCATCGAAACTACCGTCACCGTCACTCCAACGATGTCACACCCTCGGAAGAACACAAATCATCCCACACTAATGATGAAAATTAAACCAAGGCCCTTCTTTACCGCTGGGGTTCACCTGACTACGCACCAGCTTCACTCCGGGACCTATGGCTGGAGCTCTGATGATTGAAGCATCTCCTGCCACGTAGTCAGGCTTCAAAAAATTCCCGAACAAGAATTTTATCAAACACACATCCATTAGAACAAAGGTTTCAAAAAGGTTCAGCCACAACCATTCTTACAACTGAAAGAAAAAGAAACACCACAAAACGGTACAGGTGACGACTACTATATCCAAGAAACACTATAAAGAGAAAACCCCAAAATGATCTCCAAACAGCATCCTACTCCTGCGGACGGGCTGAGGTGACCTTCAACGAGCCAGGTATGGATTTAGCGCGCTTCTTGAAAACATCTCGACAGAATCGCTGTAAGTGGCCCAGACGTCCACAGGTGTGGCAGGGTTTCGGAGCATTCGGGCACATTGGCCTCTTGTGCCCCCGCTTACCGCACTGGTGACAGATCAAGGCATTGTCCTGTGAGGAAGACGACTGAAGGTCCGAAGGCCTCTTGATTCCTCTAGTAGTTCCACCACCATCATGTCGCTTATCTTTATTCTTATCGCTATCTTATACACTGTTTCCCAAAGCCGGAGGATGATTCAACACCTCATGTCCTCCTGCTAACTCACCTTCGACGAGGAAAGATTGTCTCACCACATCAAGGAAAGTGATCACGTTGAATTCTCCCACCTTTGACTGCAGCTCAGGACGTAATCCAAGCTCAAAATGCCGAGCTTTCACAGGATCATTTCCAACATACCCCGGTTCATACGGAGCCAGGTCCAGGAAACGACGAAAGAATTCAAACACCGATCCGACACCTTGCTGGAGACCACACAACTCCATCCTCTTCCTCACCTTTGTCACTTCAGAGAAGTACTGTTGAATGAATGATGACTTGAAGAACTCCCAAGTGAGATCTTTCCGAGGTTTATTCTGAGACACGGACTTCCACCATTTCCAGGTTGGACCTTCAAGCATAAAGGTAGCCAACTTCACCTTTAACGACTCAGGCAACCCAATGAAACTGAACTTCCTCTCAATCTTCCGTAACCACTCCTCTGCCTCAAGAGGATCTGTCTGCCCATAAAAGAGGGGAGGGTTCAACTTCCGAAACTCGAGGACGTAGTCTTTAGGATGATCAACTGGAGGATTTTCTAAGGATGCACCACCTGAGGCTGCACCTTGGGCATCCATCGAACCTTCGCGGGGAAAACACTAAGGAACAAGAAAACAAAAAGATGGGTCAAACATGGTCATTGTCATTTCAAATACCAAAATAACACTTTTCACAACGATTTTTTTTTTCAGAAATAAGGAAAATCCAGAAGGATCACTAGAGGGAAACTAGTGATGATGGGTGACTCGACCATATGGTTGGCGGCCATACGGCAATCACACCACCGTCACTGAGAGCATTCTAGGGTAAAGTCTCCGGCACCACATGGCTTGCCAGACCATGTGAGCTCCCAGAGGTCACTTGCCCAACTCTCATTTCATTTCCCAATACCAAACAAACCATAAGAATCAAAAGACATCGATAACCCAAACATCTGATGGCAACCCGAGGTTCGGAACAAGCAAGGGTTCATGACGTCCTTCTCATCCGTGTGCCTCGAGTCCCGATAATCATACACCTTCTACTATGAAAACCCCAGATAACAATGGGCGCTCTGAAAAACAAGGTCCGCTCAGGAGCTGACCTCCTCTGATACCATTTTGTCACGAACCAACCCGGGTCGACCCCGAACCGGTCACCCGAGTCGGTCCGCGGCATGGCCCGAGAGGCGTTCCCGATCCTCCCGGGCTGGCGACAAGCGCCAGGGAATCAATAGAGGACAAGTGGGAACGATTTCTCCCAGAAAAAAATAAATAAACAAAACAGCGGAAGGAAAATAAATGACACGAAAAAGGAAGAACGACCAACAAAAACACACTAACCTGGTCTCGGCCAAAAACTCCTCGCGACTCTGAGAGTCGCTCGCCAGACCACAACCAACTCTCGCCCACGGCGAGCAAGCTCGAGCAACCTGCAAAAAAACTAAAAATAGGAAAACACTATAGGCGTGAGTATTAAAACTCAGTAGGCGTGCCCAACAAACTATTCCCAATGCACTACCTTTAAATGAAGAATTTACCAATTACAGGTTTGAACTAAATATAAAAAAATATTGGTTTTCACACACACACACACACATTAATTTCTAAAACAAGTATCAGTCCATTGCCCTTTTTAATTTTAAAACAAGTTTAGTGTTTGAAAGCAATAAGTACATTTCATTTTTAAAACATTTTTCTACGAACAATTTAGAAATCTAGACTTTAGTTATTAACCAAAAAGGAAAACTACACATAGCATACATAACACACAACACATACCAAGGGCAATGGGAAAAGTGGCGCACATAGGCCAGCAACCGAACTTGACCTCTCGATCGTCCGCCATACACAAATACACAATAATGGAAACATGGGTCGAACCTAGGAGATCGTGAACAATCCAGAACGTACTATACATCTGACTCATCCTGAAGGCATGCCCTAACTCGACGACGTCATAACGCCCTAACGCTCGGCATAGCCCTGCATGGCCTAACCGAGGGGCCCAATCCCCATAGCAGCAATAACTCAGTATTCCCCTGCTATGGGGCCACTAGCCAGTGCGTAATCTAAACTAGTGCAGCAATCGTTCTCAGAAAATTCACTCAATATGCTAGGTTCCCATGTCATCAAAAGCAATAAAAAGGGGGTGCGTCACAATGTAAAACAATCAGTCACGATGCAAAAACATCACATAAAGCTCACAAAAACAACTCACACCAAATATCACCCCCGAGTGGGTTTTCCAAAATAATCTATTTTTATTAAAGTGCCAAACGGGCCTTCGCCAATTTTAAAGTAAAACTTCATTTCTCAAAAAGCTCAAAACACTAGTTCAGAAGAAGTCATTTATCTTTAAATCTAGAAGTACATTTGAAATGCCGTGAATTATGTTTTAAGGCCAAACATGCATTCTTTCAAAACTGGGTTTCCGCCCGTCAAGAAAATGTTCCAAGTGTTCGGTATAAAATAAACGGCTCTTTTCACACTAAATAATCATTTAAAATTTTATTATCTAATATTATTTATCATTCATTAAAATTAATAAAACGACAAGCAATTAATAAATTCTAAATTTAAAAGTAAGTGCAGTGGGGGACCTACCTCAACTCGCAAACCAATGACGAAGACAACGCGGCGCGTCTCACACTCGCACACAAGTACGTGCAAGCCGATGACTACAGTACCATGGAAACACGTCGCTGATGTACTGCAACACCCACAAAAATAAATAAAATCACAAACTCACCATAAACAAATAAAGAATCAGCACAAACGTTACCTCGGTGCGGGGCCGGCTTTGACCAACAGGGTCGCACGAAAGGGTGAATGGTCGGGCGCGGTGCTTCGGTGCGTTAGAAAGGTCACCAACGTCGTCAACGGTGGTGAAAAGACTTGAGCGGCTGAAGGAAGACCTGGTTGAAGCTGCTGGGGGGTTGCGATGCGCCGCGCTATGATTAAGGGATGGCAAAGGGGTCACGTGATGGTCAGAAAGCAACGACGCGCACTGGAAAGGAGGGTCGCTGGTCGGGAAAAGTGCTCATCGCACCGGCGGGGGCGGGACGGATAGCGGGTGCGAAACGGGGGCGTACTGGAGGGTTCATATGCTAGGGGGAAAGAGCATCGATGTAGAGGTAGAGCTCACCATCGACTCAACCATGGTCAGCCCAAAGTCCTCATACTTGGCTGGCTGCACAAACACTCCCTTCGTGTCAGCGGTGTAGCGGGGGCGCACCGGACTACAGGTGATCGCCTGAGAAGGGAGGCCGGAACCAGTTGGCGAGGTCGGAAAGAGGTGCGGGTAGAAGGCAGAAACCGCCACGATCCAGCCGGAGGGTTGCCGGTCGAAGGAGGTCGGGTGCAGGGGGTAGGGAGCCGCACTGCAGGAACAGCTGGGCAGGAGGCGCGGCTGGATGGGAGAGCTGGGTCACGTCTGGGAGTGGCTGAAGGAGGGGAACCGGCTACTAGTTGTGCTCTCGTGTAGAAGGTGGGTGCGTCGGAGGCCAAACAGCCTGCTATGCAGGGGCGCACCGGCGGAAGTGGTGCTGCTGTTGCTGTGCGAGGAGAAGGGAGGCGACCAAGGGTGGCTTTCCTCCTGGGGCGCGACACAACTGGATAGGGGGGGAGCTAATGCACGCAGGTGTTTTTCCAGGCGGAGCAGGGTGCAGGGGATCCAAGGTCACGAGTCGGCTGGGAGCTGTGGAGGGGGAGCCGAGCTGGAACTATGCAACCAAAATGGGAGTTGGGGTGCGGGGGAGCTGAGGTCGCAGGTCGGCTGGGATTTGCGGAGGGGGAGCCGAGGCACGCAGGGGGTTCACCAGGCGGAGCAGGGTTCAGGGGAGCCGAGCAGGGCGATGGCGATGCTGTGCGGGGCGGAGGCTGTGCGGGTGGCGGGCTACCAGCAGCGCGGGTCAGGAAAGCCGCGGGTGGCATGCGGCGGTGCACTGCGGTGGACGGAGGGATTGGGGGCGCTGGGTGTGTGTCGACCGAAGGCAGCAGGACGGGCACCGTGCAGCGGTGTAGCGCAGCGGACAAGAGGAAGGAGAAGTCTGCGGGAGGAAGGAGAAAAGAAAAAAAAAAGAAAGGAAAAAAAAGAACAAGGAGACAGCCGTGTGGAAGAACGGGGAAACAAAGAAAAAAGAAAGAAGAAAAAAAGAAGAAGAAAACACACAAAAAAAATAAAATAAAATAAAGTAATAAAATAAAAAGAACAATAATATTACCATTATTATTAATAATAAATTTAATCTATATTAACAATATTAATATTAATATCAACAATAATAATAATGTTTATATTAATAATAATAATAATAATAACCTTAATTATAACAAATGTAATAATTAAAATTAATAATCGTAACCATAATAAAATACAAAACATATTAATTTTAAATCCTTCCGAAGACCGACGGATAGTGTCGCTGCATGGGCGAAGCCGCGCGGCGTCGCGCTCCGCCCGTGCGTTCAATGGCGTCGAACCCAAAACATGCATTTTTTTTGACAAAGCACAAAAATCTGGTTATGGAATAAAAGCAACAAATAGGTCGGGGTGTGACAAGGTCTCAATGTAATAAGATGAAAAATGACCAATTGAACATTAATCACCCTTCATATACTCAATATTATTGATTTTGATTTTACTTGTGGTGGATAAAGATATCTTTTAAGGATTTATTATAAAACATAATTCATTATTTATTCATAATTAGAATTTTTCTAACAATGTGAATTAGTTTAAAAGTTTTTTATCTCATTTATATATGTTTTTAAGGAGTGGTAAGCATGATATGTGATTTATAAGATCTATTTCTTCATAAAAAAATTTAAAGGGTAAAGGTTTAAGACAAAAAGTGAAGGTTTTATTTTTCCAATAGTCATGCTCGATTTTTGAAACGAAAAGGTAATTTTTGGGTGAAAGGTCATTATTTCTATAAGATAAAACTTATTTTTATTTCTAAAGGGGTTTAGAAAACTTCATGTAATGTTTATGCTTGTTATTGGTGTTATATAATCAATTAATCAATTTTAAAAGGAATGTGATACCAAATATATAATTTAATAGTGTTGTAAATATAATAGATTTCAAAACCAAGCTAAGAATTGATAAATCCTATAGTTTTCATCGAAATGAAGTGGAAAAGGGTTACTGAATCATGGTTTGAATGCAAAGTAATATTTCAAGATCAATTTGATCTTAATAAAAGATGTGTGATTTCTTCAGATTCTATTATATGATAATGAAATATGTTTGTTAATAAGTAGTTATAAAAAATATGAGATAATGTATTTATTACACTTGGTTTTTGGTTCATCAGATTCTGTAACATGTTTTTAAATTAATATAAGGATAAAAGAAGTTTTATCCAACATAATTTCTTATCCATGATATTCATTAAAATCAGAGGTGGAGAGTTCTCACAACCCAATAATAGAATATTTTTATTAATAAATTATTCATTATAGATAATTGGTTGAAAAAAATAGAATATAATATATTAAAAAAATACAATAATTAATTTTTTAATAGTATCACAAAAGGAAATAAGTGTTACTTCATCTGAACAAATGAGATTGTGAATCTTATCAGGATATTTTGAAGATATTATAGTTTCTATGAGGTTAGTGAGAGTATGTTTTAAACTTAGAGAAATTAAAAGTTAATAAATAAAATATTATTCTAGTCGATTTTCAAAATAAATTTCAAATGATATCCCAAAATATTTTAGGGTGTGATGGTAAAGAGAATAGTAAAATGTTACATTTTGTTACCATAACAAAAATAATGTGCCATTATATCCTAAAAGGGTTTAGGATGTGTTGATATAAAAAATGTAAAGAGTTACATTTGTTAAAAAATGATCTCAACGGATTTTTCTATAAAATAATATAAGAATGATGATGATGATGATGAACTTAGGAGTAGTACTAAGTAGATAAAAAAATCTATTGACATAATAATATTTTATGTTGTTAAGTAAAGGATTTTAATACATATTCAATGTGTGGAAAATTAGGAATATGAAGCCTCAGCCTTGACACTGTTCAAACATTATTTATTCATAGATATTACTAATAAAAGGAGTTTAGTGGGATATTTTTAATATAGATCACATGGAGATGTAGTAATAATTATGTAGATATGTAATGAGATCATCAAAACCTAAAAAAATATAGTTAGAATATGTATAATGTGGTAGTATATCATATGTGATATGTTTAGATGGAAGGCTATGTATTATTTTGTTTAGTACTATTAAAAGTGTTTATGATTAAAAAAATGTTTAATTTTATACAAAATCAAGACTCCAATTTATCATTTTATTTCAAATTGGATGCATACCTTATGTTAAGTGTAATGATAATTAAGATATCAAAAGTTGAGTTATTCGTAATCAATTTTTATCATGGAGATGTATATGTTGTGATAAAAAACTATGGTTTGAATATGTGGAATTTTTTATGGAGATAAAAAATATACTCATAGGGTAATTAATTTGTTTTTTTAATTGGATGAACCCAATTAAATACCACATGGAGGGTAATATTATATTTATTTGGTATAATAGGTTCATATGTTTCATATTTGGATTTCTTCATAATGAAGGCTAGAGAGATACCAAGCTTGAGAACCTTAATACTTTGATACTTTTATTTCTCTAGGATTTAGGGTCATTTAATAAATAGATGGTTGGGTATGTTCTAGATCATGTCATCAGTCTGATATTTTCCAATATGAAAATTTTCTTCTCGTATGAAAAAATTTGACATATGGGATTTTGATTGTTGTAGACTAGAAGTGTACAACTACATGTAGATAGTACATATGATATGATTATATATTAGTGGTAGGGTCTTGTGATGTGCTCATCTGCTAAGATGAATAACATGTGATGGATTCAACGACATGGTTAGTCTAAACTTATATAATCAAGAATATAAGAATAGGATATTTGGAATTGACATACTCTATGTCCCATGACCACTAGATGTCATAGAAAAATAAATAATATGAGAATTTATAATTGTCTATAAAACTGATTGTGGACACATGTATTGAGATATGTCTATTTCATAGAGATCAGACTAGAGCAATTTTAATCTTGAGTAGTAATGAAATTTTTTTAGAGGCCACCCGTTGATTATATTTATGAATTTATGAATTTATATTTTTTTCAACACTTCAGAGGTCCATGGGGATACAATTTTCTTCTATGTAAATGAGGATCGTGTTTTGGAAACATTGATAGCTACCCCAAAAGTATTATGTAGTATAAATGGTAAAAGGTAGGGTGGAGTTTACCTTGTTTATATATATTATGAAACATACGATGAAAATATTATAATATCTATTCAATAATGAGTAGGTAAAGTGGGTTATTTATGGAATATCTCCCTAAAGGGGCCTTGATGGAATGTATGTTTAGACGACATGAAGGTCTAACTTGGGATAAACTATGGAATTTTGAGTTTCAACATGCCATAGTGAGGTGAACGTTCATGTATGTTATGTTATAATATACAAGAATCCTTCCTATTTATCTATTAAGGCAATTATAATTGGATACTTATCATGAAATAACGATTATTTGAAGTTTGAAAATCCTACAAAATGTTTAATTTTCAAAAAATAATTAATTTTAGGTTACACAGAGTTGCAAACTATGAAACATTTATGAAATGTTTCATTTATTAAGTTAATTAGTGAGATTTCATTAAGGGTACTTGTATTATATATATAAAATTATCTTAGTTTTGTTATTTATGTGTGATATTATATCCCTGAAACACCATAAGACGATTTCATATCAATGTCTTATTTATTTATCTCCTTTAAAAAGATTCTAGATGACGGTGGTGTTGATAGAGGCCTTAGTGTTAGGTTATTTCTAAGATATGTGGATACCTATAAAGGAATAAACATTTTGGTCAAATATCTATAGTATTGATCAAACACTTGTGAAAAGAATCAATAGATCTAATAAAATGTAGTAAGTTTCAGTATTATGTTTTTATTTCATATTAACTCCAAATATATTGATAATTGTTTTAGGTTAAATAAAATGTTTGTGTCCTTATTTTGCAAATAAAAACTCTTATGTTTTAACATAATTAATTTTATGAATTCTATTTTGGTTTTTCCTATGCAGAATTAATTTTAATAGGATTTTTCAATGTTTTTATAGTTCCACTATACAACATGCGTTGAAGTGTTTTCAATAGATTATGAATATTTTATGATCAAATTGATCTCATATGATGATAAATAGTTAAGGTACATACATTAGATGATGGTGTGAAGTGTTTGATGCTATTTAAACTAAATCATAAGAACTCTAAATCAGAATATTTTGGTTTTTATGTATAATTTTATAAATTAGACTTGATTATTTGATGATTATAAGTATTTATACAATTGATATGGCCGGTTTTTAAACATTGTTTTCATCATTTTATTATATTCGAGCTCTTCCAATTATATTTTCATTATATAGATCTTCATAGAAAATTTTCTATGATTTTTGTTGAAAATGATCATGTTTTTCTTATTATAATCTCTCATTTTATAATTTCTAATATTGAGGAGCATTTGGTATGGAAGCTAGTTCATTTGATACATTTTATTGAGGGAGGATAAGGATATGAATATAGAGCCCTTCTGACAGGGTTATAGTTTATGAAGATCTAGTTTCTTGGGATTTCGATTGTCCAACCAGTTGATGAAGGGATTTAGTTTATAGAAAGATAATGTGTCTCGGGAAAGGTATATCATGATATTTGATGATTTTATTGTCAAGGATGTTATGATCATAGAATGAGTATATCTTTTTTAGGCCATAAACAACTTACTTCTTTGGTTTTAATGTGAAGGATTCCATTATTGTATTTTTTAGTAAATAATATGCTTTGGGGTATTTTAATTGCCATCCAAAATCTATTTTATTTTATATTTTACATTGTACTTACTTGTTCTTATTTCATGTATCAGATAGTATTCTAACTAATAATAGTTTCATTTCTAGTGTATATATACTTTCTTTACTCTGATATACTATAATTTGATCAGAATATCTATCATATAATTAACTTAAGCTTGAGTGGGAAAAAATTTATTGTTGATTTTAGACTACATTCCACCCCCAATTATAGTTCCATATTCATACTGTTACTGTAAAACACTTGGTATCATAGTTAGTCTCTTGATATATGATCTAAAATATTCATGTGAGTTTGTCTCTAATTTTTTTATACATATTGTTTATCAGATTTTATTATATATTTTTTCCATACACTAACATGTTCATGTGATATATTATTCTTTCTTTAGATATATTAAGAATACATATTGGATTGATTTTCAATTAATTTCCAAATAGACCCCCAATTTTTGATGGTGGATATTATGATAATTATAGAGATTGTATGGAGTCATATATGATCAGTATTGGCATTGATAAATAAACAATTATTATTATACATTATAAATTTTATGAGATGATCAGGATTGGCTTAGTGGTCCCTTGTAAGGAAACCACTCATTGAATATCAAACTGGATTAGGTTTGTGTCCTTACACACTCGAAATTATATGGTGGAGTGTAGTGCACAGATGGTGGATTAGTCCTAGGACATTCCTGGTGTGTCCCACTTATATATTATTACCCTTGTAACAATTTTATAAGATATGACTGGGGTTGGGTTAGTGGTACCATTTAAGGTGGACACTCCATGGAAATGAAACCAACTCAGGTTTGAGTCCTACCTCACTCAAAATTATCTAGGGGCATGTGGCGCATAGGTTGTGGGTTGTCTCCAAGATAGGAATGGTGTGGAATCCACCTATACCTCGTTACCCATATAAAAAAAATTTAAATTGGTCCAAGGTTTGATTAGTGGTACTATGTAAGGAAGCCACATCCTAGAAATAGAACCAACTCTGGTTTGAGTGCTACCACACTCGAAATTAGCTAGGGGCGAGTAGCATGAAGAAGGTGGGTTGGGACCAAGATAGGCATGGTGTGTAATCCTTCTATACCTAGTTACACTTATAACACATTTTCTATTGGGGTGTTCCTTAGTGGTTGAGGTGCCCTATGATTATGCACCAGACCTGAGTTCAAATCAGGGTGTGGGTGAATTTCTGCGGGTGGGACGCAGGAAGATGATGATGCAGGAAGGCAGTGATGCAGGCATGACACATACAGACGACGATGCAAGCATGATGCCGACATGAAGTTGCACTGGTCCTTCAGCCCATAATTTGAGACTTTGGGCCATGTAATGGTCTTTATTCCCATTCGGCCTCTGGGATATATACTGAATAAATATTTATTGATGGGTGGTTATCCCTTAGGGGGTAATGACCTTCCATTCTTGCCTATGTGTGTCATGTGTGTGTGTGTGTGTTTAATTTAATTGTACCCCCAAGCACGTAATATATATAAAACTTATAATAATGTTATTATTGAATTTATATTAGATGAATAAGCAAAATTTCAACTCATTGTTTTGTGAAAAATGCTCTTTTGGGTTCTATTTGAAGAAAAATATATAGTTTGGGTTTATATTTTCAAATTTCTAATAGAATATAGAAGAATATAAAAGTAATTCATTTAAAATCTTAAAATGTTCTTGAAACTAAATGTGTTATGGTTAGGGATGATTATTAATGTTATTATTTTTATATGGAGAAACCCTATCCTAGATGAATCAATGATTTTTGATAATAGTAAACACTCTACAATCACTTGGAGATAAAGAAATAAAAGATGAGGAAATAGTTGAGAAAATTATTGATATCATACTAAAGAAAATTAAATACAAATGGATGGAGATAGAGTACATGAAGCATATAAAAAAATCATTATCTTATAATCAAAACATTAGAAAAATATAATTTATTTTTGAATAAGTTTGGTGAAAAAGAAAATAATAACAATGGAATTTTATTTAATTCCACTTTCAGAGACATAAATTTAAAAGTAAATAAATCAGAACTAAGTACACGAAAAAGAAATTATAGAAATATTTTAGAATATAGTGACATGGAATCTATTCAATGTGAACCTGTAAATATGAAAATAAGGTGGTTTAAGGATAAAAATTTCATGAAAGATTACCTGAATGATATCAGAGAAAAAACAATAATAAAGAGTCTTCAAAAAAATATTTGTTATTAATGAATGAATATCATATATATTTTATCAGAATATATATAACTAAATAAAAGGTAAATAAGTGGTTCTAAGTGGTTTAATAGAATAAGAGAAAAGAAAAATTTTAAAGGCATTGGATACCTAGAGTGTTAGCGAGACATCTACATCTGAAAGTTTAATAGATGATAGTGGTAAAAGAAAATAGGGAACTAATTTTTATGAAATGCCAAAAAAATATGATCTTTTAAATAAAAAATTTCTCTTAGTATAGATAATAGTTGAGAATATTTCTAAAATATAATTTCAGATGGATTTTCCATATTTGTTGGATAGTTAATATTAGTTAAATGATGAGAAAATTATTTCTCAAATATATAACATGATGAAAGTTTATGTTTAGGAATGTTATGTTATTTAATAAAAGATTTAAAAAATATACACGACTTAAGAGTGATCATTCCAAGTGGAAATGGTTTTTAGATAAATGAATTGGTTAATTAATAAGAGTGAAATATGATAATGATAAAGTCAAATATGAGTTTGATAAATCAAAGAGTAATAATTCAAAGATAAATTTATAGAATATGGGAAGGGATGTATCTTTTACCAAAGATAAAAATGAGGTTGGGAAACATAAATATGAATTTCAAATTCTTAAAAATATTTAAACTAAATTAGCTGTAGTAAGGAAGTATTTTGAGAATATAAATAACTATTGTGACTAAAGAGAACAACTTATAAACTCAAACACAAATCCATAATAGTTTATTAGTATCAGTTTAATTTCATTGTTCCAAGTAATTCCCTTTTTTTGTATAAAATTCAAAATAGGTGTAAATTTGAAGAAGTAATGTTCCTTAAATGAAATTAAACATTTTGGAAAATATGAATGTTATATTTAAAAGTATATATCTATAATTTAACATCAATGGAGTAAACAAATTTGGTCTCTAAAGGTTATCTTCAAAAATAATTCGGGAACAAAACAAATCTAGATTCCTTATACAAAAGATCTGATTAAGTGAATAGATTTCATTACTACAACTTAAATTATATATATAGTACCTGGTAAATTATGTTTAGTTTATTGAAATAATATATCATCATTGATTTTTTTAATTGCTTGGATTTTGTATTTATTATTTATATATATACCTCCTTTTATTGAAGGGGTGTTTATCATATTTTCCTAAATTTGTATAATTTTATAATTATTATGTATTCAATTAGAATTAATGGATTTTCATAATTTGGTCAAATTTATTTTTTGGAATCATCTTCAAAAGAATAACGTGAATATGTTATTATGGTAGATAAATTTTAGGTATTTATTTCCCTTAACATTATCTTTTATAATTTAGTTTAAAGTGATATTTTGATTTATATGCACTAATAATTTATTCTCCAATATATTAAATATGATTAAAGTATTTATATTCACTATTCATGTTTTAAATCTAAGAACTTATCTAGTGGGAAGGATAAATACTATGAATTCTATCCTTGTTATTCATTGTAAAAATTCTTAAATGTATTTTTTCTTAAAGTCATTTATGATTAACTTTATTATCATTATGAATATTATAATATCATTTAATAGTAATTACAAAATTAGTTTTTTTTGATTCTAAAGTATATATTTTTTTATTTTGACATCATTATTATAAATTCTATAGTGTATTCATCTATCTATTTTAAAAATAAAATTGGAAATTTATTTTTTGGTATTTGAATAACTTATTATGAAAAGGAACTTATTTTTATTTAACTATGTGTATACAATCAACATTGTTTAGGGAAATTAATTAGCGTTTCCAAATAACTTTTCTAATGAACAAAGTTATTGGATTATAGTGAGCTAGTGATATTAATTCAAGGGGAAGAATAATCACTAAGAATTCTCATTTTATATCATAATTTTTCCTTTATTAATTATTAGAGATTTCATTCCACAAAAAAAGTTTTTTAAGTTCTATCCCAAAAGAATAATTTTATTAGTGAAAAGATATATAGAGTATTATTCTCTTATTATTACTTTCATACTACTTAATGAATGTTATTATGTTGAATTATTTATATTTTGTTGATGAAGGAATTTATTATATATTATGTGTTAGAATATAAAAGTATGGTTTCTATTTCTATTTTATTTAAGTATTTTTATGTTTACAATTTTTCAACCATGAGCGGAATTGGTGAATATAAAAGGAGATATTAGAAGGTTCCATGAGTTTCTAAAAATATAATGTAGTATAGGGATTTATCAATTTCCTTAATGTTTTTTTGTAACTTATATGAAAGGAGAGCATTTACAATATAATTAATTTTCTTTATCTTATAAATTTTTTTTTAATTTTTTTGTTTAGATGAATTTTAAAGGGGGAGAAATTAGAATCCTTAGGGGAATAATTCCAAAAACCTATCTAATGAAAACTTACCATATAAAATTAAAGTATTTTTAAACCATTGAACATTAAAGGGAGTTAAATATCATTATTTTAATTTTAAATAATTTCCAAATTGATCTAGTTCTATTTCTTGTTGTAATTTGGTGTTTATTTTTTACTATTAAAACATGGGAGAGTTTTTTCAGAGTATTTGGACGTTGTAATATTTTTTTGAGGATTATTATAAGTTTAAAAACTCTTCTTTCAAATAAAGAGTTTCCCAATTATTCATTCAATGGATGAGGGTTTGTAGAATAGATGAATATGTTATTAAATAATATAAGGATTATTTCAGTCAAACATACCTTATTTCATTAATGTCTTCTGATTGTTAAAAATAGACAGATTATTATGTCCAGTACCACTTTAATATCTATATTTTTTATTTCAAAATATACATATTTTATTAAAAAAAATTAATTTTTTAAATTTTGTTTGAGGTTTTCATATGTTGAATGAATCATCCTATTCCATTTTTGATTATTTGACAATTACACTAGATGACATGAATTGATGTGTTTTCAATGGATATTAAAAGAACGATGGTGGTATTGAACTAATAAACTAATATATATTGAAGTTACATCCATCATATATTAGTGAGAAATATCAAATGTTCTTATAGCTAATCCTGAAGAACAAAAAATCTGACAATTTGTGTTTGTTACATTGTTATATATAAATTTATCTTTAGAATTTAATGATTAGAATTTGTTACATAAGTGAGTTGATGATTTTACAATATTTTTTAAGTTTAACATAATAATCGAGTGCTTCTAATTGTATTTTTAGTAGATATATTTTCATAGAGAATATATGTGAAGTTTTATTTGTAAATGATATATGTTTTTCTTATTATAATCACTCTTTATCATATCTCTATAATCAAATAAGTATTATAGTTTCCATGATATATTTAATTGGGGTATTCTTATGATATAAGGACAAATACCCCTTGATAGAATTTAAGTCAATGAAGGTTAGGGTTATTGTGAATTCCTTTTTTCAATTAGTTTGTTGAGGGTTTCTGGGGCTTGGAAGACAAATTTATGAGGAAAAGACTATGATACCATTCTATGAGTTTATGGTTAAGGATGTTCATGGATTCGAATATGGATAGATTGGTTTAGGATATAAACCATATTTCACTATTTCTAAAATTTAAGTGTTACTTTACTAGAATTTGTTTTGGTAAATACTATACCTGTGGGTATTTGAATTATTATCCAATACCTATTGTGTTTCATATTTTCTTATACTCTTACATTTAATTATTTTATTTATCAAATATTGTTCTAACTATTTATAGTTTATTTTACATTGTGCATATTCTTTATTAACTATGATATATTTTAAGTTTATCGAATTATATATCATTTTATCAACACAAACTTGTATGGGGATAAACTTTCTCATTTCATTTTGGAATATAATTCACCAGTACATATAGTTACATATCCATACCCTTCTGGGACAGATAATATTTTGGTATTAATGGTGTATTAGAGTTTTTATTCCACTATATTTAAGATGTCATAAATACCTATGAAACCTTTGATGTAGTGGGTTCAAAAATTTTCAATATAAATTTCCAAGGTTCTTTTTAACTAAATGTTTAGTGAGAATTTTAGTCATGAATTACCATTCGAAATTCTAAACAAGAATTTTAATTTGTATTTTTACTAGAATGTTATAGTTGTCATTAAATGTAATACTGTATGAAAATATATTGTGGAAATTTTCATTGTGAATTTACAACATTAAGTTTTAGTATTTTGTCAGATTAGTGTTATCACCTTGTAAAAAAACATCAAAAAATAATTTTAAAGCACATTCTTGATTTGGTGAATAAACTGAAAAAATCCTATGAGGTGTGTTTGGGAGTTCTAATTAAATTTATCCCCTAATTTTTTATATGATGGATATATATCTGAAAATATACTATTATGGAAATTAGATAATTGAATCTTATATGGTTATCAATGAGAAAACGTGTCAAATACTGAGTATGGATGACATTAATCACTTGGAATGTGGTTTATTCCAAGAATATATAATGTAAGTTCCATCCAAAGTTTTAATGCCTAACACTGTAATTGGTCTGTTTCCATCTCATATTCCCTGTAAAGTTCCTTTATTATTTCAAAGTTCCATTAATAAATTTTTAGTCATTAGGGTATCTTATAAGATAATAAGTATAATTTAAAAGAGTCCATGTTTAATGAAATAGTGGTTAACGATATGAGGGGTGTTTAATTTATCTTTTTAGTTGTTAAATCTAAGAGATTTCATTAGAAATGTTTTCCAATTGATATAAATTAAATGATATTCAAAATTTTTATGCCTGCACATAGAGGAATAAGAGTGAGGAGACATTTCATAAGATATTTTGTCAACTAATATAATAAAAATAATATTTAGTATTGGTTTAAACCATCTCTAAATGTTTCACAAAGGTTTCTAAAAACCATCACGTATTGTTGTTTTTGGAATAATTACAAAATAGTTGTATCACCATTTTTTTTATTTCATAGTGATTTGAGTAATGATTGATTAAATCACTATTAATAATATAGATCAATTTTTGAATACTATTGTATTTTTTTTAGTTTTTTTAAAAAATTTATATAATTATTACTTATTAAAAATATAATTTTTATTATTTATTTTATAATTGTTTCAATATTTCTTATACAAAGTGAAAAAAATTCATAAGAGGTCACCTAACATTACACCACTAACACATATTCTCCCTAAACACTCTAATTATTAAATATTACTTAACCTATTTATTTCAATATTTTTTATATATGACACAACAACATCCCTAGTGGTCAACAATCATTACACTACTCTCACCCATTTTCACTTAACTCTCTTTGTAGAAACCACTCAACCAAATGAATTTACATATAATAATATCTCAAGAGATGTTATTATACCAATTTGAAAAATAAAATACATTATATAAGTAACAAATGAATAAAACTATAAATATGAAATAGAATATTATTGACTAGAAATTATAAAATTTTAATATATAATAATTATAAATAAATAAATAAATAAATAAATAAATAAGGAATTCATCAATAAATAGTAATTAGTAATTAAATTTATTAATAATAAATAATAAAACTAAATAATTAAGAATAAAAAATTTCAAATTTAAAATTAATATCAATTTTTTTTAAATAATAAGAAATTAAATATTATAAATAATAAAGAAAAATTAAAAATAATTATAAGTAAATAATAAATAATAATTAACAGTTAAAAATTTATTTAGTTCTTAAATAATTAAAAATTGACACTTTATAAATAAAAATTAACATTTAATAATTAATAATTAATAATTAATAATTAATAACTAAAGATTATTAATCATTAATTATTGATATATAATTAACAAATAATTAAAATTTTAAATTATCAACATTGATTAATAATAAATAAATTTATATTTTAATAAATTAATCATAGGTTTTTTATAACCACCGCTAAAAATTAATAAATAAAATTTGTGTTTAACATCAATTTACACTATTAATGTTAACCTCCTACTAAAAAATTAAACTGTAACATTTATTGATTTTTAAAAAACTCTTACTAAAATATTATCACCAAATTTATATTTATTTATAGAAAATGTTATAATGAAACTACTATTTGAAATATTCATATTTTTTATTTATTGATATAATTTTATGTTATTTGATGATAAATGTATTGTTCACAAAAGATGCATTTGTAAAATTTATAGATTTGTGATTTTTCTATGAATGATCATCAACTAAGGAATGATTTGAAAATAAATTAATTTATATAACAAGAAGGTGCGACATTAGATTATGATATTATTTTCTGTTTTTTATGGTACATTTATCTACAGGAGAGGTGGGTTCAAGATGTTTGAGTAAAAATTAAGTAAATGATTATAGAAAATTAATGGTTCAATACTTCCTCAATGGTCTTGGAATGAAAATGATAGAGTTAAAAATTTCCAGTAAAAACAACTTATTTTGTATAATTAGAGAGACAGGAAATTAAATATACTTAATATGTATTATCATTAACATTTCAATGATTTAAGATGTTATTTATTAGTTGATTAGAGTATGGATATGGGAAACTATAATTATATTATTTTTTGATTGGGTTATTATTAACAAGATTTTTATATGACTTTACATTTCATGATTTGTGGATATTCTTTTTGAAGTTACAATATTTGGATGAAGAATATATTTTTTGGACTATACAATATTATATGAGGTTATAAAACATCCAAAATTTATTCATCTAAAAATTATAAATAACATGAATTAATAAATATGTGCAATCAATTCAACTATTAACTTAATAAGTTTGTGTATCCATAAATTGTTGTTTTCCACAAAACTAGTTTTTACTCTCATTATAACATTGTAATAACATCATTTTCCATGATTAAAACTATCTAAAAACTGTTTTTTTGGAATCTTAGAATCTGGGTCCCTTTATAGAGACTTATTGCTTCCCAAATATATCACCCCATGTTTTATAAAACATCTTTCTAGAAAATTTTCAATACATGAAAATATTAGTATGAATGTTTATCAATAATATTACTATAGTAAACATAATTTACCCCTACAATGACAACATTTTTAATGTTTTTATAGGGTAAATTACTCCAATTAATATGCCATAATGCTATGATAGATGTTCTTACTTAATAAAAGTAGAGAAAAATGTATAACCTTATCATATATAACATCCTTTGAAGTTATTAAAAAACTAATAAATTCACATTTTCAATATGATTAATACTCTGATTAGGTAGAGATACACCATATTATAATTATTCAATAGTTTCCTCCTAAAAATTAGTAAAACTTTTAACTATTATATCATAAAAATTTTAACTAAAAAATAGATCTTTTTATAACTATTTTCAGGGAAATATATTTCCCAATATTCCAACTACTATTTTTTTCTCTAACATGATTTATATAAACAAATTTTAACCTGGAGACCTCCTTACCATATGACTATCCTCTAGAATGTAATTTTTCTAGTTTATTTTTAAGTCATTGTTGAATGAAACTATTTCACTTAATATAAAAAATATTTTTATTTTTCTATAATTCATATGAATAATTTTTTAGGTTTGACTATCCAATTATATATCCTTTTTAATCTCACAAGACTTGATTAAATGATTTATTTTCTATGTGATGAATTTATTGATAATGTTTTCTTTTACCCAAAACTATATACTATTTGAAAATATTATTTTTGATGTTTACTATATCAATATCATGAACTTTTTTCATCGAACTATTTAGAATACATGCCTTTGATAAGAATTTTATATCCAATTGGTCAAATATTTTTAACACATGAAAACCTAAATAACCATGTGAAAGTAATTCATATGACTCTACTAGATCATTATAGGATATTTATTAAATATGATAAAACCTAATTCATGTATTGAACCAATATTTATAACAAGATAATATTTGTTTTAATTTCATTCATCAAAATACCTATGAATGTTTAAAATAACGAGTTAATGTTCATACTAGAAAATATTAATTAATTATTTATTATAAACATTAATTTTAGTAACCATAATATTTTGACACAGAAAATGATGGTATGAGATATTTTAATTACTCTCAAATTAATTATTCCTTTAAAGAAATGGATTTTTCTCCAAAAGTGCTTAGAATTATTAAATAATTCTAATGCAATCAAATTTTTTATAAAGGAAATCCTTTAATAAACCATTAAATTTTTTTCCCAATTGTTATCTTCATATTCCTAACATTAACATGGAATTCATAAAACAATGACACCACTTTTCCCAAATTATTCACACATCTAACCTTGTATAATTAATTTCAACACATTCTGATAGAATTTCTTCCCAATGGACCTTAAATGTGTATCCATCATCATCCCAATACACACTTACTTATTCATTATTGTAAGAATATGGTTCAATATTTCCTTAAATATAATACGTTATTTTTATAATATTAAACAAATTTTATTTTCATAATCCATTTATTCTTTTTTTATAGAATTAATGTAATGGATTTATATATCATTTCATATTTATTCGTAAAATATTTTTATGGACACTTCACACCACTCATCTTACAAAATTACTTAACAAACAATTATATGAGTTTTCAATCACATCATAAAACATTGTTTCACTTAATATTACAATCTATCTAAGTTGATTTATGGAAAAAAAATATTTCCAAATGCATATTCTACATTTTGGTGTTAAAAGTAGTGAAAAACACAATTGCAACTCCAAAACCATTATAATCCGCCTTCATTTTTTATTATACCCAAAATATGTTTGTTATTTTACTACACATATCATGTTACATCTAATAAAAAATTATTTACTTTACCATGAATATATTTCTAGGTATAACACACCACCAACATCACCAAGTAAAAACAACGTCTTTTGGTTCAATTATAATAAATCCATCTAGTCCATACGTGTATATGTAAGACTCTAGAACCACCTATAATTTTTTATATTGAAAATGAGTCCAAATAATTTGAAGAAGATATATTATTTACTTAAAAATCCATATATTCTCTTTCACAAATATTTCATTATAATATCACCATTAATGGTCACTTGGAGATAAGAGGGATTAAGGAGTCCTAATTAAATTAGTTGAAATTGGATAGTGTAAAGAATGTAAAGACCGGAATTTCCATGTATTTTTTTAATTAAATTTGAATTTTACGAGTCCGTGAAAGTTGATGGTGCATGATTCTGAGGAGCGGTGTGCCCACAATATATTTCTGATGTTTTGTTCGGGTACATTTTGTAAATGTACGAGTGAGTTTTTATAACTTTTGAACCAGTACTATGAATATAAATTAGAGGGCACCATTGAACTTGTAGCGCCGGTATTCACTTAAAAAGTCTTTCACCTCGACGACAGTGGGCCGAGATAAAATTTTAGTTTTTGGGTTTTTAATGAATGAATTAAATAAAAATAAAGTTATATCTTTATTTTTATTTGGGTTGGTTGAAGGTTCCTTGTGGAAGTTGGTGGTGGGGACCAACACACCTTAACCTCCCATGAGAGGTTATGGTGGTGGGGTCCACCTGAGCCGAACCTTCTCTTCAAGATTAATATGGTGGGGACCACCCGAGGTTGAAACCTCTTGAACCCCCCTTTAAGTGGGGATAAACCTCTTGAGATCCCCACATAATGGTGCCACCACCCATCAACATTAATGTTTCCAACTCTCACAATTTAATTGTTCCATTTCCTCTTCATTAATTAAGTGGATCCAACTTAATTAATTAACCCATTTGATTTTTTGTGCCAAAAATTAAATAATAGATTTAACCTAATCTATTACTTGGTTTGGCATTTGTCTTTTGGGTGGAACTTGGGAGAAGAGAGAATAGCTCTCTCCATCAAAGAATGAAGAACACGTTCTTCCAACGAAGAATGCCGGAAAAAATTTCTTTCGACCTTCATCCTCAGATCCTACCGACGTGGGATGTCATCAATCGTCCTTCCCTCCGCATCGTCGTCAATGAGCCGATGTAGCTCGTGATAGGAAGTGAGAAGCGGACGCGACAAACAGAGATCTCCTTCATCTTCTTCCAGTGACTTCATCATTGAACAACGATCAAAGTTAGGTGGTTTATTTGAGTAATATTAATTTCCTTATTTTTCTTCAGTTGGAATGGAATCATTGCAGTGGCTGTAAAAAATTGATGTTCATATTTCTTTTTACTCGATGAGCCAAATGTTACCACCCTAAACGCGGAGGGTGCGGGCCAAACCAACATGGCATGACCCCTCGACCATCCTTTTTTATGATGATCTTCGGAAAGACGATGATTTAAAGAGACGACGTAGGAGACCAAGACAAAGGTCATGCTAACCGTGGCCTCCGTGATCCTCTCTGCCCCCGCGGCGTCCCACACTACCACCGGCTGAACCGGCACCGATCGCCGGGCCGAGCCGCTGCCCCAAGTCGGCCCGCGCCACGCCGGCCCGCCCGACCCCCTACTGGCCACATGCCGGGCTGGCCACGCCCTTCCCAGCCGCCCGCCAGCTAGCCTGCTGGCCTTTCCGCACCCTGCCTGACCGCCTGCCCACCTAGCCGTGCCTGGACCTACCGCCCGGTAGCCCGCCCGCCTACCTGGCCATGCCCCGCCAGCCTGCCTGTCCGCCTCTCGGCCTGCACGACCACCTCTCGTGCGCCCATCCAATTCGCTCCAGCCCATGCACCCTGTGAACCCTTCTTGGCCCGCGCGCCCCGCTCACCCCGCGCACCCCGTGCTGCCCGAGCTGTGCCATCGCGATGCTCCCGGCCGAACATGCCCCGTGTCTGGGTCGGACCGCCCTCGCGGCAGACTGGGCGGGGCCCATTGGGCCGGGCCAAACACAACGGGCCAGACCAGACCCAATGGGTCAGAACGGGCAACCCAAATCGGGTTGGCCCAGGCTAAGTTGGGTTAGGTCGGTCCGATCGGACTTGGGACCACTACCAACCCCTTTACTTTTTTTGGCCATATCATTAGCACCATACATCTGTTTGAAGAACCGTTAGTGGAACTAGTATTCTTAGGGCACGACGGTCCCTTTGTGTATACCCTATTAGAGTTTTGGGTATAGTTGAGATATGGTCAGGTTGGATCAAGCACAAATCCAACCATGGCTCAGGATTAAAATGCCAATAACTCTCATAATGGATGTTTGATTGATGCACCATATGTAGCGTTGGATTTATTTTGGCTAGTCGGATCTTTTGGATACATCAAATTGAGAATTCATGACAATTTATGTATAGACACTTGGCATGAGGAGCAGACCCTCCCAGAATCAAGAAATCTTCACGCGGAACCCTATGACTAGCTGCTCTCTGACGACTGTTCAAGGATCCTGTGTGGGTTCGACAGCTCTAACTACTGTTCCTGGATCCTTTGTGGGTTCGACAGCTCTCACTACTATTCCTAGATCCAGTGTGGGTTCGATAGCTTTGATGACTATTCTTGGATTCTGTGTGGGTTTGAAAGCTCTTACTACTCATCCTGGATCCTGTGTGGGTTCGAAAACTCTGATTACTGTTCTTGGATCCTGTGTGGGTTTGATAGTTCAGATTTCTGTTCCTGGATCCTATGTGGGTTCAATAGAATAGATGATTCTGTGTCTATATCTGATCATCTAAACTATCAAAAAATGTTGTATACCTGTGTGAGATGAGTCAGTAACTTTGTGTTTTCCTTATTATTGAGATGAATTACTTGATAACTTAAATATATGTATGGGAATATACCCAAGTGGGGTTATCTATTGATTTTATACCTTTTGGTATATCGTTGTTGGATTTTGTGAGACCCTGAGGGTCTCAGGGTCCCTACTGATTATCGTTATACTCACCCATGCACGGGCTATGCCCGCACCTCGTTGTGTTGGATTCAAATGATAGACAACACTGACCAAGGTTGAGTGTACCCAGAAAATACGGTACCTGGAGGTGGACCATGTGGTGTGACGGTACACGGAGGGGATTGACGAACGTGGAGTGCTGAGGAGGCGATCTATACCTACCCTTCAGGTAGGAACCTCAGGGAATGACTCAGTGGTTGTTTTCCATTTTTCCTCAGATGTACTTGTACCTTCAGTCTCTTGTACTTAACATTTGGGCTTGTATTCTGGACCCTATTCACTTACTGTACTCTCTTGTTTGTTTTTTAGTTTTCTCACGATCATATATGTTTCATGTGTTTACTAGTTATAAAGGTAATGCCTTCCTAGTTTTAGGGAATCACGCCTTTGGTGCTAGTCACCAGCCACTGGCCAGTGGAAGGCGGGCCTGGGGTAGTCATGACATTGGCCCTGGGGGATGGGTCGTGACAAATTGGTATCAGAGGAGTCAGTTTTATCATAGAACATAAGACTATGATATTTTCTATGAAGCAATAGTGTTAAGTGTACTGAGTGTGGTTTTCAGTTCAGGGAGTCCAGTTTTGTTGCAGGAGCTAATGTATCCATACACCAGGACCCTGACTTCTGATTTCCAAATCAGTGCACAAAAACACTGATTGTGTGTGTGTTTTAAAGAGTTTTCTTTGTGACTTCATTGAGTCCTCTCACTAGGTATAAATTATGGACCATGGCATACCTGTTTATTTTTAGGATACATCCACAGAGCCATCCATCCAGGGTTCTTGGATTTGTATGAGATGGAAGCCCACCGAGAGACGAGGCCTCGGTGCGGGGCCCTATCACAGTGGAGGCACCAGCGGTACCACTAATCATTAGGCCACTGATTCCACCAACCCCTACAACAGAGAGTGGATGCCGCCTGAGTGCATTGCACGTGTTCCAGCGCCAGAGGCCACCCAAGTACAGGGGTGAGATGGACTCACAGTCAATCGAGGATTGATTGGAGGCTATGGTGAGAGTCTTCAGACTAGTAGTGACACCATCCAATCTTATGGTGATCTTTGCCGCGAGTCTCCTTCAGGAAGCAGCAGGAAGATGGTGGAACCTGATGCTCTATGTGAATAATGAGGCGACACTTCTCTGGGCAGACTTTGAGATCCTGTTTCAGGAGGAGTTTGTCCTAGCCACCCTACATGCAGTGCATATATAGGAGCTACTTCATCTACAATAGGGAAGCATGACCGGAGAATAGTACTTAGTGAGGTTCACCAACCTTTCGTGCTACTCCACATATATGGTGTGGGACCCATTCTACGGGCCCCAAACCTTCGAGCAGGGGCTCAGGAGTGAGATCAGGGCTTCAATGTCTCCCTCAGCATCCCAATGCAGGAAGGGGTGCTAGAGAGAGCCCAATTAGTGGAGTGTTTCCTTACTAAGAAGTTACCAGCAGTGAGACCCACCACTGGGTGTCATGTAGCAGAGTCTTATAAAGTAGGAAGCAAACAGATGTCGCAATGATCCAAGCGGACTAGACTATCCTGTGAATGAACTCAGGAATCGGGTTCAGTTGGGCGAGGCCCATGAGACAGAGCCAGTCATTTGAGGAACATGCAGTGTTTCACATGCGGCGGGCAGGGTCACATGGCTCGTTACTATTCGACTTGCTATTCAGATGATCAGCAGATAGTTGAGAGACCTCTCGGGAAGAGACAAAGTTTCGATCGAGGTGATCCACAAAGTAGAGGTGGACTTGGAAGAGGATCTGGTCGTGCAGTTAGCGGAGGGAGAAGTTTTGATATGTTACCACCACCACCACTAGGAGGTCCACCCCGGCCACAGGGAGCAGGTGGACAAGCGAGAGATCATCTACAGGCAACTGAGGCTTACGATCACAGCTCTTTGGAGATGATTCGAGGTATGATCTAGGTCTACTCCACCATATGTGTAGTTCTTATAGACACAGGTTCCAGTCACTCTTTCATTTCCACCACCCTCATTCGGAGTTCCAAGATTCTGATGGAGCAGTTGGATCGATCCTTACAGCTAGAGACTCCTACGGGAGAAGACTCGACGATTACGCACTGGTGCCAGAAGTGTGAGCTTACTCTAGGAGGCAAGATCTTTGGCTGGGATCTCCTCATAGTGCCTTCGAGGCCTTACAATGTCATCTTGTGTATGGAATGGTTATCTACATTCCATTATCAGATTGACTGTATCAGGAACAAAGTGCGGTGTGTCTGCACAGATGGAACCAGGTTCACCTTCACCAGTGAGAAGGGAGCCTTAGCAGCTCGGGATGTAATTTCTCGGAGGAGAGTACAACCAATCACTCATCATTTGGCTTGACTTCCCTCAGAGCAGTTGATGTGGAGATTCCGAGTAATCCTATAGTGGTGGACCAGTACGTGGAATTTTTCCCTGAGGATGTTCCAGGTCTACCTCCTGAGAGAGATGTGGACTTCTAAATCGACCTGTACCCCGTGACGACACCGATATATAAAATAGTGTATCAGATGGCTCCCACGGAGCTTTGAGAGCTGCAGGTACTGTTGGAAGACTTGCAGGGGAAGGGATTCATTCGGCCCAGTGTTTCTCCTTAGGCAGCTACAATTCTGTTTTCCAAGAAGGCAGATGGGAGCTTGAGGCTTTGTGTTAACTACCGTCACCTAAACCAGGTGACAGTGAAGAATAAGTACACAATCCCTAGGACTGGCGACCTCTTTGATCAGGTGAAGGGAGCATGGTGGTTGTTGAAGATAAACATCAAATCAAGCGATCACCAGCTCAGAGTTCGAGATGAGGATATGATGAAGACGACCTTCAGATGTCAGTACAACCACTAAGAGTTCTTGGTTATGCCTTTCAACATAAACATTGTTTCAGTAGTGTTCATGGGACTCACGAACATGATTTTCCATACATACCTTGACCGCTTTTTCATAGTCTTCATCGCGGCATTCTGATCTACTAGACTACTGAGGAGGATAATGCCAACAATTTGTAGGTTGTACTGGATACAATTCGAGAGAACTATGTTAATGGTAAGTTCTTGAAGTGCTAGTTTTGGATCCGAGAGGTTCACATTTTGGGACATGTCATATCGAAGGCTAGAGATGCAGTGGATCCAGCGAAAATTGATGCGTTACTTTCTTGGGAGCCACCTATGAGTGTGAAGGAGGTACGAAGATTCTTGGGTTTGGCTGGTTACTATTGGAGATTCATCCCAGACTTTTTCAGAGTTGCAACACCACTATGATCCTTGAAGAAAAAGGGGAAACCGTTCATGTGGTTGGAGAGATGCCAGTAGAGCTTTCAAGAGCCGAGGAAGAGGCTGACTAGTGCCGCCATATTGATGCTTCCTGAGGAAGGCGTAGGGTACGTAGTCCACTACTATGCATCATGAACCATACTCAGGAGTGTCCGGATTTAGGATGGAGTAGTGATCACATATGGTTCTCGACAGTTGAGACAGAACGTGCAGAACTATGCTACTAATGACCTGGAGTTAGAAGCAATGGTCTTTAACTTGAAGATGTGGTGACACTATTTGATGGGCGAGCGTTTTTGCAATGTACTTCGATCACAATATTCTCAGGTATATCTTCTCTTATAATAACCTTAAACTGAGACAATAGTGATGGATTGAGTTCCTCTAGGATTAGGACATTGAGATAGTCTATACTCCTGGGAAGGGGAACATTGTTGGAGATGCACTCAGTAAGAGGTCTGAAATACAACTGTTAGGGAAAGCGACAGAGAAGCTAGCCACATTACAGATATCCTTTGTGAATATAGATGTATCAGCTTTCCTATAGTCTCTCACAATCACACCCCCACTCCTTCAGTGAGTCAGGGAGGCACAGCATGGGGACACTGACTATGGGACACGACATGCTCATATATCCACAGGGCAGACACCTAATGGATTTTCTGATGTTTTAAAGCACCTCATTCTCTTCATAGAATATACTATGGTGCCAATGTCACTTTAAGAGGAAGTGTTGAGGGAGTTACTCACATCCCCTCTAGTTGTACATCCAAGAGTGGCAAAGGTGTACCAGGATCTCTGGCGACAACAATGGTGGTCGGGGATGAAGAAGGAAGTTGTATAGTTTTTATCTCGGTGCCTCACTTGTCAGTAAGTGAAGGCAGAGCACCAGGTACCAGTAGGAATGGTTCATCATTTAGAGGTCCTGGAGTGGAAGTGGGATGAGATATCCATAGACTTCATGATAAGAGTTACACATACATCCAGAAGTCACGATTTGATTTGGGTGATCATCGACCGAACTCACAAAGTTGGCCCACTTCCTACCAACAAGAGAGAAAGGATCAGTAGAGAGCTTGGGACGCCTTTATGTGTAGGAGATTGTGCGGCTACATGAAGTTCCTTCCTCTATTGTCTCCAATCATGTCACACAGTTTACTTCCCGACTATGGAAATGGTTGTAGGAGGCTTTCGAGGCACAACTTAGATTGAGAACCGCCTTCCATCCTCAGATGGATGGTTAGACAGAGTGGACCATTCAGACCCTTGAGGACATGATACATGCTTGTGTCCTTGACTTTGGTCACAGCTGGGAGGATCACACACCTTTTGTGGAGTTTTCATACAACAAAAGCTATCACTCCACCATTGGGATGACACCTTTTGAGGCGTTACACGGGAGACCTTTCAGATCACCCTTGAGCTGGACTGACCCTGGGGAGTCAACACTAGTGGAACCAGAGATGATATGGGATACCATAGAGAAGGTGCAGATTATCTAGGAGCGGATGAAGACTGCACATAGTAGGCAGAAGTCATATGCTGACAGGAGATGGAGACCTCTGGAGTTCGAGGATGGCGGCCATGTCTTTGTACGAGTCTGACCTCGATGAAGATTATATATATTTGTGCGAGGCGACAAGTTATCACTGAGATTCATAAGACCATTACTAGTCCTCAGTAGAGTTGGTGAGGTGGCTTACAGCTTAGCTTTTTCACCTTAGTTGCACCGGGTGCATGACATCTTCCACGTATCTTTGCTAAAAAGATATGTGCACAACCCTTCTCACATCATCGACCATTTAGAGTTGGACGTCGACGATGGGGTGACCTTCATGAAGTTTCCTGTTGAGATTGAGGATTGACAGAAGAGGGTTCTACGTGGACGTTCTTACCTATAGTGCATGTTCGCTGGCAGCACGGGAACGTCCAGGAGAGTACACGGGAGCGGGAGGCTCATATAAGTGGTCAGTACCACCACTTGTTCCTTTTTTTATGAGTTGTGGCTTATGGGGACGTAGAGACCAGAGGTGGGGAGAATGTAATGACCTGAATTTCCATGTAATTTTTTTAATTAAATAAGAATTTTATGAGTCCACGAAAATTGACGGAGCATGATTCCAAGGCCCAGTGTGCCTGGAATCAATTTATGATGTTTTGTTCAGGTACGTTCAGTAAACGTACAAGCGGGTTTTTATAACCTTTGAACCGGTGCTCAGAATTGAAATCCGAGGGCACCATTGAACTCACAACATCAGTATTCCCTTAATAAGAATTTCACCTCGATGGTAGTGGGTCGAGATTAAATGATAGTTTTTGGGTTTTTAAAGAATTAATTAAATAAAAATAAAGTTGGGGCTTTATTTTTATTTGGGTTGGTTGAAGCCTCATTTTGGAAGATGGAGGTGGGGACCACCACACCTTAACCTCCCATGAAAGGTTATGGTGGTGGGGTCCACCCGAGCCTAACCTTCTCTTCATGTTTAATATGGTGGGGACCACCCGTGGTTGAAACCTCTTGAACTCCCCATTAAGTGGGGAGAATCCTCTTGAGCTCCCCACTTAATGGTGACACCACCCCTCCACATTAATGTTTCCAAATCTCACAATTTAATTGTGCCATTTCCTCTTCATTAATTAAGTGGAGCCAACTTAATTAATTAACCCATTTTAATTTTTGTGCCAATGATTAAATAATAGATTTAACTTAATCTATTATTTGTCTTGACATTTTTCCTTTTGGTGGAACTTGGGAGAAGAGAGAAAAGCTCTCACCATCGAAGAACGAAGAATGCGTTCTTCCAATGAAGAACCCCGACAACAATCTCTTTCGACCTTCATCTTTAGATCCTACTAATGTGGGAGGTCATCGAACGACCTTCCCTCTGCAACGTCTTCAATGAGATGACACAGCTCAGGATTGGAAGTGAGTGGCGGACATGAAAAATAGAGATCTCCTTCGCCTTCTTCCCATGACTTCATCATTGAACAACGAACAAAGGTAGGGAGTTTATTTTTGTAATATTACTTTCCTTATTTTTATTCTTCAGTTGGAAAGGAATCGTTGTGGGGGTTGTAAAAAAATTGAATTTCATATTACTTCTTACTTGATGAGCAAAATTTTACCACCCTAAATGCGGAGGGTGTGAGACAAACCAACATGGCCCGACCCCTCCACCATCCTCGTTTATGATGATCTTCTTCATGGTGATGAAGTGAAAAAGTGATGAAGGCGGCGAAGACAAATTCCATGCTACCCACAACCTCCATGATCCACACCGCCCCCGTGGCATCCCGCA
Organism: Viscum album; assembly: GCA_963277665.1. NCBI lineage: Eukaryota > Viridiplantae > Streptophyta > Magnoliopsida > Santalales > Viscaceae > Viscum > Viscum album. Next base: position 1,948,565,345 of record OY728130.1, read on the forward strand.
CCACCACCGGCCGAACCAGCGCCGCGCCACGCGGCTCGCTGAGCTGAGCCTCTGCCCCGAGCCGGTCCGCGCCCCGCCGGCCTGGCCGACTGCCTCCTGGCCACCTCCCAGCCTGTCCGGCCGCCTCCCATGTGCTCATCCAAACCGTGCCGGCTCGTGCACCCCATGCTACCCTATTCGTGCCCCCCGCAACGCTCCGGGCCGAACCGACCCACATTCCAGGCCGGACCACCCTCGCGGCCTTTTGGGCTGGGCCCAACAGGCCGGGCCAAACCCAATGGGCTGACCCGACCAACAGGTCAGGACAAACCCAATGGGTCAGGATGGGTTTAACTGAACCGTGTTAGCCCAGACTAAGTTGGGTCGGGTCGATCCTACTGTGTCAGATCGGACCCTAGCCCACTACCGAACCCTTTACTTTCTTTGGCCATATCGTTGGCACCAGAGGTTAGTTTGAAAAACCATCAGCGGCGCTGGTATTCTTAGAGCCTAGAGGTACCTTTTTATATACCCCATTGGAGTTTTGGGTATAGTTGAGATATGGTCAGGTTGGATCAAGCACTAATCCAACCGGGCTCCTGGGACATAAATGCCAATAACTATAAGACCAGACGTCCGATTGACGCGTCGTTTGTCGAGTTGGATTTCTTTTGGAAATATGGATCTTTTGAATACATTAAATTGAGAATTCATGGCAGTTTATGTATAGACACTTTTCTTAAGGAACATACCCTTCCAGAATCAAGAATACTTTGTGTAGAACCCTATGGTTGGATGCTCTCTGATTACTGTTTGTAGATCATGTGTGGGTTCGATAGCTCTAACTACTATTCTTGGATCCTGTGTGGTTTCGACAGCTCTGACTACTATTACTAGATCCTGTGTGGGTTCGACAGCTTTGATGACTGTTCCTAGATCCTGTGTGGGTTCAACAACTCTGACTACTATTCTTGGATCCCGTGTGGGTTCGACAACTCCGATTACTGTTCCTGGATCGTGTGTGTGTTCGACAATTCTAATTTCTATTCCTGGATCCTATGTGGGTTTGAAAGAATAGATGATTCAGTGTTTACATCTCATCTCAACTCTCAAAAAATTTTGTATAACTATGTGAGCTGAGTCAGTAATTTTGTGTTTTCATCATGATTGAGATTGATTACTTGATAACTTATATATATGTATGGGCATATACCTAAGTGGGGTTATCTGTTGATTTCATACCTTGTGGTTTATCCTTGTTTGATTTTGTGAGACCATAAGGGTATCAGGGTCCCTACTGAGCATCGTTATACTCACGCCTGCATGAGATATTGTCGCACCTCATTGTGTTGGATACAAATGACAGACATCGTTGAAAGAGGGTGAGTGTACCAGGACTGGACAGTACCCAGAGGTGGAACACATGGCATGATTGTACGTGGAGGGGATGGATGGATGTAGAGTGTGGAGGAGGCAATCTGTACCTACCTTTCAGGTAGGAACCTTGATGGATAACTCTATGGCTGTTTTCTCTTTTCCCTCAGTTGTACTAGTAACTTCATTTTCTTATACTTTCCAGTTGGGCTTGTATTCTGGCCCCTTTTCACTTACTGTACTGTCTTGTTTGTTATACAGTTTGATCATGATCATATCATCTATGTGTGTTTATAGGTTATAAATGCAATGCCTTCCCAATTTTAGGGAATCATGCCTTTGGTGCTAGTCACCAGCCCCTGGCCTATAGAAGGCGGGCTTGGGGTTGTCACGGCATGGGCCCCGGGGGATGGGTTGTGACAAAGAACACAATTGATAATAGGCCAGTATAATATTTCTATCTTCACCAAGGATTATACAAAACTCAAAAACACTATCCAATACAATGGGGCAGAGTATAACTAAATTTGACAGTTGGAAGATTTCTTTGACTAGTTTCTTGAGAATAACATTCAAAATATTTAGACGGGTTTTCATAATGTTTTTATATTCAACATGATCATGGAATGATTATAGATTGATCATATATGAAGGTAATTATAAAAATATATATGAATTTTATGAATGCAGAATCCACATTATGGTGATCAAAAAATATGCCATGATTTGTATTATGGAAAATGGATTATAAAGAGCTTAAAGAAATAGAACATTTCACTATTCAGTGTTCCAAACATTACTTGTGGTTGGAAAATCATTTCAAAACACATCATGGTTTAGATCACTATGATATGGTTTATAGAGTAAATAACCATGTTTTTAATGGCCTTGGTTCCTAAAGAATGTAATAGTTTAGTTAGTAACTACCATAAAGAGTGATAACTTCATAGTTAATGAAATTATGTCAGGTCTCTTTCAAAATAATCATTTTAGTTTTCATGTTTTATAGAATGAGATACAAGATGTTTTTATAGAAAATACATGTCACGAACATATATACCAAAATAATATTGGTATTAAAATATATGTTTGAGGAAATAAGAATAACCTTTAGGATTTGATTAAGATAAGTATTTTCCAACTACAATGTTCAGATCTCGCTTTCGTCAAACAAACCTTGTCTTAATACAAATAAAATTTTCATGATTTGTTATAATTTTTTTTAAAAATTTGTTACTAACTTTTAGGGTTATTAAAAATATTTGAGATAGCTGAAAAAACCTTTAAAGGAGCATTTTATAAGCATAATGTCTGGGTTTGAAGAGAATAATTAATGTTCACACAAGATCCACCATCAGATTCACTTGAGTAAGAAAATAAAAGATCAATTGAATTATTGATATATAATTTTAATCATTATTATACTTGAGTTTTAGAATACATTTTCCCCCTATTTTGATGATCCTTATTGATAATTAGATATGGTTTTTTGAATGGATATCACATATGTAACACATTAAAGATGCTTCTACCTGATAAAAAGAATGTGTAAACCTTAAAAAAGTATTTTATATCACGTTTTATTTATTTCACACTGTCAATGTATTTTCAAAACTAGTCATTTGGTTTCATTAATTTATTCTATGCTATAACTAACATAAGATTTAATTATTTCAGGGGAATTTTATTTTGGACCACTGATTTAGCACATGTTAGTGGTCATGTATCTTTCACTAAGGCCTTTCTATCACATTTAGAGTTTATGGGTAACATAATTAGTGATTTTAATCCTTTATAAATATACACACATAATACTACAACAACTTATAGAAAACTCAAATATATATGAAATAATTAGTTTGTGTCTTGGAAAGAAATTATTTGACATTGATATCATTATTTTTTTCTTTTTAACATCCTTGTTTTGTATGCATATACACTGATAATGGTGCAATGTTGTTTTATATATTTATTCTATTCATATACAATATCCAGATAATAAATCCAACTATACGTCAATATAATATATTAAATATATAAACTTCATGCTAATAATAATAACTCATCCCAATTCTAGGTTTCAAAATAATATTCTTTGATTTGAAAATAACCTAATAGAATGATATCTTGTGAATTTATAACAATATTGATTTCCATTAACTGTTCTATAATATCATTTTTCTTTGCATCAATATCACTATTATATCACATCATACTGCGATCAATAAAACTCCACAGATGATCCAAATCAATATAATTACTATCATTTGAACTCCATTTTTCATTATATAACAATTTAATTCTATCCATATTGTCCTATAAAACTCCACTAAAAATTTAGAAAGATATCATTCTAATGAAAATTGTTGAAAATAACTTATGATCCACTATATAGTTTCCTTTAAAAAATTTAATAGAAAATTTCCCTTTAAATTTAACTACAGACTAGAATTTTATATTTCTAATAGAAATATACACTATAAATTTTAAACTAGAAAATATGCAATTGAAAATTTTAAATCAAAAATTCCTATTCTAAAATTAGAAATAAAAATTCCGAATACCACTGAAAAAATTCAACTACCATTGGATGTTTCTCAACAAAAATTTAACACCCCACTTATTAATTTTACATTGATTTTATTTTTTTGTGTATATTAGTGAAATTTTTAAAATGTTAATTTTTATGAGTTTCACATTTTTATTCAAGATCTTAGAAACCATCAATAACAATTATGTTTATTGATTTCTTATGTTTTGAGGATCAATTATTGGATGAATTGTCTGAAGATTATGTATCCTAATTATTCCACCCTTAAAAAGTATCCAAATCATTGTTTATTTATTTATAGACATCCCGAGACCATCTATAATGGAAATATATATATTTTAATGTTATTTTTATTTGTTTTATAAGGTTTTTTCATTCATAAATTATGTTTTTAAATATTTTAGTTTCTATAAGGTAAAATATATGTTTAATTGTTTTTTATGTGTGCTCTAGGTTATTATAGTTGCTATATATATTTTTGTATTGGCATATAAGTGACATGAAAACCATAGTGATGTTATTATTTGGTTATAAATTTTAAAATAACTACATATCATAATATTTTATATGTATGATATAATGCATATTATTGTTATTTTATTGTTAATATTAGGGATGTAGTATTTAGAAGCATTATTGGTATTTGATTATAGGGGTTTATAGTGGATGTTTCTAGAAAATATATTAATTATTAATTGTTAATCTATATTTATTAATATTTTGGGATTTTTATGTCAGAGGGGATAGCTTCTCATTTTCCTCTTATCTAGTTGATGTACCAAAGAGGATGGGGAGGGATTTTTTTATGTCTTGATTCACCATGGGTGAACCATAGTAGATTAATGTATTTGTCTTCCTTCATTAACCTTTTAACTTTTTCTTACTCCCCTTCTATTTTTATGTTTTACTTTCTTCCCTCATATAGAGTTTATAGATGATTGGGTTTTTTCCAATTCAATGTAAAACACACAAATACCCAAAGGTTCTGTTAGATGTCTCTTGAATAATCTTCCATGGATTTTTCATACTCTATTAGGAGTTTCTCCACTACCATGTCATCTTTAGTGAGTATTCTCAATTTTTATAATATTAAAGATTATATAAAATTAGTGACATGGTTTTTATAAATTTTTTATATCGATTCTCTAGGCCATTATGGATGGTATTATTTATGAAATACTTGATAAATAACTGTATAAATCCTTAAATTAAGGTGGTTCTATATTCTTCAATTTATTTAGATAATTGTGAGTTCATGTTAATTTAAAATTATGTTTTACAGGATATTAATTTATTATTAAATATATATAAGGGATTTGGAAAATATTCTAATGTTTCCATATGAATTTAATGTAGTTAAATATGGAATTTCACCAGGAACGAATAAAATTATATTAAAACTACTTATATAGACCATGTTTTTAGTGAAACACAAACTAGTGATTTCTTATGAAATAATTAAACATATTTGATTATATGGATTTACTATTTATTTTAAAAATGAAATATTTTTATTTTAAGAATATAGAGGTCTTTGGATTGAATAAACATAAAATTTTATTATAAAATAATTAAATTTAATTAAAATTATTGGATCTCTTATTGATTTATAAAAATAAGATATAGATGATATATTAATATTATTTACTTATGATAAAAGTTTTTTTTTTCATGAAATAAACAGGTTTTTTTAAGTAATTATATAACCTTAATTTTTCCCCTATCTTGTTATTATGTAATTATCTTGTGACGAATGATGTGTATTGACATGAAAAGGTATGTTTATTTGAAGGTTGTTTGGAAGAGAGATATAAGATTTATTAAATTTCATATTGAAATGTTTGGTGAATTTTGATTTGAAAAACCTCATGTGAAGACTTGTGTAGATCTGGGCTATTATAGTGACAATTTCTAGGTTATATTATGATTTGGAAAGTCTCTCATAGTCTAACAAATATTATATCCTAGATAGGGTGGACCAATTTTGGTTTAATGTTAGGCTAGTTCCATTTTTTGGAATCTATACTAGTTTAATATTATGTTATAGATAGTTTTCCTTATAGAAGTTTATGATTAATCTTTTGGTAGTATATTTTTTTATATTTTAAGATTACACTCTTCCTAGTATCCTAGATGAAAGTATTTTTCAGGTATAAGGATCATAGAATATTTCTATAGATTTATTTTAAGGAATCCCAAGCTATGAAAAGGAACAAAAATGGAATTTTAAATTTTTCGGGCAAGAATTTTTTTTGAAACAGAAAATTCAGTATAACCCTACTCAAATTCAAACACATAACGTGTTAAATTTAATTTACAATTAAGAATTAATAATGATAAAGAAAATAGAATATCCAATGCTTCTTATTTTGATTAGAATCAAATTTCCCCCACTAGTAGAGACTGTTACTCGAAGGAACTGTTGTTGGATATGTCTTTATCATCCACATATTCCTTAAAATCATGTTGGTGTTTTGATCATTGTTTGTCAGGTGCTAGTGCAAAGAATCAAAGACTCTTTCGATGTCCATGCAATCGTCGGAGCACCATTCCTTCAATCCAAGATTAAGAACTTGGATTTGGGTGCTTAGATATCTTTATTCTTATTATATTATTTTTTTATAGAAGTCGGATAAGCTCTAAATTTAGTTGGAATGAATATTTCTATAAATATAGGATTCTCATGTCTTATATAGGTCGTTTTAATTTCCTCAAAATTTCACTAAGGCCATCGGGTAACTTAAACCTTTAATATAAGAGAATAATGATGCTAGATGACATAGGAATTATGTCATAAATATCATTTAAATTTTATCACATACATGAAACATCAAATATATGTTACCTGATAAAACTCAATTAATTAACCCCAATTTATCCTCCCATTAAATACATATTGATCCTTGAATAATAATATTCATATAAAAAATATTTATTTTATATTCACATAATTTATTTTGAATACAGTGAGTAAATAAATTAATAAAATATTATTCTAAACTCGATTAATGTTGTATTTATTTATTTATTTGTGATCGTCCAAACTTGGACATAATCCCAACCAAATGGTGGGGACCATAATGTTCTAAAATCCCATTCATTTAGAATTTGAAAAACTCTTAAATATGCTTAGTGACTGGATCACTATGTCTTTATCTTAATAGCAGTGAGTATTACTCATAAACTAGGAGAGGATTCTATCAACCAATCAAGGACCCTAAATAGATAAGGTTTGTTTGTAGAAACAACAACCTCCTATGAACACACATTTTGTAATATAAAAACTTTTTTTATCATTATATACCATAAAACAGAATACACACTTCCTATCATCATCCCTCCATGATTTATTTCTTATTGAATTTACTGGATATACTTAACTTTAATCACCATATCCATTGATTTAATAAAGATATTAACATTATAGTCAAATGGTCCCAAGACATCTCATCCTTTTAGAAGCGTTAAAAACTATCTTGATCATTCAATCAATTTCATATAAAAAAATGATACACCAAACATAAGATACCTCAACATGACAACAATTCCATGGTTTTTTTCTTGGATCAAAGTATGCAATAGAATTATACACATTGATAATGATCCAAAGTTAAGAGTCCAATAAACGCATTCATATATAAGAACTGCCAATGACATCCCAAATATGTGGTGTTCCTATTTCTAGGTTAGTCCTTAAGATATACTCTTCTTCAGATCAATAAGTGAAAAATTCAAGAGCATAAGTCTTAATTCTTATGATCCCATGACACCTAATTGTTATAAATAATTTTGTTTAGTCATTATTATGTATCTAAACTATATTACACATTTTTAGGTTTAATTTTATAGTATCTCATGGTTCTCATTTTTGTTAGTAACTTTTTAAACCTGTTGATATGAAAAATAATCTAAAGAAATTACCATGTTAATAGTTGAATTAGAAGTATGAAAACTATTATTGTAAGTATGTATCATGTAGAACTCATTGTATACAAGATATAGAAATCAAAATGTAATATTCATGTTGGGTATTGAGCCCCCAATTTTATAAAATTTCCAAATGATATAGATCATTATAATGATTAAATTTTTATTTATCACATGATAAGATATGAATATGTAGGGTTATTCATTTATTCATTGGGTTTGAAAAGTTTTCACACATGGATACTCCGTTATCTATGACTTCACCTTCTTAGTGAACCTTCCCAAGAGATTATATCACTGAGTATTATAATTTTTCCTCTATATAAACTTGAAATCTTGGTTGGTACCATTATATTAAGCTTATCATAATTATTTTAATACTTTACTTACTAGGTGAGATTCTAAGGATTGGAACAAAATATTTATAATTTTACACTATTTATTTAGCTACATAAAAATCTACAACAGTCTTGGTTATATAGATATGGATACCACTAGCTTGAGTGATATGAACTTTCTTATTACCTTATCCTAACTATGATATTAAATCTCATTAAGCTAGGAGAATAATAGTCTGTGTCCCCTTATAAATTATTACCTTATCTCCATGTACCAAGTACATATCCTTTGTACTTTCTAAGATAAAATTGGATAGTTTTGAATGATTATCATGTAGTTCTTATAGAGTTATCATTTATTTTCACACCATAAATTATATTTCAAAAATATCTATTATATTGCATTTATTATGTGATAGATCCATCACTGATGCATATGGATTTATAATCACCAATTTTAAACTTCTACTTTGTGTCATACATGTATTCTTGGAGGGATTTTTTCTATGTGACATTATAAACAATTCTCTCTCGAATTGTCCCAATACATTTTCATTATATGTAAATTCACTTGGTCCAAGTAACCCATAGATCTAATGGAGAAAATATTTTTCCCTATAACCTGGGTTTCTAATTTAAGTTAATATTTATAGTGTTTCTTTGAATCAAATCTTTACTAGCTATAAGACTAATAATATTCTTCATTATTATATTACTATATTTTAAATGGAAATGGTTTATCTCCCACTAACCTCATGTAGACACCTAGAATACTTTCATTCAAGATGAATATTTTATGATAACAGTGTTTTCATTTACCCATGGATGAATCTATACAACTTTAATGTCTTATTGGTAATTATTGGTTTCATCAGTCCTTTCTGGTTGAATCATATTGACACCTTTCAAGAAAGGCCGTTTTTAATTCCAATACCTAATATAATGGTCATAGAAAGTTACTATGACAGGTTGGATGCAAATGGATTTAATCATGATGATTTGGTATAAGCAATTGAGGCTTATTGGTACCACCCATTAAAAGTCTCTCTTAAATACCCAAAAATGATTTATATCAATTAGAGAAACTACCAATGTTCATAATTTATTTTGGTATATGTAATCCATTTTATTGAATTCATATGTACTTTACAATCATACCTTATTTCAATTTAATTATTCCTTTAGGATCCATTATTCATACAGAAAAACATATCCCCCACTATAGTGAATATAAAACCACAACTATAGTTTTAATCATCCTATATAGTATGTGTATTTGGAATATTACTTTTCCATGAGCTCTTATAGAACTTGTTCCAATGATAACTACTTGTTCATCTCAATAATTGACTTTACAAAAGACAATTTAGCTCTCACTATCTCAAATAGAGATGGGAATTATTTGATTGAAATGTAGTCAATCACTCAATAATAACTTTTCTATCTTAGTTCATTTCATAATATAATTAGAAACATTTAAAATAATTACCTTTGATTTACATTGTGTTATTTTTTATTAAAGTTAGTTTGTTGACGTAATCTTATTTAACTATCAATATCTAAACAAATTGAGTATGAAATAGTGGATTTACATCATATAATAACTCATATGATATGAATTTATCATTATAGGAAGCATATGGTTATGGTTTATACCACTATTTATGAATCATGCATAAGAAATATAATGGATGATTGTTCAAAAAAAATTAATATAAACATTGATGGTCCTTTTACTAACATCATGAATTTGATGTGTTAAGGAAATGTATTTTTATTAATTACTCCACATGATATTTTAATGATCAATTTAAGCATGGATGACTCATAGTCTATCATCCTTTTACAAACATCATGTATCTTATTTGTACATGGAAATTTGAGTTTAGGAATAAATATAATCAATATTTATAATGATTCATGAATTCTTGTTTTAGACATTCTTCATCTCACCATCCTAAAGAAACTCAAATATTCCCACCATGAATATTAATTTCTTTACATTTACCTTCCTTAAGACTATTAAATTAATTTCACAAAGTACATAAATTTATTGCAAGCTTCTCCATGGGATAGTTCAGGCTCCCTTACCAAAACACAATGTCAGTGGTTTTGGGATTAGCTTTATTTATAAATGTTTCTTTATTCAAATATAGATAAGTAATATTTTCAATAATACCTATCATTTTCCCCATGAGTTTAAATACCATATTGGGAATATCATTGAAAAAACTTTTAGTTTTATTAGACAAAGAATCTTCTTGACACAACTGGGTATTTTTGTCTTAAATTTTATATTTATTATTTATTTAAAATGAATTAAGTATTAACGAACAATTTTTAGAGTATGTGGTTGAAAAAAAAAATTCAGTATAAAATAAAATAATGAATTATTTTTTCCAATGGAAACATTAGATAAGTTTTTTTGTTAATATTCAATAAAGGTTGAACCAAATTCATTAAACTTGAAAATTATATAATGTTTACTTCTCACTGTTGACTTATGAATCATGATTTCTTATCTTCTTGAAAAATTCACCTTAATTATTGTAATATTTCTACTTTTTCTTAGTTATTTTATCAAGATACAAATTTGTAAAAGACATTTGGTATATAATAACCAAGAAGTAAAACTGAAAGATCATATATAATGATTAATATAAACTATGTTAAAGACTATGTTTTCTTTAACTCCAGTCTATAGTATTTTGTCTTCCCTAGAATTATTTCACGACATGTGAAAAATAGACACCTGAAAGATGATTTTACTCTTTTTTTTGAAGGAAGTTATAAAGGTACCTTTAGAATCAGACATTTCATTGTCCTTTTCACCATGCCTTTCAACTTGTTTACCATATGAACAAAATATTAATTTTTCTTTATGTTCTTATATGTTTGGTGATTCTTACCCAAAAAATGTAATGAAGTGTTTTTATCCATACTAATCATTTTATGATTTGAAACTAGAGTAATTGGGTGATGGTGATATAATAATTGGATGTATTGAATATCATGATATATATTTTAATTTACATGTGTTCAGTTTAATCATCATCACATTCATTTATTACTTAATATTCTCCACCCAGACTTCACAGAGATTGGACAACATGTGAAACTATCCATGTACTAACATTATTTTTACAAAACTCATTAGTCATTGATGATAAAATTATGAGTGAAACATAAAATTAATCAATCATGTGTCTCTTGTATGAATTTTTGTCACCCTCACTTCCTGAGGTCGATCAGAAATTAATGGGGAATTGTACACATATAATTTATTTTCATATCATATTATTTTGTGATGATCTTATATATAGTTTTAAATTCATGTGGTTTAGGAAATATTCATTATCCATAATTAATCACAATGAACTTTTGGTGTTAATAGACACTTGTATACAAAATAAATCTTTAGCATATTAGTACTTTTATCTTTTTTACCATGTATTAAACATTATATTTATTATTATATTAAATTTATCCCACTATTTAATAGAAATAATATTTCTATAAAATAATAGATTTATATTACTTAGATTTGTGATTATTATAGTGGAAAAGGATCCGTAAAAACTCTAATCATAGTCCAAGCTATGCCTATGCGACTACTTGGAGAGTCTAAAGATTGGACTTCAACTGTCCAACCACATTAACTTGTGGCTTCCTAATTTTTTGATTGGAGTCCCATATCTGTCAATGGATAATCTTGTATTTCTCAATTTGTTTCATCTAATGTTGAAATAATATAGATATGACATGTTATTTTCTATCATCATTCGTTATATTGACTATTCACTCAAATAAGAACTCCCCAATAGAATGAGGTACCCTTAACTAGGGATTATGAGCACCTAATACAATTGGATATGATCAAAATGAAGTGATTGAATGTGTAATGACTTAATATTTATTTGAGGGGTTTTGTTATTCTTAGTGAATGCAATCCATTTATATTTATATCCACTTTTTCTATGTGACAACACTCCTATATTTACAATGATATAAATAGAAAAAACATTCAATGCACATGTTTATTTTATATACAATTGATCGCAAATTATTTTATGCTATCATGCATAAAACTATTCATACAAGAAATAACAATCCATGCATAAATTAAACTAAACGACATGATCACGAGTCCGTACTAATAGTTGATCCATTGAGATAATAATGAATCAACCTAGGCCCTATTAGTAATTCCTTGAGTCTCAACAAATGTGACTCAAGCTATAACACTCACTCATCCAATGCTTCAAACTCATGTCTCGTACATTTCTAAATCCCAGTACGAACCACGTCACTTTTCTACCTCATAATTATACAAAAACAGTCACATACAGGTGAGGGGATACCAGGAATGATAAATTTAGATAAATATTTTTTTATCTCAAAGCACAAGCCCTTATTCATAGACTGAGGAAAAAGATAATAAGCAAACTATTATTTATTAAATAATTATTAAAAACATTGGATTTAAAAACTTAAATAAATAAATAAGAAAATACCACCCATGCATTGCTCAGTATAAGACTCATGGTATGTCAATAAACATTAGATTGTTTGAATAAATTAAATTTGGAATGAATTATTCTTGAGTGTATTTTTTTATGAATTAATATAAATTTAATTTAATCTTAATAAATAAAAACATTTGTAACATGATCTCTATAATTGTTGAACTAAATTAATTCTTTAAATATTAAAGAATTTTTATAGATTTATCCAGGCTTCCTGAGTATTTTTAACCACCCCATAGTGGGTTTGGTTCACTTAAGAACACACATAAGGGTAGTACACGTCGAATAGTACCTGACCCAGTTTGCATGAGGTCAGGCTAACCCAACAGAAGTGCTGGGTTGGTGGAAAGAACAAATCTATGTGCCTTGCATGCTGGTAGGAAGGAATTCAACTTTCATGGGATTACTCTATTATAGACAAATAAATACACACACACACAAAGAGAGAGAGATATATATATAGAGATATTTTAAGCAATAGTGGGTTGATATTTCATGCCCCACCATAGAACCTTCAATCAAACATGTGAGGATCCCAAAATAGTAGTTTTACTATGTAGAAACCTAATTTATCCCTAAACTAGTGGAGGTCAAAATTTATCCACATATGGGGTATCCACCCACATTAACTTACCCTTTTTTTAATTAATTTTTAATTTTAATAAACCATATAGGCGAGGTTTGATTTTTTTTAAAAACATAATGGGACACAGAAAGTATTAATTCAATAATGTAGAAAATATACATATATACACATGTATATATATATATACACACACACACACACACATTACAATATAAATATTTAAATTATTCCTCATTATCTCAGAATTTCATGGTATTGTCAATCGAAGAGAAAAATACTATATGTGTATGGTTCTAACCATCACTTTCCATTTGAAGTCACCGGTCTTCGGTGGTACAATCTTACACTGATTAAATATACATAAACATATATTCATTATTGATTTATGTTCAAAACATTATTATTTTGGTATTCAAATGATCATAACTTGGTTAACCGATCTTTTATCAAAGTAATATTTAAGGAAATATGACCATTGTGACCCCCTCTTCTTAAATAAATGATAATTATTTTTTAATTTAAATTAACAAAATAAATTACTCCCTCTAAAACCAAATGAAAGAAATTTAGGATTTACAGAAGTGAGAAAAATGGAATTTTAAAATTTCAATGCCCATATTTGTGTCAAAACATAAAATCTAGTATTCCCTATCATGAATTTGTCAACATATCATGCGTAATTTAATTAATCATGAATAAATAAAAGTAAAAAATTAAATCAAAACTCTACTGCTTAATATTTTCATTGGAATCACGTTTCTATCACTAATATAGATAATTTCTCAAAGAAACCAATGCAGAATCCCTCTTGATCATCCACATACACTTTAAGAGTTTGTGGGGATGCATATTTTCAGTATTTGGGTGCTAGTTTGGAGAATTGAAGATTCTTTCGATGACCTTGCAATCATCTAAGCATTGTACCTTCGATCTAGGATGAATAATTTGGATCAAGGTGCTTAGATCTCTTCATTTTTAGTCTATAAATTGTCATAGAAAATATAATGATTTTCGTATTCAAGGGAATTAATATTATAATGAATTTAGTCTTCTCAATAATTATATAGGTATATTTAATGTATCTAAAATTTCTTTTAGGCTCACAGGTAACATAAAAAATTAATATAATCCCTTAATGATGATAAATGACTTAGTAACTATGTAATAAATTTCATTTAAATTTTATCACATACCTGTGACATAAAATATATTTTATTTGATAAAACGCGAGTCATGAACTAAACTCACTTCTCCCATTAAATACATAAAAATCATTGATAATAATATTCATTAAAAAAGTATTTATTTTATATTAAATAAATTCATTGTAAATATAGAGAGTAAATAAATTCAAATCCAATTATTGTAAAAATAGATAATATTGAATTTATTTATTTAGAAGTCAATAGTCAAACTTGGACATAGCCTGATCCCCATGGTGGATCCCACAACATCCTAAACTCCTATTCAATTAGAATAAGTCAACCTCTTGAACATTCTTAGTGTGTGACCCTATAGGTCTTTGTGTTGATCGAAATTAGTAATACTCGTAGACTAGAAGTGGATTATAGAAACCCATTAATTCCATAAATGAGATAATGTTTTCCCACTTTATATATAACATCCATTGAACACACACTATAAAATATAATATCTCTTTCCCATGGTATATCATAAATAAGAATGTACACTTAATGTCATTATAGTTTTTTGTTTTATTTTTTTATAGTTCTTAGTGGATATACATACCTTTAATCATTATTTCCATGAATCTAATAACAGTACAAACCTCCTGGTCTGCTGGTCACAAGACATCTCAACCTTTCTGAAGTGAAAAAAAACTATCTGGATCGTTTAATCAATGTCATACCACAAATGGCGCACCCAACACAAGCTACCTCAACATGAAAAAAATATCATGATTTTTTACATAAAAGTACATAATCAAATCATAAAAACTGATAATATTTGATGTTGAGAGACCGATACACATGTTCAAATATAGGAGATAGTAATTACACCCAAAACATGTGGTGTTCCTATTTGCGGTTCAGTCCTCATGATCTCATCTTCTTGAGATCACCATGTTCGAAATCCATGAGAATAAGTCTTAATGATTGTGATCCCCTAACACCTGATAGTCATAAATCATCTGTGTCTAGTTATTATGATGTATCTAGACCATATGACATATGTTTAATGTTAATTTCATAGTATTTCAAGGTTCTCATTATAACTGAGAATTGTTATAACCCATTTATATAAAAAATATCCTAAGTATATTACTATATAAACAATATATGAATAAATATAAACACTATTATGGTTAATATACATCATCCATAACTCACTATATACATGATATGTTTATAAAAAAATTACTGTTTAAGTTGTGTCTAAGGAACCCACATTTAAAACACCCTATACTACTATCACATGATGTAAGATAATTTTAGATTTAGATAATGATAAATTACTTTTTTGGGATTTTATGTGATTATTTGTTTTAATTAAATATCCAAGAAATCATATTTTTTAAAATAATGGTTAAAATGTTAGATGTTTCATATACTCACCAACAAAAAATAGTTTTATTTTCATTATTAATTATTAAAATAGAATTTATTATTTTTTATAAAAAAACATTGATAAAATCCTTGGAGGTATCCTCCAAGTATATTTTCTTACACCATATATATAAACCACTAGGTTTTAATTAATTTTTTATTCTTGAACTGTTTTATAGACATGGAAATATTCTTTTCCATTAATATATATATTTGAAAACCAAATCTTAATTGAAGTTATAGAGAAGAAGCATATAAGGATTGTTGTGTGTGACACATAGAGATAGTAGTGAATTTTATTTTGTTTATGTTTTTTTAAGGATTGACTATTTAATCCTTTTCATTAAAATATTTAATTACATCTTTATCAGGGAGTGATTTTTAATATTTTATTGTATTATTGGATGTTGATTTTTATTTTTTATTCCATGTTTCGATTCAGTCTTAAAAAAATTAAATTTCTATATAACTTCTAAATTTATACATATAGATGCACTATGCATGATTTTTGAAAAGAATCATTTATTTATTCATTACATAATTCATAGGGTGAATTGGTACTATCTATATGTATAATTTTTAAATTGGATTTTCAATTTGTTTAAATATCTAGGTTAATCTTCAAGGGGAAATTTATAGTGGATTTTGGTTTAGAAAATTTCAAGGAAGAAATTAATCTAAAATTAAATATTAAATTCTCCATTTATTAAACTTTTGACAAATTAAATGTCTATTTTTTTATGAAAAAACATGATTTAATTATTAAATTTTTAAATAGAATAAAATAATTTCAACACTAACATTTGAATAAAATTAGACATGTTCATGGTTTTTAATTCTTTGTTACATATTATCATTTGACCAAATTAATGATGATATTTTTCATTGAAAAGTCATAGTAAAGATGAAAACAAAATCTTTATATCTAATTATTTTTCAGGTATAGGTAAAGCAATATTAATTTGGCAATTTAATTTTTAATTTTTAATTTTTAATTTATTATTATTAGGCTAGAGCTTTTTCATTTAATAAATATTTAATTTTTATATATTCCTATTATTTTTGTTGATTTGAAAACATAGTTTGAATGATAATTATGTAATTTAATATAATTATATTTCCAAAAATATATTGTATTTATAAAATAAATAATTATAAATTTAATAATAATTCTATAATAATGTGAATATTTTAGTTAATAACAATCAATTTTTTATTGAACAATAATAAAAATCAAATAGTTACATGGGAGAGAATTGATGTTTTATTATATATACTGTATATAACTAGTTAAATTATATGTGTAAAAGTGTTTTAAAACATTTTTTTAAAAATAAATGATATATGTAGAAACAAAATTGATTTTATATTAAATATTTATGTTATTAAATTAATTCAATAGCAAGATATTTGATATGTGAGGATTATATTCCAATGTATTAGAACCCTTTTTTAAATTTATTTTATATAAATAATTTATCCATAAATAATGTTGATGTGTTTTAAATTTCATTTATAATTATGATTTATAAATATGAAATATCTAAATAACTCTTAAAATAATTCTTGTGCTTAATTTATACCCCAATATTTGATCCATGGAATAAAACATCTGGTTCATATTATTTTTTAATAATATAGAAAATTTATTTTTTTTATATTACAATTTATTTTCACTGATATACTAATAATTTTTTTATTACTATATTTAAGAGGGAAAACATGTTTTCTATATTAATTTTTAAAGAGAAAACCTAAAAATATGAGAACATCTATTCTATTTTTAAAAACAAAATTTCTATCTGAAGAATCCAATCATATAAATTTTATTGTTTTAGGAAAACCTTACATTTATATATATTTCATTGAATGTTTTATTATTAATTATTAAATTGTTTGTAATCTATTATAATATATAAATTTATTTCTTTATGGAAAATATTACAATGATTTGCTTTATTATGCTTATAATATAATATAATTATTTATTGTAGGGACTAGTTTTCTCTTGTTGTAAACATTGTGAGTGAGTATTTGAATAATTATATTATGAACTGGTTTACTATGGTATTTTCTTACACCTTAGACATATTGAAATTATAATTTCTGAATTATAATTAATGTTGTGTGTTTTTCTCTGAATACGTGTTCTTTAAACTATTTTTTATACGAAAAAATCTAATGATCAACACCAAAAAATGACTGTAATTTATCATAAAAATATAGTAAATTGATCATAAATTATTTTTTAAAGTGTTTCAATTTTTGTGATAAAGTTAAAACCTAAAAAGAGTTCCTTATTTAATTGAAATCCTAAAAAATGATCTTTGAATTTTTCTTGACATGTAGGAAGGAATAAAATATAAATTCAAAATATAATATGGTTATGATTAAGGAATGTAAATATTTATATAATAGTTACTAAAAATAGTAAAGAAGTTAAAACTAAGAAAATAAAATCACATTTTCGTGGAATATTAATAAAAATATTTTAGATTAATTAGTTAATTTACAAAATGACTGAAATATCAATTAACCATTTAATTTGGTCAAAATGATTAAAAACACAATTTTATATTAAAAAGTGATTTAAAATAAGTGAAATACTGAATATTTATTATCATAAAATCCTTTTACAATAATCGTAGATTAATTTTTAATCTATAGAAAGTAAATGTATATAACTCAAATGTGTGGTGTGGTCAAAATAACTAAATGTATATTTTAATAGATTTTAAAGTGTTCAAAAACATGCATCAAATGGTCATACCTTGATAAAAACATTTGACTGCCTTAAAATAATTGGAAAATAATTTGAGATTAATTTTTGGCATATAAGAATTTATGAACTATCAATAGGATTAGTAATGTCATTTAAATGACTAAAAGTGTATTTTCCTATTTTATATGATTAGAAACACATCAAATATTCCAAATTAAGTAAAAAACCATTGATTTTTTTGAAATTTAAATACTATAATCATTTATGTTTTTGATATTTAGGACTAAAATACATGTAAATACAATAATATTTGTGGTTATAATAATTGAAAAATATATTTTGGATTAAAAAGTGATTAAAAACAAGTGAAAAAAAACAACGCTGAGCAAAAGGCCTCATATTATCATGAAATAATTGGACAAAAAAATGAATTAAATTGTGAAATATATGAATAAATGACCTATAATATGATATATGATTTGGTGGTAATAACCATAAAATTTTTATTAATCATAAACTATTTTAAAATGTTAATTAAACATCCGATACCTAGAAAATGACCTCAATGTGTAATAAAAGAAAAAAAAAGGATCATCAATTAATTTTTCACATGTAGTAATGAATGGAATGTCAATATGATATGAAATATAGCTAATATTTTTGAAATAAATACAAGATTAAAAAGTTATTAAAATAAGGGAAATGGTAAAAACCGAAAAAGTTTTCATATTTATGTAAAATCATAAAAAAATGATCATTGATTATTTTTTGGCCTTAGAAATAAAATAACCATCAATACAAATAGTGGTGTTTTTGAAATGAATAATATATAAGTTTTATATCAACAATTGATATAAATCATATTAAATTGTCATAATGGAGAAAAAGACATCTATTTTTTTAGAAGTCTTATTAAAATGATATTAAATTAATTTTTTACCTTTAGGAATAAATTACACTGTTAGAGTAAAAAAAATCCCATTCCATTAGGATTAGATAAGAAAGATATCTAGATAAGGTTTTTTAGAAAATTTAGGGTGTTCATGAAACTTAGAGTTACACATATTTAGAACACCATCGAAGCACCAAACAACCCCCTTTACCCTTTTATGTTAGAAGTTTAATAAAATGAACTCAGATCATCACGCAAATACCAACTTACAAAATCACAAAAACCTGTGAAATAGCATAAGACAAGCATGATATACCAACCATGATAATATTTAGGGCTATAGATACCCACCATCTTTCCTTTTTGAGGATCATACCTTTAATATTAAAACACCAAATCTATCAACTCACACACTCATACTTCTATGATCCACACAATTTTGAAAACCTCCACAGACTCTAACCAGTGAGAACAAACATGAATTACATGTCAGAAGTTTTTCAATTCATAGGCGTTTTCTAAAGATATTTTCATGAATATTCCTTTCATGAAGAATATAGTTTATCATAATGGTCTAACATGAATGTTCCATATGTAATGGAGGTACCTTATGGGATAATAAGCATAGAAGGTTTTTGTTGGATTTGATGGATTATCATACAATTTTGAAAGAGTTTAATTGCATGATGAATAATATATTTCCATTGAATATTGATTTAGAAAACCTAGAACTTGGATAGTATATTTTCCATGTTAAATTTATAATAAATTTAAATAGATATAATGAAATGTTAACATGTATTATGATCTTTATTTAATGATGTTGTTGATTTTATGAAACCCTTTCCATTTTACCATCATTACATAGAGTGGAACTAAAGTAGAACCCCTTTTGTGGTGATGGAAAGATAGTCCTTTGATCATCGGATGACACCGATGGATTATCGGGTGCTAGTGTGAAAGATTTATCATATTGTATTGTTTATCTTGATCGCTTCCAATACCTAGGATTTTGAATGTATATTTATTTTTAATCTCATTATTGGGAGGATGATAGAAGGTGGAACAATGAGAGAAATCTATTGTGCACAATGATTCTCAAATTTCAATTAACTCTATGAAATATACATGTATATGTATTTATAGAGTTAGGGTTAAGGATAAAAAATTATTTAATTGAAAAAAAATTAATAATATAATACACCTTATCTAATCTCATTCCATTAACAACAACACCAACCACATTATTATTAATTTATGTGACTTGATTACTGGATTAGTGATAAATATTATTTTACCGTCTTGTAAATTATAATTTATCATGAACCACAATCTTGGTCCCCTCATCCTCCTCAAAATTTATTGAATACATGAATTAATATTTAATTAAATATTTTATTCATAAAAAAGTAATCTATTCATATTCAGGTGAATAAATGTGTTATTCATAATCTAGTGAATAAATATTTATAAAATATCCACAATATTAAATAAATTATAAATTAATGAATAAATAATTATGTATTACGTTAAAAATAATATCATTGATATATAAATCCCAAAAAAAGTATTCCTTAGTTTTCAGAATAATATTTATTCCATTAATTAAATTCAATTAGAATTTAATAGGGATATATAAAAACACTTATTATGTGACCTACCAGTCTTCTTTCTCATTGTCTTTAGTAAGGCTTGATGATATTCGAATATTAATTTTTTGTAATGTATCAAGGCACCCAAAATAAAAATGTTAATTTCTAAAAGTTGAAAACCATACATGAAACTAATTATGCATTATAATCCCCTTTTCACAATATATCATCAATCAGGTTGCACAAATGTGTCATTGACCTATTTTATTAAAACATCTTTCTAGGAATATCTAAAATATTTTCATCATTATAGAATGGACATGGAATTTTATACGATGATTCCATTTTAGTCAAAGGTACGATGTATCCATTTCCATAAATATGGAATGAAAAATTATTCCTCAAATTATTAATTAATAAAATTTTATTTGTGATGCCCCCAATGTATCTGAATTCCCTGTGAACATATAATGTCATTGTTTTAGTCAGAATATAAAAGTTTGGGAGTTATTAAAAGAATTAATAATAATCTTAAAGTCTGAGGACTATCACACACACTCACAGATAGGAATATCCAATGACACGAAAGACTTTTTAATTCCTACAGGCAAGTCTGGTCTCATAATCTCCCATCGGGGAGATTACCATTTGTGAAATTCATGAGAATAAATCTCATCTATTTACGAGTAATTATTTGTGATAGTAAACATACTATGTTCTTCATCATTGAATGTTATTTGACTATATAACAATGTTTAAGAATATCATAAAAGAATTTAAAGTTTCTTATCATAGTGAGGATTTTATATGAGCCTTTAATTATGAGATATACTATAGGACATTATCACATTAATGTTATATAGAAGAATGAGATTCCTTAGGTAAAGATCCTTCGTTTACTTAGTCAATGAGCCTAATATGACTTATTTATTGATAATATATTTCCTTGTGTTATTTGTATAGGATTTCTCGGGAGTTGAAAATATAATTCAATATATTGATGACATAGGATTCCATCATGGATCATCCAAGGAAATATAATTATTTATTCCCAACATACCCCAAAAAACCCAATGGTGTATATAAAAACATCATCTCAAACTGAAGGTGATCACCTTGAAAAGAAAACTAGTGATGTAATCAATCCGTTTCAATTTAATGTTCGATTCATGCATGAGCTTCATGAACATTCATTAAATTTGTAAGAGAGACCTAAACTAGAAACTGAACTCTATGGAAAAATCCATGGAAGTAAGGGATGACATCCAATCAACACATTCTGATAAAGTATCCAAAACTATCAACCACAGTGTTGAAAAGATTCCTTCCTTTATAAAGAAGGAATAAGAGACAAGAATCATAAAAAATTGAGGACAACTATAACATCAAATAAAGTTATGATGAAAATAATTAGAGAAGAAATGGTTAACAAGACGTGAATCCCTTCTCCCTTGAAATGTGTAATATTGGAATTAACTATAGTCAAACACCACTTATGTTGGGAATTACTATCATTAATGATTTTCTTATTATTGTATTTAATGGTTTCTAAGATAATTATAGCCATTGGTCATTTTCAGTGAGATTCCCCAATCACCACTAATGTGTGTGGGGTCAACAGAACCACTCATGTTGTTATCCTATATACCTATGACCAAGTGGTGATATTTACATATCCCATGGATCTTGGGTTCCCTTGACCTATTTACCCACCAGATCATGTACAATGGAGGGTCATTAACACCCTCATCCACCACTGCGAATAAAGACGGATTTACTCTCAATATGAATATTGATCTAGAGAAAGTAGTAGTTGTATCTTCCTGATGGTTCCACTAATGGAGTGCTTTCAAAGAAAATCCATCACTAAAACTACTATCCATTATTAGAGACTTTCCCTATAACGCACTAAATACACCTTTCCCTAAGATGAGGAAGAAGAGGAAAATCATATTTTTCTAACAAAAACTACCACCTAGGAGTATCCAATGGGGGATCCCTTCAACTGACATTTCCATCAATGTAGGGAAACCAAACCAGTACGAAAACATGTCGATGTTATCCTTGATTTATTTTTGATAATCCAAACCATGTGATAACTACACAAGAGTATGATTACCTATCCTCACTAATAGAGTTCCCATATATCTACCACATCACCCGCTTTTATTCTTATCCCAATGTAGGGATACTTATTTTATTGGATTAAATAGAGTCCCTAGTCACCCACAAGGCTAACTAGGCCAGTTATTCTAGCCACTGGAGAGTCCATCAGATATCATGGAGGCCCTCACCTTGATGAATATATATATTTCATATGTCCTCCCCATGACACCAAAAATATCCATGATTCCCTCTCTATTCTAAATAAATAAATTACCATGAATATCTTTCCTAGGGTAGAAAGCCATCACAAAATTTCTACCCACAACTTCAATATCAATGCCATAGGAAAAGATCCATATGACTCACAAAATCACAGTGTTGGAGAAAATCTACACACACACCAAAGGTAGGGAAATGGGAACCAACAATTGTTTTCCTATGATATTTTATAATTCCTGACAACTAATGATTCAGGTGAGATGTTTCCACAACGACGATCATATCCAGTTGAAGCTACCCATTAGATTTTCATTTCTATGTTGGATATAAACTTAAAATATATACATATGATACATATGACCTAATTATATGGTGGTTCCAACATACATTTATGCTTGATAATGATATTATGTTTCACCCACCATAATGCAAGTTGACTTAATGTGCCTGCCACCTCTATCCCATGAATTTCTACATAGTTTCTAAATACATTATAAGTAGTTTCAAATCTTTTGACAGATTCAATTAATAAGTTCAAAGGATAAATCAAAATGATATATTTCATTGATATAATTTGATTACATTAGATATGGATGAATTCATTATTCATTAAGACACATTGATAAGGTCAATAAAATGGATGTGATTTCTCATATAGGTAGTGTGTGGATAATGCTATTGAGATCAATAAAGTTGTTCCTCTAGATCAATGAATCACCAGGGGGAGGGGGGGGGGGGGGGTGGTGAATCCATTGTTATCATTTTACAATTTTAAATTATCTAGAATTAACCCCTATAACTTGTTAGAGTTTTACAGTAGTTAATATTTTATTATAAACTCTCAATTCTGAAATTATAAAAATGTAATTCATAAAGAAAAATATTTAAAAGGTTCAAAATCTGTGTGATAACCTACATACCTTCCATAGAAACTCTAATTGGTCCATGTAATTCAATATAATAGAAAAGTGAATTACAACATGAGAAAATTCTCATTATAATAATTGTATCTCATAATTATAATGATTATGTGGATTCCTATCAGTTAATTTTTTTTCTTATCTAAATATGAGCCACAAATAAGGTGTGAGACTTTGTGAAACTGATCTAAAAAAGGTTAATTCAGATTTCTCCATATAATTTTCCCAGTTCAGAGGTTTACATCTAGTGGACTATGTATTTGTCTACTATTCTTCATCTAGTGCACCTTATAGAAATCACACTATATATTATGGGATCTATATGATAACAAAACTTCTAAACCTTTGATACTATCTAGTAACTATATGTAGTTACACAAATAAAATTCCCTGTATTTTTGTACTGATCTAAGATTCTGTCCAATGATTCTGAAAATAAAATATTCTTGTTAGCTATTTAGAAAAAAAACTGAAATCCAAGTTTAAAACTCAGTCTAACACAAAAATATATATCATTTTTACTTTTCGTACATGGTGAATAGTGTTACATACTATTCTACTTGCACAACATTCAATTAGTTCACCTAAAGTACAAAAGGAAAGGGAAAAAATTATGTTTTATTCTCAAAAAAATTAAAAAACCAAATATAATGATTAAATGTAATTTTCAAGACACTTCCAAACACTTATAGAATATTCATGAACATTCTTGAAGCTTATTTATTTCTCTAGAGACTGTAATATTATTTAAACATCCTTAACCTTTGTTTTATGGAACATATGAAATATTATATATTTTATTCATCTAACAAATCAATTGAAACCCAAATAATATTAGTATCACATTATTTAGGAATTTACAAAGTTATGTAAATTTTCCCAGAATTCTCCATCTATTGGAATGTTTGTCTGATGTCTTATTTTGGAGATCCTATATTCAATAAAATATATTCACTTATCAACATTTATTTGAATATATGACTTAATATTGTCATATTTAATCATCTCAAACTTTATACATTTCTAGAATTTCAAAACATAGTCTAATAAAACATCAATTTATCATCGATTTGATGACATCATGAATGTTTTCCTAATGTTTGTCTGTATGATGGATATTCATTAGTTGGATTCAATTTGTAGAGATTACATTTGTAATAGAATTAATAACTCATGGAAATAAAATCAATACAAAATAATTTTGCAAAAACTCAAGATGTCTCTGACTAGTGCACTAGATCTTTTCAAGATAGCGGACTACATTTTTACAGCTTCTATGGACTTCTGTTACAAAATTTATTATTATTATTATTATTAATCTTCTTCTAAAAAAAGTGTCTCATTTTTTTTGATATTTATTAATTATATTTACAAAAATATAATACTCTAAATATGTATTATCATTTTTGTAATTATACTTTGTAAAAACTTAATAATATCTAATTCTTAAAAAAAACTATGTCTGATGACTTGAGCTATAGTCTGTTTGTTAAACTACATCTGGTGGGAAAGTAGTAGTTCCCTCTATATGGACTTCATACCACTATAACTATGTCTACTTATATTTCTCCAATAGTATACATCATTAATACTGTGTCCAGTATTTAATTTGTACTTCAATTCCTTTGAGTAAATTCTACATCTGATCACCATGTTTCTGGTCCATCAAAAGAACATTGTCTAAAAATCCATGTCTTATAGATTCTTTAGTATATACTTATCTCCCTTTATAAAAAATTTAACATATTTACCTTTGATCATTTTGTATCATTATATTAGAAGCTTTGATGAATGGATTTGCATTGTCCAACTTCATAATTTTTCTAAAAATGCAAAAGAAACTTCCTCCACATCCTCTAGAGACTTCCTAATAATATATTCTTTAATAAATTTCAGCTCAATTTTTTCAATTATTTTACAAAACAATCATACAAAAACATTTTTTATAAAAATATAAAAAAAATGTTACAAAAAATTCCCAAAGTATCACCAATCACCCCATCTTAATTTTTTGGAAACATTACAATTTTAAACATTTTTAACCACTCAAATTTTACACAACACATTTTTTAAAAACTATTATAAAATCACAACATTTTTCATAGAGAATTTCTTGAAACCTTTATATCATGTAAGATAATTTTTATGGAGTTTTATCCCTAGACAATAAAAAATTTGATAGTAATGAAATGAAAAAACCCCAATATGTTTTTCTCCCTTTTTATTTATCTTCTACATTTTATAATGACAACACCTTCAAATTCATATTTGAAAGTGTTTTACTTTCTCTCCCCTTTTTGGAATTTTTTTCTTAAGCCACCCATTTATCAACATAATATAATGATCAGTGTGGTTGAGTGGGATTACTTACAATGTTTTGGAAGTATTTAGTAGAGGATGAATATGTAGTTATAACCTAAATTTTTCAAATCTTTTTCTTGGCATAACATTGGTTAAAACATTATAAATTTTTATTTTTAAATAAATTTACTCACAAAAAAACTCTACAAATAACTTTCTCCTTAATTAAGTGAAAATTAATATCAATGTGCTTTGATGTTATTATTTTTGTAAAGATAAATTATAATCTAGTTATCAAAAAGTATATTCAATGGTTTACACATATTCACCATCAAATATTCTATCTTTACTTTCATCCATATTTTTTTAGTTCAATAATGGATGGAGACACCATATTTTTATTTTTCTGTACTCAAAGTTACTTAACTGTCTTATTACAATTTAATCTCCCACAATAATATCAAAAGAAAAAAGTTACTATTAATATATAATTTATATTATTTAAATTTATACCACAATTATAATTAGAGTATCAAATAATGTTCATTTCCCAAATTCATTTATAAAAATTATATAAGAAAATATTCTCTTTACATACCTACATATTCTTCTATATTATTATATATTTTATTTCTTTGGATCACTCTAATATATTCTGAACAATGTTTAAACATAAAAAATTCTATCGTTGAAGCTATAAGATAGAGAAAGTTTCCTATCAACTTTTTGAAGTCTTTTGGATCCATACATTTTTCTGTATCATCATTACACAAATTCACACCCAATGGGATTGGAATGGAAAATTATTTAGAATCCTCTATGATTTTTTGTAAAAAATCCCTAGAATAATTTTTTATATATAGGAATATTTATCTCCAATTTTACTGAAAGTTAAATCATATGTATAAATTTAATTATAAAATAATTGACATCTCAAAAATTTCATTCATTTTACTTGTAAAATTTTCACAATATTTATCCCTATATACTATAAAAATTATATAATCAATGTAAATAATGAAAATCAGTGTAACTATTATCATTTATTCAATACACAAGTTGATCTTAACTTTTACTTTAGAAAATGTTAACTTCTTTAGGAAACTATCATCTTTTGTGTACCATGCTTGAGGATCTAGTTTTAACCGGTACAAGGATTTCCTCAATTTACAAACCATTATTCCATTTTTTAACCTATTAACTCAATGGGATACGCAATGAAGATTTATTTATCAATATATTCATTTAATAAATATGATTATACATATTTATAATAATCTTTTAAATGTCAACACACATCAACAATTAAGAACACTCTTATTGTTCCTATCCCTACAACAAGGTAAATATATTTTATCGAAATCAACACGTGCAACATATGAGTCAACTTTTCAAACAATTTAATATTTAGTTATTGAAATTAATCCATTTTTATTGAACTTATTTATGAAAAACCACTTTGTTCCAATAACATTATTTCATTTTAGTTATAGAACAAGATCCCAGGTGTCATTTTTCTCAATCAGATCTATCTCTTCATTAATATCTCAAACCATTATTTATGTTTAATAAAATTTGAAACTAATTTCAATTCAACCCACGAAATATTTTATGTTTTATTCTCTAACATCAACTTTATTCTGGCCTGAAGTAGAGATGTTTTTTCAATTATGTTTTTGGATTTAACATGTTTCTATTGGGTAAGAAATTTTAAAGATTTTATACCTATCTCAATTTCTTAATCCCATGTTTAATATTACAAACACGGTAAATGTTTTATATTAAATTAATTTTAATTATTATTATTCTCATTATATTTCATTAATATATCATCCTAAATATGTTCATCATTTTTTAAGGAAATAATATTTTTTAATAATTTCACATCATAAGATTCCACAATCTTTTCTTAATGTTTATTCCAAAATTTTTAGCTTATCCCTTTAGATGAGTATCGTATGAAAATAATTTCATCAGGTTTTTCCAAAAAAACATCCCATGATCTGAGTTTTTTATATTTATTAAAAAATAAATCTCAAAAATCATAAAATATTTCACGAATGGTTTAATCTTATACCATATTTAATAGGAAGTCATTTTGGATTCAAGATAAAACCAATATCTAATTTGTATAAGAATGGTAGAACTAATCAATTATTTCAATAAAAACATATAATGCATATATTTTTATAGAATACTTTTTCCCATTTACACTAGACCTATATTTTTTCTTTTCCTCAACTGCATTTTGTTGAGCTGAATATGAAATAATGTTTTGATACATAACTGAATTATTCTTTATATAAGATGTGAAAGTATTTATTTTGAATTCATTTTAATTGTTAGTGATCAAATTCAATATATAGACAACCAAATATCTTTCAACACCCCTTTTATAAAAACTAAATATTTTTTATAGCCACTAATTTTTTGTTCATAAACATTATGTTGGTCATCTGAGGAATTTGTTAAAAAAAGTGAAAAAATAAAAAAAATTATTTATTTATTATGTATCCTTAGACCAAAAAGATAAGTGTGAATGATCCCAGGAGGTTTTGGTGGATTTTATTTCATCTTTCTTTTGTTTTTTACAAAACATATTCACTTCCTTAAATGTTTTAAAAAAATCCTCTTATTTCCCCTTCAATGGTGGATTTTATCTTACAATATCTTTATTGGAATTTTTTTTCATACTTTTCTACCCAAGATTCCCTAGACTTTAATTCCATAACTTATTTTCATCTTCAAGACATAAGTAAAATGGGTTACAAAGTTCTCTAATGTTTAAAATATTTCTACTAGTTATTTCTCCCTTAGTATTTAATTTCTCATCATTCAAACATTAATGATTTATGAATTTTTATAGAATATTAATTCTTTATGATAATAAAAAAGTTTTTTTAAACCTAGAAAACTATTTTTGATCCCACCATAATATAAAATTTCATTTTATTTTTTTCCCTAAGATTTAATATCAGCTGTACCTAATCCCCTTAATTTTCAACTACAACTATTTCAAAAATTAACAAATCCACCTTAATGTTTTCCAACTTTTTTCAATATTTTCATACATCTTATCATGTTGGAGGAACAAAAACTATCAAGAATATATATATTGTTACCTTTTATATCTTTTAGAGCTATCTCAACAAGAAGAGATATTTCCTAAACATTATTCTTTTGGACCTAATTTTATTTTATAATGTAAGAAAATTTTCATGGATGAGTTTTAATACATTATTTTTTAATGGTGAACTTCTTGGTCATATCTTCCAAAACATTCCTCCAAACTATCAAATCAGTTTTGAGTTGGGGAATTTATTGAATCTTGTTACTTTACCTTTCATTCCTATTAAATCTCAAAATTTTTTATCTATTTTATTCTTCCATTTCCCCTAAAAATTTATCCTTACTTCTACGGAGAGACATGTTGTTCCAATAGTTATACACTTTATGCCTATATATACCAAACCACCAATAATATCCACTGAATCTCAAAATTCTGTAGAAAATGATATTTCCCTATAAAATACTTTTTAAGGATTAAGATATATTTCATAATTCAAAAATCATCGGCATGAGAAATATTTATTATTAAGGTTTTTAATATCTTTTGTTTATGTGATCAAATTTTTACATACTTTAAAAACTCATATTTTTCCAAAATTATTTCTAACACTTTTAGAGTTAGTGAAATTAGAAAAACATTTACACTTAATGGTTGCTTATTTCACACGATTCTTAGAATGATTTTTTTTCAATGAATTTAGATGTTTCAGCCTTTACAAATGAAGACTAGTTGAAATTTTCTATTATATTATTAAATGCACTCTCATCCTTATGAGTTATTGATCGAGTTTTACTAACCTCATCTTCTTTAGTAGTGAGTTTTATAATAACATTTTCCAGCATCTTTCCTTGTCTGGAAACATTTATTTTGGGGTTACTAATTTTCTCAATGTATGCATCATAAATTTTACGAAGATTTCCATTTCCATTAAACATATAATTTACAACTATCTTCATCATTTAGATTTAATTATTTTGTTTCTTGTTTTTCTCAAGACATGCAACAAGCTTTAATGTCAACTGATATTCTATGTATGTTTCTTTACCTACTTATTCTTAACATATTGAGGAATCTTACTTTTTCTAAAAATTTGAAAATAATTTTCGGAATTTTCCAAATGCTTCACTTTATGATAGAATGTTATTAGAATAATCATACACAACATTTTTACTTAGCATACCTTGTTTATTTCTTATTATTTTTTTATAACTCCTAAGGGAATACCAATCTTCTCTAAAAATGTTTCCCACTTATTCCATTTTGGTTTATCTTTGTAATTATCATCATATCCTCTTACTTTATTTTTTGGAAAATTAATAAACAATTACCAATTACTATATAATTAAAACATTTTAGTGAGAGTTTCCCACCCACTTCCCATTACCTCTTCGATAATTTTTAGAGATAAAAGATGTGGTGTTTTTATTCATTTCATAATATTTCTTATCTTTTGAATAATTGGGGATAATGATATTAAAATATTGTATTTTCATCTTTATCATAGCTTAAAAATCCATTTCATCCTTGATATTATTTTGGAATATTAGATATTTATTTATTTGATAAGAAGTAAAAATTTTAGGTAAAAAATTAATAGATTAATGATCATTATCTCATAAGGAGGATATTTTAAAATTGATCCAATTTAGAAAGTTTCTCATAGGTTTGTTTAGAAATAATAGAATATTTTAAGACATCTCCAAACCCTATTATATTTAAAATAATTTCATTAACTCTAGTGAAGTAATAATTAATAGTTTCTTCATCTAATATTATTATATTTTAGAAATTTCCATTAAATATAGATATACATACCTCCTTCACTTTATTTTTTCCCTCAATGAATCTTTCATGTTTGTTCTAAAATTCATTAACAGTTTTGAGACTCATCACCATCTTGAAAATATTTTATGATAAACATATTAGGATATATTTTGTATCATTTCCATAATCCTCAATACTTTTTTTTCCAGAAAACATCATAGGATAATTTTTATCATATGGTGTAAACATAATTGTAGCTACAACAATGATATCTAGGTCAAGGGACAAATGAGAAGGTATCATTCTATTTTTTTAACTGTGATAATTTTGTCTATTGAAGGTTGAAATACATTTACTTTTACTATATTAAGATTTCCCATGATAGGGAAATGAAAATTGTAACCACACTATGATACTAATTAAAGTCAATCAGGACAATTAAACCAATAAGAGGGGGGGGGGAGGGGGTGAATTAGTTTTTAACAAAAAATTAATATATAGTTGATTTATCCCCCCTTATCATAGAAAATTGAACCTTCACTACATCTCCAATTTGATTTTTGCAGATGATATTATTATCCTCACTAATGCTGGAAATTGATCTGTACACAGTCTAAACATGATTATGGAGTAGTGTTGCTATTAAATAACTCGAGTTATCAATAAGTCCATGATTAATATCTTTATTTATAAAAGATATGCTTCTAGTAGGTCTACTTATCTATGAAATAGGTTGGATTTTCAATAAGGTACAATCCTAATAAATACCTCAACAATCCTATATCCTTAAGAAGAATGAGAATCTGAGACTTCGGCCAGGTGGTGATAAAGATAACAGGTTGTTTACTTAATTGAAAAAATTAGTACCTCTCCTATGGTGGCTGGATAGCCCTAGTTGATAGTGCTATGTCTTCCATCACGGTGCATACTCTGCCCTCCACCGAAGTAACAAAGGGTTCCATCAAAACTATTGACAAGGTCTTAGATGGTTTCATCTGGGATGCCCAATTTAAAGGTAAGAGGAACTGGGTCCCATGGGATAGGATGATTAGAATTATTTACAAGGGTGTGATCAATATTTGGAGCCTAAGTTCCTCTATTCACAGCATGTGTGTGAAAGTATCTTGTGAATGTATATAAGAACACATGCTTTGGTCGGGGATGATGTCCCACACATATGGTGGAATTATGGACTATACGAGTGCACAAGTATCTATTTTATGGTCTTTGATAAAACCCTCATCCCAAACCTCCAACATAATTCATTCTAGATTGTAATAGAAGTTAAAATTCTAATCTTTCATTATAATTGGGTACCGTTTGTGATTGGATTCATGGGGTTTCCGATCCCAACCATTTCCTTTATATAGGGGAGCCTTTACCAATATTTCATTAGGTATATAATTAACAAGGACCATTATGACACTTACGAGTTGATTTCCATCAACACAGAGCCAAAAAAATGCAACTTCACCCCTTCAACCTCAAGGAATTTCAATACATGGGACTTCCGTAGGATCTTCAATTAACAGGAACATCGAGATACATGGAATGAGATATTTTGATTCCAAAAGATTACAACTAAATAAAACATTATAACATGAAAAATAAAAAATCATGAAGTACCTTTGGATGATAACATTAAAAAAGTGGGCATTAAACAAGCTTCAAGGTGTCAATGCTATAAAAACATCTAGGATTAAAGAATAAACCACATCTTTTTAGAAGAAAAATGGGCCGAAGATGTGTGGATGTTATTCTGGGATTTTCGTGCTCTTAAATCTCATGTCCTTCATGATTCCCTATTCTTGGAGAATTGGTTCTAGGCGACAAACAATACAAGCCTAGAGAAGATGGCGCACTATATCATTCTTCATTATAGTTATTGGTCCATATGGAAGGCTTATAATCATTCTTGGTATAATGGATCATTTTCTACAGGGAGTTACATCATTGCACGAACAAGAATTCTCTAGATCAACTAGGATACTCTCTTTAGCAAGTGGTGGGAGTATTTTTCTCTAAGGTAACTTCTAGTCAGATCTTTACTGGTGCAAACCGCCATCTCCAGACTGCAGGGATAGTGGGTGTGTTGGATTCATCCAAAAATGGATTAAAAATAATTATGGATGGCTCATGATTATCGGGTGAAATATAAGGGGGAGAGGTTGTATGTGATTCTAGGATAAGTATTGTACTCAATTTAGAAACCCATTATGGAAGCGTTAATTCACTAAAGGATGAGGGTAATGTAGTTCTGACCAGGTTCAAACACTATAACTAGTGTAAGGTTGACTTATCTCAAGTGGAAATAGACTCCATGACCATCCATTACTCCTTTCCCTATAAAGGATACATCCCTTTTTATATTTCTACATTATCATGAAATGAGAATCCCTCTTAAATGAAAACATACTTGTAACCCACACATGGTGAGAGAGAAACAAGAATACAGACCATCTCGCTTCTTTGTCTGTTTATGGATCCAATGTCACCTGACTCCCGAACATCACTTTATTTAAACTCGAATGGGTGAATTTGATATAAGAGGATGCCCTTGACATCCACTACTCTAGGCCCCTATGCCTCATTTGTGTTTTCTATTTGATTCCTTGTACCTACCTTTCTTGAATAAATATAAGATGATGATGATGATGATTATACTGACACCCATCTTTTAAAAAGTTTGTCCTATAAAAAACCGAGCCATAATAAATGATGCGTAGTTTTTTAAAATAGATCCCAAAAAGTTCATATGGGTTTCTCCATCTTATTTCAAATATATAAAAATATCCATCTACTATGCCTTTTCTATGTCCATTATTGTTTATCCAATGTTTTTTACTAAAACAATGATTGATATTCTAAGATCAATCCAATAATAGAATTCCCATAGCAATGTCTCTATTTGATACCTCATTCCAATATCTTAAACTTCTTCCATAGTTGAGATTCACTATGCATTTTTACTGATTAAAACATTTTTATAATCATTTTAATAAGAATATTTCTAGTAACTACTCTTTATATAAAGTGAATTCTAAGTTCGAAATTCAGTGTGGCCTAAAATATTTAGCACACCATTTCGTAAAAGTTGAATAGTGTAATGTAAAGTTGTAATTGTACCCCTTTAAATATGTGCACCTAAAGTAGAAATTATGAAATACCATATTCTTTTTAACTCTCACTGAAATTCCAAAATTGAATATCTTACTTTATTATATTTTTTTGGTTTCTTTCCATTTCTTCTTAAATATCCATAAACATTCCTGAAGCTTAATGAATTATCTAATGATCAAAACCATATTCAAAATTCCCTAACTTCAGTGTTAAGAAGATTATTCAACCTTCCTAATTTTATCTTGTTAAAATATAAATTAATATACATTGTATCTTAGTATCATCACATTTAGGAATTAAAATTTTTATGTAATGTTTCTTAGAATTATCCATTCATTGGATTATTTTTACAATTTTTTATTTATATACTCCTCCATCTTGTAAAATATCTTCACTTATACACTTTCTTTGTCTAGTTGAATCTATCAAATCATCCCTCTTCATCTCAAACAACATATATTTATTGAATTGAAAAATTCATCCGAGTACAACGTCTTTATGTCATCCATCCAGTGAAATTGCAGAAGTTTGTATGATATTCATCCATCTGATGGATCTTTGTCTAATGTGATAAATACACTAGGATTCCTTTAACAAAACACTTAATAAATTATGAATTTAAATTTCATACAAAATCGTTAAATTGAAACTCCATCGATCTATATCCTGTAAAATGGATCCATTGGGGAAGTTTGGCTACAATATTTAAAATTCTAATGATTTATGTTAAAAAAAATTATTCTTAATCTAAAAACATTGGATTGATATTTTTTATATTTTATATTTTTATTTACAAATAAAATATTTAAAAACCTACTAATGATTTTTGTAATTGTCCTTTATACAAACTAAAAAAAATAAAATTTTAACAAAAACTATATCCGAAGACTTATTCTATGGTATATCTAGGAAACCATGCCTAGTGTTTAATTTGAACTTATCTATCTATGGAATTCATTCAACTATAACTCTATGTTCTTACATCTGTCTGGTTATCCTTTTCATATATCCTATGTCCATTAATAATGTTGTACTTATCTATCTTTTATAAACTTCTATGTCTAATCTCCATGCTTCTGGTTTGTCTGAATATCTATATATGGAACTCTGGGTCAAGTAGATTATTTAGTCCATTCTTCTATCCCTTTGTATAAAAGCAGACATCTCCAGTTTGAATCATGAAATTTCCTAATATTGGAAACTTTAAAGAATAAATTTTATTCATATAAATTTGAAATGTTTCTTAACAATGTTAAGGAAAATTCTTCCACTACATCTAATAACTTCTTAAAAAACATTCATAAAAACTTTTAGCAAATATTTATTATGTATTAAACAAAAAAATATAAACAAAAGATTAGTTTTCAATAAATAATTATTTTTTTAAAAAATACCGATGTATATTTAATTAGTTATGTGAAAATATTTATTAAAACCATGTTTTCCTATTGTTTGATTAATTGTTTTCATAATGAAGGTTCCAAAACCACTCAAAACACATTGCAGTCGTCACAAATAATGATTGGATCTTAAATATAGAGGATTACCTATAGAGGTAGGGGACCTATATTTTTTTCTTCTACGATCACCATCATACTTAACTCTATTGAAGGAGAAGATATAGGCCACTATATTCATAAACCATGTATGATCTATTTTTATTGCACTTTCATGCTTATTCCATTAAGGTATATATGTGTTGTGTTTGGGTTTTATTAAATTTCCTAGGATTATAAGATGTTACCTTAGAATCCATTAGTTGTATCATATTCTTTATCATCCTCAAATAAATATGTTTGTTTCACTGAAAAATGAAGAACTCCTTTAATTCCTAATTACTAATTTGGATTCATTTAGTGTTCATTTATATTGTAACATAATAATGGATCCTCAAAATATCTATAAGAGATTTTGTTAATGTGTTAACATGGTCTAGAGGAAAATGAAAAGAAGTGTTATTCGATAACACTACTTTTGGTGGGAGCTATGTAAAACATATCATGATTTCTTCTCTATATGGAGAATGCATTGAGTGTCAATGCAATGTTGATAATGGGATTGATATTATCTTATAAAACAAAATAATTTCATGCAAGGGAGGACGATATGAAGTGAGGTTTTCAGACCATCATACTCAGTATGTAGATGTCAAATATGGAATACATTGAGGGAACTCTAGAAAATCATAAAATTATCAAGCATGAATCGTAGAATGTATGGTCAAATGTTATATATAGATTTAGAATGGGTGGATATCAGGTGTAATGGGAATTTGAAGGGGGTACATGTAGCTTGGTCAGGGAAGAATAACACCCTACTGAATAGATACCACAAAAGAATTTTCATTAGGATGACACTAATTCATTACCTATGATGTGTTATAAATGGACAGTACAATTTCATAGCATCGCCTTGTGCTAGGCTTCCACCATGACTCAACATGTGATAGTTGTCCCTTTATCATCCAACCAAACTCCCCTAGTCTTACACAAATGTACGAAAACTTGAACCTCTTGTACCACACATAGTTGAGTTTCTTTTACAATGGATTCTATATGTTGTGTATGGATGATTGGATAAGTGGTATAGAAAATAGTTGAACCATTCTTAGTGAAATAAAATAAAATGTTTATTTTATTTAAAATTATTATAGTTTATAAATAAATTTTAAGTGATAAGTGTAAGTAATTGTTTTTAAAATGTTGTTTTTACAATCTTAAATTTAAATATGAAAATATTATATGAGTTTCTCAAGTTAAATTAAATATTTATGTATTAAGAAAATTTCATTTGTAATTGAATTAAATCATTTATAAATAAAAAAAATAATGGGAAAGGTTGTTTTGTAATAGTTAAAGAATTAATAATTATTTTATAAATTAATTTTCTTAAAAATGATTATAGTTAATTGATTAATTTTTTTGAAACAATTATAATAAAATTTCCAATAATATTAAAGTGTTAATTTTAAGAATATACATTTTAAATTTATATGGTTTATAAAATATATTTAAATAATAGTAAATGTTATTTTATCTTTTTATATGCCCATTTATTAAATTTCTTAAAAAAAATGTTATTTAATAATGACAAGGGAAATTTAACACTTTAGTATTTCATGATATACTTTTAATTTAATAAATTTAGTATCTTAGGTGGAATGCTTTATAAACAACCCTGAGCCTAAATGAACTTTAATATTGTATACCATTATAAGCTTGAAAATAAAAATTGAAGTGTATGAATATAAATTACCACATTAAGAGAAATATATGTTAATGTTTTATTTAAAGAAAATTAATTAATCAATACATAATAAATAATTTTTCAATTTTTAGTAAATCTGTTTTATGCTTTAAAAATATGTTTTACTCAAAAATGTTTCTATTGAATTTTGTGCATGAATACTAGAATTGATTTCTTCCACTTTTATAATTTTTTTGTAGAAAAAATATCATTTTTAAGTCATCATATCAAAATTATTTTAATGTTAAATTATGATATTTTTTGGAAATGATTATTTTTTTAGAGTTTATTGAAAAATAATGTTATTATAGAAAATTATATTTTCAATTTATGTCTTTATAAATTTACATTTTTATAAATTTATTTTAAAATTTCATTAATTCCTTTTGATTAAACCTAATCTAATTAATGTAATTATAACCTATATTATATTTAATTTTGGTATAAAACTATTTTATACATAAAATTAACTTATCTAAAAAACCATTTTCATCGTATTTTGTAGGTTTTTTGAAACATAATTTCTTCCACTTAAAGAAATAGAATGTTATAAAATGTATTACATATTTGGAATCATCATTCCCAAATTCTTCAATGATGCCACTTCCATTTTTGTTCATAATTAATTTTAAACATAGTATTATTTTTTACAAAAGTTAATGTTAAAACGGGTTTAATAGGGGGTTAAACTAAGAGATAATGGTAATATTTCCAATTATACATTTAATAAATCCTAAATTATATCCATATCATGACCCTATATTTCCAAACATTTAATACTTGTATATTTTGAATTATTTTTCTTGATTTTTACATTGTTATATTTTAATCATCTAAAAAATTCCAAGTGTGTTATCTCCCCCCATATAGAAAGAAACCCATTTTTCTGTTATTTAAAATAGTTTAATCCACATAGATCAACCTAAACTCAATATATATATATATATATTAAACTACCCTATACATGAATTATAGGTTTTGGTCTTCTTAAAATACCATCCCTTTGTCCCTGTAGCTAGTTTAGGAGCTATAAGAATCCAGCTGGCATATGGATCTCATATGAATTTCAAATTATTTCAAATATATGTTAAATATTCTTCATAAATGTATTTTTAATGGAGGATGTTTATGTTGAACAAAAACCTAGTTTTGAAGAACCCCATTTTTTAAATTCATTATTCAAAATTAACAAATCCATCTATGGCCTTAAACAAGTACCTATTTATTAGTATTAAAGAGTAATTGTTTTATTTTATAAAATTTTTTTTACATGGGATTATAAAAATCCACCCACTTTATGAAAATATAACCAAAAGGTACGTTTCTTTTCAAAATATATGTTTTTGATATTATTTTTGTTTAACCAGCCAAAAATGTTTCAGTGATTTTTCAAAACACATGAAATAGAATTTGAAATGAGAATGATGGGTTTATTAAAATATTTAAATGGTTTTAAAAATTTTCTAATAGATTTTAAAATGATTTAAATGAAATAGAATACATATTTTTTTAAAATAATAGGTTTGGACATGAATATTGAAAAAAATATTCAAATCCTTTGAGTTCTAATATTAAAAAGGATTTTTTTGGAACATGAAAACCATTTGATAACAATATAAATAGAGAAATAAACTGGTGTCTTATTTTCTTAATGAAAGTACGATTGAAATTATTTTTTTAATTTTTATTTGTGAAATATTTCAACAAAAAAATATCATTTAACCGCTACCAAAATAATTTTTTTTTATTTTTAAAGTGGATATATCACATTATTCTCTTTCTGAAACATATGATTTTAATTTTACATGATATTATGGTTCTCATTTTGATGCTTGTAGACTAGATAAAAAAAGTACCTCAGGAAATTTTCATTTTCTACTTAAATCCTTAGTATCATGGTATTCTAAGAAACAATATTCTATTTCAAATTAAATTTGAAAACTGAGTATATTGTAGCTAAATGTTATCGTGGATAGATTCTATGTATAAAACACTCCTGGATAAATTTTTGATTAAATTTTAATTGTATTCCAATCTAATGTTATAACACTAGTGTTATAAAAATTTCAATGAATCTGATAAACCATTAGAGAAAAAAGAAAATATAATTATGGAATCATTTCTAGAAAGATAACTAAAAAAAGTGATATATTTTTATTTTTTATTTTTTATAGAAAATAAATTTTTATAAATTTTAACAAAATCAATTCTCACTGAACGATTTTATTTTATTTAATAACATTTGGGTTTTTTTAATTTTATTCAATATATTTTTCTATTAATAATTTGTTGTATAATAATATATATTTATCCTATTCATCGTTCCTTATTTTTTGAGCTGCCTTTTTTAGTTTTAGTTAAATCATAGTATGACGTATAAAGTTTAATTTTAATAATTAATCATTGTGTAACTTTTTGGGACATGTTATTACATCAAAATAATGAAATAAAATCATTATTACTTACAAAACTTCTGACCATTTGTGACACAATACTATCTCTCCTTACTCTCAAACCCTATTTTCACTAAGCCTTTAAACATTAAAACCTTATACCATCTTTAATTAGGGGAAAAAATAAGTTATTTGAATAGGTTTCTAAATAAAGATTAAATCATTTAAGGTTTGTGGAAAAAAATTCTTATTAGGAAAAATTTGATTTCAATTTACATGATAGGATTGAGATATTGATCAAAAGAGTCTCCATTTATTAAGGATGGGAGTGAATTTTCAATGAGAAAAGAATGGAGTTTTTTTTTGTTAAGGAATATTGTTATTTTTATGTGACTGATTTGCTTCAGTATAGAGATTTTAAAGATCTTTTTATTCTAACCATAAATAAATTTAATATTTTGAAGTATTTAATAGTAATGGATGAGGTTTTTATATTTCAAAATATGGTCATTACCTTTCCAATTATTCTCTTAAATCCATCCAAAAATTTATCCCTCCATAGACTATGAAATCCTTTTTCAGTATACATATTTATAAAAGAAATCCATAAAAGACCTGGAGATGGGAAGAAAATCCATAGAAAATTTTAATTAGTCAAAAATCACTAAAATATAATTTTATTTGATAAAATTTCATTTGAAGATGTTTCTTTGTTATATTTTTCCTCATAGAAAAGTATGTGAATTTGTAATGTTATGTAATGAGGTATATGTTCCATGTTAAAAAAAACTTTTAAATTATTTCAATTTGGGGAGTGCTACTGATGGTTTGTCTCAAAGATGGTGTATGTCTAGAAAAAACTAATGGAACCTAATAATATGATTGAAAAAAATACATTATAGTATTTTTAAAGCTAAGTGGGGTTTTCTAGATCTTTCCAGCGAGTAATGTTTTACCAACTAGAGTAAAAGAGTAGATATAATTAAGCCCTAATCATTTTGATTGGGAGAAATGTCTTTTAATTATGTTGGATGGACTATCTTAAGAATCCCTTACAAGTATAGTTTTGGAAGAAACAATATATATTTTCAATCCTGTTGATATATGAAAAAAATTTCAAGTTATTTTATTTGTAAAGATTTAGTTGGATGATGCTTGAATATAGTAGGAAACTTCACATTGGGTACAATCATATGTGAATCATATAGTTGTGGATAATCCATTCCTTATGGTTTTTCATCCACATGTTTTACTATATTATACAAGAATATAAGGTTTTCTTTGGCCTATATAATACTTTTAGAATTATCCAAGAAAGGATCATATTTATTAAATTTGGATCTATTCCTCTATTTGATGTCTTGTTTCTTTCTGTGAAAAATTAGTGAGTAAAAAAATAATCTGTTTATTTTATCATAAGTGTGATTTTTTTTGTTAGAATAATATTATTTAAAGGATGCTAACATATCTTTTATATTGGTAGCCACCGTGAATCCAATGTAAGAAAATATATAACCATATCATGTGGTAGAGTTAACTATAGTTTAAGAAATTTAAAAAGTTGATGTAAGTCAGGAGGTGAATGAATGTCAAGGTGTAGAAGTGCTTTAAAATTATTATTTTCTTTCTCTTGAATATTTTAGTACCTCAATGATACCTAGAGACAATCTTTATGTGGAGGTTGAGTGATATTTTTTAAGATATAATTAGATGATTTCTAAAATTAATCTTATGTAAAATGCGATGATCAAGTCCCATACAAAGGTCATGATTCTAGATAATCCTCATGATAAGAATATCTAGATCAATCTATGATGGAATCGTTGTTAGATGTGTTTTATCAAGATACATACACCCTAACTAATGGTATCAAATTCATGCAATGTGAATATCTTTTAACAAATATTTTCAAGAACATTAGTGTTTTTTTTTGTTTTTGACATGTGGAGTGTTATATTCAACCTGATAA
Organism: Viscum album; assembly: GCA_963277665.1. NCBI lineage: Eukaryota > Viridiplantae > Streptophyta > Magnoliopsida > Santalales > Viscaceae > Viscum > Viscum album. The sequence continues at coordinate 1,948,607,507 of OY728130.1, forward strand.
AACCATAACCAATATGAATTAGACTCAAAAAGAGATTAATACTATGATATGATATGATTTCCCTTTAATTTAGAATGCTTTAGTGAAATATCGAAATGATGAAAGATTTATTGTCACTAAACTAGGGAGTATGGATAGGTCATTAGAAAAAAATTAATAGCTTTAGAAGGCATGTTTGGATACCTACATCAATTTGTCATGATCTCCATAATTTTAGACTCTTCTTACAAGGAAGTAGATTCCTTTGCTGAACATAAGGAGTATCTGGTCACCTCCAAAGTTAATGAAGTTGATCATACTAATGTATCTTGGATAGTAATAATTAATTCCCCCATACACCATTTTAGTCAATTTTACTGATTACCAATTGGATGTGTTAATGAATTTGATACTAATTTGTTTGAATAAGGGTGATTGGAAGAAGCTATTTGGAAACACTTCTTAAAATATTTGGAATGGATTTACTACTCTACAAAACTATTAAAAAAATGATGTGGTAATAAGAATTGACATATGTGTATATGATCTATATCACTTGTGATGTATACATTCACTTATACCTTCGATTCATGGTTATCATACTACCACATCAGAGATACTAAAGTAAATAATTTTTTAAATGGTGATTTATCAAAAGGAGAATTTGATTCTTGGAGTAGAAACCTCAAAAAACCCTCTAACTATGTTAGATTAGTTTCTATTCACTAAAACCAATTTTTTTTATCAATATTAAGATCAAAATATGTTATCTTATATTCTGTCTAGTACATTTAGGGTAGTACCTCATGATAGATCTATCATTAGAGTTTCTTTTGTCTTTGTGTCCACATAGAATGTATAATTAGAAAAAATGTTGATGCCCCATTTCCTAACTAGTACTTACATCTTGGTTAAATCCAATCCTTCAAGATACCTCCTTTTAAGAATTCAAAATAGAACTAAATATATAAGGATTATTTTTTTATTATTTATGTTAGGATTAAAAAATAACCCTTAATATTTTCTAAAAAAATTAAATGGTTGATTTCTTGTATCTTGGATGTTTTTAATTCATAAATACTTTCTTTCCTTATTATATTTCACTATTTTCATTACTATTTTTTTAGTTTCTCATTTATCATAAATATTTTGGTATATAATATACATATTAGGTGCTTGGGGGGTACAATTACATTAAAACACACAAACACATTACCCACAGACAACCCAAAAGGTAGGTCATATTCCCCAATGGATAACCCACCCAAACAACCACAATTATTACATCATATCATTTTGATCCAAAGTCCCAGTGGGAATAAAGACCATTACATGGAATGTAGGCCAAAAGGTTTGTCCAAAATGCCCATTCTGTGAATAGTACCCAGCATCTACAATACCTTATATAGTACCACCACCACTACAGTCCCCGCCACTATAATATTTTTTCCCACCGTTGATACAGTGCCCACCATTGATACAGTACTTTCATTTCTATAGTAAATACCACTAATGAAGTTCTTCTATAGTACCTTTTCCCAATTGGTTATGAACCCCAAACTTCATGTAGTATTACAGGTCTACTTTACCATTACGCCAAACCCCAACTACTTTTCATACAATATAAATTGTGTTGATTTTTTTACATTTTTTTCAATGTATATGTGTTATTATTTCATGAAATTCTATTATTTTGTATTATTTTTATACTCAATATTATGTTTTTTATTCACTTACATACCTAATATTATTCATATTTAGTACCCACTACTCCATATTTTTACACTTCTTCATGTTCAATGCTGTTTGTATTATTTTTCCTTACCCATTATATTTTTTATATCCAAAATAGATCTGGAGGGGGGTCTAAAATATAGAACGAAATATTTCTTTGTAAATAAAATTTCAATTTTTTATAATTTAATGGGTTCTATGTTTATTAAAAAATGGAATAATTTTGAAAATACCTATGTTGTTCTAATATATCTTATTAAACATTTTGTGTTTTGATGATTCACGAAAACCCAAATTATTTATTGAAATGTTAATCTTATGTGTTTCAGATTATATATAAAAATATTATTTAATGTTATATGCTAATTATTCAATAAATTAAAAATGATTTTGTATTACATGAATAATTCATCAATATAATTTATCCTGATATAGTAATTAGTTTCAATTTATCGATTCAGAATTTTTTTCTAGTCAGAAGAATTTATCTAACTTGAAAATATTGTCTTACACCTAAAATAATTCTCTTACAAAATTTATTCTATACTGGTATTGAAATATCATGTTTGTTCTAAATGATTTTAACATAGGGAGGCCCAACATAAAATATCTTCTTAATGTGAATGTAAATTAAATTACAATATAGAATTATATTAATAATTTTTTATGTTCAGAAAGAAAATTCATATAGAAATTAATAAATTAATTTATCCTATAAATAAGAAAATTATAATATAATTATCATACATATGTCAAGGAAAGATAAAAAATTTCTTCTTCTTACTAATTTAACGGTTATCCTATAGATTCTAACAATTCAAAATTTATCTTATAGAAACAGAAGATCTATATAATTTATCGTAAATGTTAAAGAAGCCAATAATGAAAATAGTTTTACACTACGGAGAAATTTTTTTATAAGAATAGTAATTAGAGTCCTTTATCTTGCATTGATAAAGTTAACCTATAAAGAATAATTAGGAATATAATACTTATGATTTATGTCAAAAAAATTTAATTTTAATTATGATTTTATATGCATAAAAAACGTTTTCCAAATATGAAATGATTAATTTAGACAAAGTTTATTTTTCACAGGAATGGAAAAATCTAATGAAGATGAAATATCTAATACCTATAGTGTGTTTTCATTTAATATTTTAAAATTAATGAAACTATCCAACAAAGATATTTGTACCTTAGATTTCAAAATGGATTATCCTCTTGACCATTGTGATTATCGAGTCTTCTTAAATTAAAATTCAAAAGAGAAGATATTAAAATATGTGTTTTATACTGCATGAAAAATAGAGACATAAACATTTAAATGAAATGAAACATGTTTCATGCATAATATAAAATAAAATGCCTGATGTTTGACCACAACTATTGTGAATAAAATAATATCTTTTAAAATAGAAGGACATCTAGGTATGATCTTATAAGATACTCATCTTCTCTAGACGTCTCTTCATTTTCTCTCAATTTCATATTTCAATTTTATTCTCAATTTGTAATCTTTTATTATTCTCTCTCATATTTGGTAGTTCCAACTTCTTATAATAATCTATAAAGGATCATTGTAAAATAATATTGAAGTATGTTGTCTATAAATACTTTTTAGATCATGGTAATATCTTATTATATTGTTCATAGTGATACTTTCCCTCACTTATTCTGGTAGCCCCAGAAAAGGGGTTGGTGATAGTGAAAATCACCTAGCATTAGGAGTTGAGTGTTGGTGGAGTGGATTAGGGGATATCTCTTCCCTTAACCACAATATATCTCATATGATGATATTATCTTTTTATATTTATTTCAAATTCTTATTTCATTATGAAAATATCAAAACTAGTGAAGTCTAGAAAGTAAATAGTTTAATGGGAAGGAAGATTCAAGAAAACAATTCATCATCCTCATGAGTATTGGTGAAACTAACCTCTGGGAAACAAATATATCTTCCAAGGGTTCAATAATACACAAAACTTACACCTTATAAAATTCTATTATGGTAGTGTCTATGAACTCTATAGGACCTCGATGAGATACCTGAAGAATATGAGATTTTTTTCTTTTATATCAGTAATAACACCAAGACTCATACTTCACCAATAGAAAATGAATGTATTTCAATTTAACAAATTTCCATAATTACACAACCCTAGGAATTTCAATTTCAACTTACTCTCATATGTGTGACATTATTGGTTGACACCGGGAATTGGTTCTACTATAAAATCACTTAATCCTCTAAACCAGATTACCAAGAATCTTGAGAATAAGATGAAATTAAAAATGAATTAGAAAATCCATTAAGCAGACCAAAATTACTGAAGTTAGGGGACATCGATTCATTTATAAATTTGCAGGCCTTCTGAAGAGAAAAAAATATATGTCATCAATGAGATGAATAACATTGGACCATATGAAGGAAATTAATTTATTCTTATGTATAAAAAGATTTATGAAAATTTAGTATATCTAAAGTGGAACACTCCTTTTATCCTTAATATCTATCGATGATATCTATAACATATATCAATGGTTGACCAAATTGAGGCACTAGAAAAAATTAATGAGGTCCAAGCCCATTGTAAACACCAAAGGGGAGATTAGTAACTTTTTATAGTGGAGGTACCATAGGGAACGTTGAATTTTCAGAAAACACTAATAGTTATAAAATATTTGTTAGGGGGAAAATCAATGATGGGATATATAGAAGGACCAAGTGAGGAACCCCCTATAGTATAGAGGGGAGGATGATGAATTAATTATCACTAGTCTATGAAACCCAATGGAATTTTTATATAAATTAAATAATCTATATACAAACTGATAATCATAAATCATATCATACAATACATTATAATACATCACACCACATAAAATACTATACTAAAAGTTTTATGTAAAAACAACAATATATCATCATTAAATTTCCATCAAATTATTTTCCATTAATGTTTACCAATAAGATTCGATTTCCAATGGGGATCTAACAAAATTTATAGATCATTATATTTATTATAGATATTTTATAATAAATACAACTTAATGACATATGAACATCAATATAACTCATTTATAATTATTTCAACATGTGATTAACATGAATAATATTTAGTTTTTTAAAATCAAAATGAATGAACATAAAATAATTTTAATTAATATGACTCAACTCTACCTTATTTATCCATTAGATGGAAAATGATAAAGTATTCATTTACTAAAAAAATAATTTTATTTCATTCCCCCACCCTTTAATAACTTAATACAAACAAGAATTTAAATCAATGGTAAGGAGGATCATATCCCACTATATTAGATATATCCTATCAAAAAATTGTCTTTTTAGAAATAAATTATCATGTATAATATTAATAAAATAAGTTTTTCACTTATACCAATGTTCATCACCTCCATGTAACATTATAAATTTTCATTATACTAATTATTTAAAATATTAAATATCAATTTATGTAAATAAATCATTGATTCCAAATATTCAGCGATCATATATTCTATTTTTTATTTATATATCTTGTAATGGATTATTTTTTATTATAACCATCACAAATTCTAATCAGGATACTTCCAATTATAATTTTTCAAATATTCTCCAATTGTTTATTTATAATACAAAACAATTCTCTGATGTGTATCCATATATATAAAATATCTTTTAAGAAACATTAATATTCACGTTACTCACAAAACCTGCAGGTTTTCTTGATTTTGTTCATAATTTTCCACATGAATATGGATGCCTTCAAATATTTTTTATTTCCAAGAGAATATTCAACAGGCACACACACACACACATATCCTATACATATATTATAATCCAAAAAATAATTTAAATTCTTTTATATGAAATATTTCAACTAGTATATTTTGTTAAATCCTTCAAATACTTTTGGAATATATTTTATAAAATCATAATTTAAATGTTATTTTATCAAAAATTGAGTTTGGTCTCAATAATTTTTATGTATTACCCATGCGATTAAAATATGAATTTTTCATTTCATTTTTATCAGTCTTGACCCTCCCTAGACTCAAGAACATTTTTTTGGTGACATAATTTTCTTATTATACTTAAAATTCTCAATCCATTTCATGTTGGTCTATTTGAATTTCCTTGTTTTATAAAGGTTTTTTTATTTCATGTATCTCATGTATTTAGAAATAAATATTTAATAAATTCAGGAATGTAATTTTATTGGAAATGATTTCATTGGGAATTAGGAACTCATAACAAATGATGCCATAGTGGTGCATGTTCAAGGGACATAACAAACATTGTTCGGTGAGGTCTGGGGTTCGATTTCTCCTAGCCCGCTCTTGGGCGGTTTTCCACCTCCCATGTACCACATGTCTTTTCAGGTCACCCGGTGTCTCATCAGGTGGGAAGAATGGGTGCACTTCACCCGACTGACATATTACTGTGTCGACCTATCGCTGATCGAGGTGTTACCCCATGGGACGCACTATCATCTTGGTTGGCAAGAGATCCTTCCTGGACGGGGCTTATCCGGAAGACCTCTTCATGGGGAGGGGGGTTTTTGAGTGTGGAGGGTTCTAAAAGGCCACTCTTGGGGATTCCATTTTTTCGAAAAGAGAATTAGGAACTCATATAATTTGTTTATTGATTCAAACAAGTGATCTTTGATATTTTTAATAAAATTCTAATAAAAAACTTTTTTTATTTCATGAGTTATAGATCTATAATTTTTTATTTTTGTTCTTATTCACCTTTATTGATACTCTATAGAAAAATATATGTATTTAAAACTTTCTAAATCACCAACATGTATTTTTTATCAAAATTTTAAAAAATATACTAAATTTTACCTAAAATTATTTTTAAAAATAAATAATTAATAAATAAATATATATTAAATATTATATTCTCATATTTTAATTTGTTAATTCCTTGAAATAATTTTTTTAACAAAATTCTAGATGATTTTCCCAAGTTCCTTCTTTCGTTTACATATTTATTATAACGATTTAGGGTAACTTCATTTATGTTTTCTTATTTGAGTAGAATAATTTTAGTAAATTAAAGGATAAAAGATACATTATATGATTGCCAATATTTTATTTTAAATCTTCCATGTCATGATATTAATTTTCATAACCTACTATTGAAAAAATCATATTTGATTAGAAAGGAAATTTTCAATCAACATATTTTTCCATTAATTTACTCAATAATCATATTTTTTAACCTTTAATGTATATAAATATTATTAATCTTTTATTATTATTCTATTTTGACAATAACTTTTAATGACATACACTAATATGAACTTTATACACAATTATTATTTAATCATAGTAAAAACTTTAAAACATAAGATATTTGCAAAAATATGAAAGTCTATTAATAAATTATTGGGCACTATTTTAATGTGTTGAAACAAAACTCCATAAACAATTAGCATGACCAAAATTCTAAATATGTGTAGATATTCAATGTAAACATCTATATACTTTATGCAAAATGAAATATATTTTACAAGAAGAATAAATTTTTTTTACATAATTGTAATACCAATTTTTGATCTATTTTCAAATTAGTCCAGAAAGGTTACAATATCACTGATATAGATATTATAGTATTAAACATATCTTGAAGTATTATTAAGAGTTTTGATTATACCATCCTTGTTTAATGTGAATTTGATATAAATTTTAGAGATTTATATAATATGGGTTATATATAGGGGTGTAAAAATGTTATTAAACTATTAAAATATAAAATTTAATTATAATTCTTTATTACTTGTTAAGAATGATTGTTTAGGCTATTTTTTCCCTTGTTACCCATATCCATTTAATAAAAATAATATTGCATGGATATTTATTTTTTTATAATTTTAACACTAAATGTTTGTGGCTATCAGTTATTTAGTAGTGGATGTTATCCTTATAAAAATAGTATTTATTTTTATAAGTAGAAGATAGGTATGTCAAAGGGGATAAAATTGGACTACATTATGTATGATTTCTCAATTTATATTTCTTATATATCCCATATAATTTAATGGTATATAAAATAATAATAAATCATAAATAAGAATAGAATATCTAGGTTGTCTGTAAGAACACCATTCTTATATTTGAGGTACGGGTTCCTTCCTTTCTCTTTTCCTTAAGTGTTTTTGAGAATATATGGAAAATGAAAAAAATCCTAATTTTTTTGGAAAGTATATTCCATGTACTTTGTCCACACGCCATGTACTTTTAGGCGTGTGGGATGAGTACACGGGGCGTGCAGCCTTTCCGGGGATGAAGGGTGTAGGAACCGACTACACGCCATCTAGTGGTCCCTTAAACGCTGTATAGTAAGTCGATAGGCCAGAACAGTAAGGTGGTGGAGCAACCGCTAGCTAGGAAATAGTACACACCGTGTACTCAATAGTATATGTCGTGTACTCATGTTGACGGATGAACAGTGTGGCGATGCCGCTAGAGGAACAGTTAAATGAAGGGAGTACACACTGTGTACTTGGATGTACACACCGTGTACTATGTTTTTTCGCTTAAAATGAGCAGTAGCCTCACCTATTCAGAGGGAAGGCTTAGAATGGAAGAGGGAGCTCGGTAGGGATGACCAAACCTTTGAAGATCCGCTAGGTGTTCGTCTGAAATCTGATTCCGCTTCAGACTATCTCGTTAGAACCGCACGAGTAAGACCTCTCTTCTCCTAGCATGTTTCTTACCAATTATTCCTCTAACGGGAGTTATTTGAGGTTAAGAAAGTTTATTTCTTTGTAAGATCTATGCTATTCTTGGGCGTATCTGGAACTAACGTTCGTGTATATCATTCCTTGGCATATAAGGTAGGTGCCTTGGTGTTTAGTTTTCCAACTGCCATGTGTTTTGTGTATTTTTGTACCACGAACCCATGTTGGGGTGTCGTGTTGCTGAGGCCATTGCTATATTAGACACCTAGAATTGATTATGAATTTAATTATGATATTAAACTGCTGGTTGGGATCGTTTCTTGGATCTGGAACCACCCCAGGGGTGTGTTCCACTGTTTAGCCATTTGGCCACGATACCTGAGGGTATGCCTTAAAAGAAGTAAATGTAGAATTTCTTTAAGAGGAATTGCTTGTTTACTACTTGTTTATATGTTGGGCATGGCCCGATTACATCGTGCCTGAGGGCAGTGTTTTGCTATAGCCTGAGGGCGTGACTGTTTTAGCCTAGGGGTGACATTCTATTTCTCCTGAGGGAAACCTTTCATGCCTAAGGGCTTGACTTCTGTGTCTGAGGGCGACACTTCGTACGCCTGAGGGAAATTTCTTTTACGCCTGAGGTTAATACCTGCGGGTCAGATTCTGTATAGCCTGAGGGTGTGGTTCCTATTTTAGCCTAAGGGAAAGATACTGGTAGGCTTGAGGGCTTGGTTATGTTGCACACAAAATGTTACTAAATTAAATGGATTAAATAAATAATAAAATAGAAATTTAACTGTTAAGTAAGTTACTTTTGAGTACTGCTTAGTTTATTGCATTTTTTCTACTGCACACTATTGTTTCATGCTTTCACACATTTGGGCACGAGCCTTTGGTGGGTGCCTACTGAGATGTATTTCTCACACCCTGTTTGGGTCACACTTTTTGGCCCAAACAGATTACTTTTCTGCAGGTGTGGATAGGGGAAAAAGTCCCTATACAGGTACTTGACTATTGCTGAGGAGTAGGAGGGCATGGGACCGAGCCTAGGCTCATGATGCCGCTATCAGCTGTTTTTCTTTGTTTTGCTGTACTCTGCATTTTGTTGTACTGTATTGATGTATAACATGTTCTGGCTGTTTTCTTAAGACTTGAGACATGTATTATCATTACTGATATACTATTGATTGTATCCACTGCAGTTGTTTATTTTAGTTGTGTATGGTTTACCGCTTCCACTGTTCGTTGTATGTTTTATTTCATTTCGATGTGCTACACTTTGAAAAATGAGGGCATAGTTTCCCCACTATCAGACCTGGGCCCTTGCTGCTTGTCGACAGCCTTTGGAGTTTGGGGAAATGCGCTTGAGGTCACGTGGCGAACCTGGTTCGGGGCACCCATTGAGTGGCATCTGGAACCAGGACGTTACGAAGTGGTATCAGAGGGGTTCTTTTCTTTGACTTACTATTTGGAGCCGTAGTCAGGGATATGATGAACGATAGTTGGTAATAAGCTGTGCCCGGGTGTAGCTAACCCATGTACAGGGAAAATCCAATTTACCCCGTATTGAAATTTTTCTGATTTTGCAATTTTACAGTTGAATTGATTTCACCATTGGGTGACGCACTTGTGATTGTGCTATTTATATTTTTTTAAAGGGTTCTATTTTGTTGCAACCTGATGAGATGAGGGTATTCCATCTCATACATCATTTAGGCACACGGTAGATATCACATTCCATGCATAGTTCAATGCCATGTAGGTGCATTAGAAATTGCATGTTGTTGTGATAGTTGTTGTTGTGCTAGTAAAGCATGCTGTTGTGACAGCTGCTCTGATAAATACCGGCTATATGATATGGTATTATTGTGTGAGATTGTTTATAGAATAGACTTCAAACATTGGTTTTTGGGGAGTATGGGCCGACATTGACCAGAATTTGGTGGATCATTGACTGTTTATATTGTTATAACACAGATAGGATGTCAAACTTTGATTCTTGGGGAGTGTGGGCCCTCACGGATCGAAATTTGACACTTAGGTGTTGTTTTGCGGTATTTTCTGGGTTCTGGAGAAGTTTCTGAGACATACTGTCCGGAAACCCAGTATACACACTGTGTAGTATTTTAAACATGCCGTTTATGGCCTTCTGTTCAGGAAGGAAAATGAAATTTTTGGGTACACGCCGTGTACATCGAGTACACACCGTGTAGTCTCTTCCCATGTCACAAACTGTTTTGGCGGCGACACGGGGAAGGGAAGATCTTGGGGCGAACACGCCGTGTAGATTTGGTACACGCCGTGTAGTGTTGACCAAGAGTCCGGCCGTGTAACTAACAACACAGGTTGGTGAACTTTTGTACAGAACATGTCGTGTGGATGATGAACATGCCGTGTAGTGTGACCAGGGGACTCGGCTGTATAACTAACAAACATGGGTTGGTGTCACCTCTCCTTGAACACGTAGTGTACCTGGGGGACACACCGTGTAGTCTTCTATGAGGACAGACCGTGTAGACTTAACCGTGTGGCTGGGAAACGGGGTTTTTGACATGCTATGTGTGGGTGTAACACGCCGTGTAGTGTCAATCCAAGTAGTCAGCCATGTCACAAATGACACGGGCAGTTGGAAAATAACACCATACACACCGTGTAGAAAATATACACGCCATTTAGTTCTGTTCAATTGGAGCCATGTGGGTTAGCCGTGTCGAAGGACCCGGGCAGGGGAAGGGAAGCCAAGTACACGCCGTGTAGTCATAATACACACCGTGTAGTCTTGTTTTGTAATTTTTGATTGCCTAATTCCTCCTATTCCCTTTTGGGTTTCTTCATCTTCGGTCTTTGACAATCTTGTTCTAAGTCATGTTTTTGACCTTGTAGTGTCATGCCACCAAGACGACCATGTGTTGTTCACCAGGAGACTGGAAATGAGTATACTCCAGAGATGGTGGGCAATGGGCTACTAGTTGATCCTCCAGCAGAGCCAGATGCGGCACCAGCTATTATACCAGACACAGGCGCGAAGGCGCAGTTCTGTGATGGCTTATTGCGGTTTATGAAGACTTTTCAGGGAGCACCGCCGGCTACCACATCTATGGCTGAGTTTACTCGTATCTTCTAGCAACAGCATCCACCTACTTTTTTAGGGGATGGAAGACCATAGGCTGCAGAGTCTTGGCTAGAATCGATGGAGACTATTTTCGAGCATCTTGAGATGCCTCCAGGGAAGAGGGTCAAGATCGCGACTTACATGCTGCATGATTCTGCCAAGAGGTGGTGGGATGTCACCACCCAGTCAGAGCATCACAGAGACATAGCGTGGGAGGATTTTCAAGCAGTCTTCTATGACTTATTCTTTCCCGAGACGCTACGGGCAGATAGAGCTCAAGAGTTCATGAATCTGTAGCAGGGCACTATGTCGGTGATGGACTATTCTACTCGTTTTACCAAGCTTCAACATTTTTCACCCGTGCTGGTGGGTGATGAGACGTTGAGAGCTAGATTTTTTGAGGATGGTCTTCATTATTACATACGAGATCTAGTGAATGTTTTTAGGTTGCCTTCAGTACACGCTATTGTGAATCAGGCGCTGATTATAGAAATGAACCTGCGAGAATCTAGTGGTGTGAGCCAGGGTGCTTTAGCACCAGTTACTGGTACTATTTCTCTTGCGAAGAGGATGAGATAGATGGACTTATCTCAGGGCGGAAATACTAGCCATGCAACTTTTTCAGGTGTCTCGATCAGGTGCTACCAATGTGGTAGAGAAGATCAAAAGAGACCACAGTTTCCACAAGACCCCGTGGAGTGCCGAGATTGCGGAAAGATGGGACATCTGCAACGCTTTTGTAGGGCATTTCTCCCAGTGGCTAGTGAGAGGGGTTCTGTGCAGACTCCGCGAGTGGGAGTAGGACCAGTGGATTCTTACCAGTCAGGTAACTAGAATGCGTCAAGGTGTGTAAGCAGAGATGGTGGTTGTGACCGTGGTAGCTAGACACGAGGATCTCAAAGGCCACAGGGCGGGACATCTCAGGGTGGCCAGGCTGTGTCACAGGGCCGCGACACTAGGCATGCATATGCGGTGCAACAGACCCAGTAGAAGCAGGATCCCAGACCTTCTACAGTCCGAGGTACTATCCTAGTAGCTTCTGTCTTATCTTTAATAGTTTTCGATATGGGTTCTACGCATAGTTTCATATCTGTACCCGTTGTGGAGAGACTTGGGATCTGTGTTTCTACTTCTTCTGATATCATGACGCTAGACACTCCATTTGGAACTAGAATGGATGGTGTGCATCAGTGCAAGGAGTTCCCCCTTGAGGTTGGTGGGTGTTACTTTCTTTGGGAACTCTATGTCTAAGAGATTATGAGCTATGACGTCATTCTCGGGATGGACTGGTTGGTTCCCTTTCGGTCCTTTTTAGACTGCTATCGTCGCAAAGTGAGTTTCACATAACCAAATGGAGGAGAGTTTCTATACAAGGTAGAATGGGATGTTTAGGTGAGTCGAGTTGGACCAGAGCATCATGGGTGAGGTGGAGTCACAGCCCAGATTGCGAGTTTATATCTGGATGACCAGGGGACTTGTCAGGAATATTTCTCTCCAGTGGTTGATCGTTTCAAGGATGTCTTCCTGGATGACTTTTCAGGTCTACCTCCGAAGCGTGAGGTGGATTTCTCTATCGATCATGTGCCAGGAGCAGCACCGGTGTCCATTCCTCCTTATAGGATGTCTACGCCTGAGTTTCAGGAGCTCAAGAGGCAGTTAGAGGAGTTACATGCAAAGGGTTTTATCCGAACTAGTACTTCTCCTTGGGGTTCTCCAGTCCTTTTTGCGAACAAGGAGGATGGTACTCTCAGACTCTGTGTGGATTATCGGAAGATGAACCAGTTGACGGTTAAGAACCAATATCCCTTGCCGAAGATAGTTGATCTTTTTGATCAGCTTCATGGAGCACAAGTGTTCTCGAAGATTGACATGAGGTCAGGATATCATCAGCTGCACATAAGACCATTAGATATACCGCTTACATCTTTTCATAGCAGATATGGTCTGTATGAGTAGTTGGTTATGCCATTCGGACTCATAAACATGCCAGCAGTTTTCATGGCTCTGATGAATCGTGTGTTCCATTCGTATCTTGATTATTTTGTGGTAGTATTCATGGACGAAATCTTGGTGTACTCTCACACTCGACATGACCATGCCACCCATCTTGATATCGTATTGAGTACACTGAGAGAGCATGGGCTATATTCTAAGCTCTCAAAGTGCCACTTTTGGATGGACTAGATTCATTTCTTGGGTCATATCATCTCAGAGGCAGGAGTTGTAGTAGACCCAAAGAAGGTGAGAGCAGTAGTTTCCTGCGAGCAGCCTAAGAATGTTTTTGAGATTGGGAGTTTCTTAGCACTGGATGGTTACTGCAGACGCTTCATACAAGGCTTCTCTCGCTTAGCAGCACCGTTGAAAGGTTTGACTAAGAAGGGTGTGACTTTCGTTTGGACTGAAGCTTGTGAGACAACCTCTCAGGACCTGAAGGGAAGGTTGACATCAGCACCGATCCTGATACTCTAAGAGCAGGGGAAGAGCTATACAGTTTACTGTGATACATCAGGTATTGGGCTGGAAGCAGTGTTGATGTAGGTCAATCGAGTGGTTTCATACGGGTCTTAGCAGTTGAGGCCACATGAGAGGAATTTCCCGACGCATGATCTCGAGTTGGTTGCAGTTGTGCATGCGTTACGCTGTTGGATGCATTATCTTATGGGATAGCATTTTGTGGTTTTCACAGACCACAAAATCCTCAAGTATATCTTTACTCAGCGTGACCTGAATCTGAGGTAGAGAAGGTGGGTCGAGTACCTACAGTCCTTCAATTTTGACCTTACCTATACACCTAGTAAAGGTAATGCAGTAGCTGATGCACTGAGCAGGAAGGCTCAAATACAGGCAGTGCATGAGGCCAGTGGTGAGTGACAGCTCATGGCTTTGTTCTCTGAGATGCATTTGGAGGTGCACGATAGTCAAGGGCAGACTTATCTTGCATCGTTAGTTATGACTTCAACCCTCCTGGACAGAGTGAGGATGAGACAACTATCTGATTTTGAAGGCCATGTTCTGCAGGAGTTGGTGGCAAGTGTGGATCCTCCTCCTGGTTGGACGATATGAAATGATGAAGTTCTGCGTTTCCATGGACGTGTATGGGTTCGCGAGGATATACACAAGGAGTTGATGCGGGAGTTTCATGCTTCAGCTTGGGCTGTTCATGTCGGGGTTACCAAGATGTACTGTGACTTGAGACATCCGTATTGGTGGTCGAGTATGAAGAGAGATGTAGCTGGTTTTGTTACGTGGTGTTCCACCTGTCAACAGGTGAAAGAGGAGAACCGGAGACCAGCTGGACAGTTATAGCAGTTTCCTGTTCCGGAGTGGAAATGGGATGATGTCATGATGGATTTCATGACTGGATTGCCGAGGTCACCTCATGGAAATGACGCCGTATGGGGTGTTTTGGACAAACTAATGAAGGTAACTCACTTTTTGCCGATCAAGGAGACCTTCTATGTTGACGAGCTCAAAAGTCGGTATATCTGAGAGATCTTACATCTTCATGGGGTCCCTCGTTCTATCATTTCAGATAGGGATGCCCACTATACGTCTCGTTTCTGGAAGAGTTTTCAGACGGCACTGGGTACACAGGTGCTTCTAAGCACAACATATCACCCTCAAACAGATGGTCAGTCAGAGAGTACGATATAGGTGCTTGAGGACATGCTGTAAGCATGCGTCCTAGACTTTGGGGGTTCTTTGGAGAATCATATACCCTTAGTTGAGTTTGACTATAATAATAGCTTCCAGGTGACTGTTGATATGGCACCATACGAGGCTTTATATGGTAGGCCATGCCGATCACCCTTGTGCTGGTTAGAGGTAGGTGAGGTAGAATTAATGGGGCCACAGCTCGTGCAGGAGACATCTGAGAAGGTCCAGTTGATTCAGAAGTGGATGGCTACCGCACAGTCTCATCAGAAATCTTATGCTGATCACCGAAGACGAAATTTGGAGTTCGTTGTCGGGGATCAGGTTTTCTTGCATGTTTTGCCAAGGCCAAGACACAAGTGGATCAGGAGATAGGGTAAACTTTCTCCGAGGTATGTTGGGCCATTTTAGATTCTGGAGAGAGTCAGGCTGGATGCTTATCGGTTGCAGTTAGCTCAGAGGTACCGGGCCATGCACGGTGTTTTCCATGTATCTCAGTTGCGCCACTATCATTCAGACCCATCTCACACCTTTTAGCCAGAGGAGTTTGAGCTTTAGATGGATGCGTCCTTTGAGGAGCATCCAATTCGTATAGTTGACAGGAACACGAAGGTTCTCCCAGGCCGGTCAATTCCTCTCGTACGGGTGGTATGGAAGCATGGCCGAGTAGAGGATGAGACATGGGAGCAGGAGGTCGATGTACATGCTCAGTGGCCGAAATTGTTCTCAGCTATATCTTCTCCACCCTTGAAAGGGCAATTCAGGGATGAATTGCTATAAGGGGGAAGTTTGTAAGAACCTGATTCTTATATTTGAGGTACGGGTTCTTTACTTTCTCTTTTCCTTATGTGTTTTTGAGAATATATGGAAAATGATAAAAATCCTATTTTTTTGGAACGTACACGCTGTGTACTTTGTCCACACGCAATGTACTTTTGGCCGTGTGGGATGAGTACACGGGGCGAGTAGCCTTGCCGGGGATGAAGGGTGTAGGAACTGACTACACATCGTGTAGTGATTCCTTACACGCTGTGCAGTCAGTCGGCATGCCAGAATAGTAAGGCGGTAGAGCAACCGCCAGCTGGGCGACAGTACACGCCGTGTACTCAGGATTACATGCCGTGTACTCATGTCGATGGATGAATAGTGTGGCGGTGCCACCAGAGGAACAATTAAATGAAGGGAGTACACGTCATGTACTTGGAAGTACACACCGTGTACTTTATTTTTTTTGTTAAAATGGGTAATAGCCTCCCCTGTTCATAGGGAAGGTTTAGAACAGAAGAAGGAGCTCAGGAGGGACTACCGAACCTTTGATGATCCGCCGGGTGTTCGTCTTGAATCCGATTCCGCTTCGGACGATCTCGTTGGAACTGGACGGGTAATCCCTCTCTTATCCTAGCGTGTTTCTTACCAATTCATCCTATAAAGGGATTTATTTGAGGTTAAGAAAGTTTTTTTCTTCGTCATATCTATGCCATTATTGGGGTTTTCTAGAACCAACGTTCACGTATATCATTCGTTGGCATATAAGGTAGGTGGCTTGGTGTTTAGTTTTCCAACTACCATGTGTTTTGTGCGTTTTTGTACCACGAACCCATGTTGGGGTGTCGTGTGGCTGAGGCTGTTGCTATATTAAACACCTAGAATTGATTTAGAATTTAATTATGATATTAAAATGCTTTTTGGGATCGTTGCTTAGATCCGGAACCACCCCAGGGGTGTGTTACACTATTCAGCCGTTTGGCCAGGATACCCGAGGGTATGCCTTAAAAGTAGTAATTGTAGAATTTCCTCGAGAGGAAGGACTTGTTTACTACTTGTTTATATGTTGGGAATGGCCCGGTTACATCGTTCTTGAGGGCAGTTTTTTGCTATATCCTGAGGGTGTGACTGTTTTAGCCTAAGGGTGACATTCTATTTCGCCTGGGGGCAACATTTCGTGCTTGAGGGCTTGACTTCTATGCATGAGGGTGACACTTCCTATGCTTGAGGGAAATTTCTGTTACGCCTGAGGGCAATACCTACGGGTCGGATTCTGTATAGCATGAGGGTGTGGTTCCTATTTTAGTATGAGGGAAAGATACTGGTTGGCCTGGGGGCTTGGTGCTGGTGAGCACAAAATGTCACAAAATTAAGTGGATTAAAAGAATTATAAAATGAAAATTTAACTCTTAAGTTAGTTAATTTTGAGTACTACTTAGTTTATTGCATTTTTTCTACTGCACACTATTGTTGCATGCTTTTACGCAGTTGGGCACAGGCCTTTGGTGGGTTCCTACTGAGATGTATTTCTCACACACTGTTTGGGTCACGCTTTTCTGCCCAAACAGATTACATTTCTGCAGGTGTGGAAACAGGCAAGAGTCCCTATACAGGCACTTGACTGTTGCTGAGTAGTAGGAGGGCATGGGACCGATCCTAGGCTCTTGATGCCGCTACCAGATATTTTTCTTTGTTTTGCTGTACTCTTCATTTTGTTTTAGTATATTGATTTATAACATGTTCTGGCTATTTTCATAAGACTTGAGACATGTAGCATCATTATTTATATAATTTTGATTGTATCCACTGTGGTTTCTTATTTCAGTTGTGTATGGTTTACCACTTCCGCTATTCATTGCATGTTTTATTTCACTCCGCTGTGATACACTTTGAAAAATGAGGGCATAGTTTCCCCACTATCAGACCTGGACCCTCACTGCTAGTCGGCAGAATCTGGCGTTTGGGGAAATGCGCTTGAGGTCACGTGGCGAACCTGGTTCGGTGTACCCGTTGAGTGGCATCCGGAACTGGGATGTTAAATTGTCGTTGAAATACACTAAGAATCTTCATAAAATGGAAATGAACATACTTAATAAACATTATTGAAAAATAAATATAAAATATTAAGGTCATTTCCTTCTTAGTAGGGTAAAAACAAAATGTTTATGATTTTTCCAAACTATTCCTCATCACATGTTGTCTATATCATAAGAGATATCTATAAAGAACTATAAAAAGTGTTGAAGTAATTATATAACTCTTAATGTGTCATCCAAAAATCAAGACCGACCTACTATTTTGAACATTAAATTTCAAAATGACTTGAAAAATGAAATATAAATTTCATGGTGTTTCAATCTATAAATATTCTCTCACCCATATTTGAGTATTTTTAGAATAATTAATAGGAATATTAATCTTTTTACCAGTATAAATATCAACTCCACCATCAATTAATTTCATAAGAATAAAAAATATATAAAAAATTGGGATATTATTGCAAAAATCATAAGGGAATTACTTTGCATTCCCCAAGATCTAATTCTTCACCCTATTCAACTCACACAAAGCATCCGCTAAAAAAAATTCTATATAATAATTTCAATATTAATTTGATACATAATAGTGATTGCATTTTAATTTTTAACTAACAATTAGCATATCAGATCATGATAATGGGATATAAAACAAGTTCTATTTTATTAGAATAATTTTCTTTTATTTTAAAACCCTCTAAGAAAATAAACATAATGCCATGAAACATAACAATTAAATATTATCAGTAAGTCACCTTAAACCTAAATAGAACTTACATGTAATGTTTCTCATCTATATCTATTTTTTTTATCTACGACTAGTTGAATTAAAAATATCCATAATAAAATTTCAAGAAAATCCCAATATTCCATTTTCTTATCTTTATAAATTAGTGTCGATTTTTATTATTTTAGTATAAATTTTAAAAATTAAACGTTATATATTTATTTTTAATCACTAAAAAACATTATCCATGTTGTTTTTTAGTAGGTTTTATTCCCCTTAAAACAAGATATAAAAATAATTTTGAATTTTTCTATAAGGATCCTAAAAAAATCTTAAATTTAAAACTACTTCTTTCTCAAATCAACATTAATCCAATTTCACCTTTAAATATATTTTTAAAGTCTATAATGACCAAAATATATTTTATTTAAATTTTATATAACAAAAAAATCCCGATAAAATTATTCATGATGTTTTTTTCTTCAAGACATATTATTTACAATTTTAACATAAAAAAGATTTTATTCACTAAAAATACATCTAAAATTTGTCGGTAATTTTTATACTCACTAACAATATTATTTTATAAATATCATAGTGATTAGTTTTCCTCAAAAATTCCATCAATACGTTAGAATGTAAATTATAAATTTAAATTAAAATCCTTTTATATCATTTATAATAATTATGAATTTATTAATACAAAATTTAATGGAAATAGATACCATAAATATATTTTAATGATACTCAATATATAATGTTTTATATCATGAACACTACCAAACACATATATATTCAGATAACTATTTCCACTAATTATATTTTTTAAAATCTCATTTCAAAATTTCATTGTAGGAAAACTATATAATTTCTCTAAATGAGTTAAATGTTGTGTAACTATTTGATCCCTTATAATGAACCACTACTAGACACTAAATGATATTTTATTGTGAATATATTTTTTGGTATTCTCTATTTTATTATAATAATTTTCAATGGTGTCAATAATTTTTAGGAAATGATTGTAATAATGTGATATAAGTGTTATTAATAACGATAAGAGGGAATGTACTTAACATCAACTATAAGAGTTCCTTAAAATTTTAGATTAGTTTTTAACATTTGATTCGTTAGATTAATCCATTCCATTCATCAACCATCCCACAATTCAAGAACATTATATCACTTCTACTTATAATACATCAATGAGAAGTGTTATTCCATATAAACTAGACACCACATTATATCATTTCTACTTCTAATTCATCAAATTTTCATATATATTAGATAATACTAAATAATGGTTGGTGAATTATATAGATAGTGTAATATATGGAGTCGAGGATATGAAAAATGGTACCAAGTGCATCTGAAGACAACTCACCCTCGATGCCTACCAGGAAATAAAATAATAACCTAAAATAATTCAATTTTGAATTTTTTAAATACCACTACTTCCCCAATGATTAATTACTTGGTGAGGTCTTCATGACCATGGGTTGGAGAAGAATTGAGGGGTCATCTTGTTGAAAATATAGAAAATGATAACTATATTTTAAAATTAAATGATAGTAGACAAACCATATAACATAATCTCATTATAAATGTGTAGTAACCCAATAAAACGTTATATGAAAACCATTATAGAGATTTTCTATAGATTATTGAGATTACCCTTCTTGGCCAGATGGGTTCCCTATGGACATTACATGTTTGATGGAAATTCAATATGGTTTCTTTAAGGACATTTTTCCTTGACCCTGGATTATCCAAAAACAACTTCTAAACTATACATAATATTTGATATAATATTTCATCTGATACATGACCAATGGGGATGCAATTGGTAATTTAACCATTCTTAATGATAATGACAATAAATTTTCCACATGGTTAACAATCCCTTGAATGTACTCCACATGTGTAACATTTGTGATCTAATAGTTTGAGATGATCATCACTAATGTTCTAGGTTGTCCTGAAATAACCCTGTATATTCAATATAGTATGATTAAACTATAATCATGGAATTAAGATGGTTATTGGTTGGTTATGGAATTATAATTTAATACATAGTGTGTTTTGGTTTTGTAATATGAATTTTAAAGTTAATCCAGGAGGTAAATATTTATGTTTTTGATTAGGCATATGATATACGCTATAATATGGGTTCCTAATCATTTCTTTATAAATTCAACCATCAGTTCCAATGTGAACTTATTTCTGAATATGATAAATTGAAAGGAAGTGTTTATTTACCCTAATAATATATTATTATGATTTCCTTGTGATATAATAATATTATATGATGTGATTAATCTGTGGGTATCAATATGTGTTGTTTTAATAGAAGATAATTCTTATTTAAGATGAAAATATTATATCCAAAAATGATATTAAAAATTAGAGAATATGACTTCAACTTCTGGGTGGACATCTCATGTGTTGACACAATAGTAAAATATACTCCATCCCATATCAAAAATATGGTGGATATTGTATAGAGACCCATGATTCTCATACATATATACTACATCTTTATAGATGAATATTCATTATATTAAAAAAAATACACACCCAAGGAGGAGTATTGGTTTAGTGTATTTAGAGACTAGATATCATATTTCTTAAATTATGAAATATCTTTAATGTCTCCCAAAAATATCTTCCAATTAAGTACTCTTCATAGACATACCATACTGAAAACCTTTCTTCATAACATGATGAAAGGAATAATAAGAAATGGTGATATCAAATTCTCATTAAGGGTAAAAAGGGATATGTGTATGTATAATAAGATCATAATGGTATGATAACATGTGAAGAAGCTTTTAAAACCATACTTTTAATATCAAAGATGATTATCTTGACTCATGAAATTATAATTTTCAGTTCATAACACATGAATCAAAAATAAATCAAAGAACATGGTCCATGAGAATATAACATTTGTATAATAAACAGAATTGGGGAATAAACATAATCATAGAATATAATTTCCATAGTAGTCAAGTCTCACTATCCAATTTAACATAGTTTAATGAGTTCACTAGATAAAAAATCATATTATTCACGGTTCACTCCCAATACCATAATATAAGAAAAAAGCCTAATAATAAACTAGGTTTGATCCCCATTTCAGCTATTTCTATGTAATGAGATATAAATATTTGTCCAATGTATTAGAGGGAGATATAGGTACCAACCATAACCTAATGAAAATCACACGTATGTGTTTCATAGGATCATAAACAGTTCATCATATCATAACCCTTGAAATGAAATGGGTTTCATAAACATTTCATCATATCATAACATGTGGAAAAGAGAAATGTTTAATAATCATTTAATCATTTCATTATAGAATAAACTGTGGAAAAAGAGTATTTTATGATAATAATTTTATCATTGTATAAAATACTGAATAAAAATGGGTTTCATAATAAAATTTTCATCAAAAACCACTCAAAGAAAGAATAATAATGGTATTATTGGTTAAAATATTGAGTAAAGAATAAGTAATAGCAATAAATTTCATATTAGATGGAAAATGATTTTGAAAGGTCTCATGGGACATTTTTTAATAAAATTTTCATTTCCTCTTGGGAAAAATTTCATCAAAAATAAAAAAAATCATATATTTTTTAAAAAATAACCTTGGAAACATATAAAGGAATATTTTAAAATCATTTATAACATTTCTTAATGAAAATATCATTTCAATGTTAAAACATATTTTTAAAATATAAAACAATTTCAAAATACATTTATTTGAAAATAACCTTTTAATATAATAATGTAATCCTTGAAACATTCATTGGTCCTGATATTATGGAATTATTTTCATGTTAAAAACAAATATTTCATTCCTATTTTTGTTAAATGTAAAATAGCCCTTATTTGGAAAATTTCATGATTCTTACTTTAAAAAATATTTGTAAAAATGTTATACATGGGTAAAAATATCTTTAATAAATCATTTGAATAATTTAAGAAAAAATTTTGAAATTTTTTTTATAAAACTTTATTTTGGAAGGAAAAGTATTTTTCACCGAAAAGAGAAATGAATTGAAAATTTCATAGAAACATTAATTTAAACTATTGAGAGAATAAATGGAGGAAAATTAATGGAAAAAATTTATTATCATTAAATAACTAGAGGAATTGAATATAAATGAGTTTCTTGAAAGATATATGATAATATTTTATGATTGGAAGCATGATGATGATCAATCATGATGGAAAATGATATTATATTATAAAACCGATATCAATTTGGTAACTTTTAATAGTAAGACCCATGAAAGAATAAAAATAAATGAAACCTATAATTCCATGAAAATAAATGAATTCATGATATTACATTTCAAAGGATCTGTATATACACCTCATTAAATATGTGAGGTAGATAACAAAACATTTGTCTCAAAAACAATTGGGACAAGAATCTCTTATCGATTTCTTAACTTTTAAACCATAAAACTCATTAAATAGTTATAATAAATTTTATATGTAAATAAATTTTTTAAGGGATTTATAATAAAATAAATTAATGAAAATTCTATACCCCACACAAATGAAATAATTTGGGAGCATAGAATGTTTTTAACACAAGTGTAGGGTCCTGAAATATCCACAAATGAAGATAATAATCCCATTTATTCAAGAGAGGATTTTTAACCAATTCCCTTCAATGAATTGGGAAAAGGACGAAGGACAATACTGAAAATTGGAAAAGGACTAATCAGTTTGAAAACCGGACCAAGTGTTACGTAGTCGGTTCAGCGAACCGCTCCCCTCTGCGGACCATCCTCGTTCACGAGATGGAGGTCGAGATCCTCCGCGAGCGCGGAGCAACATGGACACCAGGTCAGTCCACCGCTGTGAACCACGCCAACCGACCCATGCCATACACTCCGTCATTCGAGAAATTGAGGCGGAGCGCCTATGCGGCCGCGGACCACTGTCGTTCGCGGAATAGAGGTGGGGTGGTGCACAGACACGGAGCAATTCTGCGGATCTTAGTTCAAAAAACCCCAAGCTCACCGAGTCATCCGCAGGTGGGGATTCCTTCATGGGTTTCCACAGAAAGTTCCATAGGCCCATCGATACTGCCTCTTTCCCAACTCTATAAATATCCACTGAGGGGAACAAAAAAAAGGATAAGGATGGGTGAAAACCCATGAGGAGATGCTAGAGAAATCGCTCCCAGCGGTCCGCGACCATCCGCGGACCCCATATCATTTGTGGAAGCACTCTTCCGTAGATAGGAGAAACAAAACCGCGAGCCACATGCGGCCAACTCCTTCGCGGCCAGACCTTAGTGTCCATTCCCTTCGCAGAACCCCATCGTTCGAGAAATAGAGGTGGGAATCCTCTGCGGCCCACTCCTCCGTGACAAGCCCTTAGCGGAACATTCCTCCACAGACCAATTTTGTTCGCGAAATGGCGGTGATAATCCTCCATGGCCAGCTCCTTCATGGATAGGCCTTAGTGGTACATTCCTCAGTGGACCAGTACCATTCGTGGCCTAGTACTTCGTGGCCTGCTCCTTCATGGAAAACTCCTCCACGAACACCCTTCGCAGACAACAAAACTGTGAACCACATGCGGCCTGGTCCTTTGCGGCTAGCTCCTCTTGGCCAGCTCTTTCACGGACAACTCGTCCACTACTGTCACTGACCCCCATGAAATATTGAGAGTCACACCATGGACTTTTCGGGATGGGCCACTAGTATTTTACATTGTGCCCTTGCACCGACCCAACATCTGTCCTATACATTTCATGAGTCGAGCTACATGTCATGACTATCCTATATCCCCATTACCTAGCTCCTTTTGCATGGTTCATCCATAAAGTGCCGCACTTGCGTAAGTCACACACCAAACACTGCTAGGTCTCCCCTACCTAGTCGTCCTGACCACATGACATTAAACTTTATGGCCCTCATCCTGACCACATGACGTTAAACTGTATGGCCCTCGTCTTATCCACATGATGTTAAACTGTATGGAAACAATCCTCTCTACATGACTATAAACTGTATTATTCCCTATCATTTAACAATTGGATGCCTCTTGCTCCGTGAAAGAGATGTCTTATGCTCCTATCATAAGTTTCCTCATGCCATGTTCACAGTGGCGTACCTTCAAGAGCATTGAAATCTATTCAAACATTCCCTCACTCCACCTCACGCTTTGCATGTCCTTCATTCGGATCTTCATCCACTTCCATGTCCAAAGGGACCCCTTAAAAGCCTGGTCCGAAGCCGCATCAGCACACCTATCATTCTGGGCCAACACCCCCGAAAGACTATGGGTAACACTTTGAGTCAGGCCCTATGTTTCAAACACAGTCAGTAGTCGACCCTCATTTGTTTGTCCCCATTTCAGGCTAACATGATATGGATGCTGTGTTTGAAACATGGTGAACAGTTATCCTCTATCCCCATGCCACCCTCATTGTGTTCCAAATGTAGGTCATGTAATTCACACTTTTCATCTCCCTTTGTTCGGACTAATTCCAACGCCCTTGGCGTTATCCCGCTTGTGCACTTGTGCATAGACATTGTCCCCCATTATATTCCTCAACCCACTAATGGGTTAGGATGCCCTCATGGCCAGACATGAGGAAGACACCCTGGGAATCCATATCAAAGTAGGCCCCGACCTTATGGGCCGCTCCATGCGTAATCCGCACTCCACTTCTCACGGACGCACCATTCGCGACGTGATCGTCAGGTCCTTGCTGCCTCTTGTTTCTCACCCAGAGCTTGACTCACGTTGGAATAGAGTAAGCATCGACCATGACATCCTCTTATGGGCCTCATCAGAGTGTAATCCCCAATCCAATAGTCCGGGATGCCTCAGAGCGTAAGCCCCAAGCTTTTTTTGCGAACTACATGGATTTGATCCTTGTCTCTTAGGCAGGGTATATAGGAAGCCTCCAAGAGGTTCACACCTGATCACCGTCAGACCCCTAGGTCCACCTTCATGTCGGTTCTCCGAAACCCCAATACAAACTATATAGACTTTGATACCTGTCTCCTAGGAAGGGTATGTAGGAAGCATCCCTGAGGTTCAATCCCAACAGCTGGTCGATCCGACTGTCTTCACGTCGGTTCACCTCACCACTCCTAGCGCCACCTTAATGAGTCCCGACTCCACGGGGTCATTAATCCAATGAGGGATGGTAAAACTCAGGCCTAAATAATTCCAAACCCATGTATCTAGTTGACCATTTCCCATTAGGGTTAAATCCGTTGATACTATGTTTGTGTATATACCAAAGATTCGCGAACGTATGAATACGTCTTAAATCTATAATAGAGTCCTAGAACAGGAAATAATTCCCCTCAAAAGGGTGTGATGAGCCTGAATTCCCATCCTATTTTCTAATAAGAGTTCTTAAGCCTCGCTGGCCAAACCATCCGGCGAACGCCTGCCTTTGGAAATTAGGTCCATGTGTCATCGGATACGGAACCGATGGGTGTTTCGAGACCGACCCGAAACAGTAAGTGAAAAGTGAGATTGAAATCCCTTAACTTATGTTCTGACTTCCTTTGAACAAGTTGGAAAAACATATATGGTAAAAAAAATTTATTATAAAAATTTTACATAAAAAAAATTAAAATATTTCATATCTCATATTATTTAATTATGACCTTTTGTTGCCTATTTATTAACAATCCCATGTTAAAGTCACATTTCATGAAATTACTTCTTTGTTTTTCATGTATGTTTTGATTTTCTATTTTTTTCTATTAATTTGATCATTGTTTCATCATTTAAAAAAAGTTGACCGTTGTATAAATATATTTTATATTCCTTATATATGTATTTATAATAAAACATAAAATGTTGAGATAGATAATGAAACCCACCATTCATGGAGATGGTAGACCGTACGTACAAAACGATGCTATTTCTATTTTCTCGATGGGTTTAATGAAAGAAAAATAAATACTATATTACCAATAAAAATATTTTTTATGTAATATATAACAAATATTTTTAGAAAACTATTCTTTATTACCTTTAATGTGCAGAGTGAACGAATCACTTCGCTTCCCAAGGTGATAGTCTGTTGTACACATGAACAACGTTATCATATTCTCACAGAATGTAATGTAAGATGGAATGTATAATATCATGATTAAAAAATAATTAAAAAATAATAAATAATATATAAACACACACACACACACATATAATAAATCTATCATTATATCCATCCATGATAAGTGGTGATTGAAAAACAATAAATCAGTTCATGAGGCGGGAGTCCTCTGTATGCACAACTGAGGATTTTGTGACTCATTTGATGGAAGAGGAGAAGGATTTAGGTAATTAAATTTAGATTATAATATCTTATTAAATGTAATATATTGTGGTTATAATATAATAATGTTTTAATAACAATTTAAGTTGGTCGAGGGAAAAATAAAATAAAACACAATATTAGGGACATTACATCATCTTCTAACAATGTTTTTTTGTTTTGAACCAAAAATCTTCATAGTTTAGTTTTCTGACTACAATAAGAATTATAGGATGAGATTAAGAAAATAAGTAATTTATTTGGGATGGTTTTTGTTGAACTAATGTGTTTTGAAAGTGTGGATAGTATAAGAGATGGGTTGGCCTTTTATAAGTGATGATAGTGGAACACGTGTAATTTTGAAAAGAAGGTCTGCTAATATTTTTCACCTTGAGAATGGCTCCAAAATGGGAAATTATTGATCCTATAAAATTTAAGGGGAAAATATTTCCCTAAAAGGTTTTTTATAGGTTTTGGATCATTTTTAACCTTTATCAATTATTTTAAAACCCCAATATTCCCATTTCTATTTTGATCATGTTTTTTACGATTTTTACTATTAATTATGGTAAAAAATTAAGTTGTACTTATGATATATAGTAAATAAGGATGATTCAAATTATAGATTCTATTTTTCCAAACTCTATTCATTAATTTGGATAAATTTAATTTAAAATCAATCCCATAGATGTGATGGGAAAGTGGGGCTCCAAAGAGAAAATGTTCAGAATTTAAAAAAGTTTTTATTAAAAAATTCAATATGAAAATGATTTAAATAAAATAATTTAGATTAAAAAAATTATAATTGATCTAATTTTTCTTTTAAAACAATCTTAAAATTATATGATTTTAAAATATTTGAAATAAATTACATTTCATAATAAAAACTAGCATTTTTTAATCTTCATTAAAAAATTAAAATTTTCATAAAATTCTCTAAAAATTAATCCAATATAATTTTGTCACTCAGATTTAAAAAATTAATTTTCTTTTTTAAAATTAATTTTCAAAAAGTTGTAAAAAATTATTTTTATTCTTTTTTATCACAAAAGTTATTAAAATCATTTTTTTGAGAAATAGTTTCTTTCAAAATATATAAATATTTTTCTGAAAACAATGTACGTTTTTATCAATATATTTTCTTAAAATAAAACCCTTATAATTAATATTTAAAAGTATTTATTACAATTCATATATTTTTTTCTTAGCCATATTATAATTGTTTCATTTTAATAATTATATTAAAAATATATCATGTTTTGTTAAAACCTAGTTTCTCACGTAACACAAGTTAAAACTAATTATAATATGAAACAAAATTAGTGTTTCATGTAACACCATCGTAACTCAGTGTTCTATGTAATGGAAATTATTTAAATTATTAAATTAAGTGGATTTGTTTCACAAAATATTAGTGTGTTACATTCAAACCCCCATAAAATGAATTTATCTCTCTTAATGTGTCACTTTGATAAAAAATAGGGGATTATTACGCCTCATTACATCCTCATATTCCCATACAGCTTCCTTAGTTGGTAAATTTTCCAAACATCTTTGACAATGTGTCTGGTAATATTTTGTAACTCTTTCTCCATATGATCCATAATCAC
The DNA here is from genome assembly GCA_963277665.1 of Viscum album. Taxonomy (NCBI): domain Eukaryota; kingdom Viridiplantae; phylum Streptophyta; class Magnoliopsida; order Santalales; family Viscaceae; genus Viscum; species Viscum album. Next base: position 1,948,636,136 of record OY728130.1, read on the forward strand.
TATTGATTGTTCCTTATAAGAAATATCATTCTCCAACGGCATGACCTCTTATTCGAGTACATGAGATTTATTAGGAACATAATTCCCTTAAGATAGATACATAGAACACAATGTGAACTTCAGAAAGTTTCTATGGATGTTCCAATCAATAGGGTACCATCCCTATATAATCAAGAATCTCAAAGGGAATGAAATATCTTGGCATTAGATTTCCTTTATATCGTAAGAATAATTTATTCTTCTAGTTTTTTTGATCAAATTATACTTAATCACTTACTCCACAAAATTATGTTTAATTATTTATGCTTTAAGAGCTATTGTATTCCCCAATCCATAATAAAATGATAAGTTTTTTCCTTCTATATTTAGTTAAAATCAAAAGGAAAAATGTTAGCACTGGTAATCAATATGAATAAATATTTATATGGTGAAGTAATACATTAATCTCTAAAGCCTCATATTGAGTTCATTGTAAACCATACCATAAAATTTTATTCTTATAAACCATGAAAAATTCAAAATTTATAAATATGGTCACTAAATATCCCAAAATAAACTTAACATTAATCCATTAAATTTCATTAAGAAAATCATAATGGTCACTTACTTAATATGGGAATACTTTGGTCATGTATTCTACTAAAGCTTGGTAATAACTAGAATTACTATAAAATCATAATGAAAACATGCATGATTCCTAATTCCTTGAATAAATCCATTGATTATTGAGAATTTTCCATACATCAAATAATTTTGTAAACTACACCAATGATAACATAAACTACTTCATAAAAAAATTATTTATCATTTCTATGGTCATTAAAACTATCCAATTTACTTTATCGATGTCATTTATATCCTTATTCAAACTAAAAATTATTTTTTCAACATCAAGTACATATTATGGGTTATCTTCCCTTAATAAAAATATCACATTCCATTAAATCAATTTTTCGGGTCCTCATAACCCTTAAATATATTTTAAAAAATCTATAACTGGAACCATATATGAAAAAATCCTTAAATGATTAATATAAAATAATTATGTAATTACAATACATAAACACCTTTATCATCCAACTTCCTTCTCAAATCATTAATTAGGATTCATCTTCTTATTCACTAAAACATATTTGTTTTCACATATAATTTATAGTATCTTCATGGATAGTAGAAAAACCAATAATCATACAACCATGCTAATTATATTCATGATACTTCCCCTTGGGACATTGATTTCTATTATTTCCATAATATACACATTTAAAACATTCAATAGTCAGTGATACCTTTGGGAGACCATTAATCTCATTTATTGAATCAACTAAACATTTTATTTTTCCATTTTAATTACCTAATTTAAATCTTTATTTTACAAACCTAGAACATCCCATCACCCTTCTAAGACATTACCTTGAGTACATAACATATTCTTCGCATATAGAATACTGAATATTCTTTCCTTCATATTAACAATTACCCTAACTCTCAAATAATTATATCATTCTCTTATTTGGTGAGTTCGTGTGTTTGTTATGGTGCACATTGCTATTCATATTCAATGATAATTTATTAGCAATAATAAAAATATCCTACACCCCATTCACTATCCCATTTGGTTGATCATCAATATATTGTCTATCAAATTCAATATTAATCACATTTCTTCTGCTTTTCACTATTTACTAAAACAAAAAATCATAGTGTCAGCAATAATAGTCATAATGGGAAACCACATTATCATGAAAAATAACAGAGTATGTCTAAATAATAAAACATTCTTTGAAAAATTATTTTTATCCATGGACATTATACAAATCCTTCATGATGGTTTGTAAAGAGTTTATGAATTCCCAAAGTATATCCCATGGCAGTGTCAAACCAAGTGTATTGCAAGGCCCATTATCAGGCCTCGATCGATTCCCAAGTCTATCTAAATATACCATTTTTTGAGTTGTTACCCCTAGTTCCATGTATGTAAAATCTACATCCACTTATAGAATCCATAAAGGGATGTAATTTCATTGATACCACTTGATCCATCCATTGAAAAAATTACAAGATATTTGCCAATACTTTGAATCTTCCTTAGACTTATCCTTAGAGACATACCTAGACTTATTCTTAGAAACATACCTCGGGATATAACTAAGGTTTTCTCATCATAGTTTCAAAAGTTTTACTAAACCTTTCCTCTGATACCAACTATAGATATGCAAGAATCTCATTCATAAATATTCCGTCTTTTTAAATGAATATTCATTATATTAAAAAAACACACCTAAAGAAAATTTTGGTTTAGTAACATTGGAGTGTAGATGCACTACCTTCTTAATTCATGAAATATCATAAATGTTTTCCATGGTGATCTTCCCATTATGTAAAATTCATGGATATACCCAAATTGAAAATATTCTTTGTAACTTGGGGAAAAATAATAAGGGTTGATCTCATATGCTCATTAAGGGTAAATAAGGGAGATAAAAAAGCATAAAATGAATATAAGTGTATGATAACATGATCAAAAAATTTGAAAACAATACCCTACATATAAAATATTTTAATTCTGTGTCATGGAATAAATATTTGTAGTTCATAAAACATGAAACATATGAAAATAAAATAACGTGTTTCACAAGAGCATAACATTGGCATAAGACGTCGAATGATGGATGGCATATAATTATATAAAATTATTTCCATTGTTTTCAAGGATCAATCCTAAGGATTTCATAGTGGAATGAGTTGACCCCCCAAACCATCATAGTAGTTAGGGTTCACTCCCAATACCATCATAGCAGACAAAATCCCTTACTGAACCATGTACACTACTTGTTCCATTTCTATCTATCTCATGAGATATAAATATTTACCCAATGAATTGGAGTAATATATTGGTCCCACCCATCACATAATGAAAAAATATGTATCTTTTCCACAAGATCATAAAAAAAATCATCATATCATAACCCATTAATAGAAATGGGTTTCAAAAACATTTCATCATATCATTATCTCTTGATAAGATAAAGGTTTCATAATCATTTTATCATTTCATCAAATCAAAATACATTAAAAAATACATGAGTTTCATAATATTTTTATCATGATATAAATTATTGATGATAAATCAGTTCCATAAATATATTGTAATCATAAACCATTCAGATAATGAATAATAATGGTTTCCTTTATTTATGACACCTGTAAAGAATAAATAAAATCAATGAATTTCATCTAAGTTTTAAAATGATTCAAAAAGACCACATTCAATATTTCTTGAGGAAAATAGACTTTTTTGTCTTGAAAACCTTTTTTGAGAAAAAATAAAAATCCTTTTCATTTATAATACCATTGAAAACATATAAGGGAAGCTTAAAAACTCATTTAAAACAGTTAATGATGAAAATATGCTTTCCACATTGAAAATGGTTTTCTAAAAATAAAAAGTTTCAATATAATTTTATTTTAAAATATACATTGAAATGTATAAAGTAATATTTACAAAATTGAGTGGTCCTTAAGTATGAAATTTCATACACATTATAAACAATTATTACTTTGAAGTTTTTAAAAAAAAATATAAAAAGGACTTGTTTAGAAAAATAAATGAATATTCAATTAAAAATATTTTGTAAGAAAAGTTAGACATGGGAAAAAAGTTTAATATTTCTTTTTTACATTTTATAAAAAAATTTGAAAACATGTTTAGAAGAAAGTATTTTAGAAGAACAAAGAATTTCGATTATAGAGAGAAATAATGTCAGATTTTATAAAAAATGTTATTTTAAGATATTGATTACATGTAGATAGAAAAATCAGGGGAAGTATTTATTTCTCATTAAAAAAACATTTTATAAGAAAATAAATGAGTTTTGTGTATAATATATCATAATATTTCACCATTTTAATCATAATCATGAATATTTCTGATAGACGATGAGATCGTAACATAAAACCATGACCACTTAGGTAACATTAAATCATAAAACCCAAGAAATAATAACATTAAATGAAATTTAGAATACCATTATAATAAATAAATTTATGATATAACATGCCAAAATGGATTTATATTCAACTCATAAAGGAAGATAGTTTCATATCATGACCTACTTACTAAAGAAGACAACTCGAGGTCAAAATATGTTACCACTTTGGTATCTTTTGAAATGTGAACCAAATGAAAGAGCTATCCTAAAATGAATATTTAAATCCCAATAATTTTCACTAAAATTATAATAAAACAAAGTCATGGTAAGTATATATAGCATATGGGATTTTTTTTGGTGAATATGGAATGTGTCTGAGAAAAGTAAAAAGTGATATATAAATCCATTACATTATGGCTTGACTTCCATCATATATGTTTGAACCTCCTATATGATAAATATATGTTTTAAACAAATATTATAGAAACATACATATATATATATATATCATACCATATATGACTTACTAATGACATTTTATTACCTGTTTATTAATAATTTAATGCTGAATTCACGTTTCAGGCAATAAATGTTTTTTTCATGTATCTTTTGACTTGTTATTTTTTATCCTAATAATTTTACCATTATTACACAAAATTAATAATTTTATATATTATATAAATATATTTTATATTAATTATATATTTATTTATAGTAATAAATCAATGTTATTGGTAGAAAATAAAATAAATATTTAATGGAGATGACAGACCGTACGTACACATGAACAATGTTCCTATTTTAATATAATTCTAAAAAAATATAGTCAAATAATATAGTACCATTATAAAATAATTTTTATGTAATAAATATTAAATATTTTATTTAAACCCACCCTTTTTACCTTCCATGTAAACTGTGAATGAATCACATGGCTTTTTAAGGTGGTAGTTCGCTATACATATAAACAACGTTAGCCTGTTCAAACTGAATAGAATGTAAGAAGTAATATGTGATGTAATTGTTGAAAAAGAATTATAATATAAAAATATAATATATAGAAAATAAATCCTCCATTATATAAATCCTTCAAAGGTGGTTATAGAAAATTAATAACATGAGTTCGTGAGGTGGTAGTCCACTGTACACACAAGTGATGATTTACTGACCAATTTATTTAAAGGGGAGAAATATATAGGTTATTAATTTAAAATTATAATGTAGAAATATATATATAATAAAATTATTATATCATATCATAATGTATTAATAATAATATATGGATGTGGAGGAAGAAACAAAACAAAACGCTCGATTGGGGACACTACTTATTCTTCAAATAAATTATTCTAGTTTTCCCTAAAAGGGTCTTAGGTTGAATTTAGGACCAAAATAACTTTTCTATGTTGATAAGAGGTACGTAAGGAATTGGTTTGGGTATCTCCTATCTAATGCAATTGGAATTGAATGTGTTAATATGAGAAAATAGTGGATGGCTTTTCATAAGTTATGTGAGTGGCACACTAGTAGTTTTTTAAAGAAAATGGTGTTCCAATTTGTTTCACATGCCATAGAGCTCCAAAATGCATTATTTCACATATTATAAGGTATAATGTATAAATATGTCCATAAAGTTTGTTTTTTAAAGGTTTTTGATCATTTTTAACCCTTATTATTTTAGTTTAACCCCATAGTAAACCCATTTTTACATTTACCGCAACAAATATTTTTCTTCTTCTATTTTTTATATTCAATACGGTAAAAAACTATATTGAAGTTATTAGATAATATAAATTACTCTAATTAAAAATATGGATTCCATTTTTACTAATTAAATTAACATAATTTCCAAAACATAATTTAAAATTAATCAAAGAGATGCAATGAGAAAGTCATTTTTGGAAAAGAAAACGTCGAAAAGTTTAAAATATTTTTATATAAAATTAAATGGGAATGAAATTAAAATGACCTAAATTGGATTAATATATATATAATTAAAATATTTTTTCTTTTAAAACCATATAAAAATATTTTTTATATTTATAAAATATTTAAACTAAATGAAAATTCTTAATGAAAACCAATATTTTTCACTATTGACTAAAAAATTTATCTTTTAAAAAATTATAAAAAACATAAATTAAAGATTATTTTGGCATGTGTATTTCTAAAATAATGTATATTTTATCCAATAAATCTTCTAAAATTGGAAAAAATTACTTTCAATATTTTTTCACAAAAATGGATAATTACATTTTTGAGAAAATTGTATTTTCAAAACATATAAAGACCTTTCTAAAAATTAAGTACTATTTTTAAATATTTTTTCATTAGATAAAACCATTATACAGAATATTAAATAGTAGTCATTAATATTCAAATCACTATTTTAAATAGATATATTGTAACAATTTATTTGAAATAATAATATTTTTAATGTATTATTATTAGAAAAAATTTAGTGTCAGAGGTAATGAAAGTTAAAACCCAGTTGCGCATGTAATGAAAGTTATACTTAGTTTTTATTGTAACTGAAGATTAAATTGGGGTTTCATAAAATTAAATTTATTGAAAAGATTAAATTAATTTGAAATCAAAAATCCTAAAATATCATGGTGTTATAGAAAGGATTTGGATAATATTCAATGACATGAGATTCCACTATTTGAGTGATTAATGAATAAAACTCCACGAGCCTATTTTTTGGATTTCCTCACACATAACTTCATAATTCCCATAACATTTCATTTTAGTGGTCCACTGATCATTTTCATTCATGTCTACCCTTGATGAGTTTTTGATCTTGGATTCCACCCATCCAATGCCATATGATCTTGTATAAATGTATCATATAGAAGTAAAAATGGAATATTGTTTTCTATAGAACATTTTATTTTACTATATCTAAATCCATATTTTTTCTATAAATTTTAGACCAAACAACGAAATAAAAAAATTATCCAATATAGGAAAACGTTATAAACTTTATAATCATTTATAAACTTCTTCCCTTTATCTAGAAAATCATTTTATAGAAATAAAATATTAGTTTGTCATAAATTTTAATATAAAATTTTGTTTATTTATTGTATCATTTATAAAAATTTATTATAAAATATGATTTTTATCACTCTAGACTATATAATTTATTCCACATCCTTAGAGAATCACCTACTTAAAAAATACACTACTAGTTAATTAAATCTAGTGTTCATGCTCAGTTCGATAAATATTAATATTAATGATTTAATTAAATCACAATGTTAACTTGAAAAAACTAATTTATAATTTCTGTCATATAATACATTCATCATATTAGCCAGTTTTACAAAAAAACTATTCATCATTGGGAAAATTTTTTTATAACATCAATGTCCGCTTATTAATTTAACTTCAGAACTCACCTTATCATCAATATATATATATATAACAAAGAACATGTTTAAATTTTATTGTCCATTCATTTTTATTATAGTTCTTAAAGTATGCAAAAATAATATTTAACCACATTATTCAAAACAAAATTCATCCCATGATGTAAATTTTGATAACCATGGTGCATAATCTATGTTGTAAAACTAGCCCTCAGATTATTCCTTATTAATATTTTGGGTTTTCACAAACAAAAAAACATGCACAGTTCTTTATATAACTAGAGAGACTTTTATTTTTTTACAAATTGTATAATGACACTAATTTAAATTAATTTATAATTTTATTGATTGATAAATCAGGGAAGTGTTTATTTTGTTTTGTATGATTGTTACCAAAATTCATGTTCAACAATCTTGTGTATTCATATTAAATTTTGATCCACATAATAATTTTTAATTAATATTAAATTCACTAATTTTGAAATACAATTGGATAAATGTTTTGAAATTAATTTTTTCATAAACAACTTATGGAAAATTCTCTCGTGCATGGGTACACTCATATTATAATTGGTTTACAATCCCCACCCATGGATTTAAAAATATTTCTGAAATGATAAAAACAAAACATATATGTCATAAAAAGTGATGGTATAGAGAAATAAATCCTTGTTATGATGTCCAAGAAACTGAGTTAGTCTAATTTCTCTCTACTTCTCTACAACCTATAATAAAAACACATAACATTATTGATTTATGTAAAAATTGGAAAACTTATGCACAAAGGAATGAGAAATACTTATCAAATACATAATATGGGTTATATGTTTTTACTACCTCTACTAGGAAAATAAATTCTCAATCCTTATCTGATAGGGGATTGTGATTTTTGATAGGAACCACCACATTGTTTTAGTTACAACGTCACTCATTAAACCTTAAATAGGTTACCCTTTAAGACTAACAGTTCTTCTCAGTGATATTATATTTTCACTTCTAGTGGACTTGTGGAGGTAAGAATATTATGTAGGGGTGGTATTCTTTATCTCCATATCAAGGATTGGTGTCCACACAATCCCTATGTTCTTCGGTTGTCTAATTTCATGTGACTCGAAACTCAAACCAAACTTTGATACCATTGATGGGGAATCTCTCAAATCAAATTCCTCTATGGCGCATAAAAAGAGGACGAATATATTAATAAAATACAAATGATAACATTTAATATTTGAGTTCTAATAAAATAAAATACTAATTATGAAACATATATGTATCCTCTTAAATTTGATCAACATGAATCCCTATTTCTGTAAGTAATTTCTCTGGATGTATATTTATTATTACATGGTTTGGACACTACATTACTTATTTAGTGTTTTTAAATCATATATGGCCTCCTATTAATCATCGAGGACTAGATGAATTATTGCATAATTTAAATTCTGATTATTTGGGGAATTATTATTTAGATGAGATTTAATGATTTAAAAATAATGTGTGTTTGGGGTAGAAATATATTCTTATGTTTTATTAACCTCTAATTACTCTTTATAATGAAATTTAATAGTGAATAAATTTATTAATACCGATAGTGGGATTTATTATTAATGATTTTTTCTACCTCTAATGAATAAATAATTATTGGTTTTTCTATAGGTTCATCACGCATTTTTCTTTTCCCATCCTATATATTTTTTAGACAATTATTAAATGATGTAGGTGACTAATTAAAAATTTAACCTCCTCTCCCTCACACATTATATATATTATTCATATCATACATAATTTCTTATTCCATAACTTGTAGGTATATTATTGATCATATTGAATTGGTGTGATATGATAAACATAAAACAGTAGATTATGTCTAAGACACTACCACCTAGAAAAATTATACATTGCCTAGAACAACAGTAAAAATGTGATATAAGGAATTCCTTCCAATATACTATAGAATTATTACTAATACTATGGTTTAAGGATTATATCATGGAAAGACTATACCTCCATATTAGAGTATTAAATTGATGTTCCCCTTGTTCTTTGAATGCACTGTATTAATTATCAACACCTTTTGAAAGATCATTTCTGAGTTGGGATTTAATGTTTGTTATTCTAGAATGTTGAATACAATTTTTTTTCTCAAGTTTACCAGAAGAAGAATTATGAATTCATAGGATAATTTTTTTTATTTCACTATAATGATATTACAATGTTTTTTGTTACAAAAATTTAAAATATGATTCTATAAGATGAAGTTTGAATGAAGATTTAGTGTAATGGATTGGGACTAATGAATGAGTATATTAATATTAAAAGTTTTTATAGTGTTGAAAGATACCTGAGGATAGTATGATATGCAGTTAAGGATTAATCAAGCACATAGTCACCCTAAGGTTATTTATTATATGTATATTTACAATAAGGTTCAGAGTGATTTCATATAAATATTATATAGTCACAACCATTGTGATGATGTTGATCTAGATGGTAAAAGTTTCAATACCTTCATAGATATTGTTTGACAAATTAGAAGATCTTTGGATGATTTAAATATTGTTAACTATGATTTTTTGGAGGTTCTGATGAAGTCAAAACATCTATGTATTTTAAAAAATTCTAGTAAATTTTCTTAAGACTTGATGTGAGAAGGATTTAAAAATAAAAACCCATTCATTCCCACATCCACATGATAATTATTTGGTATGTTAAGAGGGGAATTATCTATAAATTTTATTTTTTGGTATGCTATTGTCATTAATAATTTTTGGTGAAAAAAATCACCAAGAATCAGATAATTATACATTGGTTGAAATTATAAGTCGAAGAAGGATATTTATCTATTGAGTTTACCGAAATATAAAGTATTGGATGAATGAAATTCCAGATGATTTTGTTCTATAATTACAAGGAAAAAAGGATACTTTTCTATTTAGGAGGCTCATATGATAAGAAGAATTATGTTACTAGTGGGAATTGTTATAATTATTTATTTAGGATAATTTTGTTCCTGAGAAACTCTTTGTCAAAGGCCGATCCATTAAAATTCCACTATAATTTTTTATTGATTATAATGAAAAATATGTGACACATACATTTTTATCCTAATGAGGAATATGATCCCACATTAGGGTTGAAACTTGTAAAAATATGTTTTATTTTAATTCTTTTTTACTGTAGTGAATGCAGTGTGAGTGTGTCTTTTTACTTAAATGAATAATTACTCAAAGAACTTGTAGTAGTTAAATTTATGTTAAATAATGCTGTAAAATAAAAACTAATTATTAAACCCCATGTATAGTTCAACCAAATTATTGGTATAAAATGGGGTATCAATCCTTGGTTCCCTATATTGGATCTATTTGATTAAATCACAAACATAAATTCTATTAAAAATCATGTTATTCATATTATTAATGGAAGAAGGATCCATGTATGGAAAAATATTAAAATACCATATCTCATATCACATGGATATGAAGTATTGAAGGATGATACAAAAGTATTTACACATAGGTAAAAATAATAACCTATGATTTTTTGGACAAAATGATCATAAATATTGATGTTAAGTCTTAGAAAAAAATAGTCATGTCTTTCTCTGATGCGGTTTACACCAAGGTAAATGTTATATATTCAGATATGTAATCTTTTGAGAAGATTAAAATTATATTTGAATGTATTTTTACTAACATAAAAAAAATAAAAGCTGGAGAAGTCTATTTGATGAACTGATGATGGATAACGGAGAAACCATAGATGAATGTTTAAGAAAATTAAATGAAATTTCCAATAACATGATAGGATTTGGAAAAACATTGATTGACTAAACTATTGTGATGAAATTAATGTATAATTTCTGAGATAGATTTGATCATAAGATGAGAGTCTCCAAATAAAAATATTTCTTATGTTTAGATGACTGAAAAATATTCTGATGAAATATGAAGTTAGTAAGGATAATTTTTTTTAGAAAATATACTGTCTAAGAATATCATTGGAATCAAAGAGAAAACTGAAACATAATATAGTGTAAGTTGAATCTTACATAAAATGAAGTAATACCAAAAATAGTAAAAAAAATATAATGGGACAATGTCTCTTATCTATCATTTTTTCCATAAGGGAAGAGCTATGTATAAATTTAATCTTCTTTTGAAATGTTTTGAGTATTGTAGAGTTCAAAAACATTTTTTCAATTTACTATAGAATAAACACAATGAAAGGGAAGAATATTATATGGAGAAAAATCATGAAATGAAAAGTAAAATAAGGATACAATGTAATGTAAAAAATAATCTCTTGGTAAAAATATAAATATTAATCTAATTAAGAAAACAAATATATTTTTTAAGGAAAAATAAGTGGAATCATCTAACATTGTTTCTTATGATGATGAAATTACAAGGAAATTTATCAACATCACAACCCATATAAAACACAAGAAAACCTTATGTACATTAGAGGAATGTTGAGGTGAAGTAAACTTCTTGGAACACATATTGATATCATAAATTTATGGTTATATTTTGAAAAATACTAATCTCAATAATGAATGTAACTTTACAAAAAAATATAGAAGTAATTAAAATAGAAGTTGGATATGATTCTATCAAAATAGGGAATCATGTGTTGATGAAATCAATAACCTCAATCTAAATGTATTAGAAGATGAAACAATACTAAAGGAGAAAAATGATATACTTTCTATAGTAGTGGATGAATTTGGAAAGACACAATCCATTTGTTTTAAATTAAAAATAACTCCATAGAAGTTAAAATATGATTTCAATTATGAAATGGATGTTTATGTTGAATATTCACAGCCTATTCTGTAAAAATAGGAAAAAATATTTACTTATGAAAAATGAATAGAAATCCATATTTATTAACAATAGTTTTCTCATGTAAAAGTGAGAATGAATTTATTGAGAAGAAAATTTGAAGTACCTATTTTAAACAAATGAATGTCAGACACAACATCAAAAAAATATTCTCTAAATCTATAAGATAAGGAATTAATATCTACCCATGATAAACCATGATTATTCCATAACCAAAACTTATATTAGTCAAGAAGGTGGAATTTATAATGATAAATCTTGTAACGTCCTGGTTCTAGAAGCCACACAGTGGCACCCCATACCCGGTTGGTCACATGACCTCAAGCACATTTCCCTGAACACCAGGGGTTGCCGACTAGTAGTGAGGGCCTTGTATGTGATGGTGGGGAAACTATACCCTCATTGGAAGAGTACACAACAAAAGTAAATAGCACATGAAAAAGTGGAAGCAGTAAATATTAGAAAACAGTAAAACAAAGGAAGACTAAATAGTAAACAGATGGAGCACACACACACATATATATGAAATGATGAATGATACATATATTTCTGGGAAAACAACCAAACAAGTCACAATTATGAACACAATACTAAAGCTAGGTACAAAAGAAAAGTAAATAGATAACTCCTCTGCATCGCAAGCCATAGCTTGGTCTCATGCTCTCCAGCTCCACAAAAATTGAAGTACCTGACAGAAAAGGGCAGTTTCCCTTATCTATACCAGTGAAAACATAATCTGTTTGGGCCCAAAAGCATGAACCAAATAGGGTTTGTGACTAAATCTCAATAAAAACCCACCCGAAGATCTGAGCCTGACACCCAGTGAGTATATGGAAGGTAAGGTAGAGTAAACAGAAAGCAGTAAGCAGTAAACATGATAATTCACAAAAGTAAACAGTCCGCTGTCAACAAGAAGTAGTGAAGAAAACAACTAATCACAAATACGAATCCCTCTATGAAGTACTCACAGCCATCCCCTCTTGTTCTATCCAAGAAGTACCAACAACCCCCTGGGCAGTACACTCAGCCAAACCCCTCTTGTTTTGTCATACAAATTTATAAGACTCTCTGAGAAAGCACGGTCAATAAATTCTCCTTATATTCTAGGGTAGTCAGGGACTCTCTGAGGACGATCATGCGGTGAATTCTTCTTATAGCCCCATGGTCTCAAGACTCTATAAAGAATCTCACTCGGTTAATTCCTCCTATAGCCTGGAGTGGATTTAAGTAAATTAAAACAAATAAAGATGCTATAAGGAAGCTCCCTCAGTCTATCCTCCTGTAGTCTATAAATCTCAAGACTTTATGAGGTAGCTCACTCGGTTTTTCCTCCTGTAGTTTATACTATCCAATATTCTCTAGGAATCTCACTCGGTCTATCCCCTATAGTTTATAATGTAAAAGACTCTCAGAGGATGCTCACTCGGTCTATCCCCTTATATTCTATAGCACGAGGTTGTCATGGACCTATTCTAGTCAGTGCATAATAATTCTATATGGCCGAAGTATCCTACAAAACTACTTGGCTAACCATTCTATTGTAATACAATCATGTCTGGGAACATCACTCCATCCTACAGTCACAAGGCATGGAAGAATAGGTATAACGACCAAAAGGCTGAACAAGACTAAAAGGTTGTAAACAGAACATGGCATCAGAAAAACATCCTAGCATTGCAGTTATCCTCATACATCACAAAATTACCTCTATGAAAGCACACAAGAAAGGGAGGAAAACACAGGGGAAAAACAGGAAACACGCAATACCCCGTCCAAGGGTATTGGTGGAATTTTAACATAATACTCAAAGACTTCAAACAGAATAGAACAAACCACCTATCGTGATGCTAGTAGATCGATATTATTGAGCCATGAGGCTTGAATCTCCTTAGAACGTCGTAGAACTATGAAAACGGACAAAATGTTCAATCCATGATAACTTGAAAAAGAGGAGGAATTGGAAAACGATGCTCTAGAAGAAGGAAGAGCTTACCGTTGTGGTTACAACACAATCGACAACGGTCGATTCAGAGAATGGACGGAGGCTTGAGGGCCTAGTGAATATCTGAAGCCTTACAGCGTCTCTCGGTTGATGAATCTGGAGAAGAAGACGGTTCTCAGGTTAAGACGCGACCCTAGTCCATTTAATGAAAAAAGAAAGTACACGACATGTACTTTTGGAGTACATGACATGTACAAGGATTTTCCATATTATTCTTTAAACGGACTTCATGTCACCCCTACATGGCTGTGTGTGAGGCCCAGACACGACCAACACACGGCCTCGCAGGGCAAGGAAGTACAGAACGTGTACTAATAAAGTACACGGCGTGAACTACAAAAATTTACAGAATATCATTTTTTTCTCAAAAACTCTAGAAAAAGGAAAAACATACCTAAAAAGAATGTAAAGGTTCTTACAAACTTTCTCCCATAAGGAAATTCATCCCCAAATTTCCATAGAGAGGTGTAGAAGAAGAAACACCAAATAGCTCCAGCCACTACAATTGTACATCGGCCTCCCTCTCCCAAGTCTCGTCATGTACTCGCCTATGCTTCTATAGCACCCGTACCAGAGGGATATACCAACCATAGATAACCTTCGTACTATGATTGAAAATCCGTATAGGATTCTCCTCAAACATTGCATCTACTTTAACCTCAACCTCCTCAGGATGAAAGAAATGAGACGGGTCTAAAAAGTAACTTTGGAGCTGAGAAACGTGGAAGACGTCATTCCTAGGCCGATACCTCTGAGGTAACTGCAACTAATAGACAACCAACCCAACACTCTCCAACACCTCAAACGGCCCGACGTACCTCAGTGAAAGCTTACCCTGTCTCCGAATCCTCTTGTGTCCCAACCTTGGTGCGACATGCAAGAAAACATGATCCCCAAACTCGAACTATAGAGGTCGTCTTCATTGATCAACATAAGACTTCTGTTGAGACTGTGCATTATCCATCCTCTTCCGAATCAACTCTATCTATCATGAGGTCTCCTGAACAAGACGTGGTCCAAGAAAAGCTGCATCTCCAACCTCCAGCCAAAATAAAGGTGATTAGCATAGCCTACCATACAAGGCCTCATAAGGTGCCATCTGAATAGCTGCTTGAAAAATATTATTGTAGGAAAACTCTAAAATATATATATGCTTCAACCAAGAACCTCCAAAATCTAGAATACATGCTCAGAGCATATACTCAAGAACCTGAATCGTCCACTAAAAAACTGGCCATCTGTCTGGTAATGGTATGCTGTACTCAAAAATAACTATGTACCTAAAGCCTTCTGATGTCCCTGCCAGAACTAAGAAGTCAAACGGGCATCCCTATCTGAAACTGTGGAGTGCGGAACTCCATGAAGACGTACAATCTCCCGGTTATACAGTTGCCCCAGCTAATCAACACTGAAGGTCTCCTTGATCGGCAAGAAGTGAGAAACCATCTTGAGTTTTTCAACGACATCCCATACTGCGTCATTCCCTTGAGGTGACCTCGGAAAACTAGTCATGAAGTCCACTGCGACATCGTTCCACTTACACTACGAAATGGGTAACTACTGTAGAATGCCTTCTAGTCGTTGATGCCCCGCTTTCACATGCTGAAAAGTGGAAAACCTCAGGACAAAACCAGCAAAATATCCCTTCATACATGGCCACCAATACTAACGATGTAAATCACGATACATCTTGGTGATTCTAGGATGAACTACCCAAACTGAGGAATGAAAATCCCGCATCAGCTCCTTGCGTATGTATGCTAACACCCATACGCATCCCTGGAAACGTATTATCTCATCCTCGCCAATGGTCTATCCAGGAAGATGGTTCTCTCCTGACACACTCTCCCATAAGACAGGGCCTTCTGAGTCAGATAGCTTCCCCATCCGTACCCGATCGAGAAGAGTAGAGGTAACATATACTGAAGATATGAATGTCTGCCCCTGAATGTCATGCACCGCAAAATCTATGTCAGAGAATAGAGCCATAAGCTGCCACTCACTGTTGGCCTCCTGAGCTGCCTGAATCTAAGTTCTCCTACTCAACGCATCAGCCACTGCAATTCCCTTCACAGGTGTAAAGGCAAGCTTAAAGTCGAAAGAATGAAGATACACGACCCACCTACATTGTCTCAGTTTTAGATCACGCTGAGTGAAGATGTAATTGAGACTCTCGTGGTCAGTATACACCACAAAGTGCTCTCCTAGAAGATAATGTCTCCATCAGCGAAAGGAATGAACAACCGCTGCCAACTCCAGATCATGCATCGGGTAATTCTCTTAGTGTGGCCCCAACTGCCAATACACGTACACAACGACTCCATCTCCCTACATAAGCACAACTCCCAAACTGATACCTAAAGCATCATAGTAAATAGTATAGCTATTTCCTGGCTCTAGAAATACTAGTATCGATGCTGATGTCAACCTCCCTTTCAGCTCCTGAAAGGCTGACTCAAAAGAATCTGACCATAAGAACTTCGCCCCTTTCTTGTTCAGACATGGAAATGGTGCTTCTAGGGGTGAAAAGTCCTTTATGAAATGACTGTAGTATCCATCCAGCCCTAGAAAACTCCGCACCTCAAATACATTCTCGGTTTCTCCTAGAAAACTACTTCCCTCACTTTCTCTAGGTCTACTAATACTCCTGTCTCTAAGATAACATGAACCAAGAAGTGAATTTGATCCATCACAAAGTGTCATTTTGAAAGCATAGTATATAACTGATGCTCTCTCAGTGTACTAAAAATTATCTCATGATGGGTAGCATGATCATAGAGTGTGAGAGTACACCAAAACGTCATCCATAAAAACCACCACGAAGGAATCTGAGTATGGATGGAACACTCAGTTCCTCAGTGCCATGAAAACTACAGGCAAGTTCGTGAGACCGAACAACATAACCATATACTTTTATAGAGAATACTTGCTCCAAAAAGCTATTAGAGGTATATAAAATGGTCTAACAGGAAACTGATGATAACTGGACCTCAAATCGATATTCGAGAACACCCGAGATCCCCAAAGCTGATCAAAGTGGTCATTGATCCAAGGCAATGGATATTGGTTTTTGATCATCAATTGGTTCAACATTCGATAATCCACACAAAGCCTGAGGGTATCGTCTGCCTTCTTCTCAAATAAAATGAGCAAAACTGAAGAAGAAGTACTAGGTTGGATGAAACCCTTCTCCTGCAAATCCTCAAACTTCTTCTTGAGCTCTTGTAACTCATTTGTAGCAATCCTATAAGGAGGGATGAACACCGATTCCACTCTTGGAAAGAGCTCAATCGAGAAGTCTACCTCACGCTCTGGAGGCAAACCTAAAAATTCCTCTAGAAAGACAAATCTGAAACGATCGACCACTAGAGGAAAGTCTAACTGTGAAGTCCCCTAGTCATCCAAATAAAGGTAAGAAATCTAGGCTGTAACTTCCCCCAACCCATGATGCTCTAGAACCGCTCTACTCGCCTAGACATCCCATTTTCCTCTATGAAGAAAGGATCCACCCTCTGGTGATACGAAACCCACTCTGCGACGATTACAGCCGATGGCTTCCTGGAAGGGAACAAGCCACTCCATTATGAAAATGAAATCATAGATCATCATCTCTAGGACATTGAGGTCCCATAAGAAGTGAAACCCTGCAACCTCAATAGTAAACTCTCTGCCCTGACGTACACTAACCGTAGTAGTCCCCAATAGTGTGTCTAAAGTCAAAGTATCGGCAGAGGAAAAGATGCAGAGCCCAAGGCTCTCCAGAACAGAAAAATAGATAAAACTATGTGTAGCGCCTGTATTGAAAAGATATGAAGATAAAATTGAGGCTACTAAGATCATACCTCGAACTATAGAAGAGACGGGATCATGCTCCTGATGGGTATGCTCCACTACAAAGGTCTGACCTACCCCACTTCCTGGTGACCCTGCCTGACTGCTGTAAGCTGATCAACTCTGCTGTTGCTAGTCGCCTAGTAACTGACCACCACAACCGCGACCTCCACCTCGGCCCGAATGGCTGGAAGAACTCCAGTTCCCAAACTGGTGAGAAACTAGCGATGCATCACCTGAACGCGAGGTCATAGAAGAACCGCTACCACCAGCTGCTGGTGAGAAGATCTGACAAAAACGCTGAAGATGACCCATCTTGCCGCATGATCGGTACTTCATCGAGTCTCTCTAGCACTGAGGCCTAGTATGCCTGCTCCTCCCACATTGGTAGCATAAAACTTGGCTTCCTGAAGATACATTCCGCCTACTCTGATCTTCTTGAGTAGACTCACTGTGGCACTTCCTGCTATCAGTAGGAGGAACACTGACTTTGGATTTCGAACCGCCCTGGTTCACTGCTCCAGAATCCCTCAAATTGTGCTCGGTTATCAGCTCCTGGTTGACTATAGAGGATATAAAAGTCAACCTGAAGATGTTCACCAGTGAGTAGATGTCGTGTCTTAGACCATCCTCAAACTTACATGCAAGGAACTTCTAATCCCCTCTGATAATAGGTGTGAAATGCTGCAGCTTAGAAAAAGAAAGACGAGTAATCCAAAACAGAAAGAGTACCCTACTCCAAACTCATAAACTCTAGGGATTGATCGACCCTCAAGGTCTTCGGGTAGAACTAATCATAGAAGATGCGCCGAAACTCATACTTATTCATACTCTACTGGCATCCTAATTGTGATATCACCTCCCACAACCTCTTGGCAGAGTCTTGAAACGTATAGGTCGTGAGCTTCACCCTCTTCTCTTGGGGTATATCCAGATGCTCGAAAATTGTCAGTGTGGCCTCTAGCCAAGACTCTCCTGCCCATGGTCCCCATTCCCCTGAGAAGGTTTGAGGATGCTGCTACTAAGAAGCCCGCGTCAACTCTTCCATCGACAGAGTAGGAGGCAACACTCCTTGGAAAGACTGCATCATCCTCAAAAAATATTCCCTAAACTGCACATCGGCACCTGCAACTAGTAGAACTGCTGGTGCGAAGGCTGGCACTACAGGAGTATCTGAAGGAAGTCCCTGATCGACCATATTCAGTGTCTGATCACCGTCTGGTGGCTGACATACAACCGTAGGACGTATCAGGGGCATAACTCTGAAAGGTCAAAAGCACACCTTAGATTTGGATTATCAATGACTGAGAAGACAAGAGTAAAGGAAGGCAAAAAGAGAAAGAAACATTCATTTTTTACAAAAAATGGCTACATGACTTGTATAAAACTACACGGTGTGCTCTTTTAAGCCATTCACATGGGCGTGTACTTTTTCCACAACTGGTCGTGTAACGCCCAAACCAAACGGCGTGTTGTCCCCACACACGACATGTACTTGAACTCTATTCCCCAACCCAAGTCTCCTTACACGGCTAACCCACACAATACTCTTAATCCTAGACTACGTGGCGTGTTCATGAAGGACACGACCTATACTAGATAAGGTTTCAACAACCCGTGTTGTTAGTTACACGGCCGACTAGACAACTCACTCTACATAGCGTGTTTTAAGGGAAAATGGCATGTACTTGAAGGATTTCCCTGACCCGTGCTATTCATGACACAGCCGGGTACATTGGTTACATGGCATGGCATGTGAGAAAAAGGACACGACGTGTAATGTTAAGGTTTATCCAACCATGTTGTTAGTCACACGGGTAGACACACAGTCACTAAAACACGACGTGTGCCTAGAGTACGTGACGTGTTCCTAAATATTTTTTACAACCTCGTGTTTCTATGTACACAATCATCAAAATGGTTTGAAAACTACACAGCGTGTATTAATAAAGTACACACCATGTATTTTGGGTTTTTCTAGGCAGTAGCTCAAAAACTGCTCAGAAGCCCTGAAAACACAGCAAACAAAAGTCAAGGTTCCAAATTCTGATCCTTGAGGGCCCATACTCCCCAAAAATCAAAGTTTGGCATCTCCTACATATCATATACAAGAAAAAAAAACAATGTTCCACCATGTTCTTATTCATGAGGGTCCATAACACCTCAAGAATCGAAATTTCGCGTTCATTTGAATAATTATTTACACAAACAAGCCCTATCAAACAACATATATTTCTACCAAGTAACTATCACAACATCATGCATATTATACACCTCATCTATCACAAATATTTTCAATTACTAATGCATCTTAGGTGACATGGAAAAAATGCATGACATGTGATTTCTATCATGTGCCTGTATGATGCATGAGATAGAATACCCTCATCTCATCAAGTTGCGGCAAAAATAGAACCTAAATGATATAAATAGTAACAACACAAATCATGTGAGTCACTCAATTTGAAATCATGTCAACTATAAAAATTGAAAATCCAGAATAAATTTCCATAAACGAGGTAGATTGGTTTTTCCCGGTACACGGGTCAGCTACTCCTAGGCAGAACTTTTTACCATGTAGATATTCTATCCTATCCCTGGCTAAGGCTCCAAAAAATAAGTCAAGAGAAAAGAATTCCTCAGATACCACTTTGTAACGTCCCGGTTCTGGAATCCACCCAGAGGCGCCCCGTACCCAGTTGGTCACATCACCTCAACCACATTTCCCTAAATGCCAGAGGCTGCCGACTAGCAGCGAGAGCCTTGGATGTGATGGTGGAGAAATTATGCCTCATTGGTAGAGTATACAACAAAAGTAAATAGCACATGCAATAGAGGAAGCAGTAAATATCCTACAATAGTAAAACATCAGAAGACTAAACGGTAAACAGTTGGAGCATACAAATATATATATATATGAAATGATGCATAATACATGTATTTCTACGAAACCAGCCAAACAAATCACAATTCATAACACTGTAATAGACCAAGGTAAAAAAGAAAAGTAAACAGATAACTCTTCAGCATCGCAAGCCATAGCTTGGTCTCATGCTCTCGTGCTCCACAACAAGTCAAGTACCTAAAGTTGAAGGGCGCTTTCCATTATCTATACATGCACCAACATAATCTGTTTGGGCCCAAAAGCATGACCCGAACAGGGTGTGAGACTAAATCCCAATAAGAATCCACCTAAAGATCTAAGCCTAATAGTCAGTGAGTATATGGAAATTATGGTATAGTAAACATCAAGTAGTAAGAAGTAAAAAGGATAATACATAATAGTAAAAAATCCCAGTCAGCAAGCAGTAGTGAAGCAAACAGCTAACCGCATATAGAAATCCCTCTAGGAAGTACTCACAGCCATCCCATCTTGTCCTATCCAAGAAGTACCAACAACCCTCTAGGTAGTACAATTAGCCTAACCCCTGTGGTTTGGTTATACGAATTTATAAGACTCTCTGAGGAAGCACGCTCAGTCAATTCCACTTGTATTCTAGGGTTTTCTGAGACTCTCTAAGGATGACCATGCGATCAATTATTCTTATAGCCCCAGGTTCTAGAGACTCTTTGAGGAAGCTGACTCCGTCAATTCTTGTTATAGTCTCAGGTATATCACAAACATTGCGAGGAAGCTCACTCGATCAATTCCACTTATAACCTGGAGTGGTTTTAAGGAAATTCAAACAAACAAAGACTCTTTGAGGAAGCTCACTCAGTCTATCCTCATGTAGTCTATAATGCTCAAGACTCATTGAGGTAGCTCACTTGGTATTTTCTCCTATAGTCTATAATATCCAAGATTCTCTAGGAAGCTCACTCGGTCTATCCCTTATAGTATATTATGTCCAAGACTCTCGGAGGAAACTCACTTGGTTTATCCCCTTGTAGTCTATAGCACCAGGTTCTCACAGCCCCATGCTAGTCAGTGCATAATAATTCTACATAGCCAAAGTATCCTACATAACAACTTGGCTAACCATTCTACTGCAATACAAGCATGTCAAGGAACAAAACTCCATCCTACGGTTACAAGGCATGTAAGAACAGGCATAATGGCCCAAAGGATGAACAATATCAAAAGGTTGTAAACATAATAATGTATGGGAAAAACATACAAGCATAGTAGTTATCCTCAAACATCACAAAATTACCTCTACACAAGCACACAATCAAGGTAGGAAAACAACAGGGGAAAAACCGGAAACACGTAATACCCCGTCCAAGGGTATTGGTGGAATTTGCACATAACAATAAAAGACTTTGAACAAAAAGGCACAAACCACCTACCTTGATGCTAGGAGATCGATATACTTGAACCATGAGGCTTGAATCTCTTTATAATGTTATAGGTCTATGAAAACAAACAAAATGTTCAATCCATGATAACATGAACAAGAGGAGGAATGGGAAAATGAAGCTCTAGAGAAAGGAATAGATTACTGTTACGGCTCCAACGCAATCAATGACGATAGATTCGGAGAAAAAACGGAGGATCGGGGGCTTAGAGAAGACCCATGGCCGTAGGACATCTCTTCGTCAAAGAAGTTGGAGAATAATATAGTTCTGGGGTTAAGACGAGACCCCGATCCATTTAATGAAAAAAGAAAGTACACAGAGTGTACTTTTGGAGTATATAGTGTGTACTATGCTTTTTTGTACTCCTCTTTAAGTGGCCTCCATGTCACCCCTACATGGCCATGTATGAGTCCTGGACACGGCCATCACACGGCCTTGCATGGCATGGGAGTACACAACATGTACTAATAAAGTACATGACATGTACTTCCAAAATTTCTAGAAACTCCTTTTTTCTCAAAAACTCCAGAAAAAGGAAAAACATACCTGAAAAGAAGGTTCGGGTTCTTACAAAACTGGTGTGGTGGAAAATATTGGAAAATATCCTTCAACATTTGGGATAATATGTCTCTTCTAAAAAGAATTTTTGAGTTGGGGGGGAGAAAATTTCAAATGATATATAATATCTACCAAAATATGGGAGGTGATATCTCATCAAAGACTGAATCAGAAGTTTAGAACTATATAACAAGAAATAATTTTCAATTCCTCAAAGAAACCATTGAAATATGTAATTAAATAAGTCACTATCTTGAACAATTCACTAAAATTATTTCTGTATAGGATTATTTCACCAGAAGTAAAAAAGATAAGGGAAAGATAATGAAAAATAAAAAATCCCCAATTATTTAATTTGACAGCCCCACTATTCGATATCAGAAATATGGATTATTGATAATGGAAGTACCTCATATATGATTATTAAGATAAAATTTTAATAAACATCATTGATAACATTGTGGAGAAATTACATTTTGAAATTATAGTTCCCTAAATGTTGAATGTATTTCCTAAGTCATCATATATTATCATATGTTAATATTAAGTGAAGATATTTTTTGGATGTACATACATATAACAGACTATGTTCAAGAAAACTGGGTGATAATGGAACTGATGTGATATTCCTAATAAAATATTTCACCACTGGTGCATGATGGTTGGAAGAACTATTTTCAATAGAGTATGAACTTTTGGCAATCTAGTTTATATTAGTAATCAAACTAACTCTCTTTACCTAAGTGATGAAGATGAGAATTTATTATAACAAAGAGGCCGGGATATCTTGAACAATGAATCCTGACAAAAATATAAAATCAAGAATATGTAAGAGATTATACAGTACTAAAAAGGGAAATAATAATTGTTTCTGAATATTTTTAATAAGGGGGATGGCGGAAAAAATATAATAAAGATTAAAAATTTGATGCCCTAAACCTCTTGAAAATATACATTCTGATGTATGTGGATCAATGAGGAACCAATCCAAAAATTTTGATTTAAAATTTATCAAATTTATGAATGATGTCACCTAAATGACAAGTTTTATGTTTTTTAACATAAATCTGATTTTTTGGAAATGATCTTGTTTTAAAGGTAGGAAGATGAAAAATAAATCGTAAGAGTATTTAGAATATAAAACTAGATAATTTAAATGAGTTTACTTGTAATTATTTTGAATCCTATCTTTTTAAACATTGAATAAGGAATCAATATATCTATCCTTACACTCCTATAAAATATAGGGTTCCATAAATGTAAAAACTTATGTTTAGTTAATATTTGAAGGACTATGGCTATAGAATGTAGATACCATAAGTTCTTTTATAGAGAAGTAATGTGTACAGTTTTATATGAACAAATTAAATATTTTGTTACACTAGGAACAACCATTACTCCCTATAAGAAATGTTAAAGGAGAAAAACTCTAGTTAAATAATTTTTTCTATTTGGGAGTCAATGTTTAATGGAGATCAAAAATTCAAACATAGGAAGATTAGATGAAAAATATAAAGAATAATGTTTCTTGGTTTACAGAACCATTGGAAGGAGCTACTGATGATAAAAGAATCAGTTACAAAAATAATTCACAAACTAGGGATGTAAAAGTAATTGAAAATTATCCAAAATCAATAGAAGAAGTAAAATATGAATCTAATTAAGAAAAAAAAATAAATTCCAAAATATTCAGAAATAATTCATGAAGAAGAAGCCTTTATTGAGTCCAATAAAGAACAAAAATGTTCCAATTAATCTGTATATGATGACAATTATATAAAAAGTATAATCCTAAAATTACAGAAATTAAAAATTCATGTCAAATAGTGTAATATCATCAGAAATTATGTAGATAGTGTATAGAAAAAGTGAATACTGGAAATTGGGAATCAAAGAGAACTTATCTCTTAGGTTAAACATCACTAAATAATAAAATAATATTAATACATGTAATGATAAATCTATGAATGATGAATTAGATCAAATTAATAAGAATCACACCTATAAACTAATCTTGAGACTAGTATTAAAAATCATGAACATAATTAACTAGGTGTTGAAGAATAATATCAATGAAATGGGATAATATTCATAAAATAAAATAGTGTTTGTTTGTAACAGATAATCACAACTGAGAGGTTTTAAATATTCCTAAACATTTTCTCCAGTTTGCAAGACAATAGAGGATTCGAAAATACATGGTAGTTTCCACTCATCTATTATATATGATTTATCTTATGGATTTAAGGTCAATATTTATGAATATTTTAGTTGAGGATGATGTTTACAGTAAACAAAAACATAAATTTACACATAATGAGGATGTTTGTATAGTATATATACACAATAAATATTTATATGTGTTGAATTAATCCCTACCCGGATGATGAGATTGATCGTCTATAATGGAAACTTTGATAGAAAATTCTATGTAAAGGAGGAATTATATGAAATTTTGATAGTTATTTTTCTTGTTGATATAATCCTTTCTTATGATAACAATAATGAATGTAAGGAGTTCTTAAAACAAATGATAAAACAATTTGAAATTTCAATACATGGTAAGATGAAATTTTCATCCCTGGCTACATGTTTCACAAAATAGAATATATATCGTCCTATCATAGAAAAATTATTCCAGGGTTCTACTAAGGAATTTTGACATGGTAGATTCTATGGATTTCACTACTCTTATATATATTGTATTAAATTAGATAAATGATAAATCAGGAAAAGGTGCCAATAAAAAATATTACTTGACGTTAATCAGAAGTTCACTCTATATAATTACATATCAGATGGAAATTTAGTATGTAGTCACGTTATGTCCCAAATATTATAATATTATGAAATATTCATAATTGATGGATAATAAAATAATTTTATATAAGTAAAGGTAACATTAATCTTGGGCATGATATTTAAGAGAAGTTATAAATTGAATATACCTTAGGTCATGGATTGTGGTTGAGCCATTGATTTTGATGATGTCAAATCAACATCTAGTTGAAGATTATTTTAAGGAAAATGTTTTTTTATTTTCGTATTATAAAAAAATACTTAGTGAATTTGAATAAATTGGAATTAGAATATGTTTTTTCACCCCTGGTTATACTAAAATAATGTGGATTAATGTTTAAGTAGAAGTATTTAAATTGAATTTTCATGATACATTGGAAATTATCTATTATAATCAAAGTGAAATTGTACTCTAAAAAAACCAGTTTAACACAACAGATCAAGAAATACTGATACGAGATCCCATTTAATCAAAGATAAAGTTACCATCCATAATTTCATAATTGAGAAAATTTCATTAAATTATAATTTTTTTTATATTGTCAAAAATTTTATTCAAAGGAAATTGTTTGAGGAAATAATGTTAAAACACGATGTTCAAAATCCTCATTCCATATTATAGATGTTTTGGATACCCCACTACCACTCTCACTATGTTGTGGATTATATTGATAAAATGGGTGTGAAGTGTAACACTTTTTCAATAAAAAAGTTGTATTAAATTTTCTATCTTATGTTGATCTAATTAGGGAGTTCCCATAAATAGGGGGAATAAATAAAATTGGATGAAATGAGGGGGTGTATATCAAAATAACTTAATTGTTTTCTTATTATCAGGATATAAAATTATATAATAAAATATCTTTCAAAAGGTGTGTGGTTTAATTATTTTTCTCCTAATGAAAAAGATGTGATTAGATGGAATGAAAATGTGTTAACTTTGAAAAATATTGGTGTTTCCAATAAATCCATATGAGGATATTAAAGATCCCCTAAGTCTTTCGTGGTCTTTTATTTATTATAAAAATCATTTGAAATAATGTTTTTTGTTTGGTTATAAGTTTTTAGATCTAGAAATCTAGGTATGGAGGCTTTTGAATGTTCACCAGAAAATGAATTGTGAGTTTATCGAATAAAGTATTTGTGATTTCACAAGAAAAATATTGATATGTATGAGTTTAGAAATTATCAAATGATCTAAGATGAAGTTCTAATATAGAGTTAGTGTAATGGTTTCAGGTGACTGGATACAAAGAGTCATACCAAAACATCCTAAAGTAAAAATGGACCAAGGTTGATAAGTTAATATAAACCTATAATATCCAAACTATTCTAGAATAATTTTATTATAAATAAACACTTCTTAAAAAGATTTTTTTAAATGATATATTTTATCATAGTGAATAATTTTAAAAATTAAATTTCATAAAATAAATAACATACTTTTTGGAAAAAGTTATTTTAAAATATTATATTTAAATACTCCATTAACAATATTATTATTATTTTAAAAGAAATTATATGGGTAGATTCTTATGAATTAAGAGTCATATTTCATATGATAACATGTATACATAACCACAATTGTTTATATTTTGAATTCAATATTTGGATTATTAACATATCCATATAAAGCTAATTAATATTATTATGATGAAATAATTTTAGCATTTAATAATAGTGAAGAAATAATTATTGGAGAAACTAAATTATGTTTTCTGTAAAAAATTAACTCTTTGAAAGAATGTTAAAATTTTGATGGTACTATAACAAATAAAACATTATTATAAAAAATATTATGTGAATATATTTACAAGAATAAATAAATAAATTTATTTTTTAAAAATATATTACAAAAAATAATTTTATTAATATTTATAACTAATTATTTAGAGATTATATGATAAATTTTAATAAATTATAAATTAATATCATGAATAACATAAATTAATATTATGTTTAAAAGAAATAAAAAATATATTAAAAATGAATAAATGGAATTTATAAATATCAATGTATTATAATAATTTTAATAGATAGATAATTATTAAAATTAGTAGTTAAGTATATACCTTTTGAATGAAGGAGAGTTTTTGTAAAGGCAGATATCAAATAACACATCTTGCAATATGATATATTCTATTTTCCATGATTTTTGTTAGGGAAATCACCACACTGTAAGGGTTACTCAACTATGACATAAGGGAAGTTTTTGTTTTCCAATACCCATGTTAGGGTAAAATACTCATTGTATTATAGAGGGGTGTTCCTTGATCTCATGTAAAGGTATATTTTTTCTATATAAGGGTAATCAACATAAAACCGAAGTAAGGGCACTACAACACTTTCATAAAGGTATACTTCTTTATCAACTAGTTGTGTAAGTGTAACCTACTCCTAACATAAGGGTAAATAAACCCTATATAAGGGTACACCTATTAATATATATC
Organism: Viscum album; assembly: GCA_963277665.1. NCBI lineage: Eukaryota > Viridiplantae > Streptophyta > Magnoliopsida > Santalales > Viscaceae > Viscum > Viscum album. The sequence goes on from OY728130.1 coordinate 1,948,664,225, forward strand.
GGTAACCCCATATCCAAAAATATTTTTTCTATTTAAATAAAATTCTTATATAATGGTAAAAACCACAATCATGTAAATGTAATTTATATATTAAAATCACATGTAAAGGTCACTATATGACTACGTAAGGGTAATGTAAATGTTTTTAAGCTACGTAAGAGAATTATCGAACACAAATTATGGTAAAAAACATCATATAAGGTATATTCAATGCATTAAGGATCATAGTAAAGGTAAATTTGATTCTATGTAAAGGTAGGAGAACACTCTAATTTAAATCTTCTGCATCACTATCTTCCTCATCACATAAAATATATAGATAAAATAAAAGAATTTATATTTACTTATCCTATTGGTTTACATGATGAATTTGTCAGAAATGAAGATAAATTTAGTGAAAAATGACAATAACATGAACATCAGCATTTAGAAAAAAAGTTTTATCTCCCCACAACTTGGTAAAAGTATTTTACTCTAAAATCTAGAAATGTATTTACCTCCATAAAGCTTCATGTTTAGAGTTTTATGTATTATTAAATGGTTAGAAACATATGGAGAATTTGTTGGTAGTATATGAAAAGGATAATGATAAAAACTATATTTTATATAACAATTTTGTAAATGATATTTTATAAAATCAATAATATTAAGAATGTGGAAAACTGATCTTTTATAAATGTAATATTTAAATATGAATATGCATTAAAGGAAAATGTATTTTAAGATAACATATCCTTTTGCTTACATTAAAAATAAGTTTCATATAGATACTTGGATATATAAGGAGAGTGAAAGTGAAAAATAAGGTAGATTCTATATTTGAATAAGGGATGATAAATAATATTGCTACAATTATATCATAGAGATCATTAAGAATAAATTAGATTTAGAAATATATTATAAATTAATTGAAATTTATTTTTATAAAACATTTATTACAAAGTTTTTCTTAACCTGTATTTTTAAAGATATCATTCCCTTGAAATATTTTATTTTATATTTTTAATGGGATTTTTATTCTCATAAAAAATCACTTTTAATATAATAATGTTTCTATTAAAATAGTTTTTTAATATTTTATGAATTTTTATTTTTGTTTCTTATTTAAAGATATATTTTTTACGAATAAAAGTATATTTCAATGTTTTCCAAATCCTTTAATATTTTAATTATGTTTTCAAATTTTATTTGGAAATTATAATTTAATGTGTAAAAATTCAATTTTAATTACATGGTTTTCACTCAATATTATATTTATTGTATGACCATACTCTATAATTCTAATTAACATTCCATTTATGTTATGAAATTTTTTTTCTTGGGTTTAATTTCCATGTATCATTTATATTTTTGACTATGATTTTCTGGATTACTTCTAATACTTATGAATTCATAAATTTTTTTTAAGGAAACTTTTATTATGTTTATAAGATATGTAATTATCTTTCACATTGAAGATAAATTTAATATTTTTTGAGTTTCTATTTTAATGGATTTATAATGACAAGGGAAAGGTTTAAAAAAAATTATTTAAAATCTTCCACTTGAGTATAGGTTATGATGATGACAAATAGGGAGTGAAACAGGAATCTAAATTGTCATTTTTCAAAAATTTATGTTTAGACCTACAATATTCATAGTGTAAAAAGGTTTTCTGGATTTGTTCTGAATATCATTATATTCCATAAATAGATATTAATTTTAAAGTAATTTTTTATGTTTCAAAGGATAAATATATATTTATTTAAATTTTTGTTATGTTTTGAAACAAAAAGGAATTTCAAATAAGTATATCTATTTAATTAATGTTTCAAAAAGTGTTGTTTATTACATATATATGAAATAATAAATTATTTTATGTAATATAATGTGTTATAAAAAATATTTTATTTAGCTCAATTTTTTGATATAAAGGGAAATATTTCCAAAAGTATTTTTATATTATTTTAAAAGAGAAAGGATTTCAAATGTTATTTTAAAACCCTTACTAAAAAATATTTTTCTCATCCTATGTTTTAATATAATTATTTAAAGGTATTTTAATTGGAAATAGGTCAATGTTTATTGTTCTCGATTAAGGTTCAAGATGATATTAATCCATATAAGAGTTTGTAGAATCTTTTATCAACTGTGATATGTATTATTATTATTTAGTCCTCCAAATATCTATAATATAATAGTCCTCATACCCTATATTTTTCATGTAGTCTTATATTGTTTTCAATAAAATGAAATATATACAGAATTTATGTCACTAGTCTTTTTAGTGTGGGTCTAGGGTGTTAGAAAATCTAAATCTTAACTAGAAAAACATTCACTGGTGCTCATTAACAGAATATAAATTCACCAAAAAATTTAACTGGCTAATTATAATTGGTATGCCGTCAAACAAATTGTGATGATACTGATACAGATGGTTAAAGTTCTAATATTCTTGAATTAATGTTATTGATTCAAGATATTATTTTTAAAATACCTTAAGACTATTAACATCATGTTTTGAGGTAGATTTGATGAATTCAAAACTCCAATATCATTAGATGAATTTCATGTTTGTTGACTAAATACTTGATGTGAGTAGGTGTATCAAGTCATATCCCATGCTTTTTAGATATTTAAGGAATAATTTATGGATATATAAAAAGATAACAATGATAGAAAAAAGTTAATTGATTGGGATACAACTATACCTATTAATTTTGAGGGAATAAGATCACTGATAATATGAACTATATACATATGATAATATAACAAGTCAGAGGATGAGATCACGGAGTTGGGTTTTCTATAATTTGATGTACTGGAAGAATAATTTATTGGATGATAATGTTTTTATGGTTGAAATTTTATAGTAAAATATTATTCTTTATTAAGGAGGCTTGGAATATATGCTAAAGGCTATAATTGGATGGAATGAGAATAATTTTTTTAGATTAGTTATTTTCATGATACACTATTGGTTAAAGGATGATCATGTCCCATGAAACTATAATGTTTTATTAATCATAGTGTAAAATTTGCGACTCAAAAATTTGAGTGTAAAAAGGGGTAACATCAATCACTAGGCCCAAAATTTGGGAAATTATTTTCATTATTTTATTTTTAATATTAATTAATATAGTTATAGTTATTACTTTTACCTAATAATATTATATCCCTAACTTGTATATGTTAAATTCAAGTTTATGAATCTCATAAAAATAGAACCATTAATTCTACCCCACACAATGATTCAACTCATTCCTCAGTATCAAAACATTAAAAAAATACTAAATATAAAAATAGGAGTAAACAATCAAATTATTCATAGGAAAGTAAGTCAAAAACCAATATAATATGTAAATCATAAGCATAGAATAATACAATCTCAATATCCATTCCCTGAGAAGACCACATAAAAAACTAAAATGATGAATTACAAAAATGTATAATATGCTATGCTAAATCACCAAGGACCACCCACTCTGAACTCTAATTCCATCCAATAAATAAATTTAAATAATAATATCCCACGCCTCTAGGATATTTAAAATTAAAACATGTTTATTATTCTTGAGTACCAAATTTCGATGTATTTTGAAGAAGTTTTTTATTATAACTTAGAACAGTACCACATATGTGGTCCCATACGTAACCTATAAATGCCATATAAAAAACTGATTTTTTGTATTAATAATTAAATTATAGTGGAAGCATAAATAAATAAAAAATTTTGTTCCTTGTGTTATATAGTTTAAAAAATATTCAACCCAAAAATATTTTGGATAGTGTTAGGGTATCTTTTAGAAAACCACAATTCTATGACAACCAAATATCATTTTAGACCCATGGAGAAACTTACATGAAACATAAAACCTATGGGAGAGATCTAAATAAACCCCTAGATCTAGTGTTTCATCTTCAATAAAAGTATCAAATTATGGGTATCCCCAAATGGTAGTAATCATAGCTTTACATCTATTACATCCCAAATAAATAAATTATCCTCAGTCCATGGATCAAAGCCATTTTAGCCCAACCCCTGCAATGTAATGACATAAAATTTCACAATGTATTGTCCATAAGTAAATGACATATAGATATGTTGTTGTAAATAAAACAAAGAACTAAATAAAAAACATGATATATTGAAATAAATTTCAACCATAATGGTGTTGTTGTTATATTAGTGTGTATAAAATAAAGTAACCATGCTATGAAATCTATGAAGAAAAGAGATTAAAATGACTTTGGTAATTAGAATTATTTTTGATGAAGATAATTCTTTCTATATTGGAAAATTATAGTCTTCACTTCTTTACTTCAGATGAATACCAACCCAAATTTGAATAATTATGGTATAAGGGATATCACATGTGAGTGAAATTACAACTCATTGAAATCAACACATGTTTTGTGCTAGCAGAATCACTAACCTCGACTGCCACTCGTGCTAACCTTATCCTTATATAACTTTATTGATATTTAGTGGGCTATATAACTATAAATTTTGTTTTATAAAAGGTAATTATTAATTTAATAAGTTATTTGTCACATGTATTCCACAAATTTATCATTTTGACACATAAAAAAAGATTATTTTTTATTTTTTCTTTCATTAATAAAAATGACAAGATCATTTTATTCTTAAAAATATTTTTTCCTAAAATAAGGATTTTTTTGTACCTTATTTAATGTAACTAAATATATTATGCGTTGTTTATTATTAATTTACAAGAAATACGATTAAGAATGTTTAATACTTTGAAACATTATTTTCCTATAAAAAATTGTTTCTCATTATATTTTATGAAATTATTTAAAATTTAGAATATAAAATTCTATAAATTTAATATTTATATAAATTCATTTTATAATATAATTTTGATATTAGTTTAAGATTAATTTTTTAGGTTTTTCAATTGATTTTAAGTGAATTATGAAAATATTTTTTTTGCCAAAATTGTAACTTTATAATTCTATATGCAAGAAATATAAGTTTATAAAATTTTAATTGACCAAATATGTATTTAATAAGTCAAAATACATATTTTAAAAATAATATATTGAACTTATAGAACCTATTTTAAAAATTTCATGGATTTAAGTAATATTTTCTAATAAAAAATACTTTTTTTATTTTCATTTAAATAGATATTATTTTCATAAAATTTGGTTTTCCATGATTTTAAAGACACATGAATTTTATTAGTTTTGTAAAAAAATTATCTAATAAAATTTATCTACATGAATAATTTTTCCTTACCCATAAATTTTAATCAATAAAACACATTTTCCCCTAAAAACATGGTTTTACATGTTACAAGTGCAAATTTTAGAATGAAGTTTTCCTAAAAATAACAACATATCTAACAAAATGATATTAAAATTTTAATTAATCCAGACTACATTATTTAATAATCAATATTCTATTTTTTTCCATTGAATTTAAATTACATATGTAAAAATTAGTTACCATGGTAAATATAAAAATCGAAGAAGTAAAAAATATAAAGCTAAAGGGCATAAAGTCAAGTTTAAAACATGTGTGAATATATATAGAAAAGGTTTTATAGAACTTATCTTATATAACACCACAATATTATATATTATATATATTATTCTTGACATGTAAAACATAAAATCTATTTATATTACGTTGAAATATTTTCAAAATTTCAATCCTTACTATCTATAAAAGCATCCACTCACCACTCCTTTATAACCACTAACAATATTAAATTTCCACTTAAAAATATACCTATAATATTTACATTGTTTAATTATACATTTTTTATTTAGCCTCCATTGACTATTTATTATCCAAATTCCTCTATTTTTAGGGTCTGTTCCAAGGGATAGCCTATGTTCCCAACATGGGTAATTTTTTTTCTAACATATATTCTTATCATTTCTTCCTTAAAAACATAATTTTATCATTAAATAATTAAATAATTTTTATGACTTTTCTTTGAATGTTATTATTCCTATAGAATAAATATTAACAAACTTTTCATTTTTTCTATGAAAAAAAATATTCATTTGTGCTGTGTGTGGACAACCACCTCTATGAAGAGAAAACATCAATTTTACACCAAAAAATTTATTATCTAAATATAAAGGTACTGTTAGATAATTAATGTGAAATATATATTATAATAATGATTATAAAGAGATAAATTACAATCCACTTTCTTCCCATATCATTTTTTGAGAAAATTAAATGTTAAAAAGTATTTTGTGTGGACTACCGCATCTACGAAGTTACATATATCATTTTTTAAAATATTTTATTGATTATTTCTTAAATTATCATCAAATTTAATTAATGTACATAAAGGAATCTGTTGGATCTAATATATGTATATGTATGTCTATTAGATGGAACAATACAAGAGGGGGGGGGTGAATTGTAGGTTTAACAACCTTTGAGTTTTAGCAACAAAGAAATTAGTTTAAATGATCTTAAACTAATACAAATACAAACACCCACAATTGTATTGAATATAAAAGGTATGATGTATTGAAATACTAATGTAAAGTAAAACAATTGTATTCAAGGTGAACACAATGATCAGAGTAATATAAAGATGAATGATTCTACCTTAAAGCGTATAGAAACAATCAATACAAAATGTAATAGAATGATTGTAATTGAAACAATTACAATTGAATATGTAAAGAAGAAAGGAAACAATACAAATCCCTTTCTAATACAAGTAACATCGGAAATGTAAAAGTATTACAATTCTTTTACCCCAAAGAGAAGGGTTATCCTTTCACCTAGGATAAAAGGTCTGTCTCACCAACACCTTGGTGAGCCCTCGATACGATGATCGGCACGTCTGTCTGCCTATCCCCAGCAGCCCTCGATACGATGATCGGCACGTCTGTCTACCTATCCCCGGAAGCCCTCGATACGATGATCGGCACGTCTGTCTGCCTATCCCTGACAGCCCTCGATACGATGATCGACACGTCTGTCTGCCTATCCCTGGCAGCCCTCGATACGATGATCGACACGTCTGTCTGCCTATCCCTGGAAGCCCTCGATTTTGTAGGTAATCGGCACCTCTGTCTTTCAATTACTTGAAAGTCCTCGATACGATGATCGGACGCACAAGGCAGATGAGAGAAGTCACATTGTCTCTCTCTAGAATCTTGATAGTTCACAGAATCTCTTCATTCGTTCTCTTCGTTCATCGTTGTTCTCTCAGCTTCAAATGACCTCCTATTTATAGGCCTCGGGTTCCAACGGTCATATTGCCTCTAACGGTCATATTGAAACAGAAAGCACAACATCGTTTTGATTAGTTTGTAACTAACTCAACGACATCGTTTTGTTAGGACAAGAGATATATAGAAATAAAAAACATGAGTATGATTCATATGTAGTGAGTGTTTTTGACTAAGTACCAAAACAAATAATGAACATCTGAATAGCAGAGTCAGTACGATACGATTGACAGAGTCAGTATGGTACGATTGACAGAGTCAGTACGATACGATTGACAGAGTCAGTATGGTACGATTGACAGAGTCAGTACGATACGATTGACAGAGTCAGTATGGTACGATTGACATTGTAAGATACGATAGACATGATAAAAGTCAATTTGTAATTTACAAACATATGATAGAATACATTTGTGATTTCCAAAACATGATATAGATGTCAAAAGAAGACTTTTGACTTAACATCATTATTCTTCTTTCATAATGATATTATTCCAAAATAATTCACTTCTATAATCATAATCATCCATTAATTATGAGATGTTCTTATTTTGGTCTATCTAATTACCTGCCTGAATAATGATAAAAATAATATCATGGAAGACCATGAGAAATTTATTTATGATAATATTTTAAATAAATGTTAAAAATTGTTTTTTATGTTTATTAATGGAGACATTAATATTTAACTAATTTATTATGATATAACTATTATTTAACTATAAATCAACAAAACATTATTTTCTCCAATGTAATATACAATAATTGTAACCAAAACTATAATATGATAAATAATAACATAAAATATAATAATAAATCATTAATTATAGTAATTTATTATTTTTTTAATGGTGATATTTTGGAGAATAATGAATAAAAACACTTTCATTAAGAACTAGTGCATAATGACTAGGATTACTCGCACCTGATACTAAAAATATATATTAATTAACTAATATAATTGTGTAGAATAATTGTAAATTAATATTGTAAAATTTTCTAGATGTAAATAATTTTTTTAATCACATTATTTCTATATTTATTTTTTACCCATTAGATTCACACAATTTAGTGAAATTCATGAGTTAACGCAATGGTTTCTTATAATGAGACATATTTCCTATTATATAATAAGTTTTATTTGGAATGGTGTATCTAAAAACTAAAGAATTCCAGTTACCATATTCATGTAATTCATGGGTTTTTAAGAACCATATCATTTCTTATCATTAAATGGATTCTAAGTCAAAATATTCTAATGATTTAAGGATTGTTTACAAACCCAAGTCCCTCCTTTGGGTCATAATGCTTCATCGTGAACTTATTAATTATAAGAACTATTTATTCCACTATATGAGTTTATTTAATGTTACATTTTCTTCCCTTATAGTGGTAAATGACCTTTTAATTATTTTCTTTTTCCTTGATAAATCCTTATTCTCAAAAAATAATTCATTGTTGAGAATAATTCGAAAACAATTTAATTAAGGTTCTTCATTCATCTCTATATCTTATTTTCCTACTATATTTATCCATTATAAAAGGAACCCTAATTATATTATATGATTAAAAAACTATATATTTCTTTTTTTGCTTTAAAAATAGGATGTTTTAAAAATCTTTTTTATATGACATATCAATAAGGAAATTTTAAAATATTGAAAATAATTTTCATCCCTGAAAATATTTTTTTAATCTTTCACCCACATTGCAGTTGATAAAAATGATGTATCTTAAATGATATATTATTTATTTTTCCTATTTAAATTAAAATATTATTCTGTATTATCACTTCTTTTTTTTAAAATAACTTTTGTAATTTACCCATATCCTTTTCTCTTTATGAATATCTTAGAAAATATCATTTTAACGTTTTTTATGAAAAATTATTTCCAACACATTTTAATTTAATATTGAATTTTTCCCTATATTATGTTGGTTTTTATAGAAATTAATTATTCTTATATGTTAAAAATATATTTTTAAAATGGTTTAAAAAAATGATATTTATTATTTCCAAAATCCAAATATTTATTTCTCATCTATGTATTTATTATTTGGAATATAATATACTTGATAAAGGATAAAAATATAATGATATCATCTATATTAATTATTTAGATATATTTTGTTATTTCTTTATCTTTTTAAGGAATGATAAATAATTTCTATTTGTCAGACATAATCATCCACTATGTACAAATACAATCTATCTTATAATTTTTATCCTATATGGGAACTCTACATTTATGTGCTATGATTAGAGGATGTTCACATTTATTCTACAATTTAATATATTATTGAAATTATAAAATAAAATATATACCTATCATCTATGTAGTGTAAATACTATATTATTTATTATCTCAATTGAATTATTTTAACTATAATGTTTCTGAATATCATTAGATTCCCATTTTTTTGAATGGGTAAATCTTATTATGGCTATGATTGATGTATTTATGTAATTGTACTTGAAAAAGGATATGAAACCTATTTTTTTCCATGGGGTCTTCAAGATATAAAAAGTGAATGATTTTTATTCTTATGTTTTATAACCACATTTTATTTCATTGGACTATATATTATGTGGTATGATAATGTTCTTCAAGTGGAACTCCAAAGTGTGGATGATGAAAGGTAGTGTCCTATATCAACCTCTAATAAATTGTTTAAGAGATATATCACATGAGATAAGTATTCAAAATTAAATTTTAATACTACATTAACATGGTCATTGGTGGTGGGTCTCATGAATGTATTTTTTCCATATACCAATGTTTAGGAAATTTTGGAAAGATCTTATAACTTTTTACATATCCTCATTCGTATATTATACTATCACTAATCAGGTTTATTGACTCATGTTTAAAAAATCATTTGACTCATGTACTAGGTTATAAAATGGTTTTTTCTTTGAACTTCGATCTACTAATTTTTTGGTATAAGTTTCTTATCTTTGATGACTATACTTAAATGACTACCTTATGATAACTAATAATATTCAATTATTATTTATTTTGTTTAAACATATTGAGCATCTTAGATAACCCATTTCTTATGTTTCTATTTCACCATTTTATAATGATAATAATAACTTATTAATAGACTATACATTATCTAGTATGGCCCAATTATATATAAATTCTCATAAGCGTTATAAAATAATTTTTCAATATAGATAGTCCATAAAGAAACTAGACCTTCCAATATTGGAATTTGAGATTATTTTTTGATATGTGACGTTTACACTGTGGGAATAATTTATAATAAACTTTTGTTTAGATTGTGACACATTAGTTTGTATTAGGGTAGGGTTTTGTTATTCTTGAGGATTAATATGGTCATTTTGGATATTGAACTAAATAATATTGGTAAAATACCTAAGGTAATGTTTAAGTATAATAAAAAATGAATTTTTTTTAATAAAGTAGATATTGTGTGGTTAACCTATAAATTTAATATTTCTCTAAATAATGGAATGTGTATGTGGCTATGACACAGATTCACCTAGGTGTAATCACCCAGAAAATGCTTGGTTGATTATTATTTGAGTCTTCACTATGGTGCATGATGATTGGGACTATGACTGAATATATTGCTCCAAAACCATAGGGTTTATTATTTGGTTAAAAAAATTATTTATAAAAACCCTTATAAATAATTTTTTACCTAATTAATTTACAGTATTAATTTAAGGTATATTAATTAAAATAAAATAAGGAATCCAATATTGAACTGTGGGTGATTAATGATTAAATTAAATCTAATGTAATAATTTTAAAGAGTATGAAATTTTATGTTTGAATTTTTCATTAATTTTATTAAAATAATAATCTTATGGTATTTAGTTATCATCACACGAGATTAAACACTTATGGTTTGAGTAATTTCTGAATCCCTAAGGAACCATTATAATAATGGATGCCATGGAAAATACCAATATTTTCCCCATGAGTAATATTATGGGATAAGAGATAGAGTGGGAAATATTATGATTATTATGAACCAACTATCAAGAATAATTATTAATAAAATTAACTTAATAGAGTTTACAAACCCCCAAATTGAGATACATATAGAGTCTCATTCAATTTTGTGTGAAAACAATGATATATGAGAGATTTCTAAATTTATTTAATGTGAAAAAATATATAGGAATCATTGAGTGGAATGTCTTGAAGAACCCAGAGGATGATTTATCTATGGTAATTGAGATATTATGAATATAGTTAGTGAGGAAATGTGGATTAATGAGTGGATACTATGAAGGAAAATAATTTTTGTCTAGAGGTACCACTTATAGTATAATGAAATAAATTTTGTTAATAGAGAAATTACCCAAATAAGTTCCCTAATGAATGGGATAATGAGGAAATTATATATCATAAATTTCCATGATTTAGGGAATAAGAAAAACACATGAAATAAAAAATTCTGGAGTTTGTTCAGAAAATTAATTAAAGATAAAACCCATAACCAACCACTCAAGAATTGGGTGTATGTATTTACATCTTATTAAACGAACTGATTTATACATAGATTATTTTCTAAGAACATAAAATAAAAACCTAGATTACTATTTGTTTATTATTATTATATAAAACTTCTAGTGGTATGATTATGGAATACAATGTGATTGTTAATGGAAATACACCTAATTAAAATATTATTATCTATCTTTTAGATGAATTTGATGTGGTTTTCGAAATGAATTAAGTATCCTAAAATAAGATCCATTTTAATGAATTAAAGAGGTCATATTTTATATCCAAAATAAACATATGATAAATTATCACTGCATTGACGATGATGAACTATAATAGAAAATATATTGCATCATATACCACTTAACCCCAATCATTAGGAAAATTTAGGTGAACAATTTTGGAGGAATCCTCATATTTGTATATATCTATTTTGATGAAATAAATGAATTTCTAGGACCTAACTAAGTTAATACATTTGACACCAAATTAGAAATAAAATCCTATGTCATCTCTATCTAAATGAAATCCTTATATATTTAAGTTGTAATTAATAATTAAAATTGCAATGGTAGAATTTATATTTAGGTTGGTGAAAATTTAACATCCTAAAATATCAGTATGTATTTTCCATATATTAATATTATGATAATATATTTTTTAGAAAATTTTGGATGTAATAAATATATGCAATGAAATATTAAAATAAAATTTTACCATAATAATATATATATTAAAATAGTGGCAATAAAAGAAGTACCCACATTACAAATTCTATAATGAAATAGGTGAGAAATGTCACAGATTAAAGGAAATATCATTTATGAAAATCATTTTTATAAAATTAGAAATGGAATACATTTACCAGGGTTTTCTCTAACTAAGTACAATATGACCTAAAAAAATTGATGTATTAGTAAAATTGTATGTGATGGAAATTTAAACAGGTTCGAATGTCCATGAGATCCATAATAGTGGAATCTTGACCCTTGAATGCAGCCAAATATTTCCTGATGATTAGATATTACATAGAGATATTAAGGTTAATGTAACAACAAATTCTGATTATATAATATTTTTTTTATTGTAATAATTTATTTATGACATGTATTGTACACATTTTTCATTTTTTATTTTAATTTGAAATGTATAGTAATTTTCTAATGCATTAAAAATATTAATGATATCATTTTATTATTAAAAATTTCATTTTATAAAAAAATTATTTTATGTTCCTTATTTAATGAAATCAAATGTATTAAATATATTTAAATGAGTAATTGATAGAAAATAATAGTAAAAATGGTTAATAGTTCAAAAAATTATTTGTACATAATAAAATGTTTATCAATATTTTTTATAATTTAATTAAAAATGTTATAATATAACATTTTAGAAATTTATTTTTAAAAATCAAACTTAAAATTTTAATTTATTATTTTAATTTTATTATAAGAATAATTTTTGATAATTTTCTAAAATATTTTTTTTAGGCGAATTTTAAAAATATCATTATTTAGACACTATAATTTTATAATTATAAATTTCAAACCTAAAAGATTATAAAAAAATTAATATAATAAAATCTGATTAATAAGTAAAACTATACAATTTATAAATACTATTATATATTTAGAAAACATATTATTACCTATATAAGAACATATATATATATATTTTAATAAAAACGATTTTTTATATTTTATTTAAATGAAATATTATTTTAGAAAAATTTGGTTTTTTTACTTTGAAATAAAAATAAATTATATTTTTTATATTAAACCAATTTATATCATAAAATTCAATGAAATTGATAAGTTTTCCCAACATATAAATTTTAATCTTAAAATAATTTTTTTAGAAACATCTTTTTTCACCTTACATGGGCTAATGTTAAAATTGAGTTTTTGTGAAAATAAATATATTATTTAATAAAATTTACTGAATTTTTGGAATCTATAGGTAAAAATTATTTAATAAGGTTAATTTTATTTTTATTCATCAAAATTAAATTATATAGGTAAAAATTAGTTACTGTGGTTAAACTAAAAGTCATAAAAGTAAAAATACTAAGAGTAAATTACATAAAAATAGTTTAGATAATGATTTAAAATATATAGTTGAGGTATTACTGATCTAATATCACTCATCACTGCATTACTAACCATTTTAGGGTCTACTTGTCTTGTGAAACTTGGAAACATTTTATACAAAGTAGAACTATTTATAAAAATGTTGTCCTCACCACTTATAAAGGGTTCCCCACACCTCCCCAAAAATAAAACTTCCAAAATAAAATTACCTCCTAAAAAACTATGAGGAATACCTAATTTATTACCCTATTTCTTTTCTATGAGCCTCTGGACACACAAGATTGGCTTAAGACCTCTATTCACCAGGCGTGTTCGAAGGGAAAGCCTATGTTCTCAGTGTGGGTACTTTTTCTTCCTTACTCTATTCTTTTATTTCATACCATCAATTTTTTATAATTCCTATATAATTAAATTAGAATTTATTTTTGTATAATTCAATTTATTATCCCTAGGGACTAACTATTAATAACTTCTTCTATTTTTATTAAGAGATACTGATGAGTCATTCGTGTGTTGTGTAGACTATTACCTCCCTAAAGCAACAGATCCTGTTCTTTTTCAAAAACATATATCAAATAATTAAAATGGGTGAAATTTAATAAAAAATATATATCATATGATTTTTTTTATTAGTAATAAATATAAAATCCACCTTCTTTTTGTCTAATTATTTAAGAAAAGAAAACAACCACCATGTGTTGTATGGACTACCGCTAATACAAAGTAACATATCTCATTTTATCGATCTAGTTTCGTTATTATTAAAACAATTATATTAAAATTTTATTTTCAACATTAAACATATCTTCATAATATAATTTTTCTTCTAAAATAATGATATTATTCCAAATGAAAAAACATCCATAATCATAATCATAAATTATTTATGGTATGTTTTTATTTAGGTCGGTATAGTCACCTATATGAAAAATTAAATAAAAAATATATCATGTATGAATATGATATCATAGTTACCAATAATATATGATATAATTAATTAAATAATTATTATGGTTTAGTTATGTAATGGTAACATTCGTATTAAAATAATTAATTGAAAACCACCAATTGTTTGTTTAAAATCACTAAAACATGGTTGTCACTAATTTACTCTATAATAAATATAATAAAATAAGATTATAACATTATAAAAAATTATAAAACATATATTAAAATATTATTTATTATATATTAATAGTGAGCCTTTGGAGAATAATGAATAACAACCATGTTATTACAAAACTAGTTCAAAACTCTCTAGATTACTCACACCGAATACTCATAATTTGTAATAACCATATAATATCCATGTATATAATAATTATAAATTATTTTTATAAATGGTTTTATTCAGTTATAAATTTTTAAAAAAATAATAATTTTTTTAATTTTTTTATACAAAAGACTCAAGAACATTAGGGGATGATAAGAATTAACGTAATAGTTTCTCATCTGAATGTTTTTCTCACTGAGACATATTTCTTATTTTAAACCTTGTTTAATTTTTAATGTTTTATTTACTAATAAATTAATTCATTATAAAATACTAATTTAATTCATGGGTGATTTTATAGTCATGTTATTTCATCAATTTAAATGTATTGTGATTTGAAATGATTATGTTGTAAGGTTTTTTTTGTTAAATAAACTCCAAAACCTACCTATAGTGCTTCTTCTCAAAAAATATTTAATATAATATTTGTTTCTTAAACCCTAAGATTTTATTTTTTGGTATAATATATTCCTCTATGGTGGAAAATAAAATTTTAATTCAGATCATTTACCAAGATAAAAGTTCATTCTGAAAATGTATATCATTATCATGAATACATCTTATCCTCTGTAATGCCAGTTTCACATAACTATCCATATTTTTAAACCGCACTCTTATTTTTCATTATAAATTGATAACTAATAATTTTTTACCTCATGCGACCGCTACAGTTTCCTTATTTCCTTTTATAAAATAATTTTTTTATCTCTTTTTATGATGTGGGATTTCAACAAAGGTATTTAAAAATAGTAGGGATGTTTTCATCCTTTTTAATAAAATAGTTTATATTTCACCCCACATTTCATTTCATAACATTTATATATGATTTTAGGGATGTATTAGTTAAATTTATTTTTAATTTTAAATTTTTTTAAATGTTTTTACATAATCATTCTAAATTGTTTTCCATAAGTAAACCATAACGTTATCTTTTTATGAATATCTTATAAAATATATTTCTAATGTTTTTTCATATTGAACAAAAACTTTAAATTCGTCAATGAATTATAAAAAAATATTATCTAAAATTATTCATGGTGTATAAAAAAATACTTTTCTCTAAAATTAATGACATATTCATTGAAAAATTATTTCAAAAGATCAAGGTTATTTCTTATTTATAAAATTATTATTCAAATACTCAATATATATAAATATGATTTATCTTCCAATGTTTTTACTATGTGTAAAGTCAAAATTTAATTTATATTATTACAGGTTGTTTACTTTGATGAGATATTTTGATTGATTGGGAAAATTATTTAATTAACTATATAATGTATATCAATATGGTTTAGATACCATATACTTCATTATCTTGATTGAATTGCATTTCCCTAGAAAGATAATGAATATCAATGGATACCATTTTATTTTCATGGATTTATCTGGTTATGATTGTGAAATATTACTTTACATGATTTCATTTGAAAAGGATAGGTAACCCATCTTAATTTATCAGGTTATTCATTCTATGAAAAGAGAATGATTTTCATTTGAATGATTTATTAAACATACTTTATTTCGATGTGTTATTTATGATATAATAAGTTAATGATTTTCAAGTGGCACTCATATATATGGGTGATGACCAATGGGGTCCTATATCACCCTCCAATAAATTGATCAAAAGTTTTCACTTCTTTAGATTAATATTCTAGATTGAATATTGGTATCACAAATATGTGGGATATAATAGTTTATCTCATGAAATTAATGTTTCATTGTACTAATGTTCGTACTATTTTTAAAGATGTCACCGTTTTATTCCCACCATCTTTTTTATGTTATGTTCTCATGAATTATGTATATCAACTCATGGTTACACAATATTTTGATTCATGTATTGTTTTTTACCCTTATTATATGATTTAGAATCAATTACTTATTGGTAATAAGATTCTTTTGTATCGTGAGTATACTCATATCCTCATATTATGTTCAGTAAGGATATTTGATTGTTATCTCTTATGTTTACCATTGTAGATCATGTGAACTCACATTTTTCTTGTGTTAATATGTCCCTAAGTTATTAATATGAGTAACCATATAATAATTATAGAATGAATCTATTTTAGATAAATTATAATGAAACATTCAAAACTATTGTAAAATAAATTTCATATATATATATATATATATTTCCCAATGACACTAAACATTCTGTTCATTGTATTTTGAGGTTATTTTATAAGATGAAATATTTAGACTCTATAAATAATGTAAAATAATTATATGTATAGTTTCAATTTATTTTATAAAAGGGGAAGTATTTCGAAACCTAAAACCAATATTTATCATTGATCCAATTCAATTACATCTTATATAAGTAATAATGTTAACTCCACACACTAAATTCATATCATCCTAACACCTATAATGGGGTCTATTAGCTTCACAAGGACAAAAAACCATCAAAACACTATGTTCTTGGTAGGCTAAATCAGTAATCATATCATATCAATGGAAAAATCTATGAAATCATGAGACCTTCAAGGTGAACTATCTCCAACACTAGAACAAATACTCACCATAGATCCAAATCCATGGAAGATGAAATCATGTCTCTCAGTGGGGTATATAACCCACCATATAGATCCAAAGTGAAATTTTAGGGAATCCCAAACCATGGATCAGTATCACGAGTTATTGTGAAACACACTCTATGGATTTGAGGAATGTGTCCAAGTAATATCAAACTATGTCTCTATACACCTATGTGGGAAATATATCACATATTTACTATATCATATAGTACTTATTGATGGGTCTACCATCTACCTTAACCTGTCATTAAATTACACGGTCTACCTCTCTAGTGATGAATGTCAATTATTATAGTTTTAACAAGATGAAATAATCTATTAGGGTTCTAAGGTTAGACCAACAATCATCAATACCCACTTCCTATATACACCCTCACTAGGGTCAACTTGTCACTTGTGCACCCACCATGCCCCTTGGACAAATTACTAAAATGAAACCCTTCGTGGGTTGCCTTATCTAAAATACACACCTTAGCTAAAAAACCATCACTTGGTGGGTATATCATCCATAAGCATTATAAATTCTCAAAAAGGCCTTATTAGCCTCCAATTTAAATCCTAATTACACCCCTTCAACAGAGATGGATTAAATCCCATATCAATACACATGTTGTCACTCGAAAAATCCTCACACTAAACTTATCCAATAATATTCCTAGGATCATCCCACCCAGGTAATAGAATCTCATAGGTGGATGAATGATCACCCAATTCTCATCCAACTATCTTTAAATCTTTAGGCATCTAAAGGTTCTCACAAAGAAAATACCAAGGCCACCTATTCCATGTCACTACTCACATGCACTTATATTTCACTAAGGTAACCAATAAATTCAAATTATAAAATTAGTATGTTCATTTATATTACCACCCTTAGAGTTTATGTGTCATAATCCATACCACTATAATCAATACCTTAGACATCCACAGCTAATGCAACCAATCTAGTGAACAAAGTTTCATCACATCCATTAGGACTTTTTCAATATATAGGCATTTCATTTTAATTTAAGTGATTCATTATGGATATAGAAGGTCGATCTGTCATATATGAATGGATATATATCAAATGTCATAAATTAAATAAAAAACACCAATTAGTATATATATGGGACCAAAAAATCAATAATAGAGTTATTCCCCATGATCATCTCCCCCCAACTCTCATCTGAGCATTCCCAAGACCATCCAACCTCCTCTGATCATCATAAAGACATAATTATCACAAAATATATCTATTAAATAACAATCATAAAATTATTATTTATTAAAAAATTAAAATATTAATTTTTTTTAAATTTAAAGTCAATAAATACAAAAAAACTCACCAGACCTAGAAATAGTGTAGAAACCATGTCAAAGGGGGAGGAGAACACTCCCAACACTCCGTTGGAAAATTTCAATGAAAGTTACCCAATTTATATAGTCCTTACAATGATAAAATTAACAAAAATGAAGAGGTATGAAGAAAATATAACATTCAGTAATGTAAAACCACACCCAAAATATCCCAAAATTATTTGAGGTCGAGAAAGGGCAGGGGAAATATTGTCTGACCAATAAAACTCCCCTCTAACACTTGGAGAAGGAAAAAAAATAAACAGAGATGAGTCTCTTTTAATTTTTAAAACATCTCTAAGTAGTTTGACAGACTTATTTTTTTCATGTTGTCAATCCCTTATTCTATGGTTCCACCCCCTCAATTCTATAAACCTTGGATGTGACCACTATGGTTAGGCCATGAATGTGTTACTACTAGAAATCTATAGAAATTTGGCGACATGTCCCATATTTAAAAGTTTCCGGAACACTCTGGCATTCTAGTAAATATTAAAAAACATCCAAAACCAACTATATATGATGCTCTTAACTTTGGATTATCTATCTAAGTGTGGTCACAAGAAACAAGCTATCTATAAAACTAAAAAATTATAATTCCATTAAATTTCAGAAAATGTTCATACATGGTGAATTATAATCTCCCCACTATAAATCTTCTCATACCATAGAGGTATAATCTATATTTTATCCACCAATCATGACCCATGTTTATCATGAATTCACATTTAAAATATCATGCTATACCTTTGAACAAAAAATGTGTGTCCCTTGTGAATCTGAAAACAAAGGGGGTAATATTCGTCTAATGAATATAAACCTATCGTTGTTATTATGTAAACATAAAGATAGAATTCCACACAACCTTTTTAGAGACACTAGGTAATATACTATTGATTTAACCCCGGTCTTATATTTCTCCTTGCTTAATGAATTAGATCAAAAGAACAAATTTTAATCCACAGTGCTCCCCAGCATCATGATTTCCAGAAAATCACATTATTAATTATAAAATTACATTCTTAGTGTAGTTTCTATCTCACCGTGCCCAAATAATCATGAAAAAAATGGTAAGATATTATTAACCCTAAAAATCATAAATTACAAACTAAATTAGAAGAGACTCTATCTCCCATTAATGGGATCCACAAAAATCATCATTTCAAATGAAAGTCCCATAAAATCATATGTAACTAACCAGATGGGGTTTCTTATCAACCGCTTGCAATATTATTAAAATGAATTTTTCGGACCTCATCTCTACAAAACATTTCTTATGGCACTCGATCACACCTACAAAAACATCATCAATAGAAACTGATGCCTACAACATGTGGTGTTCATTAAAAACCCCCACATTCATGGTCCATCTAATACTTTAAACTGTAGTACCAACTTCACTTTCTTCTTGCTTTTCTTATTAAATTATTTTATTCACAACAAAAAAATATCTCTATATTTCGACAAATTATTTACCCTTGAATCATGCACAAAATCAAAGTAATATTACAGAATCACACACTAAATCTGGAATCACCTCCTGAATCCTATAACAAGTTATTTTTATCCCCATGAATCTGCCTATAATTTCACTAAAATATATCTGAGCCTAATACTACCCACCAACTCTGATTAACACAATTTCCAAATATCAAATCATATAATCATCAAGTGACTAGATAAAATAAAATTCACCATATCACATACATCCAAATTTTATATCAAATATCCATTAACTATTTCTATGACAACTATAATATAACAACCTTGTGGTTTAATGTCTACTGCACATTCTCTCTCCATTACCACTAATATTTAATGTTCATAGTTGTTCTAATCATACCCAAGTGCTAATAGAGAACATCAATCACTACCTAATTTTAAATCATGATTACATTGTCCAAAGAAACTACCAAGGCTCTAAAAATATAACTATTTATAGCATATATGGCTAGTGGATCACTCTCCACCATATGGAGATCCCTATACTACTACATGTCCTCACCCTAAACAAGTTCCAAAACCAAACGTGTGTCGCTCCTCCTAAGCCATGAAAATCAATCACTGGTAAAAATGGTATGGGATAAACTCATGGATAAACTGTTCCACCATTAATCAATACATTAGAATTAAAACCCTTATAGTTGGGTGTGTATATTAGTTCATAAAATCTCATCAATGTACCATGACCACATCATTTCGTTATACATTATGGGTCCTCAACATGTACACGATTGGTCACAGATTCATAAATCTAAATCCCTATATGTATCAGGAATGTGATACCATTTTCACATTAAATTTAAAAAAATATACACTATCATACAACCCAACCATATACATGGAACATGATCCAATGAGGTATACATAATCAAACTCTAGATAACGTACCTAATTGACTGACCATACTTTGTGACATGAAAATATTCTAATGGGAGAACACATGTTAGATATTCTAATAACCCCACATCCCTCACATGTGAAGCCATATCACATAGACACTTGATAATTTATATCATTCCATAACCAAAAAAAAATATCCTCACTATATTATTGCACAACATGTGAACATATAAAAAATAAATAGTAATAGGTATCAAATTGATCATACACTTGAAAGAAAAATATGAAACACACACATATAACTAAAGATGATTTCTTATAACATCATGATATATTATTAAGTAATTTTTGTAAATTTATTTTATATTTTTAGATAGCTTATGTTAGATGCATTAGAAAGTTTCTTCAATAGGGTATATGATACATGACACTGAGCTTCAGCGAATAATGAAATTATATTACTATTAGAAATAGTATTAATTAACTTTTGAAATATAAATATAAGTTTACTACTTAGAATAAATTTATTTTTAAATTTTTTGAAAATAATCATCCAATTTTTAGTAAAGTAATTTTATTCTTCAAAAATATGTTTTCAATAAAAATGTTTTTTAATAATTTTTATAAAAAACATTATAATTAATTTATATACCTTTTATAAATTTTATATAATAATTTTAACATAATTATTGAAATAATAATATCAAAATTAACATATAGTGATATTTTAGTTTTTTTCTAGAAAATATTGATTTTTTAGTGAATAGTAAAGAAACCCAGTTTTTGTAAAACTACTATTTTTTATAATTTATTAATTTAAATTAACAATTTTGTTTTAAAGTAACATATGTATTATTTTTTAGGGTTTAATCCCCTTAAATAATTTTTAATAAACTTTATATTGTGTTTTATTATATTATTATTTGTAGGTTTAAAAATTAGTTTTTTTGAAAATTATTTTAATGTGAATAATGTTTCTCTGTTTTAATATAGTAAAATAGTCCCAAATAATTATTGTTTTATATGAATTATATAGAATATAAATAAATAAATTTTCATACATACAATTATTATTTTTAGACATTCATTTAATATAAAATCATCGTACGCTTGGAATAAATAAACATCTCAAAAACCTACACTTTCCCCCATTTTTCTTATTTTATTTTGACGTATAATTTTTACACTTTTAGATAATTAATTTTGAAAAAATAATATTCATTTTTAAAATAGTATTTTGGAAAATTATATTTTGGTTATTTTTTTATAATTTTTAAAAATTCATTTTTTTGATAAATAATAAAAATACTAAATTTTAATTAAAAATTCAATCTTATTTAAATTATTTATAACAAATAAATATATTTTCAATTATATATAATATAAAATTAGTATAATTATTTATCTATTAATATAATTTAGTTTATTTAAATAAATTTAATATTGAATTTGGATACAAGAACTTTTTAATTTTTTTGATCATTTTCTCTTTAAAAATACTCATTCTTATCACATCGATGAGATTAATTTAAAATTAGAATTTTCTACTTATGTGAATTGAATAAAAATAATAATAATTTTTTTGTATCATAGTAATTTATATTATCAAATAATAGTAGATTAATATATTTCATAAATTAAAAGTGAAAAAATTACAAATTAGTTACATGTTTAAGGTAAAAATGAGTTTAGTAGGGTGTTAAACAAAATGATAAGGGTTAAAATGACATAAAAACCAATGTAAAATCTATTTTATGTCCATATTTCAACCATATCATATATAATTCTAGATAATACTATATTTATGAACTTTTTTTGTTTGATTAAAACATGGGAAGACCTTTTATTTTCAAAAACATTTAAGTATGTCACCCACCCAACTTATAAAAGGCCACCGCCACTCCTATATTCTTAAAACCATAAAACCATTTTTTTCAGTTAATAACTAAAAAATTAAATTTAAAAAAAATTACTATCATTTTCAAAACCTTATTTTGGTCATAAATGGGACCTAGTCAGTCCTTTGGTGCAAACCTAAAGGGGATACCTAATGAATAGGTAATGTTCTTCAATGCAAATTTTTTATTTCTTCCCCAACCTGCTAGATTTAATATTAAACCATTATTATATAATTAAATAAATATATTACATATAAATAGATTTTTTATTTTATGTTAATGACCTACAACCATCCCACTTCCATCAAATGGATTACAAAGTCATCATTCATGTGTACAGTGTACTTCCTCCTTTGGAACCAACGCCATTTTTTTTCTTATTACCATCTCTCACTGTTGGGTATGATGATAAATATAAAGTTTATATATGATATTTATAAAATTATTTTACCTATTTATTAATTATATCATATATATCTTTTTTTACTTTCCACTCTGCAGGGGATACGATTACATCACTCGTGTGTATGGTGGACTACCGCCTCACAAAGCAATATGATTCATTTTTCACTAGCTCATTACATGGAAGATGATAAGGATAAATAAATGATATATAAAAGAAATAATTACAATATTAATGAAAAATATACCATTATGAAATATAATAAATTATTTTATTTATTATCTTTTTTACTCACTAAAAGATTATAACGTCATTTGTGTACGTGTCGACTATAATATTTACAAAGCGATGCAACTCTCTTTTCATCACCAGTCCACATAGATGATATGTATAAGAATATTTAAAGAAATAATATGTTATTTATGATATTTTTATATTTTTTAATTTTTATATATTATATACCTCCTCTCTATAATCATCATTGAAAAATGGAAACTCCTCTCATGAGTACCAACGACCCAGTGTCTCTATGAACACAACACACTTCATATATAAAAACCATAATTAATTATTGGTATTAAAAGTCTAGTTGATGTATAAATATTATAAATATATAATTATTATTATTATAGATACTATGGAATCAAAATCATTGTTATAGGAAAACAAATAAGAAATAAAAACATAAAAAACAGTGCATAAATTTTCCAAAATTTAATTTTAACAAGAAATTATTATTTAACGGTAAATAAAAGGACATAAATAAATAATGTATGATATTATATTTAAAATTATGTTTGATTAATATATGAATAATTATCTTTTATTTTTTACATATGAGTTTTGAATGTGTATGAATGAAGTCAAGACTTAAAGTTCCATTTCAATTTTTTACTTCTATGAGACACATGCGAAATTCAACACAAATTTTTTATGTGGTATGGATACTGACAATGAATTATTTATGATTATTATCTTTAAAATTATATATAAATACAAATACATTTTTTATCACCCTTTCATGGGGTTTACGGTTCAAATGTTACTAATGCAGAAAGAGATTGTTTTCTTAATTTACATTCTTTGAGATATATGGGTATATTATGAACCTATATTCTTATAAGAGGTGTATATAAATCCAAAATGACATTTAATATAATGAATTAATTTATAATAATGAAAAATTATGTTTTTATTAATGAAATTTCTTAATGAGGATAATTTTTCAAAGTTACCAAAGTGGTAAATAATTTATGTCAAAATATCATGGTTTTTTAGATTGTTTATGACTATGTTTTTGGTGATAAAAATTTATAATACATATCTAAATAATCTAATGAATTTTTTTCTCCACTAGTAATGTCATGACAATAAAATTATTCCCTTCTTTTAATATATTCATCTACTGAAGAGTTCAAAAACATTTTTTATGAAAAAATCATCTTTTCATTCAAAAACAATTTTCTTCCAAAAACACGTTTAAAAAAATCAATATTGGTTTTAAATTTTTTAAAATTATATTTTAAAGACATTTTTATCCTTCTTTAACTTTTTAAATATCTTTTTGAAATGAAATTATTTTCATTTTTCAAACAACACCCATTTTCCTTTTACTGAAAATATGAAAGAAATCATTATTTTAACATGAAAAACGTGAACTAAATATCCCACTATTATGAACATAATTTTTTTGAAGATTAATTTATACCATTTCATTTTTATTCAAAAATAAAATTATCATGAAAATGTTTCATATTTTATGATTTTTTTTCAAAAGAGAAATGTTATTTTCTTCAAAACAAATTTAAATTATTTTTAAAAAAAATTTATATGTTTTCATGTTTAATATCATATAAATGATTTCCAAAATATTTTTATTTTTAGAAATTTATTTTCAAATAAATTTTATCTTTCTAAATGTTCCATCTGATTTTTATTTCAAAATAATTCTCTATCTCAGAGGGCATCCTTTGATGTAACATATTCTTTGATAAGGATATGAAACATTAGTACCATTAATATTATTACTATGAATGGTTTATGATCAAATGATGTTTATGAAACCTATTTATTTTCATGGGTTATACCATGATAAAAGTATTAGAAAATATGATTTTTTTTCCACTGGTTAGGCTTTGCTTAAATTATGAAATGGTTTTGAAACCTATATCATATCTACTAGTTAAGATACAACGAAAAGTATATGAGACCCATTTCATTTCATGGGTTATGATATGATAGATTTGTTATGATATTGTAAAACAGATACATATTTTTTAATTATGTAATTAGTGGGACATATATCTCCCCCCAATTCATTGGGTAAAGACTTATATTTCCTGACATATAAAATTCTGCAATGGGGAGTAAAATCAGTTTTGTAAGATAATTTTTATTCCATGATACTCTTGTGAGTGAGACTTGACTACTATGTTGGTTTGGGGAGTGAACTCATTCAACTATGAAATACTTGTTAGTGAGCCTTGACTACTATGTAAATTATTTTCTATGATTATGTGTATGTGATAAATATATATCTTATTTTAATTTCATTATCTCATA
Source organism: Viscum album (assembly GCA_963277665.1). Classification (NCBI taxonomy): domain Eukaryota; kingdom Viridiplantae; phylum Streptophyta; class Magnoliopsida; order Santalales; family Viscaceae; genus Viscum; species Viscum album. The sequence goes on from OY728130.1 coordinate 1,948,690,383, forward strand.
GCTCATGATGTTTTATTATCTTATAATTCATATCAAATGAATATCTGATCTTTTTCCCATGACTCAAGAATATGATCGTTGAAATGAAGGGTATGGATTTCAAATTTTATTATTATATTCTCTTACAATTTTGTTTATGTTATGCTTATGTATTGGTAATTATTTACCATTACTGAGTATCTGAGCTCACCCTTTTTTTTATGTTTTCTTTCCATAGGTTATGAATAAAGGTTTTAAGCTGGGCATGTCTTTGAATAATACTAAATAAGATTATCATTATTGGATATGTTGACAATATTTCTTGAAATTAGAATATTTTTATCTAGACTTCAATGACAATAAATTTGATTTCTTTTAAGTGTGTGTTTGTTTAATGTATTGAATATTAATATAAAAAGATATAATATCGTTGTATAAAATCCTAGATATATATATTTACCTATAAATAAACCAAATAATATAAATGAATAAATGATGAACCCAATCTAACATATAATTCAACATCTCATATCCTAAAACATATACTAATTGTTCCCCCCTATAAGGCTCTCAGTAGATCACGTTATTCCCTCACTTATGTTGTACTAAAATATTATCCAGTCAATCAACAATGCCTTTATCACTAACCGCATGAACAATGTAATAATCCCAAATAATGTAACCTATATTCTGTGCATACTATATTAGATTAGCATAGATACATGTGATAAAATATATAATAATTGACTAGTTTAGTAGTCTTGATGAACCAAATATATATATATATGATTTTCATATTACATTGGAAGTATAAAATATATTCCATAAAATAATTCTATCATCCTTTATATTATTCAAAATATCCTTCTTTATATCACGGGGAAGAGGAAAAAATAATGAATGATCTCAGATGATTAGTAAGAGTTTCTTACAATATAATCTATTAAGAATCAATAAGGAATAATCGATATTTTAAGGTAAATAATTAAAAAATATATGACACTTAATAAGTAACCTGAGAAAAAAATGCATCCATGAATAGTATTATTATATTAATCTTATAGATAATAATAAATAAATTCTTAATCAGGGAAATTATTAACATTTAAAATCATGGTTTAAGACATCATTATATCTATACTATCAAATCTTTGTGTTAGGATAGTTCAATTGATGAGAAGGTATACACTAGAATACCATTTAATGCTAGCATACTAATTTTCCTCCAAAAACAGGTTAATGCATCTATAGACTAGATATAACTGTCCCCCACACATTAAATCATATAAAATTAATTCCTCATATATTAGATGACAAATTATATTCATAAACAATATTCCTTATCAACATTTATCTATTTTGAGTAAATAATACATATTTATCATTATTTTACCTTATTGATTATACAATTTTCTTAGTAAACCGATATATGATGAAATGAAATATAGTATATAAAATAAAAATATTCATTATATATTGAATATGGATATTTATGATAAATATAACATCTAATGATATGAAGAAAGTGAATGTTTCAAGATATAGTTAAAGGGTAGAAATTGTTTAAAAGATACAATATGACCATCAATTCATCATGAATATAGTTTTTTAAAAAATTATGTCTTTTTGAGAAATATATATAATGAAAATGAAATATTGAATGAATATTTCAGTAAAGTGTTTTATTTTTAAAACCAATTAAAACATATAGAATTGGATAAAGGGTATAAAATTTTTATCGAGGTGAGAGAGTATATTAAACTATTTATTTTAAAATGAAAACATCCTTTTGACCTTTAATAAAGAAATTTAAAAATGAACCCTTAAAGAAAACATAAGTATTGCTATAAAACCACCTACAAAATCATGGGTAACAAAAAATAAACTTAACAAATCAGCTGAGTAATAAAAAATAATTTAGAAAAATAATTTTGAAAAATATATGTGTGGAATAAAAATTATCCTGATCTAGAAAAAATAAATAAGAATATATTTTCTTTTATGAATTCATATTTAAATAGTAACAATAATTAAATAATTAATCACCATGAATAAATATTTATTAATGTTAAATACATCAAAGTATTATTATATACACTCCATGAATTAAATAGGTTAATAATACCAAATATGTCATAATTGAGTGAAAATTGAGATGAATTCCCTTAAAAAGATCATAACATTGGGGTGAGTATCAATCTGTGCAGTGATTATGTGTGAAAATGTAAATCCACATAAAAAATTGGAAATAAAATATAAAATAATTATCAGTCATTATACAACTAAACCATACATAAAAATAGAATAATGTTGACGTAAAAACTATTGAATGATAATTTAGTTATGAAACCACTTACCTGAGGTCTGAATCATTATTTAATTTCATTGTATTCCTAAAGAATAAAATTACATTAATTATTCACTTAAATAAGAAACATTTCATCTTTATTATTCTTTTTTAATTTATTTGTTAAAATTTTATATTTAAATACTTTATCAATTAAGTTCATATAATTCATTTTGATGATATTTGGTACATATGAATGTAATGATGTCGGTATGTTGACTATTGTTAAAGGCACATTTTTTCCATTATATCTATAATAATGATCATTAAATAATGATATTTTTTTATATAAATTATATATTTGAAACTTATCAATAATGATTTTTACGAAAAATGAACTACATTACCATAATGGTAACGGTAGGCTGTACATAACCATGTGTAAAATTTTCATTTATTAATGATCATTATGAAAGGAAGATAATAATTATATTTTTCTTTATATAATGATAATGGTATAATAATTATCATCTTTCTTTTTTTTAAATAAACTTATATATACATGTCTTCTAATGTATTTGTGAAAAACAAATCACATCATTTCATAGAGGTGGCAGCCCACACGTATACACAACGAACGTTATGATTTTTCAAAAACTGGATTAGTATGAAAATATTCAATATATATAAGTATAAAGTATTAAAAATTACATACTCTAGAAGATTTTAACTAAAATTCACTTTCTTACATTATAAAAGATATTTTAGGTTTGTATTTTTATAGAGTTATGATAATACATTTACTAAATGAACATATATATATATATATATTTAAAGGGGACACTTCTCATCAATATAAAATTTTCCACAATATAAATATTTTAAAACAATGCTACATTTATTTTCTTTGAAAGACTTCATGAAATTCAACTTGATGTCTTCTTTTACATTACCAATATTGAAACCGTTTAGGAAACATTTTAAAATCTAGGATGAGAAAATAAAATCTTATTATGGGATATAAAAAGAATAGAAAACAACCACTCTAGTGAAAACATGAAAAACCATGAAATATTTAACTTTTATCTCAATTTTAATTGATAGAAGGAAATAATTAATTTTTACTAGAAAAATACACATACTTTTTTCTCAATTAATATCATTAAAACCCTAAGCATGAAAATCAAAACATTTTCTTAATCTTAGAACATAATATTTCTAAACCATTTTAAACCCATTCTATAAATAACCAGCAATGGATTAAATCAATAAGAGAAAACCTATAATAATTACCTTTTTCATTAATATTAATCCATGTAAAGCTACTCTTTGCATTATAGTGCTATGAGGAAAAAAATATTCATATTCTTGGTGATAGAGAGCTGGTGTTATGGATAAAATTATTTTCTAGGTTAAGATTTTGTGGAAACCCCATATCTTTGAAGAAGTGACATGGAAGTTAAAAATGATATGAATGAAAAATAGAACCAATTATTTAATTAAGGAATGAAAATATGGGGAAATAATTTCTAAAAGAAAGGAAAACTAAAAAATCTCATGTAATTTTAGTATAATTTAATTTAATTCCATACTAATATTCTTGAAATATATTTTATATAGATATATTAAATTTAAGAATATTGTGTAATTTTTCAATCAAAAGTGAAATAGTTTTAGCATTATAATACTTATATATATATATATAATATAATATTATTTAAATATATAAGTTATAAATTTGTAAATTTTATTTTTTTCAAAATGGAAATCATTTTTTATATATTTAATTTAGTGTTATCTTTGATTGATTTTTTTGTAATTTTTTGAAGTGTTAATTTTTTAACTCAATGGTGAAAATTACTTGTTTTTAAAAAGTCATTTATTTTCATTAAATCAATTAATTTTAAAAAAAATATGTTTTCCTATTTGTCATAAATTATTATAAGTATCCAAGGATTATATATAATCTAATTATTTATTTATAAATGAGTATTATAATTGATCTTGGTAGAAGATCATTTTTTGGTTTAAAAAAATTCTCTAATTACTTTTTATTGCTTGAAATATGTTTTTGTGACAATAAATTATTTTAGTATTAATTTAATAATATTTTTAATTAAATATATATATTATTTATTCAATCAAATATTTTAATTCTCATTTTATTTTTCATGGCATTCAATGAATATAAATTCAGTTTTGTAAAAAAAATTAGTTTTTCAAAACAATGTTTTAACAACATTTAAAATTATTAATTAAAATCAATTTGTGATAATTATAGAAATTTAATTTCATATAATATATTTCATATTTTTAATTATCATGAACAAATTTATTAATGATGGAAATTTAAATAGGGGTTATTATGAATAACAACATTGGTAAAAAAGTGTCACCAAGGTAAAAGGTTAATCACATTAACCTAGGTTAAAAAGTGATAAGCCAATATATTTCACATTAATTATTTTAGATGAATTTATATTGAATATTATGACCTTATTATTGAAATTATTTTTTATGGGAAACTTTTACATTAAAGTGACTTAATAATATTTATATCATTTGAAAAAATTCATGTTTGTCTTCTCGTACACTTTTTAATGGAAACCCTCTCATATTTTCTTCACTATTAAAATACCTCTAATTTTATCCAATATATGAAAATATATTCCAAAAATTTATTTCCTAATTTAAATTCCCCAATTAGATTAAAATACTCACATTAGAAGGCTAATGGTGTAAAGTTAATGATGTTTTCCGAAGAAGTTGTGTAGTTATTTAACGAGTGATATCATTTTATTTCTTCTTCTAACTACTGTAAATCTAGATAACCCATGAGGAAATAATAAACCCAATATATTAAATATATTATAATTTTATTATTTTTATGTTATAAACCTTTTAATATAGTTAACAATCTAAAAAAAAATTTAAACATCGATCCTACCTGCTTTTAGACTACCGCCACACGAGACGATGCATTTCAATTTTCATCCCAAAATATTATGTTTGGTCATAAAGATAGATAAAAAAAATACTAAAATGATATAAAATTCATCCTATAATGGTAAATAAATATCCCACTAGATTCATTATCATCAAATGAAAAAATATCACTTGTGTGTACATATGAACAACCACCTTGCGAACCTATGGATTTAATTTTTTATCACCATATAATGTGGAATCTATTTATGGGTATATTTAATACTATAAGGTTATATTTATAATATACTAATCATTAGATAATGTAAAAATAATCATTACCATATTTCCCACATGTTAGTTGAAAAACAGAAAAGATACTCATGTGTATGTACGACCTACAGTCTTCATGATTGTAACATAATTTATAATCCACAACCATATTTCATAGATAGTTTCTAAAATATTATTAATGTATGAAAATTATTATTCTGAAATTAATAATATTGTATAAATTAAATAATTATGTTACTTCATATCATAGTCAACCTAATGATGTCATTTTGGTATATGAGCTGAATATCATCAAAACGTCCGATGCAAACAAAATAGATTAAGTAATTGAATATAAAAAGGTAATAAATAAAATAGAAAGGAACAATAAAGATAAAAATGTTACTAATCATGTAAATAATTAACAATTAATTATTAATCAATAAGATAAAGAATATACATGATGAGTCAGACTCAAGGTAAGGGGCACTTTACAATAATATCATGTTTATAATTGTTTTAATGATTTAATTTATAAATCATTTTCCTTTGTGGTCATATTATCATTATTTTATGGTTATTTTTATGTTTAAATTAATAATTTATAAATTAAATTTTATTTATCCTTTTTGTTTCTTAAAAATTGATTCTAATGGAATCTTATTAAATATTTCATATGAAATATTTGGAATTTATATACAAAATACAAAAGGAATGTACTAGCTTAACTTATATGAATTTAACTAATTTTCCGACAATCTTAAACACTATATTAATTTTAATTCCTCTATATGATTAATGTTTTTTCAAATATGATACTTTACCCTTTCTTCAAGGATTTATTTTTCCAAATTATGGCTTTAAATAAAATGTGTATATCGATATTCGAAAGAGTTTTTCTTATGGGTTTAAAAGAGTTATTCAATGGATTTATGATTAATAGGTGAAATGTTAATTTTTTTCCATGATATAATGAATGATCAATATATATGATAAAACAATAGCCTGATATATCTTATATGATGAGTGAACTTGATATATCACTCTAACAGATTGGGTAATTCTCCAAGTATTCAAATGCAAGAAGTAGTGAGTTTAACAAATGTATTTTTCTTATAGATTTATCTAGACCAAAATTATCTCTAACATAAGTGATCATGGGTTATTAAGATTATTTTTATGAATCATTTAAGGGTTTTAGTTTTGTTTTTATGAGTAATTAGGGTTTTCACTGATAAACTTTTCCACATGTTCATATGATTTATTTTAAATTATCAATGAGTAATGACGATAAGGTAAACATTTTGTGGGTTTACATATTTCTCTGGAATAATTACCTTCATAATTTTGTGACCCATATGAAGATTTTTAGGCTAATCAGTTATTATAAAATATTTTCAAAGGGTTTATAAATGAGTAGGAACAATGCATAAATCATGTTTAATGTAATAAAATTTTTATTGAATGGAAACCATGCTTTATTTTGAAATTTTTTGTTGTTTAAAAGTGTATATTTAGTGTCTGTGCCCACTCTATAATATGTCTGTATGTTTTGTAATTGTAAAGATCTAATTATATAAACTATAAACCTAAAATATATTTGGGAATAAAATAAAGTGAATTATTATGTAACAAATAAATAATATATAAAATTTTTCACTAGGAACATATTGATCCTCACCTCATCCTAACTCTTCCTATGAAAAATTTATATATGGAAGATCCAATATCGGGCATCTTATCGACCTGAACATATAATTAGTGATGTCTTTGATGGTACCCAAGGGACATGGATGCCCGAGTGGGGTGTTGGTAAAAAGTAACATGGATCCAAAAATGCATTCTCATGCATAATAAATATATATGTGTTACAATTTTATATTTTTAGTTGAATACATAAATAATAGTTGAGGAAAATATAAATAACCAATTTTGGTCCCTAGATTCTACCACTGAACCCAGGGTCGACCCAAACCTACTTCATCCCGTGTTTATGTAATAACCCAAGAATTTAGGAGTTCTTTTCCAAATAAATTTATAATTTTTTATATTTTTAATTACAAACAACACATACTTTAGTATAAGTGACACACAACACTTAGTTTAGCATGTATTTCACATAATGATGAGTCTAAATGAAACATGACATATTATTGAAATATTATCATTAAATATGATAGCCGTCACCTAGCTATTGGAATGGAAGTGTATAAATAAGATTAACTAAATTATGAAAATATATGGTTTATACATGTATATAGAACAAATTATTTTGTGAACAATAAATTAAAAATAAAATTCAAAACTATTTGAAAATAAAAGAAAATATTTTTTTCAAAAACTGTTTTTATGAAACAAACAAATTTTACCAAAATAAATTAGAAAATATACTTTTGGTGAATGATTTTAATGATATTTATATTATATATATTATATCAACTTATTAAAATTCATCTTATGTAATATATATATATAAGATAATAATTAATCTAATTTTATAATTAAAAACTATATTTATCCTGAAAATCAGTTTCATCACTTTTTATGTAGATATTTTTTTGACACTTTAATAAACATTATTTTAAAAAATAAATTTAAATTTTTAAATATTCTTATATAAATTTTCCTATGGTGAATATTTGAGAAATTTCTAATAATATTTGTTTTGTTAATAGTGTAAAATATTGAATTTTAATTATAAAATGAGTTTTCATTTAAATTATTTATAATGCTAAATTATATTTTAGATTTTGTTTATTATATAATTATTTTAATTATATTTAAATTTATCTATTCTAGGTTACTAGAGAATATTTCATATTTAAATTGGATATGAAACATTGTAAACATTTTACCATTGTCTCTTTGAAAACCGGATTTTCATCACTTCTATGGGATTAATTTTAAATAAACCTTTCCACATATATGAATTGAATTTTGAAAAAATCTATTCCATATTTATAATAAGAATTATTTATATTATATAATTATATAACTTATTTTTTACCATAAATAATAGTAAAAATAGAAAAAAATACATATCATGGATAAGGTAAAAAGTGTTTACCAGACGTCAAAATTAAAAGGAAAGGGTTAAAATGACAGAAACACTTGTCTAAATACATTTTATGGACATATTTGGACACCATAATGTATAATACTCACTAATATACCATTTTAGAAATTTTAAAATGTGAGAAAATTATGTATAGTTTTTTTCATTACAAACAGTTACAGGAGTGCCACTCAACTTACTTATAAAAGGCCACCATCTCCTCTATATTTAGACATTAATACCATTTTGGTTCCTATAATAACTATAATAATAAATGTAAAACATAAATAATACCAACTAATAATACGTTTATGGAATAAATCCATCATTGGAGAGCTTTTGGTGAAAACTGAAGGAGGTTACCAGAAAAATAGGCTATGTTCTTCAATGAGCAATTTTATTTTATTTCATAATCCACCTCCATAATTTCATGTTAAAACATTACGATATAAAAATATAATTATATTAAATATAATTATATTTTTAAGTTAATTTAATGACATAAAAACATCTCTAATTATATCAAATGGGTTACGAATTTATCGTTCTTGTGTAGGGAGAACAACTACCTCACAGACATATGTCATTCATTTTTCCATTAAATCCTCTAACAGTTGGGTATGATGATGGATATAAAGTATATATATGATATTTACAAAATTATTATACCAATATATTCGTTATATAAAATATAACCTTTTTTACTTTACATTCAAAATGGGATAGGATAAAATCACTCATGTGTATAATAGACCATCACCACACTAAGGGATTTGATTCGTTTTCCCAAACGCTTTGGATAGATAAAAATAATGATAAAGTAAATTAATATTTGTGATATAAGTGATATAATTATTTTACTAATGAAATAATTATTATTCTGAAAAGTTATAATATCAATTTATTTATTACCTTTTTTCTCACTAAAAGATGACAACTTCATTTGTGTACATGGGGGATACTACCTTCATGAAGTGATCTATCTATTATTTCTCCCCCAAAAACACACGTATGATAACTAGAATTATTTAGAGTAAATAATATTGTATTTATAATATTTCTATAATTTTAAAAAAAATTATTACATACCACTTTTTTATAATGATTGTTGAATAATTGAAATGTTATTTGTGGGTAAGTACGACTTATCATCTCCATGATTGTAACATACGTTATTTATCAAAACCACCATTGTTAATTTATATAAAAATATTTATTTATGTATAAATATGATAATTATTTAATGATTATTATTCTTGGTATAATGGACCAGGATAAATGTAATAGGACAGAAAATATCAAATCAATGCATATTTGAAAGACAAAGTGATTATTTCTTAAAACATGAATTTTAAAAAAAATTGATAATAAATAGTTAATAAAAGAAAAAAAGTAAATAATATATGGTATTATATATATAATTTTTGGTTCTTTAATAGATTTATAATAATATTATTCTTATTATATCGGTGGTTTTAATGAGTACGAAAGAAACTAAGACATATGGTAAGAGATTTCTATCTCACTTTTATTATTTTTGTGAGACAAATTCTATATTCACTAGGTGTTTCTTTTATGAGGGGTTTATAATTACCATGAACATATTTTATTATTATTATAATTAAATTTATTTTTATTTAAATATTAATATTTGTATCACCCTTTCATGGGGTTTACAGTTAAAAAGTAACCAAATCAGTAAGGGATTTTGTCTCAGTTTGACTTCTTTGAGACATATGATTATGTAACATTTTAGAGGTACAAAAGTGGTAATGAATAAATGTTAAAATCTCAATGTTTATTAGGATTGTTTATGATTATGTTTCCAATGAGTGATATTATGATCCATATGTCAAAAAACTCTTGATGTTTCCTTCGTTATGGTTATATAATAGTAATTTATATTTTTCTTTCATTTACAATATTTTTGTAATAAATATTTAAAAGAATTTTTTTAAATAAAAAGTGTCTTTTCAGGTAAAAACCCTTTTTATTTTAAAACATTGTTTTCAAAAAATGTTTTCAAAAATATTTTTAAAATTATCCAAATGATTTATTAAAGACATTCTTACCAATGTTTTAATTTTTATAATTTTTTTGAAATCAATATTTATATAGTTTTCCAAACAATTATCTTTTTAATATTTTCAAAAATGTGAAAGGAATATTTGTTTTAACTTGTACGACATGAACATAATTTTAAACTATCCTGAAAATTATTTTCTATAAAAAATAATTTATTATTTTTCAAGGATATTTAAAAATAAAAGGATTTTCAAAATATTTTAAAAAGTGTTTTCAAAGATGAAGTGATATTTTCTTTAACAAATGTTTAATTTTTTTTAAATCTTATTTTATATATTTTCAATTTTATTTTCGAAGGAATGGATTTCTAAAGTTTTTTTTTTGTTTTTAAAATTTGTTTTCAACGTAGAAATTATATTTTACCCATGATATGTTTTAATTTTGTTTAAAGGTTCCTTTATAGGTTTTAAATATTTTCTTCAATGAAAATAAATTCCAATTTTTTTGATTATTTTTCTGTTTTAAAAATGGATTTTCAAACAAAATATTTATTTCTCAAGAAATATTTCATTTTATTTATCTCTAAAAAACATTTTAAATATAATATGACATTTTTGATACAAATTATTCTTTAATTGGGATATGATCTACAAAAATCATTCTTACTATTTCTTTGGATGGTATATGATTTTTATGATAAGATTTTTATGAAACTAATTACTTTTACTTGGGTTATCCTATCATAAAATTGTAAGGAAACCCAATTATTTTTATAAGTTATTCTACAATGAACGGATTTAATGATTTTGAAAGCTGTATTTTTACCATTGGTTATGACATGATGAAATGTTTTTGGTAACTATTTCTTTTCATGGGTTATAATATGATGAGTGTTTTATAATCTAGTGTCACACATATGTTTGTATTTAATAATGTGATGGGTTAGACCTATATGTACCTCAATTTCATTTTGTAAATATATATACATATATATCATGAGATAGACATGACTGGAGTGGGGGATGAGCTCAGTTCAGCAAGTTATTTTATCCATTATGATGGTCTTGGGAGTGAACCTTGACTACTTTGATGTGTTGGGAAGTGAATCCATCCCACTATTATATCCTTGAAATTATGACATGAATACTATGGATATTATTTTTTTATGATTACATTTATGGTGTAATTTTTTGTCTTATTCCAATGTTATTCCCCAATGGATCTTGTTCTTTTATTCCCTTATGATTCATTTCTTACAAACTGCTATACATTTTTCTATGAATTAATATTATGATATTTGATATATAATGTAAGGTTTTCAAATATTATTATCATGTTCTCATACCCTTTTTTTCATGTTATGATTAAATATATCCCATTTTTACACTTACTAAGAATATGTTATCTCACTTTACCTTGTTTCCTTTACCAAGGATATGGAGAAATATTTAAATAGGGTATATTTGTAAAGAGTACTGAAGTTGAAGAACATTATTGGATATATTGAATTTATTTCAATAAATTAGAAGATTTTATACCTAGTATCCAAAGAAACTATAATATTAAGGTCTTTAGGCATGTGTATGAATAATTTAAAGATTATTCATCGAGAATGGTGTTGTACACATATATTAAAATCCTAGGTTTCTATAGATGGTATCAAAGGAAATGTTTTATTATAATTTGAAAACTAAGATGAGAAAATATTATAGATATCCCTATGGATATTTCCAAAGATTTGTATTGGAATAAGTTTATGGATAATTTTAAGGATGAGTCAAAATATAGGAAAATGTCGTGGAATTTTGGTAAAGGATATATCAAGTGGTTTCCAAGAAATTAAATCCCTATCTGGATACTACAAGTAGATGTGGCTCTAGAAAAATGGTACCAAGGGGTAAAAAATATAAAAAGGGAGCATTGAGAAGGACTCTACAGTCACCTCGTGCATGACCTTGGGCATTACTACATTCCCAGTTTGACACTCTTGAGGGAATTTATTTTGAAATTATTATCCCTTAAAACCCACCATGAAGGATTTCAATAGATGATGACTATGAATAACCTTGGATAAACCAAATGTGTCATAGATTAAAAATAAATATTCATTATTTATACATCCAATAAGGGATTTTCATAATTATTTTTTTTCCATTATTATTAGCACTTCTCACTATATGATTTTTTTGTTTTAGTCAACGGTGAAAATAGTAAAGAACTGGGTTAACATTGAATATGATAGATTTTTTTTATTTGAAGCCAAATGTGATAATTATTTGAGAGAATGATATTGTTATTATGCCTAACTAGTTATCAAAGAACATGATTAAAAATGTGCACCTTAACAAACTCCAAAACTCACCAAAGAAGATAAATAATATGTTCATTAAAAATTTAAGTAGTAAATACCATAGAGTAATGAGAATTAAGTTACCTCTATGTCAAATATGTTGTATTAATAACTCAAGGTATTATGTCAAAGGGAAGATATGATGTTTTGGGTGTTGAAAATGAGGACCGAAAGTAAGTAAATGAAATGTAAAAAAATGAACATTTTGGTTAATGAAATGGATGAAAATAATTGTCTCCCTAAAGAATCATTTAATGTTGAATGTTTTAATTGTGGAAAGTATTGGAATTTTGAAAATTTAGGTTCTATAGGGAAATATCATGAAGATAATCATCAAGTATGTATGAGTAATGGTATTTATATGGAATAATAAGAGATAATGAATGATATATGAAATAAATGAGGTGTTAAGTAATAGGTTTCGAAAGTCTAGATAATGTATTAAGTATGGGGTAAAATGTTTTATATTTCTTTATAGTAATTCAAGAAATATATTATATGAATCTTGAAATATATAAGGACTGTTATATTGAAGTATTTCATAATATATTTGAAAGAATATGTTGAATGGTATTAATTACCTAGAAAAGTTATTTAAAGGAATGTTTATATTTTATGGAAAATAGGTTAATGAGGAAATAAAACCCTTAATATGTTCTTAACAATATGAAAAGAGTGTTTAATTTTTATAAATATATTATTTCTATGGATAAATTAAATTATATAGTATTAATTATCTTGGAGATAAAAAAGTTTTCTATGCTATAATTGATGGTGTTTAGAACATTTCTTATTTAAATAATATCTCCATAATACATTTTTTATTTGAGGAATGAGTAAGGATGCATGTTTTCAATAAGGTTTTATAGCAATAAATGTTATTACCATGTTTTAAGAGAACTAATGATAATATTACTCACTTGTTTGGTTTGTGATAATTAAGAGATAATTCATATTTTTGGGGGGACTAATGATAACTTGATTTTGGAGATTTAGTGATCTTTTTCATAATGTATTATATTTTAATCCATTTTTAGGAATATAAATTTACCCATTTATGTAATGGTTTATATTGAACATTGGATGTGTTTTAGGCATTAATTTATAATAGAACCATGTATAGATTTATACATATTCGATAACTACTGATAATATTTTTTTATTAGAGAATGAAGAAATGAATTTTCATTCAAATATTGATATTGTGATTTATTAGTGAATACTTCATAAAAATCATCTTAATTTCTTGGAGTAAGAGATGAAGTGAAAATTTATGAAATAACAATAAATTATTTTGATATAAAGTAAATCTGACCCCTAATAATATTAGTCCCTTTGAAATAATTAATCATATCTGGGTGGTTTTGTATCAATTTTTTCTTCCACCAAACCTATTTTAGGTTTAATATGTGTCCCTTGTATCTCTATTAATGATGTACATATCAGATCCATCACATATACTGAACTCATAGGTCATACAGCTAGATAATGATGTGCCTCATGAGGAACAACCTGTAATGATTTGAATCAAATGGATAATCTTCAATGAAAGATGACTAGTAACCTTGTCAATGTTTTTGAAAAAAACCACTAGTTTAAGAAGATAAATCAGAAGAAAATGATGTAATGATGATGAATTATCCTTAGTTATTTGTACCAAAGTGATAATTATTGAGGGTTAAATTCATTTTAAGAAGGGTAGAATGTAACAACCAAAGATTTTGTGATTTTTTTTTTCAATTTTTTTTCATTAAACTCAAAAATAATTTTAGTTTATGTGACAAAATACACAGAGTTTTCTTGCATTACTAGAAACATTTAATATAAAGGAAACATGACTTATTAACAAAATGTTTTTATTTAATACGATATTTATCACCTATCCATTGGAATAAGAGTGTATTAATAATTATACCTATATTATAAAAATATATTGTTAACATATGTATATAGAATGAAATATTTTGTGACCAATTAACTACAAATTAAAATGTAAACTATTTGTTAATAAAGAAAATAATTTTCTAAAAAACCATCCATATAAAAACAAGAATGTCTTAACTCAATAAAATTAATAAAAAACATTTTAATAATGATATTAATGAAATGTATATAATATATTTTATATAAACTGATTAAAATTTATTTTATGTGTAACTCCCTAACCCCAAAAGCCTGGGGGCGGTGCATTATTTTAATACATTGGCATGATTACAAGGAATCAAGTCCCAAAGGACCAATAATTTTAGCAGTCTGGGAAAATCAATTATATACATGAACTTTACATTACATATTCAAATATAAAACAAAATATATATAATCCTTGGATTATTCCTGTATTCACTTAGCTTTACCCAGCATATCAATCATAATAGACATCTTGGAATCCTGGGAAAACAAAACATAAGAAAGCAGTGTGCTCAGATTGTCAGGAATGGTAAATAATTTAGTGGAAGATATAAATATTTAAGGAAATATGTTTAATATAACACCATTATTTTAAACAAAAACATGAATATAATATGGAAAAAATAAATCAAACGTTACCATATAAACAAGGACACAGATATTCTACTAGATGAATAATCACATGTAATAACAAGATGGCAAAACCCCGAAACCTCAGCTTTCAATCTAGCGATGAAAAAACCTCATGTTTTTGGATTTGGATTTGATTCAATCAATAGAATCATTCAACCCCGATTAGGAATCAATATTTAAAGATGAACGACACTCTTTAAAGGATATGATAAATGACTCAAATTCTCAACCCTCAGTTTTAAGGAAAAGGGGCCTCTCCTTTACGGAGGTGCTCACCGGTTCCCTAGATCCAGTCAAGGATGGCTCATCCAGGTCCTCCAATGTCACAAGACTCAAGAACGTTGGGTTCTCTGTGGTGGCAGATCTAAAGGCATTGCAAAAAAGGATTAATCTATGTATGTTCTTGATCCAAGGTCACATCATTTTTTCAAAGGGTGATAAACCATGGTCTTATGCCAATCTTAAGAATAGGGTTTGTCATTGCTAGGGAAATCGTGAATTGAGGTTAATTCCCATTGGTAAAGTGTTTTTCATTTCATTTTCCAGACCAAGGATGTGATGAAATTTTCCTGGAGTTTCGGCAACCTGTATCTCAAGCCTGGGATTTTCAAACTCTCTGAATGGAATATAAATTTCAATCCTTATAACATGAAGCAATCCAATGCAAAAATATGGGTAAGGATGCACGGATTAAATTGGGTGTACTGGCATCCAAGGATCCTGAATGATCTTTCATCATGTATTGGCACCCCAATTCTAATGGATTAGAAAACTTAAGAGGGGGAAATTTGTTTCTTTTCACGAATGTTGTTTGGTATCAATCTAGAAATCAAGCGACCTAGCAGCGTTTCCTTCCTTGCCAATGGTAACATGTATGAAATCAATCTAGAATATGAAAATGTCCCACTCTTTTGTGTTGTCTTCAAGATAGTGGGGAACTCAGTTTCTAATTGCAGGATGGTTCAAAATAGGGTCACTAGTGTCCCTAAGGCCTCTGATTAGAATGAAGCTAACAAGACCAAAAAGAATAAAAACATGTTTGTTGAGAAAAAAGGGGTTCCCAGGAATCAGGCTGGTTCATCTTTAAGGATTTATCCTGACACATCTCTTAAGGTTCCTTTGATACCTCAACCTGGTCTTACATCGTCCCTTAAACAATCATGGGCAGATATAGTCGAGGAGGATGAAATAGTAAAAGAGCGTGATGACACTCAGGACACAATGAATGGTCTTCTTTCTTAGGCGGATCCTGCTCAGGGTAAGCTACACTCTCAGGCAGACCATACAATTTCTATCCGAGCTAATATATATCCTTAGGAAGACCCTTCTCAGGTTGATATGCACTCTTAGGCTGTTCCGGTTCATGTAGGACTTATGGACACTGTTGTCACAACCAGTTCGGACCCTGGAAAACATCATGATCAAGCGGTTCGTAAAGATAGACACACAGGTTTTTCCCTATGGTTGACAAGGGGGTGGGTCCTGCATTCATGGTTGGGATTTCAGCATCTGAAGTCATTCTTACTTTGGGTGTGAAAATTTCAGAAACCCAGGGCTCTGTATCTAGGATTTTTTTAACAGAGTGTAACATGTCTCATGCTGTCACAAGCAGCCAGCTGTGGAAAATTCCTCACTGTGATTGTTGTGGGAGTGATGTCATGGAGTCCAGGTCCTAGAATGGAGTTCAGATTATTCAGGTTGATCACAAAAATGGGAAATTAGACTTCATTGGCAATGCTTCTAATGTGGTGGTTAGTCCTTTGAAGGAGTTTAACCCAGCTGGACATGCAAATGGAATAGAATCCCACCAGAATGACAACAAGGATGCATATAAGGTTGGATCTGGAAGTGGATTGGTTGATTCCAATGACATTAGCGATCTTCTTCAATGCACTCCAGCTCCTAAATAGAAGGCTGGAAGGACTCCTAATTCTTGTAACAAGAAGGTAGGAAGGAAAAAAGAACGGGGCATCCTATCTTGGATATAGATTTAAATGAAGACAGTTAGCCAATAAGGATTATGTTTAAGATTTCCTTTTAGTTCGGCTCAGGCTGGGTTTGCAAATAAAAAGGTTGATGGTGCGAATATTCATTGTCTGATCAGACTATTGATGATCTCATGTCCTTTATTCAAAGGGAGCTGTAAGTCTCTATTTTTCAGAATTCTGTAATCTTGTTACCCCTTTTTTTAATAATAAGAGTCTTACTCTTTTGGGAAAGGTCTCATATTAAAAAAAACATGTTATAATAAATTTCATAACAAGGAAATGCATAATTTCAGATATCATAACCACATAATCAAGGCCTTGTGCTAAGAATACAAATAAAATTTTTGTCATTGCCTTATTTCAAGACACCAATTTGTCTCATGAGTCCTACCGATGCATGAAGGGGCAATAGCGGGCCCCACCCATCACATACTAAATCTAATGCATTCATCGAATGAAAAGGATGAAACATAACATAAACATTCGTTTTAAAAATAACATACAAAATGTCAATACATTAACCGTAAATGATGAATGGTAAAAAAACATCACATCTATAGTCAAAAATATCATAACTCATTAAATATAATATAGAACATTATATTATAATAAATAATCCTCAATCATGAATAATATCCTGTATAGGATGTTGACATGGTTGAAAATGATCAGTAAAACACATTGAGAGAAATATCCTTTTTCATGAAATCATTTAAAAGTCAAAAAATTTAGAAAGGAATAAATTTAAAATAAATTTTTGAATCAATATGTCCCATACCACTTTGAATCTTTTTAAAGGAATTAATATTTTAAAACATTCATGTTCATATAAATAAATATTTAAAACCGTTTTGAAATCATAGACATTGATGATAATGATTTAGAAGAATAAATATTTAAACCATTGAAAATGATATTTTAGTTTAAGAGTAACTTAACAATAATATTTTTTAAATCTCTTTTATGAAACATAGACATGTATAATAAATATGTCCCAGTAAAAACATAGGCATAAACAATCTAAGTTAATAATAGGATTGAGGAGTTAACCCTTACCTTGTACTTTACATTGGTAGAGGGTACATTTAACCTCTTTTATAATTACAATAGTAAGTTATTAAATTATAATAAAACCATATTAATTTTTTTTATATTGTACTTTACTCATTTATGGCTTTATACTTAACATTTGATAATAATTTCCATGTTAAAATAACATTTTTAGTAATAATTGATATATTTATCGTATGTATTTTAACTTGTTATTATTGATCATTTAACTTATATCATGATTTAATTTCTTCCAGAATATAAAAAAATTATATATCATATAAGTTCAGAATATAAATATGTATAATATATATATATATATTAAATGGATAACACCATTTTTGGAGACGGTAGGTAGTATTTATGCATAAACAATGTTTCCGTTTTCATATCATATTGAACGGAAGTAAGAGAATGCGAAATAGGTAAATACTCACACACACAGATATATATATATATATATATATATATATATTATATTTATAGTATAATTATTATGTCATATATTACATACTTATTAATAATATATATTTTTATAATCATCGTTGAATGGTGTACTTGGAAATGAATCTCATCACGTTGTGAGACGGTAAGCCGTACGTACGCACATGTCACAATTTCATTCTATTGATGGTGAAATTGTTTGTAATTGGATGGTATATTATATATAAATAATCATTTACATTTTATATTTATTATTTATTACAATTATACTCATTATTATACCGATCCAAATAATAAAGCGTTGAATAATAAACTACACCACGACGGGGAGATGGTTAGCAGTATGTAAGCACATATGGTGACTTTGTCATTCATAAGATGGATAGAATAATTAATATGGTTTTAAAATATGTATAACAATATCTCATAATGTAGAAGGTACTGTAGTTTTTGTTTTGGTTTGGAAACAACCAATAAAGAGGAAGTGGAAGAAGGAAATAACATTGAAAGAGGTGATTAAGTATTTACAACTTCTTTTGGTTCTTCCTTTTGATTGGAACGAAAAGGATCCTTAGGTGAAATTTTTTATCAAAGTAATTCATTTTGGATTAAGTTATCATACTTTTTAGAAGATTTGATTATGTCTTTTCTGAACCAAATGGCTTTGTAGGAGTGAATTTAAGAGAATGGAAATTACCCTTTTATAAGAGAGGCGAGTGTAACTTTTGGAAAAGTTTGAAATATTAATTTATTATAAAATATATATGTGATTATAATATCTCCAAATAAATTTATTTCGATATTAATGTGGGGATTGGTCTGAATTCTCTTAACTAATGGGTTTTAGACAAGTTTAGGTCACCATATTAACCATATCTTTTTGGATTTAAATCTTAGTTACATAGTATAAAATTAACCATGTCCTCTTTAATTTTATATTAAATGGTTAAAAAACATTTTATAAAATGAGAAGATAACATAAAGTGGTTTATTAATGACATATCCAACCTGATATATGCTATTTTTCTGAATCATAGAATTTTAAAATTATTATATCATTTAATAAAATAGTATTTTTTTTAAAAACTCATTTAAGACAATTTTGCAACTACTTAGTATATATTTTTTGTTAATATTCTAAAGAGTTTATTAATTCAAAAATAATACATTTAATCAAATTTCAAATGTCATAGTCACCTATAAAATTTATTTATGGCATAAAAACTTTCAAATTAAATTTATTTAAGTGTTTATAATACCATATATTTGATTCTTTCATTAATAAGGAAAATGATGTATCATTATTGTGTCATAAATAATTATATTTATTTTATGTTAATAATTATTAATAAAATATAATCATGTAAGAAATATTTTGGTCTTCTAATTAGTTTTTATAGTCAATGAGATCAATTATATATCCTCTTATAAAAATTATTTTACTAAAAGATACATGTTTATGTTACAGTTTCCTTAACATTAAATTCATTTTTATAAATTATCTTTTTAACTTACAAGTGGCTGCATGGGGTCCAAAAATTAACCCAAGTTTGACAATAGTCTAATATGTGTTATCCAATAGGGCTAGGGAACG
This sequence comes from Viscum album, assembly GCA_963277665.1. Lineage (NCBI taxonomy): Eukaryota > Viridiplantae > Streptophyta > Magnoliopsida > Santalales > Viscaceae > Viscum > Viscum album. The sequence goes on from OY728130.1 coordinate 1,948,710,894, forward strand.
TGTTAGGGTTATTTAATATTATTATAATATTATTTTTTTCCCTTATTTACAAGATTAACCTTTTAACCATGGTAAATAAAATATTTACTAAAGCTACATTTAAAAATTTATAAAAATAAAATTTAACTAATTAAAAAATTTTATCCTCCTGATTCCTAATATGGAATTCATTTCTTTAATTAAAAAACCCTGAAGTTGCAGAAAGTAATTTAAAATTAATTCGTCTTGTAAAAAACCAAAAATTAGGGTTTTAAGAAGTAAAAACTACCAAAAGATAGACATGGGTTTATGAATAATTAGAATGTGAAATTACATTGAGTGACCAAAATTGGATTTAATGGTAAAAATATAAGATAATTATACTTTAAAACCACTCCAAGGTATTATTTAACACTATAAATTATTTTTATTAAAAAACATGTTTTCAATTAAAATTTAGTATTTTTTTAATTTCATTAAAACATGAATTTTATTAGAAAAACACCAAATATTTATCGAAAATAAATTTTTATATCCCGATTCTAAATAAGATGTTTATTTAGTCAAATTTAATATATAAAAGTTTCAAATATTGGATATAAAAAGGGTTAACCATTAACATGTGGTAAAAGTACATTTTTGGAAAATACATCTTTTATATGATAAAATGATTTTGTTCTTATATTATGTCATAATGTGGATGATAAAATTATATAGAGTATATAAAATTAAAAATTCATTTTATACTATTCATAATAACTTTTTGAACAACTAGTTTGGTAAGTCGTGGTAAGATTGAACTCGTTGTTTCTTGTGGTACAAGCTATTCAATTACTTTAAAGAGATATCATACTATGAAATTCTGGGGTGTTAAATTATCCCCTCCTTCAATAAATTTCATCCTCACTATATGAAATTGTTTTTAAAAAATAAAAGGTTGAAAATTGAAAATTCCTTTTTAGAAATCCCACATCGGAAATAGGGTTAAATTTTTTTTTTGTCTTAATTAGTGGGAAATGGAAATGAAAAATTCACCACCAAAGTAGGTTTCTGAATAAGAAAACATTGGCAAAAATTATATACACATAATTTGTGGAAATGTTATATATTTATAGGGATTGATTGAGTTCTTCAATCACAAACAGGTGAACAATAAATTGAAAATTGAGGGCCCTAAATCCATAATTCTATGATGATTTAAAATATCATTGGTTCAACAAAACATAAGGTATTAGGATAACACATTTTTGTTTTTAAGATCATTTCCCTAAAGCTTAATGAAAAACGTTATACTTGACAGGTAGATTTCCATCCTTTAAATGGTTTTTACCACAAACTCATCTTTCACTCCAAAAGATAATAAAACTGAAAAATATTATATTTAACCTAATTGTATAGGGTTCCTAAATAATGAATTTATAATTCATATGTCATACCATTTAAAAAAACTACATTATAAAAACCAGAAAATCACATAGGCCAGTGGTAGGTGATGCACCCTTGTCACCTTTTAGATACAGGTTCAAGTCTCGCAACCTTACCGAATATGATGGGTTGTCGCCCGACATATGGTATTCCCTTTTTATAACAACCCAAAAATAACCTTAAGAAATGTTTAAACCTTTTACAATAGTATCGAATATACATCTTAATTCAATAAAACCTTTAGAAATACCCAAAATACTTGTGTCTAAACTCATATTCCCAAAAGTTATAAGGAAGGTAAACATAACATAATGAAGATCTATTTTATCATATAATAACATGTGAATACCTTCATAATGTATTCTATTAAAACATGGTAATAACCTGAGTTACCCTAAAACCTTATTTAATACTTTCATTCATCCTTATTCCTTATAGAATACCATATATACTACTAAAATCCAAAAATGTTTTAAACTCCAACAAACAATTAATTAGTTCCACTATAGTGAAGAATATCCAATATAATTTATACAAACAAATCATCTCTTATTCCAAAATCATTACCTCAACATTAGAAATATTTTAAATTTAATATTTATCTCAAACTTATATTTTCCAAATTGACTAAATTTCTATTGAGTCAATTTTCTTTATACCACACAATCTCAAATCCTTAATGAAATAGTACCGAAGTACAATATTTATTTATTTGCATAAGTCATATAAATTCAACATCATTAATACAATACTCAAATTACAAAATTCATTAATAAAAACATATGAACACTAGTCAATCATCTCCACCTATGGTAGTATAATAGCTTGATTATTATCCAATAGCATCATTTGGGGTATACTATAATGATTTCGAAATTGATTCGCATAGAGTCATAACTCATTGCAAGTGAAACAGTGTACATTGGAAACCTTTTTCTAACCATTGAAATTGGGAATACGGTGTCCTTTCTCTCTTAAATTATAACAAACTTCTATTCCCTTCAATAATTTACCAAGGTGATGCTTTCCATAGTTATCACATGTGGTAAAATCATTCTTTTTCTTCTTCCCTTTATCTATCTTTTTCAATGCCATCCTTTTATTCACTTTATTTCCATCAAGGACATAAGACTCATAGAATTCATTACTTATCTTGTTAACAAATTATACTATTTTTTCATATAATGAGAAAACATGGGAGAGTATTTACCTTCAAAATGTGGGCTGAAGACCATGAATGATATGATCCTTCTTACTCTTTGGATCATACATATTGCTGGAGTTCTTAATATTTCGACTGGGTGCCATTCTAAATAATGACCATAACTATCTTAGATCATATCATAATGTATAATCCAAAAACTAGAAATATTGTCAACATTGATTGAATATTTTCACACATATAGTCTCGTAATCAGAAAAAATGGTTTCATTGAAAACATATTTACTCATAAATCCTTCATAATGGTTTGTAAAGAATGTGTGAATTATCCTAATAATATCCCTTGGGAGTGTCAAACTAGGTGGAAAATAAGGCTCATTTTCATGTACTAGGATACCATTGGTCAAGACCAAAACTCCTTGTTGGAGTTTTTATTCCAAGTTACATCTCTTTCAGATCCAAGTCCACTTGTAGTATCCAAACAGGGATGCATTACTTGAAAAACCCACATAATATATACATTTCAATTTTTTTTGGATTTTCTTAAATACTAATCCTCAGAGTCTATCATAGGGTAATGTTTTCTAATAGGAGTATCTAAATCTAGTTTCCAAGGTTATTGATAAAATTCCTCTGATACCAACTATAACTCCCTACCAAAGAAGACCGGAGCTGGGTCATTATTTTAATACATTGGTATGATTATAAGGAATCAAGTACTGAATGAACGATCAGTTTCACAGTCATGGAAAATAGATTACATAAATGAATATTTCATTATACATTAAAACATAAAAACAAAACATAAATAATCCTTTGAGAACACCATTATTCCCCTATAATAACCCTTCATATCAATCATAATACACTTCTTGGAATCCTGGGAAAACAAAACATAAGAAGGGGTGAGCTCAGATGCTCAGTAAGGGTAAATAATTTAGTAGAACCTATAAACCTTTAAGGAATGATGTGTAATAAAAACCATAGTATTTTAAACATAAAATTGAACATATTATAGAAAAAATAAATCAAACATTACCATATAAACATGCACATTGATATTCTAATAGTCAAATAATCATATGTAATAACTATTTTCATAACGAGGGAATGTAAAATGTTGAACATAAAAACCCCGTAGTCAAGGCCTTATGACCAGACTATAAATAAAAATTTTGTCAAGGCCTTATTACAAGACACTTATTTGTCTTATAAGACCTACTGATGCATCAATTGGCTATAGTGGGCCTCACCCATCACTTACTAAGTCCAATTCATTCGTTATACGAAAAGGGTGAAACATAACATAAACATTCACATCAAAACTAGAATAAGAAATGTTAATACTTTAAACGTAATCCATGAATGGTATAAAATAGCACATCCATAGTCAAACTTATCATAACTCATTCAATACAATAAAGAACATTTTATTATAAAAAATAATTCTCAATCATGAATAATATCTAGTAAATGATATTGACATAGTTGAAAATGATCAGTAAAACTCTTTGAGAGAAATATCCCATTTTCTTGAAATCATTTAATTGTCCAACAATTTAGAACTGAAGAAATTTAAAATTAATTTTGGAATCAATTTGTCCTATACAACTGTGAAATATATTAAAGTAATTAACATTTTAAAATAGTCATGTCCATATAAAAAAAATCCTTTAAACCATTTCGAAAACGTGAAAATTAATGAGAATGATTTAGAGGAATAAATATTTAAACCATTTAAAATGATTTTTTAGTTAAAGATCCCCTTGAAAATAATACTTTTGAAAAATCCATTATGAATCATGTACATCGATATTAAATATGTCCTTGTAAAAACATACACATAAACAATCTCAGGTAATAATGAGATTGAGGAATTAACCCTTACCTTGTACTTTCTATGGTCGAGGGAAGGTTTATCCTCTTATATAATGCCCATAATATGTTATTAAATTATAAGAAACCATATTCATATTTATGATATCATTCATGATTCATTTATGACATTATAATACCCATTTAATAATAATTTCCATGTTAAAATAACATTTCGACTAATAATCGCTTTATTTATTATACATGATTCAACTTGTTATTCTTGATTGTATTACTTATATCACGATTTAATTACATCTAGAATAAAAAAAATTATTTACGTATCATATATATTCAGAATATAAATATGTATAACAGATTGATATATGAAATGGAAAACATCGTTTATAGAGACGGTAGGCCGTACGTATACATAAACACTGTTTCCATTTTCATATCGTGTTGAATGGAAGTAAGCGAATGAGATATATGTAAAGAAACACACAGACACACACACATACTTATTTAGAGTAGAATTATTATTTCATATATTACATTATTATTAATAATATATATTTTTATAATCATCATTGAATGGTGAATGTGGAAATGAATCTCATCGCGTCGTATAGAGGGTAAGTTATATGTACGCACGAGCAACAATTTCATACTATTGATGGGGAAATTGTATTTAATTTTAGGGTATAATATATATAAATACTCATTAACATGTTATATTTATTATTTACATCAATTATACTCATTATTATACCCATCCAAATAATGAAGCGTTGAATAACAAACTATACCATGACGTGGAGATGGTAAGCTGTACGCACGCACGTATGGTGACTTTTTCATTCATATAATGGAAAGAATAATGAATATGGTTTTACCATATTTATAATAAAATCATTGTTTGTATAAGGTACTAGAGTTATTATTTTATTATGGAAACAACCATGAAAGATGAAGTGGAAGAAGAAAAGATCTTTGAAAGAGGTGATGAAGTAATTACCTCTTCTCCGGGTTCTTCCATTTGATTTGAAAAAAGGGCTCCTTAGGATGGATTTATGATCAAAGTAATGAACTTAGTTATAATTTAGTGTAGTTGTTTGTAGATTTTATCAGGGGTTTTCCATGATAGATGGATATAGAGTTGTGAATTTATGATAAGGGAAAGTACCCTTTTATATGATAGGTGAGGGGAACTTTAGGAAAAGCGTGAAATATTAATTTATTATAAATTCATATTCAGTTTTTAATAGCTCTAAATAGATTTATTTATAGGATAAGGTGGTTATGGGTCTAAATCCTCTTAACAAATGGGTTTTATACCACTTTAGGTCATAATATTAACCTTATCTTTTAGATTTAACTCTTATTTAAATAGTTTAACATTTACCATGCCTTCTTGTATTTTGATATTTCATGGTTAATAAACTTATAATAAAATTCAAATAGAACCTCACGTGGTTCATTAATGTCATATATAACCTTTTATAAGTCCTTTTTAGAAATAATAGATTTCTACAAGCGTTATATCATTTAATAAAATAGTATTTCTTTTGAAAACTAATTTATACCAATTTTGACAATATTTAGTATTTGTGTTTTGTTAAAGTCATAATAACTTGATTACTTAGAAAAAATACATTTAATCAACCCTAAAATTTCATACTCACCTAGAAAATTGGTTTATGGTATCAAAACATTAAATTATATTTATTTTAGTATTTATAATATTAGTTATTTTATTCATTCATTAATAAGAAAAATTCTACATCATTATTTTTTCATAAATAAATATATTTATTTTATTTATAAAAATTATAAATAAAATATCATTATCTAGAAAATATTTTTATATTTCTAGTGACTATTTATAAAGTTTCATTTTCACAAACCAGTGGTTGAATGGGGTTCCCAAATCAACCAAAGGATGCCCATGGTTGGACATGTATTAGCCAATAGAGTTAGGGCACATGTTAGGGTATTTTAATATTATTATTATATTTTTTACCATTATTTACCAGCCTTAACCTTTAACCATGGTAAATAAAACATTTACTAAAGCTAATATTCATAATGTCTAAAAATAAAAGTTACCAATTAACAAAATTTAGACCTTCTAATTACAAATATGGAATCCATTTTTTAAAATTCAAAACACTAAAGTTTCATAAATTAATTTAAAATTAATTCCCATTGTTAAAACAAAAAAAGTAGGGTTTTAATAAGTAAAAACTACAAAAAAATTTACATGTGTTTATGTCTAATTAAAAAGTTAAGTTATATATAATGAAATAATTGGATTAAATGGTTAAAGTATTACAAAATTATACTTTAAAACAACTCAAATTTATAATTTAACACTATAAATTATTTAGACTAAAATAGTATTTTTCAATTAAAATTTAGTATTTTCACTATTCATTAAAATATGAAAGTTATCAGAAAAGACAAAAATATTATCCAAACTATATATTTATATCCCTTTTCTAAAGAAGAAGTATATTTTTTAAAATTGAATTTATAAAATTTTAAAATATTCGATTTAAAAAGGGTTCACCATTAAAAGAAGGTAAAATAGCATTTTTTGAAACATAATTCTTTTTCTTCTGAAAAATTGAATTTGTTCTTATATTATGTCATAATATGGATGTTAAAGTTATATGAAGTCTTAAAATTCAATATAGTGTTAATACTATTCATGACCACTTTTTCAACGGCTAGTTTTGTAAGTCATGGTGCGCTCGAACTCAGTGTTGGGTGTGGCACAAGCTATAGAATTATTTTAAAGAGATAACATACTATGAAATCATGGTGTGTTACATTATTGGATTTATAAACAAGAGATATTAATAAATCCTATCTTATGATTAAAACCCAAAATTTTTTAAAAATGTGGTTTTGCCACCTTTTTACACACTTTTTTTAAACACTTTTTTTGAAACGTTTGGAAACTTTATTTGAAAAAATGAAAATAAATTTTTTGAATAAATATATAAAATATTTCATAGGATTATTGTTTGAGAATTTTCGAAAAGATTAATGTTTTGATAAATAGTGAAAATAATGAAGTTTAATTGAAAACTGCATTTTTGTTTAAATTATTTATATTGATAAATCATATTTTAAATTTATTTTGAAGTATAATTACTTATCATATAATTATATTAAACTAATTTGTGTATTTTTTATTAATTTAATATTGAAATGAGACATAAAACATTATAAAATTTTGAACATTTAGTATTTGAAGACCCGCTTTCTTATCCCGTCATTGAGATTAATTTTAAATAAATTTTTGTTTATTTATGAATTGAATTTGGCCTAATGGATTAAATATTTCAAATAATAAAAAATTTTATTATATAAAAATCTAAATATAATTTTTTACCACAATGAATAGTAAAAAACATTAAAAAATATTTATCACGATCGTCGTAAAAATTGGTTTTATAGGGGGTTAGACTAAATTAACAACGGTTAAAATTATATAAACAATTATCTAGAAACTAATTTATTGACTTATTTGTAACATATAATGTTTTATACTCAATAATAATCAATTTTGGGGTCTTTTTAAATGATAAATACATGGGTACACATTTTTATTTTGAAAACATTACAAGTGTTCCACTCACCTCAATTATAAAGTACCACCCACTCTCCTATAATATTTACACATTAAAACCATTTTGATTATAAAAATATATGAAAACATGTCTTAAAAAATAATTCAATCTCATATTTTATGCCTTATTTTGTGAATAAATCTATCATATCAAGGATTCTAGTGCAATCCTATGGTTCTTAGCCGAAGAAGTAACATTTTTCAATGTGCGTTTATATTTTATTTTTTAGCATTACCCTATAAATTGTTTTTAAACCATGATAATATAATATGTTCAATATAATCGATATAGTTAGATTATTTTATGTTAAATTCATTACCTAAAACCTTATTCACTTCCATCAAATGGGTTATAAAATCATCATCCATGTGTATAGAGGACTATAACCTCACAAACCAATGTCATCCATTTTTCCATTACCACATCTCACCGTTGGTATGGTGAATTTTATAAAGTATATATATATATATATGATATTTATAACATAATTAAACATCTTGAGTCATTATATCACACACAAATATATATATTTACATTATATTCTACATGCAATACAATAACGTCACTCGTCTGTACGAAAGACCACTGACTTATGAAGTGATGTGATCTATTTTCAATAACACTTTACATGGAAGACAATAAGTATAACATTAATGAATATATGTGATATGAATTAAATAATTATGATATTAATGGAATATTTATCATTATTAAATGATAAAGTATCATTTTATTTATTGGGTATTCACTCAGTGAAGGATGATAATGTCATTCATGTACGTGTTGAATACCACCTACACAAAGTGATGTGACTATATTTTCAAAACCACTACACATGTATTATATGTTTATGTATATTAAAATAAATAAAATATTATTTGTGACATTTTTATCATTATAAAAAGAAAATATATTACTTACCTTATCTATACAATGATTATTTAAAAATGGAAATGCTACTCATGTGTACGTATGACCAATAATCTCCATGATCACAGCATACTTAATTTATCAAAAACATCATTCATTATTGGTATTAAAATAATAATTTATATATAAATATGATTATTATTCCATGAATATATTTTTTATAATATGAAACATTGATCAAAGTAATTGGAATTGAAATAAAAAATCAAAACAAATATGAAAAACAAAGCAGTTGTTGCTAGGAATGTCACTTTAACCAGGGATTTTTAGTAAAATGTTTATAAAATGATATAAGTAAATAATATATGGTGTTATATATCTAATTTGGGTTCTTTAATATATTAATAATAAACCGTTTTTTCTTATACATGAGTTTCAAATGTGTATGAAGGAAGTCGAGACTTACTGCGAGGGATTTTCATATCACTATTATGATTATATGAGACACATGCCATATTCACCTTGTTATTCTATTATTTGGTGTATATAGTTCATGTGAATTTTCATTAAAATGTTTATAATTAAATATATTTATATTTACATATACATTTGATGTTCTCTCTTCCATGGGGTTTAAAATTCAAAAGAAACTAAATTTGAAATGTATTTTTGTCTCATTCAACCTTCTTTGAGACATATGATTATGTTATGAACCTATATTATTGAAATAAATGTATATACATAACATTATAAAAGTAATATCATGAATTTTTTAAATATATTTTTATTTTAGATTTCATTAAATTATATTCTTTCACGGGGCTTACATTTCAATGTTACCAAAGTTGAAAATATTTTATATCACAATCTCATCGTTGTCAGGATTGATTATGATTAGGTTTTCAATGATAGAATATTATGATCCATATATCTATAATATCATTAATTTTAATATATTATTTTTAGGTAATTATAATTCATTTTTAACATTCATTTTTCTCTCTTTATGTACTCAATATTTCAAACTAATGTTTTTCATAAAAATCATATTTTTATCCAAAAAACATTTTTATTTAAAAAGGATGTTTTCTAAATTTTGTTTCAAAAATGTTTTTGACCCCTGTTAATGATTTTTAAATGAATTTTTACACATGTTTGACTTTTTATAGAAAAATGAAAGGGATTTTCATGAATTTTTTCAAACAATGCATTTTTGGATTTTTTCTAAAATGTGAAAGGAATATTTGTTTTAACATGTATGCCATGAACAACATTTTCCACCAGCAAGATTGTTATTTTCAATAAAACACACTTTATAAATTTTTTCATTTTATTTTTAATTAATAGTATTTCAAAATGTTTTAAAACGTTTTTTCATAGTGGAAAAGATATTTTACTCGTGAAAGTTTTTATTTTATTATTAAATCTTCCTTTACATCTTTTCAATGCTATTATCAAAGGAAATATTTTTTTTTTCAAAAAATGTGCTTTAATATTGGAATATATATTTTCCTCAATAAATGTTTTAAAATATTTTTTAATGCTTCCTTTATAATATTTAAGGATTATCTTCAATGAAATTTATCTCAAAAATATTTAATGATTTTTTATTTTTAAAAAGGGATATTCAAAGAGAAGTTATCATCCTCAAGAAAGGTTACAACTAATTTATCATTAAAAATAATTTTACATATAAGATTATTTCCTTTGATTATATTTACACTTTACTAGGAATATGATCCAAGGAAACCATTCTTATTTTTTATCTAAATTGTTTATATTATTGAAGATAATATTTTTATGAATCTCGCTTCTCTTTCTTAGGTTATACCATGGTAAAATTATTATTAACCCCACCTCATTTCATGGGTTATGCAACGATTAAATGCTGAAATAATTATGAAACATATATCTTTTCAATAGGTTATGACTTGATGGAATGTTTTTTGAAACCCATTTCATTTCATGGATTTTGATATGATGAATGTTTCATAATATTTGGTATCACATATGTACTATTTTCATTATGTGATGGATGATACCTATATCTCCCTCCAATACATTTGGTAAATATTTAAATCTATTGAGATATACATGACTAGAATGGAGAGTGAACCTAGTTCCATAAATTAATCTCTCTATTATTATGGTATTGGGAGTGAACCTTGACTATTATGATGTTTTGGGAAGTAAAACCATTCAATTTTGATAGAATTTAGATTTTTCCTTGACTAATATATAAATTCTTACGTATTCTTATTTTTATGAATCAATATTTTGTATTATGAAAATTCTATGACCTAATTGATCAGGTTATTCAATTCCCTTATGATTCATGTCTTATAAATTGCCAAAATTTATGACATGAATAATTATTTTGATCATTTATATTTAGGGTATATTTTTAAAATGTTATACTAATGTTATAATACACTAATGTTCATGTTATGATTACATATCTCCCATTGGTACCATTACAAAGCATATGAGATGACCATTTATTATGTTTCTTTCCCCTAAGTTATTAATTAGGGGTTTAAGTAGGCTATGTTTATGAAGAGTTATGAAGGGGAATAAAATTATGGGATATGTGGACGATCTTTTACCAAATTAAATTTTTATGTACCTAATATCCAAATGCATTAAAATATTGCAGTCCTTAGGCATGTGTTTATGTAATGTATTGAATATTCATATAAAAATATTCCAGATGAATTTTTGAAAATCCTCGATCATAATAGTTGAGCTATCATAGAGGGCATCATGTAACCTTGCTAACCTAATATCCTCCCCGTCCAAAGGTCCAAGGAAACCCTAATCCCATGGTGAATGATCCACATCCAACCAGGGTACATGTGTGACTTCATGACTCAAAGGATCAAGTCTCAAGAATATAACGCCCTGACCCCAGTTACCCAGAGTCGGTGCATTATTTTAATACATTGGCATGATTACAAGGAATGAAGTCCCGAAAGACCGATCAGTTTAGCAGTCTAGGAAAATAGATTGCATACATGAATGTTACATTGCATTTTAAGACATACAAAAAAACATAAATAATCTTTATGAACGCCATTATTCCATTGGCTTAACCCTTCATATCAATCACAATACACTTCTTGGAATCCTGGGAAAAATAAAACATAGAAAGGGGTGAGATCAAACGCGTAGTAAGGGTAAGAAATTCAGAGGAAACTTGCAAAAATAAGAATAAACATTTAAGGCAATGTATAACTAAAAAAATCCTTTTAAACTTGTACTTCAACATAATATGGAAAAAATAAAATGAAAAAATGCCATTTACTTATTCACATGGATATTCTATTAATTGGACAATCACATGCAATATCAATAACCACTTTCATAATGATGGAATTCGTAATTCCAGGCTATCATAACCACATAGCCAAGGCCTCGTGCCAAGAATACAAATAAGATTTTTTCAAGGCCTTGTTCCAAGACAGTAGTTTGTCTCATGAGGCCTACCGATGCATCGAGGAGCTATAGTGGGCTCCATCCGTCACGTACTAAGTCCAATGCATTCTTCATATGAAAATCTCTAAACATAACATAAACATTCGTATTAAAACTAGAATACAAAATGTCACAAAATTTGGAAAATAAGTTTAAAATCCATTAAAGGATGTTGACGTTGATGAAAATGATTTGTAAAACCATTTGAGAGAAATACCCCTTTTCATGAAAGCAATTAAAAGTCAAAAAATTTGGAAAAGAAGTAATTTAAATACATTTTTTTAATCAAAGTGTCCCATACATATTTGAAACTTTTGAAAGGAATTAACATTTTAAAAACATTCATGTCCATATAAATAAATCCTTAAAAACCATTTTGAAGACATGGACATACATGAGAAATATTTTGAAGAATAAATATTAAAAACATTTGAAATGATGTTTTAGTAAAAAGTCCCTTAAAAGAATCCATTTGAAAACTCTTTCATAAAACATGGACATGGATAATAAATATGTCCAAGTAGATTCGTTTGTAAAAACAACCTCGTATAATAAAGAGATTGTGAAATTAACCCTTAACAATTTGGTAACTTACAAAACAGACACCCCATGAAATAGGTGTCATACAATGAATATGTAAATACACATAAATTAAAGTGTATTACACAAATAATACAATTATGGGAAGTACATATACCACACAAAAGGTAATAGTGGTAATATGGAATGAATCTCACAGGAATAAGGAGTGAGATGAAAACCCCTTACCTTGCACTTTCCTTTAGTCGAGGGTATGTTTAACCTCCTGTGAGAAGATCTTATTATGTTATTAAATTATAACAGAACCATATTAATATTTATGATTTCATACATGATTCATTTATGACTTTATACTACCCATTTAATAATAATTTCCATGTTAAATTAATATTTCGGGTAATAATCGCTTTCTTTATCATACATGTCTTAACATGTTACTCTTGATTGTATCAAATAGATGATGATTTAAATACTTCAAGAATATAAAAAATTATAAATAAATCATATATATTTAGAATATAAATATGTATAATAGACATATATATGAAATGGAAAGAACCGTTTATGGAGACGGTAGTCCGTACGTACGCATAAACGTGTTTTCTGTTTTCATATAGTATTGAACGGAAGTAAGTGAATAAGATATATGTAAGTACATAAATACTTATATATATAATTATATATATATATATATCCAGTATCATTATTATGTAATATGTTAAATACTTATTATTAATATATATTTTTATAATCGTCGATGAATGGTGAACCTGGAAATGAATCTCATCGCGTCGTGGAGACGGTAATCCGTACGTACACATGCGCGAAAATATCATTATTTTGATATTAAAATAATATATAATTTTATGGTATATCATATATACATAATCATTATCATGTTATGTTTATTATTTACATGAATTATACATTATTATTATAACCATCTAAATAATAATATATTGAATAACAATTACACCACAACGTGGAGACGGTAGGACGTACGTACGCACGTATGGTGAAATGTCATTCAAGGGATAGATAAAATAGTGAATTTGTTTGTTACATAATTATAATTACATCACAGTATATATAAGATACTAGAGTTATTATTTTAGAATGGAAATAACAAGGAAAGAAGATGTTTAAGAAGAAAGGAACTTTAAAGAGGGTGGTGAAGACGTTACCTCTTCTTCAGGTTCTTCCTTTTGATTTGATCAAAATGGCTCCATAGGTTGAATTTATGATCAAACTAAGGCCTCTAGGATGAATTTAGGAAAGTTTAGAGAGTATTTGGGTAGGGATTCTCCTAACCAAAAGGCTTTTAAGGTGTGAAGAATTGGTTAGAAGTTGGGTCATCTTATAAGGGGGAGGAGGGGCTCTTTAGGAAAAACTAAAAGTATTAATTTATAATAAATTCATATTCGGTTTCTAATGGATCAAAAGTATATTATTTGAATTTTATGATGGGTATGAGTCTAAAACTACTCAACCAATAGGTTTTAGACAGGTTTGGGTCACTATATTAACCTTCTCTTTTAGTTTTAACTCGTAGTTAATTAGTTTAACAATTACAATGTCACTTTGTATTTTTATATTATATAGTTAATAAACTTACTATATACTTCCAAGAGACCCCCCAAGTGGTCGATTACATATACACCTATCATGATATGAGTCCATTGTAAGAAACTTATATTTTTAAGAATTTAATATCAATTGATAATATAATAGTTTTTTAAAAACTCTTTTTTGTCAATTTTGAAACTATTCAATAATTGATTTTTTGTAAAAATAATAACATAATGATTACTTAGAAAAAAGTTAATTAAATAAATAATAAAATTCTATATTAACCTATAAAATTATTGGTATTTATAAAAAGTCTCATATTAAATTTATTTGGGTATTTATAATATCAATTATTTTAATTTTTCACTATTATGGTAATTACTGCATCACCATTGTGTCATAAATAACATAAATTATTTAATGTCTAAAAATTATAAATAAAATACAATTATTTAGGATATCTTTTTATATTTCTAATTTATATTTATAGTTGAAGAGGAAACATATATTACCCTATGTAAAAATTGTTTTTCTAAAAGATATATGCTTGTGTCATTTTTTGTATTCATTTTAACTTAATTAAAATGAAGTGTCCCTATCACTTACAAGTGGCTCCATGGGGTCCCAAAATCGACCCAAAGATTCCCATGGCCGGAAATGTATCAAAAAATAAGGTTAAGACACGTTTTAGGGTAATTTGTTATTATTATAATGTTATTTTTTAACCCTTATTTACGGGATTTACCCTTTAACCATGGTAAATAAAATATTTACCGAAGTAATTATTCAAAATGTATAAAAATAAAAGTTATCTATTTACACAATTTGAACATCCTGATTCCATTTATAGAATCCATTTTTCCAAATTCAAAACATAGAAGTGGAAGAAATTAATTTAAAATTAATTCTTGTTGTTAAAACAAAAAGCGTGTTTTTAAGAGATAATAACTATCAAAAGATTGACAGTTGTTTATGTCCGGTTTAATTGTGAAATTTTGTCCAATGACAAACATTGTATTAAATGGTAAAAATATATTCTAAATATACTTTAAAACCACTCAAATTATTAATTTATAACTACCAATTATTTTGATTAAAAAAGTTTTTTTTAATTAAAATTTAGTAATTTTCACTATTCATCAAAATATAAAAGTTATCCAAAAAGTACCAAATTTTCACCCTAGACTAAATTTGATATTCCGAATCCGAAAATGAAGTCCATTTTGAGAGATAAAATTTATTAAATTTTAAAAAGTTGGTATTAGTATTCAATACTGCTAGTTTGATTGGTTGTAGTGTGTGTTGGAACTCGAAGTTGTGTACAACACACACTACTGTATTATTCGAAGAGAAGCGTACCGTGGAAGCTTGGGGTGTTACATTGTAAATTTTTTTATGTCCCCATAATTTTATTTAGTCAAATTGAATATATAAAAGTTTAAAATATTGGATTTAAAAAGGGTTCACTATTAAAGTTGGTAAAAGAGAATTTTTTTAAAATACTTATTTTATCTGAAAAAAGGAAATTGTTCTTACATTATGTCTAAGAAACTCATAATATTGATTCTAAAATTAGAAGGATTATATAAGGTTAAAAATTTAGTTAATACTATTAATAACCTCTTTTGAACGACTTTTTTGGTAAGTCATGGTGCGCTTGAACTCGGTGTTACGTGTAGTGAATGTTATTGAATTATTTTGAAGAAATAACACACTATGAAATATTGGGGTGTTATATGCTCCCCTACTTCAATAAATTACATCCTTGCAATTTGAAATTGTTCTTCAAAAATAAAAGGTTTAATATAGAAAATATCTTTGTGGGAAAACCCACATCAGAAATTGGGTTAATAAAATTTAGTCTTAATAAGCAGAAAAGAGAATTGAAAGGGTCACCACCAAGTTATGGTTTCTATTCGGAGAACATTTTTGAAATTAGAGACATATAATTAGTGAAAAAACATAAATATTTATTGGTAGTGATTGAGGTCATCAATCACAAACAAGTGTAATATTTAGGGCCTTAAATTCATCAAATTTTTGATGATTTAAAAGACCATCGATTCAGCAAAACATATGGTATTAGGATAACACATTTTTTTAATATCCCTTCACTAAAGTATAAGAATTAATTTCTTCATTGAATAAGAGAAGAAGAAAAATATATACTTGACCAGTGGAGTCTCATATTTTAACTAAGTTCTACCACAAACTCATCTTTCACTCTAAAAGATAATAGAACTTAAAAATAATATTCTATTTATCCTATTCGTATAGGGTTAAAAAATGAATTTATAAATCATCTAGAAGAACCATTAAAAAACGACATTATTCAATCCAGGACATCTCGTGGGTTAGTGGTAGGTGATACACTCTTATTGCCCTTTGGTTGTGGGTTCAAGTCTCGTGGCCTTGTCGGACGCGATGGGTTGCCGCTCGACCTCTGGGTTTTCCTTTTATGGAAATCCAAAAATAATCCAAACTAGAACTATCCAAAATACTTCAGTCCAAAATTTATAAGGAAGTTAAACACAATGAAGATCCTTTTTTCTACATAATAACATGTGAACACCTTCATCAAGTATTCTTTTAAAACACTGCAACATCCTGAATTACCATAAAACCTTATTGATTACATTCATTATCCCTTATTCCTTAAAGAATAATGGATATACTCCTTCAATCCAAAAATGTTGTAAACCCCATTAATGATGGAATATGAAAATCATTAATCAATTTTAAGGCAGTCAAGAATATCCAATATAATTTACCTAAATCAACCATATCTTATTCCAAAATAAGTACCTCAATATTAGGACTATATTAAGGTTTATCTTTCCCTCAACCATGTAATTTCCAAATAGTTTAACTTGATGTAGATTCACATTTCTTAGTGCCATAAAATCTCAAATCCTCAATGAAATAGTACTACAGTACAATCCTTATATACTCTATAATTATTATAACAAGTACATTGCTGATATAACACTCAAATTACATAATCAACATAAGAAATATAATCATTCCTCTTCATATGTGGTAGTATCATAACAGGATTGTTATCCAATAACATCATTTGAAGCATAGTCAGATGATAGGTTCGCGTAGTGTCCAAACTTTTTTCAAAAGAAGCATTGTATAACTGAAACCATTTTCTTACCCTTGCAGTCACGTATTTGGTGCCCTTTTTCCTACACACTTATAACAAACAACCATTCCTTTCAGGCAAGTTCCAAGGTGTTTCTTCCACAGTTATCAAATATGGGGAAATTATTCTTTTCCCTCTTCCCTTTATCCATCTTTCTCTCTTCCATCTTTTTCTTCTTTTTATTTCCTTCAAATCCATAGGACTCAGTAAACTCTTTAGTTATCTTATCCACACATGATACTATTTCTTAATATTATGATAATACATGGGAGACTATTTACCTTCTAAATGATGACTTAATACCATGAAAGATACGATCCTTCTTACTCTTTGGATCATACGTATTACTGGAGTTCACATTCCATATACTGGGCTCCATTTCTATACAATAGCATAAACTAGGTCAGTTTATGAATTGAAATGAATAATTAAAAACTTGTAAAATACCTAACACAAATTGAATAGTTTATGGATATAATCCATAATCATAAAAATGTTTTCTTTGAGTACGTATATACTCATGAGCCCTTCATAATGGTTTGTAAAGAAAATGAGAATTATCATAAGCATATCCCCCGGGAGTGTTGTAACCATGATTGCAGCAAGGCCCGTGGTCGTGCACCAGTTCCTGTTCGAGTCTAGATCAAAGTAGTGTTTTTGGGTTTTACCCCTAGGTACATCTGTGCCATAGCCGCCTCTACCTGCTCATATCCAGACAGGGATGTATTGCTCGGAAAACTCACAAAATCTATACAATACCAAAATTCTAGGAAGTTATTCTATACTAATCCTCAATGTCTATCTTAGGGCTATGTGCTCTAATCATGGTTTATCTAAATCTAGTTTCCAAGGTTATTGATAAACTTCCTCTGATACAAACTACAATGCCCCGAACCTAGTTACCGAGAGTCGGTGCATTATTTTAATACATTGGCATGATTACAAGGAATGAAGTCCTGAAAGACCGATCAATTTAGCAGTCTTGGAAAATATATTACATACATGAATGTTAACTTTCATTTTAAGACATAGAAAAAAACATAAATAATCTTTATGAACGCCATTATTCCATTGTCTTAACCCTAAATATCAATCACAATAAACTTCTTGGAATCTTGGGAAAAATAAAACATAGAAAGGGGTGAGCTCAAACACTCAGTAAGGGTAAGAAATACAACGGAAACTTTCATAAATAAGAATAAACATTAAAGGCAATGTATAACTAAAACAAAAGACTTTTAAACTTAAAATTGAACATAACATGGCAAAAATAAAATAAAAATAATGCCATTTAATTATTCACACAGTTATTATACTAATCGAATAATCACATGCAATATCAATAACCACTTTCATAATGATGTAATGCATAATTCCAGACTATCATAACCACATAGCCAAGGCCTCATGCTAAGACTACAAATAAGATTTTTTCAAGGACTTGTGCCAATACACTAGTTTGTCTCATGAGACCTACCGATGCATCGAGGAGCTATAGCGGGCTCCACCCATCACTTACTAAGTCTAATGCATTCCTCATATGAAAATGTCTAAACATAACATAAAAATTCGTATTAAAACTAGCATACGAAATGTCAATACTTTACCCATAAACCATGAATGGTATAAAAATAACACATCCACATTCAAACATATCACAAAACCTTCAACAAAATATGGAATATTTGTATCATGAAAAATCAACTTCAAAACAAGTTTAAAATCCATTAAAGGATGTTTTTGTTGATGAAAATGATTTGTAAAACCCTTTGAGAGAAATACCCCTTTTTCATGAAAGCATTTAAAAGTCACAATATTTGGAAAAGAATTCATTTAAATACATTTTTGAATTAAAGTTTCCCATACCACATTGTAACTTTTTAAAGGAATTAACATTTTAAAAACATTCATGTCCATATAAATAAATCCTTAATAACCATTTTGAAGTCATGGAAATAAATGAGAAAGATTTAGAAGAATAAATATTAAAAACATTTGAAATGATGTTTTAGTAAAAAGTCCCTTAAAAGAATCCATTTGAAAACTCTTTCATAAAACATGGACATGGATAATAAATATGTCCCAGTAGATACTTATGTAAAAACAACCTTGGATAATAAAGAGATATTGAAATTAACCCTTACCAATTTGGTAACTTACGAAACATACACCCCATGAAAGAGGTATCATACAATTAATATGTAAATAAACATAAATTAAAGTGTATTACAAAAAGAATACAATTATGGGAAGTAAATACACCACACAAAAGGTAATCGTGGTAATATGGCATGAATCTCACAGGAATAAGGAGTGAGATGAAAACCCCTTACCTTGCACTTTCCTTTAGTCGAGGGTATGTTTAACCTTCTGTACGAAGATCTTAGTATGTTATTAAATTATACCAGAACCATATTAATATTTATGATATCATAAATGATTCATTTATGACTTTATACTACCCATTTAATAATAATTTCCATGTTAAATTAATATTTCAGGTAATAATCGCTTTCTTTATCGTACATGTTTTAACATGTTACTCTTGATTGTATCACATAGATCATGATTTAAATAATTCAAGAATATAAAACATGATAAATATATCATATATATTTAGAATATAAATATGTATAATAGACATATATATGAAATGGAAAGAACCGTTTATGGAGACGGTAGTCCGTACGTACGCCTAAACGTTGTTTCTGTTTTATTATATTATTGAATGAATGTAGGTGAATAAGATATATGTAAGTACATAAATACTTATATATATATAAATATATATATATATATATATCCAATATCATTATTATGTCATATATTACATACTTATTAGTAATATATATTTTTATAATCGTTGATGAATGTTGAACTTTGAAATGAATCTCATCGCGTCGTGGAGACGGTAATCCATACGCACGCACGAGAAAAATATCATTCTTTTGATATTAAGATAATACATAATTGGATGGTATATCATATATACATAATAATTATCATGTTATATTTATTATTTACATGAATTATACATCATTATTATAACAATCTAAATAACAATATATTGAATAACAATTACACCACAACATGGAGATGGTAGGCCGTATGTACGCACGTATGGTGACATGTCATTCCAGGGATTGATAAAATAGTGAATTTGTTTGTTCCATAATTATAATAACATCAATGTATATAGAATATTATAGAGTTATTTTTTTAGAATGGAAATAACAAGGAAAGAAGAAGTTGAAGAAGAAAGGAACTTTAAAGATGGTGGTGACGACGTTACCTCTTCTTCGAGTTCTTCCTTTTGATTTGATCAAAATGTCCCCTTAGGTTGGATTCATGATCAAACTAATTCCTCTAGGATAACTTTAGGGAAGTTGAGAGAGTATTTCGGAAGGTATTGGCCGAACCAAAAGTCATCGAAGGTGTGAATAATTGGTTAGAAGTTGGGTCATTTTATAAGGGGGAGGAGGGGCTCTTTAGGAGAAACTAAAATTATTAATTTATAATAAATTAATATTCAGTTTATAATGGATCCAAAGTATATTATTTAAATTTTAAGAAGGGTATGGGTCGAAAACCACTCAAACAATAGGTTTTAGACAGGTGTGGGTCACTATATTAACCTTACCTTTAAGTTTTAACTCTTAGTTAATTAGTTTAACAATTACCATGTCACTTTGTATTTTTATATTATATAGTCAATAAACATACTATATACATCCAATATACCACCAATTGGTCCATTAATGATAAAAATATCATGATATTAGTCTCTTGGACAAATCTTAGATTTTTTAGGAATTTAATATCAATTTATAATATAATATTTGTTTTAAAAACTCTTTTATTACAATTTTGACACTATTCAATAATTGATTTTTGTAAAACTAATAATAGAATGATTAGTTCAAAAAAGTTAATTAAATAAATCCTAACATTCCATATTAACATATAAATTTATTTCTATTTATAAAAAGTCTAAAATTAAATTTATTTGGGTATTTATAATATCAATTATTCTAATTTTTCACTATTTTTGTAATTACTGCATCACCATTGTGTGATAAATAAATTAAATTATTTAATGTCTAAAACTTATAAATAAAATACAATTATGTATTAAATCGTTTTATCTTTCTAATTAATATTTATAGTCAAAAAGCAAACATATATTACCCTATATAAAAATTGTTTTGCTAAAAGATATAAGCCTGTGTCATTTTTTGTATTCATTTTAACTTAATTAAAATAAAGTGTCTCTATCACTTACAAGTGGCTCCATGGGGTCCCAAAATAGACACAAAGATGACAATGGACGGACATGTATCAACCAATAATTTTATGACACGTTTTAGGGTAATTTGTTATTATTATAATATTATTTTTTAACCCTTATTTACTGGATTTACCCTTTAACCGTGGTAAATAAAATTATTACCGAAGTAATTATTCAAAATGTCTAAACATAAAGTTATGTATTTACACAATTTAAACATTCTGATTCCAAATATGGAATCCATTTTTACAAATTCAAAACACCGAAGTTGCAGAAATTAATTTAAAATTATTTCTTGTTGTTAAAACAAAAATGGCGTTTTTAAGAGATAATAACTATCAAAAGATTGACACTCGTTTATGTCCGGTTTAATTGTGAAATTTTTTCCAATGACCTAAATTGTATTAAATGATAAAAATATATTATAAATATACTTTAAAACCACTCAAATTCATAATTTATCAGTATGAATTATTTTTATTAAAAAAGTTGTTTTTAATTAAAATTTGGTAATTTTCACTATTCATCAAAATATAAAAGTTAACCAAAAAGTTCCGAAATTTCACCCTAGGATAAATTCGATATTCTGAATCCGAAAATGAAGTCCATTTTGAGATATAAAATTTATAAAATTTTAAAAAGTAGGTATTACTATTCATTATGGCTAGTTTGATTGGTTGTAGTGTGTGTTAGAACTCGAAGTTTTGTACAACACACGCTAATTTATTATTTAAAGAGAAGCATACCGTGGAAGCTTGGGGTGTTACATTGTAATTTTTTTATGTCCTCATAAATTTATTTAGTCAAATTGAATATATCAAAGTTTAAAATATTGGATTTAAAAACGGATCACTATTAAAGTTGGTAAAAGTGCATTTTTTAAAAATACTTCTTTTATCTGAAAAAAAGGAATTTGTTCTTACATTATGTCTAAGAAACTCATAATATTAATTCTAAAATTATAATGATTATATAAGATTCAAAATTTAGTTAATACTATTCATAACCTCTTTTGAACTACTTTTTTGGTAAGTCATGGTGCGCTTGAACTCAGTGTTACGTGTAGTGCAAATTATTGAATTATTTTGAAGAATTAACACACTATGAAATATTGGGGTGTTACAAAGAATCCCAAACTAGTAGTCAATATGGATCCAAATCCAAGTAATTTGAAATTAGTAAATCATCTTGACTCCATTGATCAAATACAAAACCACCCAACACATACTAAGGCACCTATTCCAAACTCTAGATTAATATTATTACAATCTATAAATTAGTGGTATCCCATATTAGTAGTCATCTCATCTCTATGGATTAAATCCATGGAATCATAACACTTGATGTTCGACCAATATTAAAATATGTAACCAATAATTTTCAATGTTACAAATATATATAATCCCAAATCACATGTCTTAGTGTACTATATACCCAACCACACTTATCCCAGGAATGGGTGCAATGCATCTCAAACCATGTGTTGATATTTTGGGAGATTGTGAACCCAATTATAAAAATTTAGTGAGTGTATCCAAGGTATCAAATACTATGTATCTTGATACATATTTTTGGGAAATTTATCCGACCTACCAGTCTGATATAATGAATCTTGAGGTTTCAAATATCTACCAAAAATTTACCAAAAATTATGAGGTGTACCTTTATAGTGAATTAATTCCAATTATCATTTCTATAATAGAAAAAGATTATTGATTAAGGTTCTATGGTGCCACCTTCAATCAACATTACCAATTTCCCTTATACCCCCTTAATAGGGAACCCACTAATTTTACCAATATTTCATTAAAAACATACAACATTCATGGGTTCTTTATCTAAAATATATATCTCAAGTTGATGCCAATAACATTAATGACATTAATAACCCCAAAATCATCCACATAACCTCAAGGAAATATTATTATTACGAGAAATACATAATAAAAACCCTCTATTGAGATGGATTAAAGATCATATTATTACATCATTCATCACTAGTCTGGTCCTCACACCCAACATATTAATTAATATCCATAGGTATTCCCTTATATGTAATCAGATATCAATGGGGGAGGAGTGCTTAACCCATTCTCATAACACTTTCTAAAATTATATATAGAATCTAAAGGTTAATATAAATAAAACCATGTGTCTATGTATCCCTATTATTTACACAAATCTACCTAGATGTCACTAAGGTAATCCATACCTTTGGGTTCTATAATTAATATTTTCATTTCCATTTCAACCCTAAGGGTTCAAGTGTCACATGGAATACAACAATAATAAATCCCTCATATATTGTTAGTTTAAAAAATCAAAGAAGTTCACAATGGTCTATCATAACCCTTTTTACACACACATATATAAATATATATTTCATTTTATATTAAAATTTTAATTTCGAAAAATAAAAGTTAAATAACCCAAACCAAAGGTGCATTATATATCATGCCACTGATAAAATAAAAAAACCCAAAAGGAATGTATAAGGGACCACCAACCTTGATAAATATGTTATTTATATTGACCAACATCAATGAAAATTTGACGCGCTCGATGAGGATCATCCATCCACCTATCATTACAACTAGGTACCTACTTATTACATAGTATACAAATTAATTAATTATAATAAAATTATAATTCATTAACCATTTAATATTAATTATATAATTTAATTTAAAATGTAAAAAAACACTTAAAATCACATTGGGAATTTGAACAGTCCCAAATCAATGGGCAATGTGGTGTAGACCACTCATAGAAGACCCCCAATCCTAAGCCACGAAAAATACCAAATTTATATTCCATTTCCAATAATGAAATTAATTAAATTAAGTTCAAAAAACTAGAAATATTTAAATAGTGATGTACCTCAAAAAAATGATGTGTCATGGCTTGCATAAATCATCTTGGGATTCCCCTTATGAAACATGAGAAAAATCTATTCAAACTCTACTGATTCCACTATACTCAAGTGGAATGGGAACTAAAAAATAAATTCAAATAAACCAAAATACATTGTGATGATGTTTTGATAAGAACAAAGATAATATGAATAATAATATTAAATATAAGGATGTGAAATATCACAGAAAAAATCCCTAAACTGAGGGAATCTTAGAGAGTAATGGGGGATATGAGTGCTATCCAAATATCCTATATGAACCCAACTAATGAAGAAAGGGGGGGGGGATAACCTGATTTTTTATTTTATAAAAAAATCAACTGGATTCACAATGTTAAATGATGTCCACACAGTGAATACCCTGTGTAGAAGGGACACCCCCCTATGTCACAAAAAAATCAATTGTATGAACACTTTTTTTGATACCCTGAAAGGGATGTTACTATAAAATTATTAGAGCCTCACTACCTTCCACTTGTATGGCTTCTTCCTAAAAACTTGGATCCTCCAAAAATGCTCAAACATCATTAAAAATAATATTTTTAGAAATATATAACTGTTGTATTAGAATATTTGGATCTCAGTTCTTTGAATGAGGCCTCAAGAAACTCATAAATAAAAATTACATTGAATTCCTTTTACTGTCTAGACATGGGGTGTTACATCTTCCCATTAATTTTTTATATAGGAGTCCTGCACTAATAATATTTATTGTACTTATGATATGTATTAAAAAAA